>OX577867.1:6366569-7566569 GCA_951213275.1 Idaea straminata | reverse complement strand
AAGTAATTGAACAGTTTCATAATCTCCTGAATGACTTTTTCATACACTGTGGTAATATATCAGCCCAGTATCAAGCAACGAAATATTTGAAAACAAACCTCCCAGAGGGACATGTTGTAGTGCATATGGATTTCAGTGAAAACTACTCCGTTAAGTGTAATGAAGAAATTCAATCCTACCACTTTGGCGGCAGCAGAAAACAAATAACCTTGCATACAGCAGTTATTTATTTTAAAATCCAGATACTGGTCAACTGAAGAATCAATCATTTTGTACAGTCAGTGATTGTTTACGGCATGATTGCTCAGCAGTTTGGGCACACATTGTTCCTATTTTAAATTACATATCAGAAGAAATTTGCCCCTACCTTCAGTGTATCCACTTTATATCAGATTCACCTTAAAGCCAGTATCGAAACAAAAAGATATTTCATGTGATTACTTCGCTTAACCAATATCAAACAACTTTGCGTACAATAACTTGGAATTATAGTGAATCAGGTCACGGAAAAGGAGCTCCAGATGGAGTTGGAACCGCAATGAAACAAGCAGCGGATCGCGCAGTTTCCAATGGTACAGATATCAAAGATTTTGAAGACTTCATGGCTGTTGTATCTGAAAGCATTCGTAGCATTATAATAAAGACTGTAACTGAATATGACGTCTACGAAAAGGATCTGCTGTTTCCTCAAAAGATAAACAATTTTCCTGGATGTATGAAAATGCATCAAATCATTTGGACATTTGATTCTAATGAACTTGCTGCTCGGACATTGAGCTGCGTTGAAAACACTTGTATTGAAGAAGCTATTTTATGTCCACACGGAAAACATTTGGGATTTTATACAGTGGCTAGCAACTCAAACGTTCAAGTTAGAAGTCTTTCTGAATCTACTAAAGACTTGAGTATGCTACGAAAAATCGATTGGATTAATAATAGAGATAACATTCAGCAACAACCACAAGGAAATACCCCCATAAATGATAATACAAAGATTAAGATACTCTCAAATGTTTTGATAAAATCAGTCAGTTCTAAAGAAAAGAAAGAGATTAAAGAAAAAGAGAAGAAAGTAGCTATACATAAGAAAAAAAATAAAAAACTATCCGAATTAAAAACTGCAGAAAATAAAAAGAGTCTGATATTTTCAATTGAATCGCCACAACCATCCTGTTCCAATATTTATAAAGTCAAATCTGAAAAGATAGAGAAAGAAGAACACATAAAACAAAAAGTAGAGATGACGAAAGAAAATAAACAAGAGGAAGACAACCTGAAAAACGAATCAGAACACGATAGTCATAGTTCTAAAAACAATCCAGTACTGAACTTTTGGGATTTTGATGACAATATTTTTGATTGTCTTTAAACTTTTGAATATTTGTGATCCTACAAAAGTTACAAGTTTAGTGATTGATATAAAACTAATAGACTAAGAAGATACTTAATATTTTTATTTTGTTAAACATAGCTACATTTATAATTAATAAGATATGCGATACTGACCGAAACGAAAGTATATTATTTCTCAATTTAGGTAATTGAGAAATAATATACTTTTGTTTTAGTCAGTATAGCATATCTTATGCAGTCTTTCGCAGTATCGAAAGGTACAGTAGGGATAGATTAGTAATTGTAAGTCATGACTGATTGTTTACAAATGTGATATTCTTTAATCGTTTCTTCAATATTCATGTTTCTAATTATTTTTAATTATTTGCTGAATATGTTACTTTTAATACCTAAGATTGTACTGATGTAGCTGTAATAAATTCATTAAAATGCAACAATAATTAATATAACATTGAGGTCCTTAAAAAATATATAATTTAACATATTTGATTTAAAAATCTCCTTTTTCTATGTAAAGTTTTTCATTATTTCATAATTATTATTATACTTATTTGACTAGTTACTTTGATATTTTATAGTTCCTATGTGATGTTGTTTATTTTATAATTACTTTTTAGACGAATCAGTTTAACGTTTTATAGTTCATGTGTTTGTGATGTTGATTATTTCATTATTACTTTTTTATTTGACTTATTACTTTAACATTTTATAGTTCCTATATGTGATGTTAATTATTTCTTAATACTTTTTTATTTGACTAATTACTTTAACATGTTATAGTTCCTATTATGTGATGTTGATTATTTCATAATTACTTTTTATTTGATTAATTACATTAACATTTTATAGTTCCTTTGTGATGTTGATTATTTCATAATTACTTTTTTATTTCACTAATTACTTTAACATTTTATAGTTTCTATTATGTGATGTTGATTATTTCATAATTCCTTTTTTTTGATTATTTTGAGTAAAGCTATTTTATTTTGAATACTAATTCTCTAAAAAAGACATAGTTATGTCTCTTACAAATGTATATTGACATTAAAATAAATAGATTAAGCACTGAAAATCAAAGCTAGTCTCATTTATCTGCGCAGTTCTAATTTAAATGCACACATTTTCTCATTTTTTTGGTTAGTTTATCATTTGTCTGGTTACACATTTTTTTAACTGGTCATATTTCATAAACCAATAGGTCTATTTGAGTGCCTTTAATTTTAATCGAATTCTAAACTTATGTTTAACCATATAAGCCTCTTTCATTGAGCAAAAGAAGAAAATAAAAAAGAGCCAGACAAATTATGTAAAAACACTCGGTATCGAAGAATTGCCCAACTAGCTTATCCTACCGACAACGTCGCGCGTCGTTCCAATTGTGAATAACTAACCTAACAACAAACACAAAATATGTCATTAAAATCGGTCAGACTATTCCCGAATCATTGAAATCGCAAAGTGATTGATATTTTTAGATGTACAATCAATTTTGTTTTAAACAACCTTTAATTTGCACGAATAATAAGATAGATAGATAACTTTATTTGTACAAAATAATAAGGAACATAGAACACGATGTATACAAAGCAAAGTAAAGTAATAGCTATAAATTACAAGTTGCACAAATGGGCAGCCTTATCGCTGAAAGCGATTTCTTGCAGGCAACCTTTGGATGGAAAAGAACTGTAAAAGAGCTGAAAGAGATGCAAAAAAATCATCAAAATCAGTCTGAAATGTAGATAAATAAATAATAAATAAATAAATATTGCAGGACACATCGCCAGCTAGCCCCAAGCTAAGTCACAAGACTTGTTTCTTTTGAAAATATATACTTATAATAAATAGAAACAACCAGATCACAGACAAATATCTAAGCAAAAATACTTGTCTGAGGCGGGAATCAAACCTGCAACCCTGTGTTTAGCAGTCCGGCATGGCGACCATTGTGCCAACTGGGTCGTAAAATATCGATACAATATATTTTGTTTTTAAAGACCTTTATTAAGCACGAATGATAAATTAAATCAGATTTTTCCGTTTTATAAATGAAAAAAAAAAACCTACCACCTGTAAATCGTTTGTTAATTAACATGTCAAACACTCAAACGTGTCAATCTTCGTAATTTCTAGGTGAAAAGTTTTTCCAATTATCGCAGGTGTCAACCCTAGAGCGGTTCGCTTGGCGACCTCTATTAATTAAAGCCCTGTGTAAACCGAGCTTTATCGGTCGGCCGCGGCACCCAATTAGAGCGCGCCAACATTTCGCGCCAAAAATTATGCGGCTTATCGGCTCCCGCGTTATAAATGCTAGTGATGGGATGCCAAAATGGGAAATATTTCGAGTAATTTTATTTTTTTCATTAAAATAATGTTTTACCATATTTTTTTTAAGTCTAATAGATAGTTTTTTTGCATAATTTACTAAATCAATCAATTAAAACCATAGAACATATTTATTGATGATAGTTGCTTAGTTTATGCTAGATTTGCTTCAATGTTATTTATTTATGGCTACGAGAGTCGTAGCCCCGTAGTAAGAAAGAAAATAATATTACCTAATTAATAATATATTAGGTAATATTAATAACTAGCAGCGGTCCGCAGTTTCACTCGCGTAACTCCCGATCCCGTGGGAATATCAGGATAAAAAGTAGCCTATAGCCTTCCTCGGTAAATTGACTATCCAACACAATAAGATTTTTTCAATTCGAACCAGTAGTTCCTGAGATTAGCGCATTCAAACAAACAAACAAGCAAACTCTTCAGCTTTATAAAAAAAAAATTGATAATATATTAGGTAATATTATTTTCTTTCTTACTACGGGGCTACGACTCTCGTAGCCATAAATATTGAAGCGGCATCTAGCCTAAACTAAGCAACTAGGCTTGTGTTATGGTGGCCAGACAACGGAATACTTATCAAGTTATTTTCTCAATAAATACTTATTTTATGTACCTACAGAAACCCAGTTTTTGACGACCCAGTTGGCACAATGGTCACCATGCCGGATTGCCAAACACAAGGCTGCGGGTTCGATTCCCGCCTCAGACAAGTATTAATGCTTAGATATTTGTCTGTGGTCTGGTTGTTTCTATTTATTATAAGTTTATATTTACGAAAGAAAAGTATATTTATGTAGTATATCCGTTGTCTAGCACTCATAACACAAGTCTAGTTACTTAGCTTGGGGCTAGATGGCAATGTGTGGAATATCCTGCAATATTTATTTATTTATTTAAACACCCAGACCAGAAACAAATTTTTGAAATATCTATACACAATTAATTCTATTAAAATTGTGACGTATGACATCGCTGTAACGTCTTGCATTCATTCATGTGATGTCTAACCTCTTTTATATCTACTTCTAAAAAATTTAATGCATAGAAAAATCGTATGAAATCGTACGAAAATAAATGGTGGCCATCCTTATTTTTGACAAACGACCGGCCGGATACCGCGCTCGACTGGTTTGTGATCGATTACTCTATTACGGGAATATTTCCCGCGTTTTTGTGAACGATATTCCATGTTTAAATCTGAAGATCGGTTTGGAATTGTTTGGGGTAGAAGTTAAAAAAATAAATTATATAAATATTGCAGGACATTCCACACATCGCCATCTAGCCCCAACCTAAGTAACTAGACTTGTGTTATGGGTGCTAGATAACGGATTTACTACTTAAATACTTTTCTTTTGTAAACCTATACCTACTTAGTATGTAGTTAAGTAATATTCATAAAAAAATCGGTAATAAAATAAACGTAAAGAATAAATAAATAAAATAAATAAATAATTTCAGTAAATAGTTATAATATTTAGTTACAGCTTGATAATCTAGATCTTTTTGATTTAAAGATCGGAAAAATTAGGATTTCTTAAGAACTTGCAACACTATTATTGACAGCAAACCCTCAAAAAATAAAGAATAAAATATGGAACAAAGAGTAATCAATAATTAGGTGGGAACAGATGAACATACATTTGACGACCCAGTTGGCACAATGGTCACCATGCCGGCCTGCCAAACACAGGGTTGCGGGTTCGATTCCCGCCTCAGACAAGTATTTATGCTTACCTAGATATTTGTCTGTGGTTTGGTTGTTTCTATTTTAGTATATATTCACAAAAGAAAAGTATATAAGAAGTATATCCGTTGTCTAGCACCCATAACACAAGTCTAGTTACTAAGCTTGGGGCTAGATGGCGATGTGTGGAATGTCCTGCAATATTTATTTATTATTTAGTTACAGCGCTTTAGATAATCTAGATCTAGATTACAGATCTCTAGGTGATTTTGATTCAAAGTTCGGAAAAATTAGGATTTCGAACTTGCAACACTATTATTGACAACAAACCCTCAAGAAATAAAAAAATAGAAAACATACCAAAGAGTATAATCAATAATTAGGTGGGAACAGATGAACATACATACAGGTCAAACACATAACCCTCCCTTTTGGCTTCGCTGTAGTCGGGTAACAAAAATATTAAAAGCGTAATGTAAACTAGGTACGTATGTTTATACTAAAATGTACATAATTTATTTAATTATTTAATTTTAACTAGTTTTATAGTTGACATTTCTTTCACATGGAACAATTTAGTTCCATTCCATTGGAATTTAATAAAATAAAAACTCAACAAAATGTATGAAGAGGGACTTTATTATGATAACTCAGTTTAGTAACCTTACATTAGATATTGTTGTATTTAAATATTCAAGTATTCTATAATAAATGGAGGTTTTGGCGGGAACGAGTTAACAACATGTCGTGCTGCAGTTTTATTTTCATGAAACTTAGATGTAACCCGAGTTGAATTGTATAATTCTGGTGGAATGTTATTCAATTTAGTTCTGTGAAAGTGCACAAGTGTAGTGAAAGTAAAAATCAGTGTCAAACATGCAGTTTTCTCGTTGCCTCCAAATCTCCTATTAAGGTTATAGTAAACTTGCCACCGCTTTACTATAGCCCCTTTTTTTTTTTTTTGGCCTGGGGAAACCCGGTCGGGTACCACTCCGTTGTTGCGCCAACGAAGTGGTTATGTCGGGCTCCAACCGACTAAAACCCCAGGGTGCTCCGTCTCGATGCCTATTGTCGGGGCTACCGGCATCGCTTTCGCATTCATCAGCAGCCCCGACGGCATTTGTCCGTGAGGACCCTCCTCTTACGAGGCTTTCGCCCCTCCCCCCTTGTTGCGACGCACCAGAGCACTTGGCACGTCGCAACCTCCTTCTCGGGGACCAAGCGGATGGACGCCAGACAGCCCCATGCCTGGACGCCCATGGTCCCCTGCGATGGGTCAGATAAGTAGCCCCATCGCCAGCCACTCCGGTCGCAGAGGACAGGGAAAGCGGCAACAACACACCGACAGTCCTCTTCCTCTGCGACCCCACCGCGTCCGCCATCTAACGGTGGCGGCCCCGTCAGGGCCACGGAAGGTAGGGGAAACGGCTCACCGCAATACCGGCAACCCTCTCCCGCCGTGGCCCTTACTCCTCAGTTGCGGTGCAGCCCATACTACACCGCAACCCGCCTCAGTCGCAGTACCGCCCATACAGCACTGCGACCTTACCTCTAGTACCGCTCGCACCGGACTTTGCGGGGAAGTCGGTGGAGCGGTCCCTCTCGGGCTAGCCAGCTCCTCCAGCCTGGCTTGGCCCTGGGTTCCTCTTGGCTTCACCGTGGTTGGCAAGGCCACGATTACTAAGCCCCCCCGCCACGACAAGGCGGGAACCCTCGGGGGGGTTACTATAGCCCCTGACTTGACGGACTATGACGACTTTGACTGTATTGAAACACTTTTAGGCCCGATTTATGAAAAATCGGGTCATAATTTGATGCAAAATATAACTTGACACTGGCTAAATGCACACGTGCGAAGCCATAATAAAAGAAAAAAAAAGTATTCTATAATAATTAGTGAAGGAATTGTAATAAAATCAAAAAGTATCGTTACAACTTTTTGGTCTTAATTTGTTCCGTCTAGTCCCTTTCGCAAGGCGCCATAATTAACTTCGTTCCAAAATATGTTTATGTACAGTCGGCTGCATAATTGCAGTCCCCCGGTAGAGTTCGCAAATTTCTATTATTGGAATGTTTGCATTCTAATAATTTTACTTTGATAAATTGATGAGTTACAAGACTTTAAACTTCACCTAAAGCAGGTGGCTAGAATCTTGCTTGTGTTGACAACATTCTTATAACAGCCGTTTTGGAGCTCTACGATGGGTCTGCAATTTTACAACCGACCGTACGTTGGTAATAGAGCCTAGTTAGACAAAATGAAAGTCATCGTCCTTTAGAAGATAAACCCCGAAGGCAATTTTCTCCTCGGAAATATCACAAAAACCATTAACCTGAAAGTTGTTAGCGAACAGTAATCTGATATTCATTCCAATTATGAAATCTTTGGGGAGAGAATAGAGGCAGAGCGCCAACATCGCTCCAATATGGCATTCATCAGACGAGGCGACGCTAAACACAGCACCCGCGCCAGATAACCGCACCGTAAACCGACAACAATGCACGCTCGCACTCAATAAAAGATGATAACACCATGAAATATGAACTGACGACACCCCTCTTCAATACTCTCATCATCGAATCAATATAAACTCTATTACAATCAGAATAAGGTGCAGTTTCCTTTAACTTTCTCAGGTGTTCAAATCCGTCGCATAATAAACGCGCACCAACGAAAACAAACCGCACCTTGTTCATGAATACAGCCAAATTTCCCAAAGAAAACAGACCAAGTTACAACGTTTCGGAACGAAACGGTAGACGGCGCGAAACAAAAGCGCGGGAACGGACGCCATTGGCAGAGGAGGAGGGCGGGCTCCCGGATAATATGGCGGAAATATTACCGAGGAGGTATTCAAGGAGGAAGGGGGACCTCCCGGAGGTTAATTACCTCCGGCCGATAAGGCAGCGGCTCGCTAATTACGTACTTATGGCGGACAGAAATTAGTTATCGTTGGCGGGTAAAACGACGTTTACTTTGTTTGCGTTCCGTTTTACGGATAATATGTATTCTGGGGCGCCCGACGAGTAATGGTACAAAATTGGCGTCCATTCACTTTTATCTTTTATGTTAAAACGTAGGAAGCTCAGTAGATAATGGAATCATTGTTCAAACAGAAAGCTCCCCGAGCTCTTCTTTAATCGTTTAGCTTAATTTTTGCTTTGTTTTATATTCAAACAATCTTTACTTTGCAAAGGAGAGCACAGTTAATGCGATGAAACTCAGTAAAACTTCAAACAGAGTAATAGAGTACCTTCACCTTTTTTAAGCTTCTTAAAATTTATATTACTTTGAGTAACTTACTCGTATACCTTGATATTAGACTGAAATGTATTCAAAACCCGCAAACAACACGACTGGCAGCTGAGCTCTCAAATAAAAAACGATAAAATAAAAAGATGTCGTCGACAAAACGTAGATACTTATACACAAGCAACTTTAACATTTTGACTATGAAAATACACAATTCTATAAACAAATCTTATTGTTCCTGTAAATAAGAGCTAGAATCGGGCGTGTGTTTCATTTGTTCATTGCATTTATATGTTTGTAAGTTTATACATATTTACCACAAAGCGGCTCAGAGAGAGATCGCGGGATCCGTTCGCCAGTTTTATTTTTCCAAGCTCTAAATGGAGTCGGTGGAGCATTTAAATAAGCTTCACCGCCTGAAGTATGGTAATGTTAGTATAATACGAGGAAAGAAACCGCGCCTGTTTCCGACGTCAGCCATTTTGAATTTTTGTACAGTTGGTCCTTCGAGCCGAGTTTTCTTTAATATTAAATGATATCTGTAAAAGGGTGAAATGTTTTCTGTTTACATCAAACGAAAATAATCTTTTTCCTAATTCTAGATCAACATTAAAAAACTTAACACAAATTATATCACAAATAGATTGGACCAAGGAATCACCTTGTCCCATACAAACTTTGTCCCCCTTTTTTTAGGGGTAGAATTTCGGAAAATCCTTTCTTATCGGATGCCTCCGAGATACAAAGAACACACCCTCCAAGTTTCAGGTCTCTACGATCAGCGGTGTAGGCTGTGCGTTGATCTGTCAGTCATTCGGTTATTCAGGACAAAGAATTTTAAGTGTTTGTAAGGTAACGACTACGAATAATTTGTTTACCTCTAAAACAAAAGTTACATGTCATTTGGATAATCACGATTTTTATAAATCTGACGTTTCGGGAACTTTACAGATCATATGGTCACAAGCAGACTGAGGAGACATTAGTCTTACAAAAAAAAACGCGACCATTGCCCGAATAATCATACGACTCTCAAATATTTAGGGGTCCCCTAAATATATAAGACCCTCCTATCCCATTGAAGCATACACTTAATGTCAATTTTATCGCTACTTAAGACAAGTAGTCTTTCAGTATTCGGACGTATATCCCATAAAATAATTTAATTATGATTTCTAGACGCGAAAACCTTAGAAAATACTCACAACCTTCCCTAGCCACTTCTAGATCACACTCACACAAACAGTTTTATCAACTATGTGTGTCTGTATAGACCATAAAGATCACCTTAAAGATCATAAGAAACATCGAGACAAATTAATTAATAAAACGTGTTAAAAACTACTATTTCATAAGGAGTGACTTCTTCAGTAGCGGCAACTGTCAGATAAAAGCCGCCGGTTCGTGTCGTTCCTTCATAATTAGTTACAAAGTTATGAAACAAAAAAACCGGCCAAGTGCGCAAGGTTCCGTACCATGTTCTATAGAAGTCCCACTTATTTTTTTTTCTTTTTTTAGTTAGTACTAGCTGCAACCTGCGGTTTCACCTGCGTAAGTCCCGATCCCGTGGAAATATCATAATGAAAAGTAGCATAAAGCCTTCCTCGATAAATGGACTATCCAATACAAAAACAATTTTTCAATTCGTACCAGTAGTTTCTGATATTAGTGCGTTCAAACAAACAAACAAACTCTTCAGCTTTATAATATTAGCATAGATTTGTTATAAAGAGGCAACAGAAAACATAATCATTGCAAATTTCAACTGTCTAGCTATTACGGTTTATGAGATATACGCCCAAATACTAAAAGGATACTTATCTTAAGTGGCGAATTAAGTGACATTTAAATGTCATATTTCAATAGGATAGGAGTGCATATAAGGGAACGTTTGAGTAATCGGGGGACAGCCTGATGACATAGACGGACGGGTGGACAGTGAAGTCTTAATAATAGACTTTTTTTTCTATTAATTATGGCTTCGCAAGGCTTGTGCATTTAGCCAGTGTCAACTTATATTTTGCATCAAAATATGACCCGATTTTTCATAAATCGGGCCTAAAGTGTTTCAAAAAAGTCAAAGTCGTCATAGTCCGTAAGTCAGGGGCTATAGTAAAGCGGTGGCAAGTTTACCATAACCTTAATAGGAGATTTGGAGGCAACGAGAAAACTTCATGTTTGACACTGATTTTTACTTTCACTACACTTGTGCACTTTCACAGAACTAAATTGAATAATATTCCACGAGAATTATACAATTAAACTCGGGTTACAACTAAGTTTCATGAAAATAAAACTGCAGCACGACATGTTGTTAACTCGTTCCCACCAAAACTCCAATATTAGACTTTACTAAGACCCGCCGTAAAAACGGGCCTTTGGGTACGGAACCCTAAAAACTCAAACGGTGTTCGGTATACTTTGCTACCGCGGCATGCAGCGTGGCAGTGGCATGGTGTGGCGTGAAGCCACTACGATATCGTCTCCCGGAACGAGATAGAAATGTTTAATGAATCTTGAAAGATGCTTCTAATTAAGTGACAGTTTGTAATTGATTGAAAAAAAATGCCGACACACAGTTACAAAAAACTCTGTAAACTATTTTTGCTGAAAAATAAAAGAGTTGACGACCCAGTTGGCACAATGGTTACCATGCCGGATTGCCAAATACAGAGTTTGCGGGTTCGATTCCCGCCTCAGACAAGTATTTATGCTTAGATATTTGTCTGTGGTCTGGTTGTTTCTATGTATTATAAGTATATATTTACAAAACAAAAAGTATTTATGTAGTATATCCGTTGTCTAGCACCCATAACACAAGTCTAGTTACTTAACTTGGGGCTAGATGGCGATGTGTGGAATGTCCTGTATTTTTTTTACTTTTTTTAGTTATCTTGATTTAAAGCTCGGGAAAATTAACCTAATTTACTTATTTTGCAACACTAGAGTTGATCGATTACAGGATTTTTGTCACAGTTAACGAAATAGAATAAGAAAGTAGATGTTTCCTGCTAAACTAGTGACAAATCAGAATGATTAATTCATAATTCAGTTCTTTAGTAGGTATCTATTATTTATATTTATATTTAATTTTCCTTAAAATTTTACCCACAATACTTAAAAAAACCTTACCATTTTCTACCTACAGCACAAATCAAGTAAATTATACTTAATTACCACTCTTAACTCTCCCGTTCCAATTTCGAAATAATTCGAAAAATGTGTGAAACTGTAATCATCCTCATAACCTTAACAGTTACGTTCCGTCGCACGCACGATGCGCGACGCCAGTGGTCCGTAACGCGACCGATCCTCCCATTCAACTAATTAGCTTCCTCAAGCTGTAAATCAAAGTATACAGGGCTGAACTTGGCCGACGTCAACGCGACCGCTTTGATCTTGATGTACGTGAATCGGAACGTAACGTACGTAAATGAGAGAACGGTTTTTGAACGCGACGTTTAATTCTAAATGTGCCGGTGATTTCTTTGCGTGTCACCTATATGTCGTTTTTGTATACTCTACCCTATGTGTAACTTGTGTTAGATTTTAGTTAATTTTATTAGAACTGAAATTACTGAACACTATACGCATAACAAAAATTAAACAACCTGTTTGTTTTTGTATGTTAATATTATTTATTCATGGCTATGCTTTTTTCCCGACGCCCGCAAGGAAAGGATTGTATTTTTCGCGCCTATCTTTGCATGTTTGTAATCCTACTAATATTATAAATGTGAAAGTTTGTGTGTATGTGTTTGTTACTCTTTCACGCATAATCTACTGGACCGATTGCGATGAAACTCGGTAAATAGATAGCTTGAGACCTGGATTAACACATAGGCTACTTTTTATCCCGATATTCCCACGGGATCGGGACTTAGGCGGGTGAAACCGCGGGCCGCAGCTAGTATTCTATAATCCTACATATCTTCCAAACCACTCAATAGATTTCTTTAAATTAGTCCAAGTGTTCTTAGATAATTCTAAGAAAATCTTATCTTTAAATTAGCAATTCTTGTATATATATATAATTGGAATCTCGGAATCGGCTCCAACGATTTCCATGAGATTTGGTATATAGGGGGTTTCGGGGGCGATAAATCGATCTAGCTAGGAATTATTTTTAGAAAATGTCATTTTATTCGTGTTTTATCCAAACTAACTTTTTTATCTGAAAAATATGACTCTTCCTGACATCTATTGGCGAACTACTAATACTATTTTTTGTGAGCAATAAAGTTATTCCAGCAGATGGCGTTGTTATGTAACACGAAGTCAATGAGTGTTTGCTTTGAGGTTAGACTAAGTAAAAAAAAAACCGAGCAAAGCTCGGTCATCCAGGCACTAATAAATAAAGGGGCTGACATAGGAAATAATGATATCTAATCATTGTTTAAAGTGTTTTTTAATCTTCTTATTTGAGATATTGAATGGCGTTGGGTGACTAGTTTGTTAATCTCAACAAGTACTAAGGAACTAAGAATTTCTTCTTTCTATATCAACAACGAAAAAAGATAAATAAATCAATAGCAGTTTTTATTTAAAGAGATAACAACTATCCTAATATACAACTAGAAAAAAAAAATAGATATTTAACATTATAAATACAAAAAATGAAGTGACCAGTAAGTCAAATAACCCACCCCTTATCGTACCCGGCGTAAAGGTTCCCATAATGCTAGAAGCATTGCCACGCTGAATGGCGATGGCTAAACTCTGCGCCAGAAACGAGCCGGAGCGGGAGTCACCCCCATTCCCCTTAATCCTATCAATTAATAATTAGTATATTCCATACATAAACATACAACACACAACAATTTCATACAATTCCATACAATTTTGTACCTATGTTTAATATTGTACTGTATTTCTAAATACAAATTATCTTATCTTATCTATACATAGATATTTAAGTTACCCGATCTTCCATACCGTAACATGGTACTAATTACGTAACTCTACACAGTAATCGTTCAATCATATCAATCGGTTCGCCAGAAACAATCAATTAGGAGCCGATCCCCTTTCAATTATACCACGATACCGTTAGTATTTGGTACGTAATTGCCTTGCCGGCCCCACCCTCCAGGGAGGGGCTATAACGTGTCATAGAGATCGATCGCTTTCTTTTGATCACTATTTATAGGCGGTTTAATTTGTTTTCTATTTACTACCTGCGCTTAGCGGTTTCTGATCCCACAGAAAAAACGAGATAAAAAATATCATAGTTTCCCTAAGATCCCTAAGACTATGCTTCCCTATATTTTACAATCCATAGGTATAGTGCTTAGACTATAGCCCATACGTAAATTTGTGTCTAAATCTAAGGTTTAAATCCACATCTCGGACTATCCTTAAACCTCGTTTTGGAATAAGTTTAAACAATTTTAGCTAAATTCGAGCTAAACGCATTTAACGGGTTATCAAAAATCATAGGTATTTCAACGACCAGAAGGGTGATATTATTTAATCAGTTTGTAGGTTATCCAAGTTATAGAAACCTTCCCCTATTCCTAGGTAACGGCACAGAATATAATAATAGTGTACAAAGTCGCTTCCAGCTATCTATCTCTATGTATGCTTAGATCTCTAAAACTACTATTTTGATACGTATTTTTTGTTATATAGAGTGATTCAAGAGGAAGGTGTTAGTATATAAAATAAATAAATAAATATTACAGAACATTCCACACATCGCCCCAAGTTAAGTAACTAGACTTGTGTTATGGGTGCTAGACAACGGATATACTCCATAAATACTTTTCTTTTGTAAATATATACTTATAATACATAGAAACAACCAGACCACAGACAAATATCTAAGCACAAATACTTGTCTGATATTAAACAATACTACCACGCGTAGGAATTCGCGGGCAACAGTTAGTTATAATCTATGAACATTGTAATGTTCTTCCTTAGATTATATTGGAACAACAGTGTAGAAGCACTTGTGTACTATTTATTATTAGATTTATAATTTAGCAAAAAACAATCTTTCCTCCAGTCTCGTAAAAATATGAATGAGCCGTCAAACCTAACCAAATGTTACATAATCCCTTTTTCCAGACGTCTGTAGTCAACAACACGCAACTGACGTTTTCCTATACATTTAGAAGTTATCTTAATACCAATGAGTCATTCTATATCGTCTGTACAACTTGCGTTTTGTTTATACTAAACAATTGCGTTTGGTTTACTATTACATCCATAAGTACTGACAGACGTAATAAACGTCATCACCTGAGCCTGCCGACAGAGCGATGGATGACCCGTTGTCAACAGAGTCGGTTCAGCTAGTCGGTTCAACTCGACGTCTGAGCTTTATCCGATAACAATTAGCTGGTTCCAGCCATTTGAAGGCAGGGGGTTATTCTAGTACTTACCTACAACGACCGTGGCTATTTTATAGAGGTATTTACTAGAGTATTTCCCCCTTAATCTAAAACGAGGTTTAGGGATAGTCCGAGTTGTGGATTTAAACCTTAGATTTAGATTTACTCGTGAACTATAGTTTAAACACTATCCCTATATAATATATAGAATTAGTGTTTAGATTAAATTTCACGAGTAAATCTGTGTCTAAATCTAAGGTTTACAAGGGTGTGTTTGGTCAAAGGTCAAAGGTTGGTTTGGTCAAATTCTTGGTCCACTGCCGTCTTCTTATCTTCACTCGTGTCCCTAGAAGTCCCGCATATTTGTGGGTCTTAAAGACACGTGTGTATCTTCTAGGTAAGGTGCTACATCTTAGTCGGGAGAGATAGTGATCAAATGAACGTGGATCCGCTTTAATTTTATTTCCCCTGGATCGATCACTACATCTACCTAATTAGATAAAGCTACCCAACGAATTAAAACTATGCGAAGAAAATACGTCTATTGTATCTCTATCTATTATATCTCTATGGAAAAAAACACAGCACGATATCATTTTTTTCTCGATCCCGCCAATTTTTACAACTCACCTTTGCAATCTAAAATAAAACCTTACTTTCCATAAATTCTAAATCCAAACCAACTGACAGATCGGACAAAGTCATTTCACCCAAAACACTGTCAAAATCCTAATAACCATGGAGTGCAATGAAACTCGCGTGTTGTAGTGTATAATGGTAGGATTACACCCGGTGTTATTGCACCCGGTGGGATCTCACCCAGTAGGATGACACCCGAATGGTTCACGTATTCTCCAGCCGTTGCTGGTGCTGGAGCACTTGGTCTAATTTTCATAGCGCTGTTGGTGTTATATAAGTGGAAGTGGCGGTCTGATGCAAAGGTAGGAGTAGCAGCTCTTGTTGTATCTTCGTCTTCCAAAAGGGCAGGGAAAAGCCTCGTCTGACGTTATTTTTGGTCCCATCAATCTTCTCTCTTTCATCGTATTATTTCGTTGAAGTCAGAAGCATTAACAGGACATCGGTGTGGAGTTTTTCGAGTCAACTGAAAATGTCTGATGTCTGTCTATGTTTTAAAATCACTTCACTTGATTTTAATACTACAGTCGTAAAAAAATCACCGAATTTACAGAACCATTTTACCTTTTTTTTTAACAAAATAGGCTTGCGTTAGACCTCTCACCTGATGGGAAGCGAAGATGAGGTCGAAGATGTAGCATGCTCGCTTAGAAGGTACCTATTCACTCTAGACTTGAAGACTCCGAGGTTGTAGTTTTTGGGAAACAGGGAACTAATATTGTAGATCGCAATGACAACGATTTATTAATCTAGTTCTATTATGAGTTCAAATTTGGACCACCTTATACCAGAGCACTGCATCATCTGAACGTCACTCTAAGGCAGAATAAATAATGAAAAGCTTCGAACAAAAATTACTTGTTTGCAAGTAGATTAGGTTCTTGAAGTTCCTATATGTGTAATAGCGTCAGATGCGGATAAAGAAAATGAAAAACACGAACTTAAATCTTTTTTCCACATCTAGTTCACGTAATACTATCAAAGTCATTGCAATCTAGCAAACGACAAATTGTGTCATTTTTTTTATTTTTGTGTATTATATGCTCAAGTATTGCCTATTCATCATTATAGTATCTGGATTAATTTCAGGAACAACTACAGGAACTTCCATCTTGCGCTGCTTCAGGGCAGCTGGTGCACCGCCTGTGCCCTCACAACAACGTGGTGCAGGGGTTCGAGGTGGAACAGAAGGACAGTCTCGATGAACACCTCGATGTGCTCACTAGGAAGCTCGCTGAGAAGGTTAGCTACGACATTGAGATGCATAAAAATAAAATAGGTGTAAAAAAGGTTATATGTGCTCTTCAAGCAATTATCGCCTGGTGGACATGTACTTGATTGTTCTGATAATCATTAGGGACGGCCTATGTATAGGGCTACATCCACTGCCGACATAGATATCCAAAGATTTCGAAGAATATCGTTTCGCAGTATTTCAAAACTAGATCAAGCATAGATCTGGATCAAAATTCTACAAATGATCATGGTCTGATAGGTTATGGAAATTATTTTATCATGATTGTCTTTCAGGAAGGTCGTCTCCGCCTATCAAAATCTAAAATCCGTGAGACCCAAAACGAGATCGACAGCCTCCACGCGATCGATAAGAACGTTAAGACAAAGTATAGAGAGATAATGGACTCTCTGAAGAACGACCTCTTGAGCAACGAGAAGGAATGCAAGAAGCTGCAGGAACAGATCGAATGGGTCTCCAGACGAAGAGCTGAACTAAGAGATGAGGTACCTTTGCGAAGAACGGCATTTAAGTAACTTATGGTGCAAGGGAACTGTGTGTAAGAGAGATGCGAATGTTGAGATTTATGTAAGGTTTGATAAAAAATGATAGGATTAGAAACTAGTATGTAAGAGGAAGTATGGAAGTAGCAATCATTACTGACAACACTGACAAATGTAGTAGACTAGCGTGGTTTGATCACCTCATGCGGAAAGAGGATGCTTGGAATTGAAAGTAAATGTTTGTGGAGTGAACGGAAAAAGAGGTGCTTTGCTTTTAAGGAGGAGGGAATGTTTTTAAGGAGTGAAAAAGGATGACATGTTGTGCTGATCTTACATAGTGGAAAAAGGGAAGAAAAAAGAAGATAGGTGGTCGATTTTAAGGCTTAGTTTAGCAACTGCTTGATTTGAGGCTAAATGTGTGCAATAAGCAATTGTTGTACATTTTTTATTCTCATTTTGTAAGGAAAAAATAAAAAGACGTGTACGTAGGCACAATATAGTTTTGTGCGAGTAATTTTAAGTAAAATACTTCTTCGACAAACTTCTATGAACCCAACCTGGACACAAGGCTGCGTTGAATATACCTGGCAATTATTTAGACATTCTATCACTTTCCATTATTACGCACGCCAAGCATGTTAGACAAATGGAGTGGTGAGGAGTTAAGGAGACCTGCTTAAACCTTTGGTTTTCTACAGTGATATGTCAACCAGAAGTAGTTACCTACCTACGTCTTTGACCCATAATCCCTCGGGTGTTTTCGCATATTGCATGAAGACAAAGATAAAGAAATGCGAAGTTTAAGATAACCACCCGTATTGTTACAACTGTTACAACTCTCTGGTTTTCTATAGGTTCGTCGTGGTCACCGTTTGTACGGCGAAGCTGCAGCCGAGCTGGCTTCGAATCTATCAGAGCTGCAACGGGGTAGGACTGATCATCGCATCATTGACAAACCGCACGACCATTCCGGCACTTCTATACGACATCGGAAGGTATGCAACGTTCAATTACATTATTTGCTTCCAAATTTTTGACAAAAAAGTTACGGAGCTGATTTATAAGGTTATATGTGGGTTACACCAGAAAACGCCAACCGCGCTGTAGCCCTAGATGAAAAACTTTGTAGATAACAAATTATTCAAAGTCTTATAAAATTGGAGATTAGCTACATCCGGGCATCCGTCAGAATTGAGTCGATTTGACTTTTGTCGATTGAACTAAAATAACTTATAATCTATACTTATATTTTGTTTTTTGTTTGTTTGTTTGTTTGAACGCGCTAATCTCAGGAACTACTGGTTCGAATTGAAAAATTATTTTTGTGTTGGATAGTCCATTTATCGAGGAAGGCTATAGGCTACTTTTTATCCTGATATTCCCACGAGATCGGGAGTTCGGCGGGTGAAACTGCGGAGCGCTGCTAGTATAAAATATAGTACCCACCTTAATCCGATGTGAAAACCTGTAACAAAAGTGACTTAACCCAAAAACCCCGATTTCCGGGATATAACAACAAAAGAGAAAAATGTTACGTTTGCCTATGTATACCTACATATCTTACCTAAGTACATTTATCCAGGAGCCCAACCTACCACGGTCATCTCCCGCTGCGTCACAGCTCATCAAGTCCCCACCTGGGTCACCGCCGCACATGCACAGCAGATACTCGGGGATCACGAATCAATAACACTAATGCACCTATTTATACGACCTTTTGTCTCTTTCGTGATTTGTATCTTGTTTTGTTTATTTAAATTTTGTTAATATTATAGCGTTTGTGCATTTTGAAGCTGTTTTTTTCTGACATTATAAAAGACTAGCTTTTGCCCATGACTTTGTCCGCATAGAAGTCGAATATGAACCAAGGAATCTCGTTGTCCCATACAAACTTTGCCCCCCTTTTTCACTCCTTCAGGGGTAGAATTTCGGAAAATCCTTTCTTATCAGATGCCTACGTCATACAAAAAACACATCCTCCAAGTTTTAGGTTTCTACGATCAGCGGTTTAGGCTGTGCGTTGATCCGTCAGTCAGTCAGGACAAAGAATTTTATATGTATTCAACTTCTTTCGGTTAAGTCAGTCAGTCATTCAGGACAAAGGATTTTATATGTATAGAAGATAGGTTCTTTTTATGATTTCTTTTGTATCATCATGATATCAATCACAGGATGTCGACTTCTGACCATAGATTTATTTTTACCTAAGAGCTCTTTTGCGACTTCGCCGACAAAGTATCCAACTGATTTATTAGCATTTTCTGTACTTTCGCAAAATGTATACTACTGTAACATTCCATACATTTTGTAGCACATTATATAAAAAATTAAACACCTCGCAATTAGTAGCAAATCATACACTTTTTATTTGGTATTACGAATCATTAGCAGTTTATTTACTTACTATTCATATCCGTAGTATGGTTGCATTGACCAATTTAGAAAATAAGACAGGTAATCAGATCATAGTAAAAATTTTGCCGGGTCGTTTAATCGCGTATTTTTATTTCTCTTACCTCGACATTTCGACTATGTTACAATAGTCTTTCCTCTTTGGTTACAATAGTCATGGCCGCGAGGAGAATGGGCGCGATTGACACCCGGGAAAATAATTACTATGAATACAAATCGTGTGAGTTTAAAAGTTTATAGATAGATAAACTCTTTATTGTACCACATTAAACCTTAATTCTAACAAAAACTACTTTTACAAAAAACAATATTAAACCTAACAATATGGCACAATGGGCGGCCTTATCGCTAAAAGCGATCTCTTCCAGGCAACCTTTGGATGGACAAGAATTAAAGAAGGTAGAATTTATTAGGTAATCAGATCTTAGATATGCCATCCTATTCTCGAGATACAGAGGTGGGCCTGATAGAGTTCCGCAATGGGCAAAGAGTCGAAGAGCTCATAATCCCCCCCTCGTCAAAAATTGTTCCAAAAGTAAAAACCATCAATTATAAAATTATAAGAAATTATTCGTCTCAAAGCGAGCAGATTGCCGCGAAATTATTCACAAAACACCCTCAGGCGAGGACTTGATGATATTGTATTAGGTGATCACATACGAATACGAATTTAATGGATACTACAACCCTTATCGAACCACACGACTCCTAATCATAAGCTACAAAGAGACGAGAATTCAGACTCCAATATACTGTCGTTTACGTCGTTTTGTAACGGTGAAATTCAACCCCAATCTAAATTAAAATCTAAAACCTTGTAAACAAGGCAAGTGCTCACTTTTTCGGGGATTTGAACCCTCGGAATTAACGACGTAAAATGAAAGGGTCGGTTGCAGTTTCTCTATTAGGGTTCCGTACAGAAAGGGTAAAAACGGAACCCTATTAGTAAGGCTCCTCTGTCTGTCACTAGACTGTATCTCATGAACCGTGATAGCTAGACAGTTAAAATTTTCACAGATGATGTATGCATACTAAAAACTGGCTTGCTTGGAGCTTACAACTATAGCAAAAAGCGTCGTTACAATTTTTGGTCTTAATTTTTTCCGTCTAGCCTTTCGCAACGCGCGGTAAAGAACTTCGTTCCAACAGAATATGTACAGAATGGTACGGAACCCTTCGTGTGCAAGTCCGACTCGCACTTGGCCGGTTTATTTTGTACGCGTGTCAGTTGGAGGCGCGGGGGCTCGCTCGGACGCGAGGTTTTGTTTCCCTTCCTTGAGAACGTCGAATGGAAGCTGTGTTTATTTTGTTGTTAACTTTCCAACCATTTCTTTTTGTTGTTTAATTGGATTGATATTTGTTAAAAGCGCTCTGATATTGTGCTAATAATGTCCATTGAGTATTTTGTGTTTCTTTTTAGTAAGATACTAATGTGGGAAATAAATCTTACACGTTTAACGGAAACTTCTAATTATTGTTAATCTAGCGACCCGCCCCGGCTTCTCACGCCTATATGCATGTATTATACATATAAACCTTCCTCTTGAATCACTCTATCTATAAAAAACCGCATCAAAATCCGTTGCGTAATTCTAAAGATCTAGGCATACATAGGGACAGACAGCGGGAAGCGACTTTGTTTTATACTTTGTAGAGATAGTGATGCTAGTGATTAGCTGTGCCCTGCAGTTTCACTCGCAGAGTCTTTGCTAAGGATTTGAAATATTGCATTATCTTATATCGTTAAATAAGCAATTCTTGTATATATATAATTGGAATCTCGGAATCGGCACCAACGATTTTCATGAAATTTGGTATATAGGGTTAGGGGGTTTCGGGGGCGATAAATCGATCTAGCTAGGAATCATTTTTAGAAAATGTCATTTTATTCGTGTTTTATCGAAACTTACTTTTTTTTATCTGAAAAATATGACTGTTCCTGACATCTATTGGCGAACTACTAATACTATTTTTATGAGCAATAAAGTTATTCCAGCAGATGGCGTTGTTAAGTAACACGAAGTCAATGAGTGTTTGCTTTGAGGTTAGACTAAGTAAAAAAAAAATACCGAGCAAAGCTCGGTCATCCAGGTACTGTATTATTTCAGCTATCTACAATCTACATACCTACCTATAAGTTTTTACCTATAGTGAAAATAAGTTTAAATTAACATCAATAAAGCAAATACTTATCTAATGACCCGTTTTCAAGTAGTTTTACGAAATATTTAGTTTCTAATTAAGGTGACAGGCGGCCCATAAAACCCGCAGTTACCTTACAAGTAAATATAGAGCCCTTATAAACCGCAAATAAATCAAACTAACAACATCATGCTCCTAACAAATTACTCAATTAATAAAGAATGTGAACAGCTTTTTAATTAGACTCAGTCACATCTGGCGCACTTTTTGTCTGTTTGTCGCATTTGTTCCGCTCCAGGCTGAGCGGAGTGAGCGATGAGTGTTTGCTTTGCCCAAACACTGATGTGTCAATCAATGGTCGCTTTAGGATAGTTTATTTTTGGGTTTAAATAGCAAACAATATTGATTAGAATTTTACTGAACGTAAAAATGATTGTCTGTAAAGTCGGTTTACGGACGATAATTTTACGTGATAAAATCCTAAGAAAACGATGAAAAATTGAGATTTTTTTTTATTATTTTATATAATTACTAGCTTTTGCCCGCGAATTCGTCCGCCGTAAAAGTTGAAAATGGACCAAGAAATCACGTTGTCCCATTCAAACTTTTCCCCCCTTTTTCACCCAATTTCAGAAAATTCTCTTTCTTATCGGATGCCTACGTCACACAAATAACATACCCAAGTTTCAGGTCTCTACGATCAGCGGTTTAGGCTGTGCGTTGATCCGTCAGTCAGTCAGTTAGTCAGTCATTCAGGATAAAGAATTTTAAATGCATAGATTATCCTTCTTTTACCTTTTTTTTCTTTTAAAGATTTTTTTTCATTTATAAAAGTCTTCTATTTGTCACTCGCCAACATAAAACAAGCCCAGATGAGCAATATTATTATTAAATACTCTGTTTCCTAACGGGAACGGGACCATGACGCATGACGTCACACAATATTAACGTGACACTTTTGTGTGAATGCAGGTGTTCCACCAACTTATTAGACGTTATTACGTCAAACTATAAAGGTTAACTTATATAGACTGTACTTGTTTGTAAATAAGGAAATTGTACAATTTATGAAAATAATGTTTTGAGAAAAGGCCATTTTAAGGTGAAAGGGTACCGGCGCTCTCTCCATACAAACGTATTTGACTGTGCCCCTATGTCTTGGTTTTTTTTTCATTTTCTAATTATCATAGAAATATAAGATTTAAAAAACTAAAACATACCATAACATGGTCATAGTAGTTATAAGTTTTATGCTAAAAAAATATTTGCTCTAGTGTCATTATTCAGGGAGAAAACAGTCGATTACGTTTGTATGGAGAGAGCGCCCGGTACCCTTTCCTCTGAAGAACAGGACATTCTGAGAAAGGACATTATGAGCTAAGACATTTTCAAACTACCATGGTTATTTTCACTATTAAAGTTATTAATAATATGTTCTAACGCATTCGAGATATGCCCAATGGAACGAGGAAGTAAAACACCCGCGAGAAAAGTACCCATTAGTTTTTAAACTCAGTTTTTAAATCTAAACATACCTTATAAGTAGAATTGTATAGTAAAATCTATCTACATATTTCAAGGGATTTTCGACTCTAACCCTTCGATTTAAAGACTGTCTTAGCAACTGTTTACGCATGCTAAGTATATTAAAAAGTTGCACCCACCCTTCTAAGTAGGAGTGTTTTTTTCTTTGTCCCTAATGTAAAAAGAAAACTCGAAAAGTTTCGGGACGCGGCGAGTTTAAAAATTTTCCCTCCCGTAATGCGATTATTACGAGTGGGGAAAAAATTAGATGTGTAGTAAGATCACGTTGCGTTGTTTCGTAAGTTGTATTTTGTATTTGTAGGCATCCGCTAAGAATTAATATAAAAAAGTCCCTTACTTTAAAAAATAATGCTATTATTATAAACCTAAACCTACTTGTGGTTTAAAATCTATATATATAAAAGAAAGTCGTGTTAGTTACACCACTTATAACTCGGAAACGGCTAAACCGATTTGGCTGAAAATTGGTAGGGAGGTAGCTTAGAGCCAGGAGACGGACATAAGTTACTTTTTATCCCAATATGCCCACGGGATCGGGACTTACGCGGGCGCAGCTAGTTTAATTTAAAATTTAAAAATGTATGTCTGTAAATTCGGTTTACTGACGATAATTTTACGTGATAACGTCATAAGAAAACGATAATAAGTTGAGATGTTTATTTTTATACATATTTTTTTTATTTAAGTCTTCTATTCGTCAGTCGTCACCATAACACAAGCCCAGATGAGCGATGTTATTACTAAACAAACACGAAACGCGTGACATTTACCGTGCCACGCCGTCATGGTACCGGAACATGACACTTTGTGAATGCAGGTGATACGCCAATGTATTATACGTTATTATGTCAAAAACATCATTGGGTAGATAAAATAGCGCCATCTGTCTGCCAGTTGATGAATTAATGGTTAATCTCTTGTTTTAGAAAAAATACATAAGTCAAAAAAAACATAACCTTACTTATATTATATTTACTTACTCAATTTTAACTATACATACTAGCTGTTTCTCAAGACTTTGTACGCATGGTAGTTATGTTTTATGTACCAAAACCTTTCTCTTGAATCATTCTATCTATTTAAAAAAACCGCATCAATATCCGTTGCGTAGTTTTAAATATCTAAGCATACATAGGGCAGACAGAGAGCGGTGTTGGCTTAGTGGTAGATACCTCGACTTTCATTCTGAAGGTCGTGGGTTCGAATCCCGGCCGGCCGTGCACCAATGTATTTTTCTTAAGAAAAAATTATGTGCGCTAATTGACATTGCTCTTACGGTGAAGGAAAACATCGTGATGAAACCCGCGGCTTAGTTGGCTCCAGAAGTATTTTGACAAGTTCTCTCCTCTGGACATGGTCAACTAAGCTGAGAGGGTAGTAGGTGCTTGGCAAGCCTACTCCATCCTCACGCAAAAAGGACCTAATTAAAAAGGGTCCAATTTCGGAAAACAGCCTGTATACAAGTACAAGTAGGGCAGACAGCGGGAAGCGACTTTGTTTTATAGTATGTATATCTACGCAAAGTTTTTAACGCCCACGAAAGAATCAGGCAATCTTCTAGAGACAAGTAAACGTGGTCATTAGTATACTTATCCACCTAGAAGTTTTTAAATAAATTTTATTTTGCTATTTTATTTTCGAGTTTTTATTATGATTCGTTCAGTTGTGACGCGAGTTGAGACTGTAAAATGAAAATGTACCGGAGTCTTTACATCGAAGGCTTCCTTGGAGCCTCCGGTTTTACTTTCAAATGATGTGGTTTAATCTAAGATATTTAAATTATAGCGGAAAAGAGTACATAGTGAAAGTACACAGAAAAAGTAATTAATTTTCCGGGTCTTAATAGCGTATTTTTAACCCCCGACGCAAAAACGACGGGGTGTTATAAGTTTGACGTGTCTGTGTGTGTGTGCCTGTCTGTGGCATCGTAGCTCCCGAACGGATGGACCGATTTTAATTTAGTTTTTTTTGTTTAAAAGGTGAATTAGTCGGGAGTGTTCTTAGCTATGTTTGATCGAAATCGATTCAGCCGTCTGAAAGTTATAAGGGATAAAAGTCAGAACTAAAAACCGAATGTTAGTAGATATGCTCGAGTGGGGTTTCAAATGAAATCGTACATTATAAATAGCTAATTAAAAAGTCCTTCCCTACAAAAAGGATGAAATAAAAAATTTAATTTAAAATATAAAAAAACCCCGACACAAAATAAAAAAAATAGTATGAACGTAAAAGCCTAAAACTAGCAAAAAAACTATGAGAAAAAACCCTACAAAAAGAATAAAATAACCCCGAAATTATGACCCTACGTAAGTAGGTACATCTGATTTGTTTTTGATCAAATATTGTCGCGTCGGGGGACCGCTCTTTACCTATAAAAACACCTTCATAATTAAGCTATTGCGTAGCTTTTATCGCGGGCTTTGAGCGCGGCGACCTAATCAAGAAATTCCGTAACGAAAATAAAACCTAACACACCCCCACTCCGCCTACCATGTAGCTCGGCCGAGCATCGCTTGACGTGTATGTATATGGTACGACTGTACGACACTCGCACGATGCAATAGCTTTACCGCGGTATTCCCCGAGTGCCACATGTTTTTTTTATTCCTCTTACCTCGACGTTTCGACTATGTTACAATAGTCATAGTCGCGGATAAAAATAGTAGTAGCGTTTACTATACGAGAAAAATCGCCTACTTAAACTTAGATGTAGATCTTAACCATCAGTAATGTAAATATCTTAAGTTTTAAATGAAGTGGTTTAGTTTAAAACGATCTACTTACTTCGAATCCCGTCGGATTTAAGTATCCTTTTATTATCTACAAACGGAACAACTTTCCTTTACTTTGATTAAGATATATACATTAATTTGGTGTTATTTAACTACTTTTAAATTTCTTCCTGTTTAGTACTACTTACCTATATTTATGTAGGTACTAGCTGCGCCCCGCGGTTTCCCCCGCGTTAGTCCCTATCCCGTGGGAATATCGGGATAAAAGTAGCCTTTGTGTTAATCCAGGTCTCCAGCTATCTAGATACCGAGTTTCATCGCAATCGGTCTAGTAGTTTTTGCGTGAAGGAGTAACAAATATACCTACATACACACACAAACTTTCAAATGTATAATATTAGTAGGATAGTAGGATTTAACTTACTAGATTTAACCACGATTTCGTCCTTTCGTCCACGGTTGAATTTTTAACCGACTTCAAAAAAGGAGGAGGTTCTCAATTCGCCACGTAGGTATATATATATATATATATATTATGTATATTCGCCGATTACTGGACTTGGACCGATTTGGAAAATTCTTTTTTTTTTTTCAAAATGCTTTCTCTGCGGATGCCGTAACAGTTAGGCATCTGTGGTAGGCCAAATGAGTAAACTTAAGTATTTATTTAGTAATTTAAGTATTTATTAATACCTGCGAGTAATAAGGGCCACCTGCAACCTTAATTATATTAAATATTTCGTAAAAATAGAAAAAACGAAAACGACAGATAAATATTTGCTTTAATGTCAATCAGAAAAACAATTCATTTGATTATTTTCTTGTTATTTTGTCACTAATATCAAGGTTTTTAAAATAACTTTATTGGCACTTTATTACCCGCAGGAACCTTTGTTATTTTGATTTAAAATTATATATTTGATGGTATTTGTTTGTTTGCATTCCGTAGTTGAAATTGTAACTTGATTGTTCCCAGCAATCAGCGTGAATTTCCTTTCAACATAGATCCTTATTGTGCGTCTAATTGCTTCGAGCAATCAAAGCGTGTCTTTGTGAACGGGAATCTCATTTATCGGTTCACTTATATCGGAGTCTGGATAAGGGATGATTTACATTAGAACAGGCCGTGTTCGGAAAGGAGCTTGTCCGTGCTGCACGTTTTTATTACACCGGGTTTTCAGCCGCCGAGGGGACGGGGCTTATCCGTGGTGTAGACGGTCGGACGACGCCCGTCTACACCACGGATAAGCACGGACGGGACACGGGCCATGCACTGTGGTATAAAAATTGCTTCTTACAGAATGTATGTAAGGTTTCAAATCCCGTACCGACCCGGTAGATACCTCGACTTTCATTCTGAAGGCCGTGGGTTCGAATCCCGGCCGGCCGTGCACCGATGTATTTTTCTTAAGAAAAAATTATGTGCGCCAATTGACATTGCTCTTACGGTGAAGGAAAACATCGTGATGAAACCCGCGGCTTAGTAGGCTCCAGAATTATTGACAAGTTCTCTCCTCTGGAAATGGTCGACTAAGCTGAGAGGGTAGTAGGTGCTGGGCAAGCCTACTCCATCCTCACGCAAAAAAGACCCCAATTAAAAAGGGTCTAATTGCGGAAAAAAGTCTGATCAAGTACAAGTACCGTACCGACCCGCAGTAATAAGAATCATTCCTAATTGTATACGTTGTGTTAGCTTATAGTGGTAGGCCCTTGATCTGAGAGTAGGTCTAAGTACGTTGACGACCCAGTTGGCACAATGGTCACCATGCCGGTCTACCAAACACAGGGTTGCGGGTTCGATTCCCGCCTCAGACATGTATTTATGCTTAGATATTTGTCTGTGGTCAGGTTGTCTTTATGTTTTACTAGCTGCGCATCGCGGTTTCACCCGCGTAAGTAACGATCCCGTAGGCTATTAAGCCTATGTGTTAATCCGGGTTTCCAGCTATCTAGATACCGAGTATCATCGGAATTGGTCCAGTAGTTTTTCCGTGAAGGAATAACAAACATACACACACACACACTTTCACATTTATAATATTAGTAGGATAAGTATATATTTACAAAAGAAAAGTATATAAGTAGTATATCCGTGGTCTAGCACCCATAACACAAGTCTAGTTACTTAGCTTAGGGCTAGATAGCGATGTGTGGAATGTCCTGAAATATTTATTTATTTATTATTTATGTACCTCGTGAGTTCGAATTCCAGCTTGCAAAAGATTTTTTACTAAAACTTTATATGCGCTATTAACATTGCTCTTACGGTGAAGAAAACGTGATGAAACCTGCGGTTTATGTGACGAGTTAATTCCTCTGGACATGGTCGACTAAGCTGAGAGGGTTGCTATAAGATCTGGGTAAGCCTACTCCATCTAATGTTATATTTATTGTTCTTATCGTCCTTGATGAAAATTTGTATGAGGATATATTGAAGTCTTGGAAGCAGGATTTTAAAGTCCTGTTCGAATTGAAACATTCTAATATTAGCAATATAAGAACTCTACGGTGGACATCCTCTTTTACTGTCGACTGTACCTAACTAAACCTAGATATGGCAGTTACTTTACTAAAAACGATTTATAGATTTTGAATGTCTGCTGACTTAAAAATTCTGAATATAAGCACTACTTCACAAAAAAAATACTAAATCAAAATCGGTTCATCCGTTAGAGAGCTATGATGCCACACACACACACACACACACACACACACACACACGTCAAACGTATAACACCTCGTGGTTATTGCATCGGGGGTTAAAAAGTAGAAGAGATAAAAACAGGAACATGTTTTTGATACTTTTTACTAAGGTCAGTAAGAAAAACACTTTATTAGCAAGCAATGAATTTTAATTATAATAAAATAAATAAATATAAATACTGTACATGAAATCACAGTCAAATAAAATAACCGTCAATATTACATTAAATACAGGATTAAAATAATATTTTTGTAATTGTTGATTCTAACTAAAGAAATAAAAACATTTAAAACAATATCTACATACAAATTACTTCAAAATCAGATCAAATTTATTGGTCTGGTAATCCGTTTTTCTTTGCATATTTAGTTGCTTTCAAAATCACAATAAACAGAGACCTACACAACAATAAAAGAAACAATTAAAATTGTAACAAATGAAAATCAAATAAACAATTGAAATTGAAACAAATGAAAATCAAATAAACAATTGAAATTGAAACAAATGAAAATCAAATAAACAATTGAAATTGAAACAAATGAAAATCAAATAAACAATTGAAATTGAAACAAATGAAAATCAAATAAACAATTGAAATTGAAACAAATGAAAGTGAGAATTACAATTGAAATTGAAATTAAAATTTAGATTGAAACGAATGAAAGTGAAATTTACAAACGAAATAGGAAACAAATTAAAACATATTATGAAAGTCAAATAAACAATTGGAATTGAAACAAATGAAATTAACAATCAAATTGAAATTGAAACAAATGAAAGTGAAATTAACAATCAAATTGAAATTGAAACAAATGAAAGTGAAATAAAAAATGATATTAAAAAAAATGACAAATTAATTTAATCATTTTAGACGGATAATTGAAATTGGCAAGATACAACATTAATAATCTGAAATACCTACAGTTTTCTAATTTCATTCATGTTTTTAAATTATTATTTTTTACTAAAAAAAAAGCCGATTTTCTTACTTAACAAATTTTTGTACATGCAATGCTTATTTAATTCCCAGAGCTCTGCCACTAGCAAGCAAGATAAATGTTACATATTTTTTAAACATTTTCTCCCTTATTCCAAAACGAGGATAGTTAGTTAAGGATAGTCCGAGATGTGGATTTAAACCTTAGATTTAGACACAGATTTACTCATGAAATATAGTATAAACACTATACCTACATAATCTATAGGGATAGTGTTTAGACTATAGTTCCCTATGAAATCTATAGGGATAGTGTTTAGACTATAGTTCCCTATAAAATCTATAGGGATATAATTTGGACTATAGTATCCTATAAAATCTATAGGGATAGTGTTTGGACTATAGTTCCCTAAAAAATCTATAGGGATAGTGTTTGGACTATAGTTCACTATAAAATCGATAGGGATAGTGTTTAGACTATAGTTCCCTACCAAACCTATAGGGATAGTATTTGGGCTATTATAGTTCACGAGTTAATCTGTGTCTAAATCTAAGGTTTAAATCCACATTTCGGACTATCCTTAAACCTCGTTTTGGAATAAGCTGGTTTTTCTTTTATTTACTTTTACAGTACAGTATTTTGCCAGTGGCGCCATCTACAAGATTTTACAAGTATTTTAAAGAAACTTTTAGTAAATTCACGAAAATCATTTTCTATCGAATACAAAGCCTTTATCAAAGCTATTTTCCTACTTCTAATAATTAACATTTCAATACGTATATAGAGAACTAATTTATAAAGGGTTATAGGCTCATTATATGCAAACGTCGCGGTTGGTGGGTTCAACTCGTCATTGTTAACAAGGCTATACAGGGTTGTTGGTAATTATACTAGCAAGCCGTTGAGGACTACTTCTGTGTATCTAAACAAACAACTTTTGTTCTACAACTTTTGGAACTTCGAACATTTTTTTTGGTAATTTTGAGGTTAGGTTTACCTGAAAATCAGCTGATCGTTTCACGGAGAGGTCATTAACCTTAAAAAATTACTTATTATTTAAGTTTTATTTACTGTCTTAGTTTACATGCATTGCATTGACCTTGGTTTTAAAAAAATCAGCTATTATTCAAATATACATAACCTCAAAATTTTCATCTTTTTTTCGAATTTCCAAAAGCCGTAGAACAAAATTTGTTTATTACGGTGCACAGAAGTAGCCCTCAACGTCTTGATAGTATAATTACCAATAACCCAGTATTTGATTACTGGCAGCGCTCCGTAGTTACGCCCGCGTAAGTTCCGATCCTGTGAGAACATCGGTATAAAAAGCCTATGCCTATGTTACTCCTAATGAATCAATGTATATTCGTACCAAGGTTCATCAAAATCGGCCCAGTAGTTTCTGAGCCGATTACAAACAAAAAATCTTTCATTTTTTGATATTAGTATAGGCGTCCTTTACACAATATGTTTTTCTACTTCTGAGTTTAACTGTATTAATTACTTATTACCGAAAACGAATTGTTGCGGTAAAAAATATCTTGTGGTATACTTTCACGGTTAGGGATAGTAACTCACCTATGGTAGCAAAGCAAATCAAATACTATTTTCTTAGAGTTTGAAAAACAATCAAAATTTTTAGTTTCAGACCTTAATTTTCCCGGGTCTTATTCGCGTATTTTTCTTACCTTGTCGTTTCGATTATGTTGCAATAACAATGATCATGCTGAGACTCGCAAAAAAAAAATCTCCTACAGGTTGAAACTTTGCATATAATGAGCCAAAGAACCTGTATAATTATTCTAACATACATATCTTACTCTCACTTTGTCATGTTTAGGTATTTAATTCGTTTTGTGAAACTTTAGTAGTGGCGTAGATGGTTGGGGGTTCGATTCCCGCCTCAAACAAATATTTATAGTATTTGTTTCTGCTCTGGCTCTATATTATGTATTATAGCAAAAGTATTATTAAATAGTCAATCCGTTGTCTAGCTACCATGATACAAGTCTAGTTGCTTGGAGCTAGATGGCGCTGTGTGGATTGTCGTTCAATTTTTTAGGGTCCCGTCCGTACCCAAAGGAAAAACGGGACCCTATTACTAAGACTCCACTGTCCGTGTGTCATCACCAGGCTGTAAATCATTAACCGTGATAGCTAGACAATTTTAAGGTTCAGAGATGATGTATTTCTGTTGCCGCTTTGTTACACATGCTCCCCCAAACTAGGCTTCTGGTGGCCAGACAACAGATAGAATACTTAAATACAGAAACATCCTCAAAACAAATATCTCTACATAAATATCCGTTTGAGATGAGAATAGAACCCGCAATGTCCTATTTCACAAGCAGGTTTTCGCCCGCAGCGCCACAGATGAAAAAAATTAAGGTGAAAGGGTACCGGCACTCTCTCCATACAAACGTAGTCGACTGTTTCCTCTCTGGATAATGACACTAGCACAAATATTTTTGTGCCCTAAAACCTATAACTGCCATGACTATGCCCCTATGTTTTTTTTTTCATTTCCTAATTATCATAGAAATTAAGATTTAAAAAACAAAAACTAAACATAGGGGCATGATCATGGCAGTTATAAGTCTTATGCAACAAATATTTGCTCTAGTGTCATTATCCAGGGAGAAAACAGTCGACTACGTTTGTAAGGAGAGAGCCCCGGTTTCCTCTTAAGTACTTATTGTTGACGCGTACCTTCATCGCTCGACAGTCCTATTGCAGTTGGAAGCCATCTTAAACTTTACAATTTAAACTAACTTTACTCTATTTAAAATTAAAAACACATACAGCCAAATCTAATTAAACATTTATCTAATACTGAGCTTTGAGTATCAATTTGTAAAAATAATTATATTATTTGGGAATGAACATCGAGTATCAATTCGCTATTGTTTTTGGTCAAAATAACTACATTATTTGGAAAAATACATATACTGCTCAGCAGGGCAAGCATGGCCGGAGAGATTTTATCCATAGGGAAAGGACAAAATAGTCTTTCCCTCTGTTAGTTTTGTCCACACCCCGAGCATGGTCGCAAGGCTTGATATACAATCCACGGTACACAAAACGGGGGAAACGCTTATCCCCGTAATTATTGCCATTATAAGAAAACCACAGAATACATAGAATGTTCTCGCAAATGAACCTAATAAATTAGTTTTTTTATACATATGTGCTGGTCATTCTTGTCAATGTCATTTCTTTGACTTAACTATGTCAGTCCATAAGAATAAAATCAGTGTCAAACATGAAGTTTTCTCGTTGCCTCCGAATCTCCTATTAAGGTTATGGTAAACTTGCCACCGCTTTACTATAGCCCCTGACTTGACGGACTATGACGACTTTGACTGTTTTGAAACACTTTAGGCCCGATTTATGAAAAATCGGGTCATAATTTGATGCAAAATATAACTTGACACTGGCTAAATGCACAAGCCGTGCGAAGCCATAATTAATAGAAAAAAAAATGAAAAAAAAAAAAAAAACTTAATTTTGCTCTATTGTTTTCCCTAAGTCCCCATGACATAGGCGGGGAATATATGTCCACATGTTATGTCAAATGGGGATATACTTATCCTTTCCCCTTTTGCCGTGCTTTGGCAGGTAGACATAATTTTTATCCTCGGCTCATGCTTGCCCTGCAGGGGGTATAACCAACCTACTAGTCCTTTTTTAACATAAATATTAATGAAAACTGGTCACAATATTTTTTAGAAAAAAAAACTGGGTAATATACTTTTTAAATATGAACATAGTCTAATGTTGATTTTTGAAAATCTCTTAGGGACTTTAAGTATGATTTTTTTGATCAGCAATTTTTTTCAGAAGTGTTTTGGTATCTCTGTTTCCGAGGCGTATGGGGTGTGTGAGTAGGTTTATTTTAATAAAAGATTTAAAGCCGATAAATTATACTGTCGCATAATATCCCAAAGAAACGCGAAGACCGAAGACGTTTCAAAATAATAATTTTATAAATACATAAAAGAAATACACGCAAATATTTAAAAACATCAAGACTGGCCAGTACTAACGTCCAATAATTTATTAAATTAACAATTTAGTCGATTTCAAACTATAGGAAGGTTAAATAAATATTATAAAGAGAAAATTATTATAAAGTACATGGACAAATTTTGTACCGATATTTTCGGGAACGGGACTTACGCAGGTGAAACCAAAGGGCACTGCTAGTGTTGAATAAATAGAGGTTATGCTATAGTATACTTTTACAAAGAGGAACAAACCAATCGGAAGAATTAGAAACGCAGCCGCCGTAAGTTCGTAAAATGCCTCATCTTAAAGTCAATTTGACACATTTCTAAAGGATGCTTAAGCTTACATCCTTCTAAGAAAGAGTTTTAATTACTTACAAGCTTTTCCCCACGACTTCGTCCGCATTGAATTAGTTGATTGGACCAAGAAATCAGGTTGTCCCATACAAACTTTGCCCCCCTTTTTAGCTTAGGGGTAGATTTTCGGAAAATCTTTTCTTATCGGATGCCTACGTCATACAAAGAATACACCCTCCAAGTTTTAGGCTGCGCGTTAATCCGTCAGTCAGTCAGTCAGGACAAAGCATTTTATATGTATTCAACTTATTTCGGTTAAATTCTTTCTTAAAAGGTTTAAGCTCCGTCTCTAACAAATAGGTCAGATTAGCTACATCCTACTTCTTTATATCCGTTTTAAATAATGACGTAATTATGATGTTACATTTAGTTTGCAACTGACACCTTACTCTTCTGACCGATTTAAAAAAAAACATAAATTATCTTAAGAATAATATTTTGTACCATAATTTAACAACTAAAAAAATGGTAGAAATATGACCTACCTAACTAAAAAACAACTATCACACTATGTCTAAGAATCGAAATCGATAGCTATCATACTTGCTACAGTCGGTGGCTAATACGGTCCGAAATTGACATATAGCCGAGCGCATGCGCCTTGTAAGCATTTTTAGTACTTACGCTAATTCAAATTATAATCGCTACTCATCCAATTTGGACCAAAACCTTTAACGGGGAAATGATAGAAAAAGACATTTAAGATTAACGCCCGAATACTGTAAGGCTACTTAAATGGCGAGTAAATTGATATTTAAGTGTCATGTTTAAATAGGATCGTCTTAAATATTTAGGGGACCCCTAAATTTTGAGAGTCATTTGATTCGGGCATAAAAGCTTTACCTTACGGCTACGTATCCATAGCTACTTCTACCCCCCTTCTACATTCCTTCTGTTTACTTCACATAGGTTTCCAATTATTAATAGAATCGTTAAGTTTCTCGTTTTATTATTCAAATTTTAGTCATTAGTTTTATTATATATTTTACTAGATACATGACCTTGATATGGCAGCTCTGTATATTGTTTTGTATTTAGTATAAATTAAGTTACTTATGTAACTCATTATTGTATGTCATAGTGAATGGACAAACTGTTGATACCTACCTACTATAATTTGTCATCTTATGTACACAGTTTTTCAATAAATATTCTTGATTCTTGACCACTATCTACTGTCTGTCACAATAAAAACCGGCCAAGTAGGACCCGAAAACTTAAACATTTAGGGGGTCCCCTAAATATTTAAGACGCTACTATCCCAAACAAACGTGACACTTAAATGTCAATTTAATCACCACTTAAGATAAGTAGCCTTTAGTATTCGGGGGTTGCTGTAGCAAGTATGGTAGGTTATAGAGTCGAACCGTTAATAACACATACACAGCTTTATAAAATACATTATAGCCCATTTCAATACAATAATACTATTAAAATTGACTACCGAACTCATAGGCTGATACGCCATCTTTTTTTTAAACAAAAATGACGATTTTCATGTCGCAAAACACGAACAATATTAAAAAAAAGTTAATAATTTAACTACATGATATTTTTAAATCTACACTTTAAAAAATTTAGAAATTGAAATAGCTCAGTTGGTAAAGAGCATCGCTACAGTAAAGAATTCCAACTGAAGTTTTTTTTTAATCTATGTGAATTAGGGCATACTCAGACGAAGGACTTTTGTCCGCACAAAAATGTTTAATATAGCGTAATGAGTTGTACTTTATGTAACTATTAAATAAAATAAAGAGCTTCCCAAAAATGCCCAAAGTACTTAAACTTTACTAGAAGAATACATACAACCGAATCTCCTCCTTGTTTTGATGTCGGTTAAAAAACGGCCCTGATCTATTAATCAGTGCCGTTTTAGCCAGACAAAAAATCCTTGCAGATCCAAACGACTAAATTAAATTAAGCGAAAATTGACATTACTAAAGTCAAAAATCTTTAAGGAACATTTTAGTTGATTTTTTTTAGTGCAGGTTTAAAAATATCTATTATAAGTTTGCAACTTTTAATATTAATAAACTAATGGATTTAATTTTAATTATTTTTTCGTTTAAATATTTAGGAATGTTTTTTAATTTACACTTTTTTAATACCTTTTCGTCTTTTTTATACTAACAAAACATTTAACTATTCACTATTTAGGCTAACCGCAGACGACGTTTAATTTTTCCACAAAACAACACATTAATGCTACGATACCACATTTGTCAAAAACTGTCAGCTATTGGTGGAAAAAGGGGACAAATAGCCCGTCGTCTGAAGCGAGCCTTATATTTTGAGCTTCTATTAATGCTTATAATGAAAATTGCTATTTTAATTACATTGAATATACAGAATTAAGCTAAACTTTGAAAATTTTTCAGCCGAGCACAAAAATGTTTCTGACAAATCTCGTTGTCGTGGCAAATTACTAATATTTCACTTAGGAACATATCTGAACGCGGCTGATAAGAAATATTATTTCTTTCAAAATATTGAACAATTGTGAAACTATAAAAATCTTAAGGGTACATTTAGAAAAAAATCTGCGTAGTGAATTATATGAATCTAAACAGGAACTAGTTTTATTCTCTACATAAAATCTTTCAAAAAGCCGTAAAGTTGTGCAATTTTTTTTCACTGGGTAACATTACAATTTTTTATCTGGTAACATTACATTTTTTCACTGTGTAATATTACATTTTCATTTTATTTTTTTACCTGGCAATATTGTAATTTTCTACTGTTTCAGCTGGCAACACTTAAAGCGCGACCAAACGAGTGTTGCAACCTCTCCATTTTTCCTGAAGTTTTCTGTGTTCTTCGTATTGGATTTCGGTTATTTGCTTAACTGAACCGGAAGAGCCCTAGAAATAAAAAAAAACATCGAATGGACTCCAGTATCTACATTCAAGTTTTGTTGCGTAACAAACGCACAAACTTTATAATATAAATAGCAACTAGGATTAATGATATGGGAGCTAAAGTATGTAGATGTAAAAAAACCGGTCAAGTATGAGTCGGACTCGCGCGTGAAGGATTCCGTACCTGGTGTTATAGCGGAAATACATAATCTATGAAAATTTCAACTGTCTAACTATCACGGTTTATGAGATACATCCTGGTGACAGATAAACAGACAGACGGACAGTGGAGTCTTAGTAAAAGGTCCCGTTTTTACCCTTTATGTACAGAACCTTAAAAATAAACGTTACACTTGCCGTATGCACAAGTCATAAATTAAAACAAAATTTCAGCTCGATTGGTAACTGGGAATTGGATAAAAATTAAGTTGCAAGATTCACCCGAACATATTCATATATTTATTCATAATTTGCATTATACGTCAATCTGTTATATTTTACATTTTGTATGTAATATTAATAATTAAAACTTAAAGTAAATAGCAATAAAACGAGAAACACATACATACATTGCCAGTTAAATAAAAGCTTTTAAAAATCTTACCTTAATCTTCCTCGGATCTAGATTAGCGCCCAAATTCTGTACCCCCTTTGCCAGTTTAGTCAAGGGTGAGAAGACCATCTCCCTAGTAGCGCTCGACACCGGACTTGCAATGTCCTTGAACTGTTTCAGTGCCGATTCACTGTGAGATGTCGCTACAAATCAAAATTACTTATTAATACTTTTAAATTTTATTATTAGCTTATACCGTCCCACTGCAGGACAATAGCTTCCTCTTTTTCCACTGGTCCCTGTCTAATGACAAATGAATAGGTTAAAAATAAATAAAATAATACAATAATAAACTAAAAATATCTTAACTTTGAAACTCTATCCATCAAATGTTTTTATTTGTCGATTTCTTTAACCTTCATATGAAACAGACAGACAGACGGACAAGAAAGTGATCTTATAAGGGTTCCTTTTTACCTTTTGAGGTACGCAACCGAGAAACACTAGCTGCGCTCTGCGGTTTCACCCGCGTAAATCCCGGTCCCGTAGTAATATCAAAATGAAAAGTAACCAGCCTTCCTCGATAAATGGACTATCTAACACAAAAATATTTTTTTACATCGAACTAGCAATAAAGCATTTAAAATGCCATTAGACACAACAGGCATTGTTATTTAAAATTCTGTGGTGTATTTTGAGACCCAATCGATAGAGGGCATTACGGCGAATAAATAATGCCTTCACCGAACCTCTAAAGCGTCTCCGAAACGGAATATTTATTGAAACATGGAAAGCAAAATCGGTCGAACACTGTTGATCCAGAAATTCCCGCGGGATCGTGGCTCATGCAGGTTAAACCGCGGAGCGCAGGGAAATATATTTCATTAGATTTTTCTTAATTAACGCGAGTAAAAACGCAGGGCATAGCTAAAAATAAATAAACAGAAACTTACCTATATTCATAGCAATATCATGTTGCGAATTACATCTGTGGTAGTTCACAGTATCGGTGGATTCTTCGTACGCAATATCATTCGAACTGTGAGACAATTTCTGTGATAAAACTAGAGAATTAGGCGGATTCGGTTTCATATCTTCAATTTTAATCTCCGGAGTTTTAGATTTGTCATTAAATGGGTTAATCTTAGTAACATTACTGGGGGTTTTCAAACTCTGTGGCATTGAAGTGGTCAATTCTGTAGTTGCGAATTGGACTTGAGTATCGGAAGGTTCAATTTTGGATTGATAAAGCGGATTTTCTATAAGTTCGCAATCGTTATCCATATCTGTTTTCTTTACGCCTGTACCAATGTAATGCTGTGTCATTTCGAAGTTGTCTAAAGTTGGTTCGAAGATATTAGTTCTATTGTCATCGTCTGATGAGTAATCTGAGCTCATGCCGTCTGATAAGCTACCTTTCTTCCTCTCAGGCTTGTTTGTGCCTATGGTAAACATCTTCTTTGTTCTCGAAGCGCTTTGATCGAACTTTAGTTGCAAGGAGGGCCGGGCGCGGGCGCTTAGCTTGTTCAACTTATTGAATTGTTCCGTCATGTTTGTGAGAGCTTTAGATCCTGGAACGGTTAAGATGGATGGTTAGATATAGTATTTGGTAAAAATATCAGATAACTGTTAATGTATGGTGAATGTGCTTTGGCTTTGATTAGGTTGGGGGAGACTATTTTGTCCCAGTAGCTCGGTTGGCCGAACTACTGCAATTTTTCATCAAGAAAATCACAAGACGCGTCAGCTATTTAAACCTTTATGACAAATTAAACTAACAGTTTGACTAGATGCGTGCAGTTTGAGATATCTTCCTGTGATGTAACGACAGCGCGGACTGAGCGCCGCCATGCCCTCGATCTGATCCAATACTTGACTTGTCGATGATATTCTACTATTAGCTGCGATTTTATCTGTTGAGATAAAGTTAAAGCTAGTATATGTCCACCAAAGGGCGCGACTCGATGCAACTTCAAAGATCAGCCGAGTTATATGGGGCGTAATTTGACCTATTATTTTGTGATTCATTTGTAACTAACCGACACTCCTGAGGTCAGCAACGAGTTGAGTGTCGGCCACTGTGACAGGAAGCCGAGAGAGTCCCGCGTATAGAGACACACGAGCGCTGCCCGCTCTACCTACCACCTACAAACTATTGTACTAACCGTCATTCCAAAGGTCAGCAACGAGTTGATTGTGGACCAGTGGTAGATAGTTAATATTTTCGCGTCGTGAGCGTGCTGCAGACCTCTGGAATGACGGTAAGTATCAGTGTTGGCAAACACAGATACTTACCGTCACTCCAAAGGTCAGCAACGAGTTGATTGTCGGCCATTGTGACGGCAAGCAGAGAGAAAACTGCGAGTGCTGCCCGCTTCACCCACCACCTACAAACATTTGTACGAACCGACACTCCTGAGGTCAGCAACGAGTTGATTGTTCACCAGTGACAGGAAACCGAGATATTCCCGCGTCGTGAGTGTGCTGCAGACCTCTGGAATGACGGTAAGTATCAGTGTTGGCAAACACAGATACTTACCGTCACTCCGAAGGTCAGCAACGAGTTGATTGTTGGCCATTGTGACGGCAAACAGATAGAGACCCGCGGACGCTGCCCGCTTCACCCACCACCTAGAAAAAATTGTTCTTACCGACACATATGAAGTCAGCAACGAGTCGATTGTTCACCAGTGACAGGAAGACGAGAAATTCCCGCGTCGTGAGCGTGCTGCAGACCTCTGGAATGACGGTAAGTATCAGTGTTGGCAAACACAGATACTTACCGTCACTCCGAAGGTCAGCAACGAGTTGATTGTTGGCCATTGTGACAGCAAGCAGATAGAGACCCGCGAACGCTGCCCGCTTCACCCACCACCTAGAAAAAATTGTTCTTACCGACACACATGAAGTCAGCAACGAGTCGATTGTTCACCAGTGACAGGAAGACGAGAAATTCCCGCGTCGTGACCGTGCTGCAGACCTCTGGAATGACGGTAAGTATCAGTGTTGGCAAACACAGATACTTACCGTCACTCCGAAGGTCAGCAACGAGTTGATTGTTGGCCATTGTGACAGCAAGCAGATAGAGACCCGCGAACGCTGCCCGCTTCACCCACCACCTAGAAAAAATTGTTCTTACCGACACACATGAAGTCAGCAACGAGTCGATTGTTCACCAGTGACAGGAAGACGAGAAATTCCCGCGTCGTGACCGTGCTGCAGACCTCTGGAATGACGGTAAGTATCAGTATTGGCAAACACAGATACTTACCGTCACTCCGAAGGTCAGCAACGAGTTGATTGTTGGCCATTGTGACAGCAAGCAGATAGAGACCCGCGAACGCTGCCCGCTTCACCCACCACCTAGAAAAAATTGTTCTTACCGACACATATGAAGTCAGCAACGAGTCGATTGTTCACCAGTGACAGGAAGACGAGAAATTCCCGCGTCGTGAGCGTGCTGCAGACCCCTGGAATGACGGTAAGTATCAGTGTTGGCAAACACAGATACTTACCGTCACTCCGAAGGTCAGCAACGAGTTGATTGTTGGCCATTGTGACAGCAAGCAGATAGAGACCCGCGAATGCTGCCCGCTCTACCTACCACCTACAAACTATTGTACTAACCGACACTCCTGAGGTCAGCAACGAGTTGAGTGTCGGCCACGGTGACAGGAAGTCGAGAGAGTCCCGCGTATAGAGACACGCGAGCGCTGCCCGCTCTACCTACCACCTAGAAACTATTGTACTAACCAACACTCCTGAGGTCAGCAACGAGTTGAGTGTCGGCCACGGTGACAGGAAGACGAGAGAGTCCCGCGTATTAGAGACACGCGAGCACTGCCCGCTCTACCTACCACCTACAAACTATTGTACTAACCGACACTCCTGAGGTCAGCAACGAGTTGAGTGTCGGCCACGGTGACAGGAAGACGAGAGAGTCCCGCGTATAGAGACACGCGAGCGCTGCCCGCTCTACCTACCACCTAGAAACTATTGTACTAACCAACACTCCTGAGGTCAGCAACGAGTTGAGTGTCGGCCACGGTGACAGGAAGACGAGAGAGTCCCGCGTATATAGACACGCGAGCGCTGCCCGCTCTACCTACCACCTACAAACAATTGTACTAACCGACACTCCTGAGGTCAGCAACGAGTTGAGTGTCGGCCACGGTGACAGGAAGACGAGAGAGTCCCGCGTATAGAGACACGCGAGCGCTGCCCGCTCTACCTACCACCTAGAAACTATTGTACTAACCAACACTCCTGAGGTCAGCAACGAGTTGAGTGTCGGCCACGGTGACAGGAAGTCGAGAGAGTCCCGCGTATAGAGACACGCGAGCGCTGCCTGCTCCACCCACCACCTACAAAGTTATTAAGTGTAAAGTATGCAAACAGAGTAGATGTACAGCATTTCGTTTGATGTCAACAAGTAGCTGATCTGATATTTACCTACCTTAGATTTCTTCCTTTCCAATTTGACTCCATCATTGAAAGGTATAGGCGGTAATTTGGCGACGTCTCGTGCTACCATCAATGACTCGCATATAGAATGTAAAGATTCTGGAAATATTGAACAAAATCAGATATAACATTCCAGATCCTAAGGCCTAGAATAGCAAATTACCCCTGAAAACCTTGGTAACGATACCCAGCATAGAAATCAGAATTAAATTCTCCTAATATGTAAGTACGAGTGTGTTTGTTACCTCTCCACGTAAAAAATACTGAACCGATTGCTATCAAACTTAATATACATTGCTGAAATCTCAAGTCTTAAACATAGATAAATTTTATCCCGATATAAATAATACATACCAATCATTTCATCCTTAGTATTGATAACGACAGCCATATTGTTAAAGAATCTCAATGTAGTAGACCGGAACATGTGGAAATATCCAGTTTCACCGTTATTTGTGTAATGGATACGGATGCAGTATACCGGTTCCGCCGTATTCTTACGTCCTACGCTGAATATCTACGAAAAATAAATATTTTTTTATTTATAAACTAGCTTTTGCCTGCGAATTCGTCCGCGTAGAAGTCGAAAATGGGCCAAGGAATTTCTCACCCCTTAAGGGGTACAATCTCGGAAAACCCCTTCTTATCGGATGCGTCACACAAAGAACACACCCTCCAAGTGTCAGGTCTCTACGATCAGCTGTTTTGGCTGTGCGTTGATCCCTCAGTCAGTCATCAGCATTTTATATGTATAGAAGATATAGCTTTCCAAGTCTGAGTGATATGCACAGCTCAAGCACATGGATCGTGCTATAACAGCATCTTCATTTATAACGCAGCGTTTTATTTGAGCTGTGCGATTGCCACGTCAATTATTTTATTAAATTTATTTTTACTTTACATAATATCTTTCAATACATCACAAATATGACTTACTGAGACGGGCAAGTCAACAGTGCCTAGTTCAATCTTCGTGATGTCTTCTAGCGGGACGCGTTGTACTGACAACACACGGTCCGACGTTTCATCGTAGTCCGCTACGTAATACGCAGAGCTTGTTAGTAACAATACGCTGTCCATTTCCGTCTCTTGAGGGTCACCAGTACTGAAAATATAAAAGTAAATTACATTTATGTTAATTATTTTCGAAAATATACCAAAAAGATAGATTAGAAACAGAATTATTGTTTAATAATTAGCAAATCATGTACAAATATTATATAAAAAAAAGATTTTTGAAATTATACTTCTTCAGGCGCGTTATGAAATAATGATGAGAGTGAAATTTTAATATACGCGATCTGTAACACAAAAGGCACAGGTTGAGGCTGCGTAACTCAAAAGTAACAGGTTGAAGCTACGTTACACAAAATTATCTAGTTGAAGCTGTCCGCAAAATAAATTACGGACGGACTGATGACGGACTGACGCTCGGACGGATAGACGGATTAACAGACGGACGGACGGACGGACAGACGGGCGGGCGGTCGGACACTTTTTTTTATAATGAATAAGCTTCGAGAAGCCGCAAACGATGGACTTACCAGGTATCCGAACAGCTGGTTCTACTATCAGGCATTGGACAGATTCCATTGGAAGAAGGTCAAACGACTGGACCGATTTGGATGAAAATCGGCATAGTAGTAGTTTAGGGGATGATGATAGACATAGGATACTTTTGATCCCGTAATTCCCGCAAGGCTCAGCTAGTTATCCATGTATTTTACACTCAATTTTTATAATAATTATAAGTAAGTGGCAATCTTATGAATTTGCTTTTTTGTGGAAGAACCTACCTTTTGCGACACAGTTTTCCAACTAACGCAAGATGTAGAGTTTTTTGTGGTAAATAAAGATATTTGCTTAGATGTATGCAAAAAAGGTATATCTTACTTAGGGTCAGCGTCAATGAGTCCCCAGGACCCAAGCACCGGTTCAGTGTCAACCAGTAACTTCTTACAATCGTCTATCAGTGACTTTACGTGTTGCGCCATCGCCGCCGTATCCGGAACTGATTGATCCTGGAATTTAATATGTTTAAAAACGTTAGATATGCAAATATACAAGATGTTTATTTTAAATGGGCCTACAGGGATAATTTCTAAACTATAAGAGATTAACAGAACCCCGCAGTTTCACCCGCGTAAGTCCCGATCCTGAAGGCCCGGAACAACTGAACCGTACCACGGGACGTAGATAGTTCGTACAAATATTTTACATCGGGCGTCGAATCCCCTACCCCCAAAATCGTCAAGTAGTAAAAACGATAAAGCGGTAGAAAGGCTGTATTAGGGTCTCAAAACAAAGCAAAGAAAAAGCGGTAGGAAGGCTGTAATTAGGGTCACAAAATAAAGCAAAGAAAAAGAAGCGGTAGGAAGGCTGTAATTAGGGTCACAAAATAAAGCAAAGAAAAAGCGGTAGGAAGGCTGTATTTAGGGTCACAAAATAAAGCAAAGAAAAAGCGGTAGGAAGGCTGTATTAGGGTCACAAAATAAAGCAAAGATAGCACAGCATGCACGCACATTGAATTGTATAACCTTGACAGAAGTACACTTGGAACAATCTGGTACGATCAGCTGTTCCGGTATGGTACGAGATTCACCGGTCATCACGTCGATCGCCACTTGACGGAGAGCGTCTTTGAATGTTGACAGGTAGTATCTGGAACGGTGGAACAATTGGGTTTTAATGATAACAATTCATTTATTCAGACCAAGTTGATCCGTTATTTGTTAGTACGTGTATTAAACTAATTTTAGTAAAATTAAAAAACAAATAACAAAATTAGTTCAGGATGCCATTAAAACTCCTGCGCACTAGAGAGGCAATCCTCATGGCTAAAATGGCATGAAAACCGTTCACAGGCCTTCGCCAGAATGCCAGAAACAGTCGGCGCGGGTGTCCTACCAGCACCCTAAATGCGTTATTATACTGCGCCCTAGTTTTATTGAGCGCTGCCTCATACACTTGAGATCTATTCGGGATTTGACACTTAGCATTGCAACCGCATAGTCTAAACAGTAACGTCAAAGCGTGGAAATACTTTTAATGAGGATTAAGTTTCTAAAATGGCATGTGATCGATAGCTCCTACTCACACTTCACTTTGCTAATAAACTTGTTATTGCGAAGACCTCTACGTGTTGGCTTCGGCTTCACGCATGAATTGCAAAGGTCCAGGTCTTCCTTGCCTCGTGATATGGGACACAACTGTTACTAGGTATATTTTAACAACTCTAGATGTGCGAACCTATTTCTTGTGACGTCAGTGTTTGGACTACCCAGTATAAATGACTAGACAAGCAATTTATTTTCATAAATAATGTGCTTATTGCCTGATTAGCGAGACAGATGGAATAGGCAAAGATTTGCTATTATTATTCTAAGTGCACATTTTTATGGTCTATTTTATAGGAAAAGTAATTGATCAATTCTTGTTTTCTTTGATGACCCAGTAGTTGGCACAATGGTCACCATGCCGGACTGCCAAACACAGAGTTGGTTCGATTCCCGCCTCAGACAAGTATTTATGCTTAGATATTTGTCTATGGTCTGGTTGTTACTATTCATTATAAGTATATATTTACAAAAGAAAAGTATATAAGTAGTATATAGTTGTCTAACACCCATAACACAAGTCTAGTTAGCTTGGGGCTAGATGGCGATGTGTGGAATGTCCTGCCAAATTTATTATCATTTATTTTATTTATGTAGGACATTATTAGAATATATCAATAGTGATTATTTCAACGAAGGGAGGAGGTCAAACAAGCATAGAAACGTGTTAGCTGCTCTACTAATACAAATACAAATGTGATGAAATAATAAAGTATTTAAAAAATACGATTTTTCTATTGACAAATTAGTATAATAAATTCTACGAAGTAACGAATAAGTCCCATAATCAAAATCATGATACACGCAAATAAAGAAAAAAATTTTTTTTTGAGTTTACTCTTGCAAGTTAAGATTAACTTTTTTTTTTTAAATGAGTCACAAAAATGGTTTTGTAATAAAGAATTAGACAGCTTTTTTTACTAGTTGGAAGCTTCTTTTCTCATATAGCAAATCAATTTTGAATAATAATAAAAACTGACCTCCCCACTCCGTACGTAATCTCAGCGAGCGCATATTCTCTAGTTAAACCTTGGCCAAAATAAACCGGCATCATATCTTTAACTCTATCGCTCTCTAGGTTGTCTATGACCATTCTTGTAGCCGTTTTAATATCGTGCCAGTAATGGTATTCGTCTATGGTCGATTCGTTTGGCGTCTGACCGAGAGCGATGTCTATTGCGAACTGAGTTATAGAATCTTTGAAATGATTGGTCAGGTATCTAGGGAGAAAAAATTCAATGGATGAATTGAATTTTGAAAACATGTTTACCTATTAACAATGTGTCAAGTTATGGGTTAGTAAGGGCAAGTATTTGTTTTTTAATATGAACATATGTATTTGTTTTTAAATATCGAAGAGTTACCGAGAGAAGTGTTGTTCTGAGATTTTAATTTAATGAGGGATACTAGATTAGCTGGTTTTTTTTAATTATTTCCGAATCTCTCGATAGATGGCGGGCTTCATAGCCACCATTGTCTCTGGTCAAGAGATTGATATTTTATTTTTATTTTACAGTCATGCAGAATAGTTATATTATACCTGTTAGCTGAAGCAACGCCATCTTTCATCATTCCAGTGAATTTCCTTTCACCCGTTCTAGTGTAATCACCCTGAAAATAAAATTATTTAGTTTTTAGTTTAGTTGTTTATTTGCTTCAGTTAGGGAGCTTATATGATTTAGCTACTTATATAATTATCTTTTGTTAATATATACTTATTATACATAGAAACAACCAGACCACAGACAAATATCTAAGCATAAATACTTGTCTAAGGCGGGAATCGAACCCGCAACCCTGTGTTTGGCAGTCCGACATGGTGACCATTCTGCCAATTGGTTCGTCTATGGGAATTACTAGTGTTGGTACCAACTGAATGGCATGAAATATTATTGTTGGTAGTGCCCCAAGTCAGTTTTTTTTCAAGCGGTGGTAGGCCTTGGCCACTTGGTTTCTAAAACAACCCCCTGGATAAAGTCATAATCTTGGCATTATGACTCGTCGCGTACCATTATGTTGTCAAGGCATGCTGTTCTCCTTCGAGGCAGCATACTACATTCTCGACCTCATCGTCGCTTCCCATCAGGTGAGATGAGGTCAATTGAAAGTCTATTTTTCGTTAAAAAAATCTCCTGGTTCTCGTTTTAGAATATCTTCAGATCATGAGGAGAACGGGTCAGAACTCTCGTTCCACTGCCGTCTTCCCACCTTTACTTGCGTCCCTCGAAGGACCCACGCTTATTTGGGAGTCTTTAAGTCACGAGTGTATAAGAATCGTAAGCGTGCTACATAAAAGTCAGGAAGCTGCGATGTTAAAACATCAACCGTATTATGACTACCAGTGTTTTTATCGTATCTGATAGAAATCATCGATAAGGTCAAGGAATGTCAAACGGGTCTAATTTAGCTCCAGTTTAATTGATACGTTACCTTCAAAGCCTTAGTGCCAGCGTACTGCCTTGACAGTACATCTCCATTGTCCGCCCACATCGTGAGGAACGCTTGCCTCAAGCCGGCCGGCAACACGCAGCCCGGCGTCGCCAACCCGAGTCTACACAACTGTAGCTCTAGGACGTACTTCGCTATTGCTGTCTATAAACGAAAAAAAAAACAGTTATCATCAGTCAAACATGAAAATATTCGGCAGCCAATGTGTGTTGTGGTCCAAAGTGTTTGCAAAATATCGAAAACTACAAATAATCTGTGGGTATATTTACATCCTGAACTGTTTTAACCACCTAGTTTTAAGCAACATTAGGCCACCCCACCACATATTGGGTATTTTAAATTTGGTCATAGGCGAACTTCTACATCCTCGACCGCATCTTCGCTTCCCATCAGGTGAGATGAGGTCAAATGGAAGCCTATTTTGTGTAAAAAAAAGAGGTTTTAATCTCTAATGGAAATGCCCCACTCTACTATTTTCATAAAACCTTCTAGATCAATTCGAATTGGAAACAAGTTTTTGTGCTGTCCATAGCTGTTCAAAAGTTTGCTCGCTTTGCAGAAGCTATCCTCTTCGTAAAGATTTTTTTTACTATATGTGTAGTAATATTATGTTCTAATCTTGTTAATCTCATACAATCTTTCAGTGTCACACAATGAGGGATTATGACATCCAGTGACATATCCTACATCTCACCTGAACAACATTAGTCCTGTCCAGACAATCGATACAGTTGACCCTGAAGACAGCGTTCTGCGCACATATGAGGCCGCGATCATCTCGCCAACAGAACCTCATCTCGGCTATAACATCTGCTACGGCATTTATTAATATGTTCACATTCTCGTAGTGCATTCCTCGGCTGAAACGAACAATATACATCAAATATTGTTAAGTTTTAAACCATGGTATGAGGGACTGGAGGTCGACTTAAGAAAAGATGAATGGGCTGCGTGAGACAAGACATGAGAGAGATGAATGTGAACAATGAGATGACGACTAATAGGAGTGAATGGAAGAAGAAAACATACTGCGCCGACCGCAAATAAATTGGGATAAGGACAGACTGGAAAGTATTTTAGCATGAAGTAGCTAACTGCGACTTCATTTTAATCCCCTATTTCCCCCTCTTAGGGATTGGATGTTCCAAAATCTTTTCTTAGCCGATGCCGACGTCATAAAAGCTATTATATGCCAAATTATATTGCCGTCCATTTGAGCTGTGTGTTGATAGATTAGTCAGTTAGCCACGTTTTGTGATCCAACAAGAGTGGCTCCCACCAGGTTCTGATACAGGTCCCTTCCAATCCATTGCAACTGCTCCAATGCGCCACCAACGCGGTGCTCTGGCCATAATTTGTTGGCGGCATTTGTGGCCAGCGATGTCGCTCCCGCATCAGCCTTGCAAGCCGCGTAAGCGCTGTACCTCTACGGACGCTTTTTAGAACATCTTTTATAGGTGTAATCTATATAATAATATATAAAATGCTTTGTCCTGATTGACTGACTGATGAACCAACGCACAGCCTAAACCGCTGATTGTAGAGACCTGAAACTTAGAGAACTGAAACCTGCGTCATACAAAGAACACACCCTGTGTTCTTTGTATGACGCAGGCATCCGATAAGAAAAGATTTACCAAAATGTCACCAGTGACAAAGGCAAAGTTCATATGGGACAACGTGATTCCTTGGTCCGACTGTTACGCGGAAGAAGTCACGCGCAAAAGCTAGTAAGGCCTATGATGAAAAAAAATCAATAACTTTCCTTACCAATATTCATGGAAGTCAAAGGTGGCATAGACAATTTCCGGGCTATTGTACTTCAAGACATGGTTCCCATACGCCTCCCATATGATACGTTCTCTGCCTTGTTGTTCCACCAAGTTTACTATACACACTTGTTTGTATATGGTCAGTTCCTCTTTGAAATGTTTCTTGAACGCTTCGTGAGAGGTCTCCTCATCTGCAAATTGACGTCGGTTTAAAACTTTTGGTAATAGTACATTGCGATACAAGTGTGGTAAATTGATCATTTCATCGAGGCGGTTTATGACGCGCGAGCGGAACGCGAGTACAGAGCGCCGAGATTAAATGATCAATACACACGTGTATCGTACGACGTTTTTTATCACAGTTGAATAAAAGAAAATACTTGAAAAGAAAAGAAAATAATAAATAAAAAAATATTTGGTGATAAGTCTTTGATTAACCTATAAACATACAATATTTTTTAGGGTTTTTTCCATTTGTCGGGGGTTAAAAACAGAATATAATGGTACGGAATAAACTATATTCAAGTTAAGAAAAAACAACACTAAATTTTTAATCATTTTTAAGACGTTATCAAGTAAAATTATCGTTCGTTAACTGACTTTATAGACAACCTTTTTTGCTGGAGTAAAACCTTTTTTTTGGTACCTAAATTTTTTTTATCCATCAAAACAACCCAGATAAATTAAGAATGTTTCATCTACCTAACATGTAATTAGCAGTAAGATACCAATTTAACTTATCCGGTAACTTTTTACACACTAGGGGCGTTGGGGTTAATGCATAACGCACGCGTGCGTAATACGTTGGCTTATAAAAAATAAATAACCGGCCAAGTGCGAGTCGGACTCCCGCATGAAGGGTTATGTACTATGTTGTTTGGGAGCCCAACTATTTGTTTTATATTTATCGTATTTGTTATTATAGCGGCAAGAGAAATACATAATCTGTGAAAATAGCATTTTTGGGTTCAGGAATTTTTGGGTATTTTCCACTGGAACCCACAACTTTCGGAACTAAAGTTGAGGTGTCAACCACTAGGCCAAAACCGCCCTAACAAAGTCAAAGTCAAAATTCTTTACTTCATTTTGCACGAAATCACTTTGAAACGTCTTTAAAACAAACATAGGATGTGTGCCTTCGGAACGCGCCCACCAATGAGAAGAAGGCATACGAAACTAATCGGGTTTTTTTCACCCGACTACGGCGAAGCCAAAAGGGAGGGTTATATGTTTGATCTGTATGTATGTATGTATTTGTGATTATGCTCACAAAGTAAGAAAATTCAAATTTAGTATATTATATTATCTTATACATATAAAATGCTTTGTCCTGAACTACTGACTGACTGACGGATCAACGCACAGCCTAAACCGCTGATTGTAGAGACCTGAAACTTGGAGGGTGTATTCTTTATAAGACGTAGGCATCCGATAAGAAAGGATTGTCCGAAATTCTACCCCTTAGGGGGTGAAAAAGGGGGGCAAAGTTTGTATGGAACAACGTGATTCCTTGGTCCAATCTACTAATTCTACGCGGACGAAGTCGCGGGCAAAAGCTAGTTATCGTATAAATTACCTCGATCAAGTCTTGGTGGGGGTCTGAACTTGTAATCGGGTTGACTCCAGAATATAGGTACTGAACCACGAACCTGAAACGTGTTAGTCAATAAGTTTGGATACACATATTAGAATCCCATACCGACAAAAACAAATATTTTACATTGGCAATGAATATGATGGCTCTGAAGTTAGGCGCGAGGTACTGCACAAAGCTGCACTAACAGCAAACTTCGGAGCAATGTTTGTAGTCAGCAGCATAATTGCAGACCTACCGTAGAGATCTAAAATTACTATTATTGGAATGTTTTCATTGTAATAATTTTTGTTTGATAAAGTCATGAGTTAAGAGGAAAGTCATGAGTTAAGAGGAAACCAGGCGCTCTCTCCATACAAACGTAGTCGACTTTTTCCTTCCTGGATAATAACACTAGAGCAAATATTTTTGTTGCATAAAACTTATAACTGCCAAGACCATGTGTTTTTTTGTATTTTTGTTTTTAAAATCTTAATTTCTATGATAATTAGAAAATGAAAAAAAACCAAGACATAAGGGCACAGTCATGGCAGTTGTTTTGTGCAACAAAAATATTTGTGCTAGTGTCATTATCCAGGGAGGAAACAGTCGACTACGTTTGTATGGAGAGAACGCCGGTACCCTTTCACCTCAAAAGACTTGAAACTTCAACTAAAGCAGGTGCCTAGAATCTTGCTTGTGTTGAAAATATTCTAACAACAGCCATTTTGGAGTTCTACGGTGGGTTTGCAATTATGCAGCCAACCGTACCTTCGCAAAGCTGCACAAACTTCATAGCCGCCATTATGATCCGTATTTACTTTTTGTAATGTCTCTTTGTTTTAGTTATCTCTGTTTGGCGAAATTCTATTGTATTCGATTATGGTATTTCCTGTATTTCGACTTTTACGGAAGTGATTACACACAAGCCATTAAAAAAATTAACGTGTGGCGGGACAGGCGTTTGGAACGAAGACCCTTTACTTTTTTATTTTATTTTTTTATATATTTGGGAGATTAGTTATCGGTCTCCTTCATTCTCTCTTTCTCGGATTATCGTGACGCGTAACGCGTTACATTTTCTCTCGGCTAGGTTCCCTCGCCAAACCGCGATAAGGAACTTTATTCCAAAAATGAGCATGTAATCCTTGAATGCAGCAGCGTGGCCCAGTACAGAGCGACTCACCTTGGCTCGCCAAGTTTTTTTCCCGTGTTAACAGAGAACCAAAAGTCTTTTAGCTTTCCTCGGGGAGTTGGAGCTCGAGTAGCCAACAAAACTCCGATCCGGACGCAAAATAGGCGCAAAAAAGGTGCATCCAGAATAATTTGAATATTACCTGAACAAAAGACGCCCTATGAATACTATCCGAGCATATGATTGAAACAATTTGTTCAGTTTCAACGTAGTTTGCAACTTTCCCACCAGATTCTATACCGCGACGATTGTACCTGTTAAAAAAGAAAAAAAATCTAAATTGATCCATCCGTTCGGGAGCTACGATGCCACAGACAGACAGACAGACACACACACACAGACACGTCAAATTTATAACACCCCGTCGTTTTTGCGTCGGGGGTTATGTGTTTGCTTCATCAAAAATAGGTAAAAAGCGCGCGTCAGGTTTTGAAATAGATGGATATATAGAAACACTTTATTTGTACGACAGAGAGGCGGAGTCTTAGTAATAGGGTTCCGTTTTTACCATTTGGAATCATAAAAAAGCTTACCTAATACCCGCGCGATGCATGACAGACAGACGGATTCTCAGTGATAGAGTACCGTTTTTACCCTTAGGGTACGGAACAAAAACTTACCTAGTACCAGCTTGATACCGCGACCTTCTCGATATGATCCCCAAAGTGAAGCTTTCGTCACAACTTCCTAAGTTAGATAGCGACTCTGTGTTTAGTGGGTTGGACTCGGTTTGTTCAACTGCTATCTGGGACAGCTGGACGTAGCCTTGGATTATCGGTAGGATCCATTGTTCGCAGGCTGGACTCTGAAAACATGTACATTTAAATTGTTATTAGACTTTAAAAAAACCCGACTTTTATCCCCACTGATGGCTGAATAGATTTAGATCAAACATAAATAAGAACACTCTCGACTAATTCACCTTTCACACAAAAGAAACAGAATCAAATTCCGTTCATCCGTTCGGGAGCTACGATGTCACAGCACAGACACACACACACAGAGACACGACAAACTTATAACACTACGTCGTTTTTGCGTCGGGGTTTAAAATGGCTGTAAAGTCAGTTTACGGAGTAATTTTACGTGATAACGTCTTACTCTGCGTTGCGTATGTTCCCTATGACGTCAATAGGTTTTTTCCGTATGATACTCTCCGAACGCAAGGGCTAGCAATCGAAACTTACGTACGGAATGGATTCGGTCCGGAAAAAAGCACAAGTGCGCTGACATTTTATATGATTTGACGTATTCGGGAACCTGAATGCGTTCCGTATGCGATAACCGCATACGGAATACGCACGTATGCGCCCAGGTTTAAGAGAACATTGATGAAGAATTGCGTGTTTTTATGAATTGAATGTGGAAGAGAGTTAGATGCGTCACAAGCCGAACGCTTAGGCCGATATCGTGCTTCTCTATCGCTTGTTCCGCGGTCTCGCTTCCACGCTAGGCTCAGGCGAAACGTGACATTGAGTCATGCTTTTTCGCGCGTGCAGTCGGCGGGCGTTCATCGATTTTTAGACTTTACGTTAACACGTGAAAAGTTTTGGTAAAAAGCCGGTCAAGTGCGATTCGGAGTCGCGCACGTGGCCGTGCCATGTTGTATGGGACTCCCACTTAAATATTGTTTTTTTCTGCTTTTAGTATTTGTTGTTATAGCGGCAACAGAAATACATAATTTGTGGGGTTGTCCATTAATCACGTGAGGCTCGAAATGGGGGGGAGGCGTCCATAAAAAATCACGAAATATCACAAGGGGGAGGGGGGGTAGTAATATATAACGTGTATTTATTTTTTCGGCAAAAACGTGATTCTCAATCGACAAGCGGCAAATTTTTGGAACGAAATTCCTTATCACGCGTTGCGAAAGGGGGCTATACGGCAAAAATTAAGACCAAAAGTTGTAACGACACTTTTTACTATAGTTGTAAGCCGTGCGGCGTGCGCGTGTTTCTCTCTCTCTGTCTCTCTCTCTCCCATAGAAGGCAAGCCAGTTTACTAAAATTGAGCCTACCCATTAAGTTTTTTTTATAATAAAATTAGATGATACTTATACCGGTATTTTATAACAATTTAAACAAATAATATTCTTTGTAGGTACTAAAAATACACGTGATATAGGGGGGAGGGGGTAGTCTTAAACCTCACCATGTATCACCAAGGGGGAGGGGGGGTTAAGAATGCTAAAAAAAACATCACGTGATTGACAGCCCCTATGAAAATTTTAACTGAGATACAGCCTGGTGAGGTGGCATACAGACAAAAGGGTCTTTGGGTACGAAACACTAAAAATAACTCAATTGTAAATGGCTATGTAGTTCAAACGTCTAAGGGTTTCAAAGGCTTAATTCTAGAATCGTTATGTAGGAATAGAATAGAATAGAAAATATTTATTGTTTAACTGTGTACATGAGCCGATGATAGTGCTAAAGGTAGTTTCAACAGTTCACCACACCAGTGTGGTGAACTGTATAGTCACGTGGAATATTGTATACCCAGGCATACAATATTTCACGTGACTATAAATTAAATTAGGTACATTATTAGGAAAAAGTTTTAGTTGCAAAAGTTTGAATTCTAGAATGAATATGTAGTTACATTTGACCACATCGATATCACGGCCTTTTTAAAAGAGATGACCCTAATCAAAATTTACCTATTAAAACTAAAATCTAAAAAACCTACCAGTGGAATACTGAAGGTCGTGGGTTCGAATCTCAGCCGGTCGTGCTCCAATGGATTTTTCTTAAGAAAAATTTATGTGCGCTAATTGACATTGCTCTTACGGTGAAGGAAAACATCGTGATGAAACTCGCGGCTTAGTTAGTTTCAGAAGTATTGACAAGTGCTCTCTTCTGGACACGGTGGATTAAGCTGAGAGGGTAGTAGGTACTGGGCAAGCCTACTCCATCCTCACGCAAAAGGGACCCAATTAAAAAAAGTCTAGTTGCGGAAAAAAGCCCGTATACATACATACATACCAGTGCAATACCTGCATCTGTCGAACACTCAAGGGATATTAATTTGACTAATAATCAAAGAAATAAAAGGCGATTTTATGCGATGGTAGCCGGAGAAAACTACAACGAACAACCAACAGGAAACGCGTTGTCATCTTCATAAGATAACTAGCTGCGCCCCGCGGTTTCACCCGCGTAAGTCCCGATCCCTTGGGAATATCGGGATTAAAAGTAGCCTATTTGTTAATCCAGCTATCTACATACCGAGTTTCATCGCAATCGGTCCAGTAGTTTTTGCGTGAAGGAGTAACATACACACACACACAAACTTTCAAATTTATAATATTAGTAGGATATCCTAGCAGCACTGAGATCGTTCCGTCACCCGCGCCCTAACTATCCGCTTTCACGCCCGAGCTTGGACTGAGTCGCTTCACCAAACGACCTACCGCGACATCGAGTCCCATTTGTTCTATAGAACTGACGTCAATGGGACAAAAAAAGAAAAAACATTCTCAATTGTTCCATAGAACATTTAGTACCTATTTTTCTCAAATTGTTCTATAGAACAAGATAACAAGACTTCTTGGTGATTATCAAACTGGCAACTTGAATTAATTACCTACTACAAATATTGTATGGATCTGTTTTGGAAAACTTGATTCCCAATTTATATTAATGAGTAAACCCGGATGGACAGGCAAGTATGTAGTTCTATAGAACAAAATAAGAGAAAATTGCCTTTTTTTTGTCCCGTTGACGTCAGTTCTATAGAACAAATGGGAAATACTCGCGACATCGCACACCGAGCGACTGAGACCGACCGGCCGACTACTTGCAACCGCGCCGGACGCACTTACATATAATTGTTTCTTTTGTGCTTCTACCTACTCCTCGACAACTAAACGCTCCCCAGGACCTGGTTACACCGGCAATAGATTCTAGTCAAAATGTCTGCGTTATAGAAATATAAAGGGGTTAAGAGGAAAGGATACCGGGCGCTCTCTCCATACAAACGTAGTCGACTGTTTCCTCCCTGGATAATGACACTAGAGCAAATATTTTTGTTGCATAAAACTGCCATGACCATGCCCCTATGTTTTGTTTTGTTTTTTTTTTTGTTTTTAAAATCGTAATTTCTTTGATAATTAGAAAATGAAAAAAGAAAACCAAGAGAGCGCCGATATTTAAACTATACTTAGTCAGAACATGTCTAGTTCAAAATTCAGTAAAAATATCACCACTCTCTCAAAATATACGTATCATATTTTAAAATGAATAATCTCTTACTGAGATACCCTATACATACATATCTGTCCCTAGAATTAACACAACCTGTTGAACTACCTAGTCATATCGAGATTTAGTCTTATAGCGATCTAGTCGTACCTGCTATCTAGTCAAATCAAAATCTGGTCATAAAGCTCCTAACCCATCATTATGGCCAAAACGGGAGATATCACTGCGAACTGTACCTGTAAGACACTGTACAATAAGAAATCAAAGAATGTGCAAAAACACAGAGACAAACTTAAAAACCACCCAAACATATTGGCAAATCAACTGGCTCAACCTAAGCACAAGAGAAGGCTGCGCAGAAAAACAATCATCAAGTTGGCTAATTTATAATGAAGAGGGTCTTCTTTGATGAAAGGAGTTTACTCTGCCCGTCATTTACACCCACAAACAATCTGCTCATAGTTGGACAACTGATCGCAGATAAAAGCAGAAAAAAAAAACTGTAAGATACTGGAGCGTTTAATGCGGCCCACACTATTGGATCCTGAGGTTGGATCATATCGCTCCTGACCTTTTTAACTTATATAGATATATACCGATAGCTAAGAAGCATCACAGGGATAGGCTGCCACTTAGGCAATTTATGTATGAATAGCAATAAATTGCCTGAGTGGCCAGTGGAATATTGTCAACTTAGTTGTATTGTATGTATGCGGGCTTTTGCCCGCGACTTCGTCCGCGTAAAAAACGAAAATGGACCAAGTGATCACGTTGTCTCGTGCAAAGTTTGCCCTCCTTTTCCACCCCCCAAGTGTGATGTGGGTGGAATTTCGGAAAATCCTTTCTTATCGGATGTCTACGTCATACAAAGAACCCTCCTCTATGATCAGCGGTTTAGGCTATGCGTTGATCTGTCAGTCATTCATTCAGGACAAAACATTTTATATAAATAAATATTGCAGGACATTCCACACATCTATCAGCCATCTAGCCCCAACCTAAGTAACTAGACTTGAGTTATGGGTGCTAAACGAAAGAAATAATACTTATATACTTTTCTTTTGTAAATATATACCTATAATACATAAAACCAACCAGACCAGAGACAAATATCCAAGCATAAATACTTGTCTGAGGCGGGAATCGACCCTATGGGTAAACAATATTGTAGCTATGTAGACGTTTTAGTTGCAAAGATTGAATTGCAGAATGGCTAGGCAAAATTATTACATATTGTTAAGTGCGGTGTTAGCTTAGTGATAGATACGTCGATTTTCATTCTGAAGGTCGTGGGTTCGAATCCCGACCGGCGTGCACCAATGCATTTTTCTTAAGAAAAATTTATGTGCGCTAATTGATATTGCTCTTATGGTGAAGGAAAACATCGTGATGAAACCCGCGGCTTAGTTGGCTCCAGAAGTATTGACAAGTTCTCTCCTCTTGAAATGGTCGACTAGGCTGAGAGGGTAGTAGGTGCTGGGCATTTATTTATCTTAAATTTTGATTTTTATAAAAACAAACTGAATTCAAAATATATACATCACTATAAAACTTATAAAAAAAATCCCATCTAAGCACTTACATACCTAAACAAAATTAAATTTACAATTTACATATTGTTTATTATTACTCATCGATATATCAGGAAAGTAAACAATGCCTACCATGGTAAATACACGCAATAAAGTTTTTCCCAGAATACTGCTACAATTACAGCAAAATCTTTACTTATTATGTTTATAATTTCCTCAAAATATTATGGAAGGATAATCATAATGTAGGACCAGCTAAATATGACTAGAATATTTTTAAATACATCATAATGTAGAACCAGCTGAATATGACTAGAATATTTTTAAATACATCATAATGTAGAACCAGCTGAATATGACTAGAATATTTTTAAATACATCATAATGTAGGACCAGCTAAATATGACTGGAATATTTTAAAATACAGCATAATGTAGGACCAGCTAAATATGACAAGGATATTTTTAAATACATCATAATGTAGAACCAGCTGAATATGACTAGAATATTTTTAGATTTTGGTAAAATATGATTCCCAATTTGTTTTATGGCAGCAACCTCAGGTGAAAATCTAGTTTGTAGTTCTATGTAAAATAGGAAAGAAATTGTGTTGTTTTATCCAATAATTTCATTTTCTATGTTACAAATAGGAACTATTCAGATAGAGTAGGAAAAGTAGGAGTGGTTCCATATTTGGAAGGTTAAACAAGCACAATGTCAAAACCCACGTAAAAAGTCAAATACGTATAGGATTGGATAGTTAGACTTACTTACCCCCAAAGCAATAATATCCTTCAACATATGTTTGTTCCAAAAAAATCTATCGTCAACATATTTCCACCACCTCGTAATATCTGTCACAGCCTTCGCCGTTCCCTCCTCCGTTTCCAAAGCTTTCTCAACATCATACTGCCTTTGTAGCGAGTTGGTCAAGTCTAAGGTACGAGAGTAGTAGAAACTGTCTGAGTCCTCGAATATTTTATGAAGTTCATCCGATAGCCGTTTCTCAAAACGCTCGGCGACTTTCGGATCTCTCTGTTTTTTTACTGATTGTTTTACCTATAAAATATTGTTGGATTAGTGACTTTCATTATAGAATATGGGTTACAATAATTATAGGTATTAGCTAACCAGCTGCGGTTGCATTAAGCATAAGTCTTTATCCCGTGTCTCCCAAGGTTTCAATCAGTCCAGTAGCTTCAGATTCTATTAATTATAAACAAAAACTTGAGAGGTGTCAAGGGACACCCGGATGGAACAAATTTTCTTTCGATCAATTAGTAAAGGAATTGTAATAAAATCAAAAAGTGTTGTTACAACTTTTGGTCTTAATTTTATCCATCTAGCCACCTTTTGCAACGCGCGATAAGGAACTTCGTTCAAAAAATACAAATCGTTTACTTTATATTTAGTATAGATTTGCTTAATAAGTACATCTTTAAAAACATTCCGAAAAATAGTAACAGTAAGATGCAAAATACTGTGACAAATTTAAAAAATTAATAAGTATAAATCAATGAATACCTGAGTGGCCGCTTGTTGCGTCGTTGTCTTAATAGTGTTACTGACATTTTTCACAGCTCCAACGGTTTTGTTCAAAAATGCCGAATTCTCAAATAGTCGACCACCCATTTTCTTATTGAACGACTTACTAGCAGACGCCGAGCCATGTTTTGTACAAGGAGTTAATTCAAGTTCTTGATTAGCAACTCCCATGTTTAGAAAACATATTGATTTGATTTTGTAAATTGTGTGGTGGAAGTATATATTGCCAACTGGTACGCTTTCTTTTATTATCATGAGTCGGGGTTCGAATATGTTTGAGTGGTCGACTTTACCTATAATACCTTCTGTTATACCTAAACATTCTATGTCCTCAATATCGGAGAGGTCCCATGCTAAAATTTAATAGATTTTATCAGTAAAAGGCAGGTCATTTTGGTACAATTCATTAAAATTCTGCCGTCATAAGGAAAAAGGGCGGATATGACATTTTTGTCGTAATAGAGTTAAATATATATTTGAGATCAGTAAAAAAAGACGCATCTGTGAGTATTTTTAAATTTGCCTAAAACCAACAGAACCCTTCGTTTCTAACATTCAAATAAGACGCATTTGCGGTTTAGTTTATATACTACTTAATAGAAAAGACATTTCTGATGTATACTAAGTAGAAAAAACACATCTGAGTAGAAGTGTCTAATTTATTTACAAAATATGTTCTTGGTCATAAATTGAAAGGACGTTTTTGATTACTCATAAGAAGAAAATACGGTTCTGCACAGAAGTGCCTTTTCATCTTATTATCACAAGCAATAGTAAGACGCATGTGGCAGTACCGCCTTTACTTCTTAGTATTGCTAGAAGTGCGGGGGGAAGTGGGGCTCGCGGTTGTAAGACTCTGCAATCAGTTGCGTCCAGGCAGTCGGAGGAGTGATTCGTATTCGTCGCGGCTCACGGCCGGCCAGATACAAATTACGCGGATATGGTAAGAAATAGTACATTGTTACCCTAGGTGTGAAAGTCACTCATTGAGTCCCGAGACGGAGTTTGGTGCCCGAGCGTAGCGAGGGTGCTAATAGTTCGAGGGACTTAATGAGTATTTTACCCGAGGTAAACACTGTGCTTTTCATAACGAATAATACACAAAATTCTTCATAATAACGAGAGTGAATGAGCGACTCCATACTCCATACTACTCTGGCAGTATGCATGAGCCGTGTGAAGTCATAATTGTTATTCTTTTGTGAAAACCAAAGCAAGGAGGTTAGGTTTTTGAAGTTCCTAGTGCGTAATGATACTGATACTGACCACAAGCACATTGCACAAGCCGCGCGAAGCCATAATTTGACATGACAGCTGTCAGTGAAAGCGATTTTCCCTAGGGCTGAAAGTTTTTCTTTCTACACGCTCTTCAGGCATCTTTAGACCTACTTTCGGAGTATGAGTAATGAAATAGTACATTGTTACCCTAGGTGTGAAAGTCACTCATTGAGTCCCGAGACGGAGTTTGACGGAGAGGGACTTAATGAGTCTTTTACCTGAGGTAAACACTGTGCTTTTCATTACGAATAATACATAAAATTCTTCATAATAACGAGAGTGAATGAGAGACTCCATACTCCATACTACCTCTGGCAGTATGCATGAGCCGTGTGAAGTCATAATTGTTATTCTTTGGTGAAAACCAAAGCAAGGAGGTTAGGTTTTTGAAGTTCCTAATGCGTAATGATACTGATACTGACCACAAGCACATTGCACAAGCCGCGCGAAGCCATAATTTGACATGACAGCTATCAGTGAAAGCGATTTTCCCTAGGGCTGAAAGTTTTTCTTTCTACACGCTCTTCAGGCATCTTTAGACCTACTTTCGGAGTATGAGTAATGAAAAGTTATTTACGCATATTTAAGAACTCGTAAGTATATGTTATTTACGTTTATTTACCTAGATACCAATCGATAGTTTAATTATTATCAAACTGTATAAATTAATTATCAATCTGTCGAAGTAAGGCTCGTGTTCCAGAATCATATTCAATGCATAAATGAACAAGATCGAACTCTATACTATTATTTTGATGAAATTTGGCTTGGGAATTGTTTTTGTTTTTGTTACGCAGACATCGTCGCGGGTACCATGTTTGTTCATATGTATGTTAGGTAGGGGTAATCTCCGAAACCACAATTTATTTAAATAATAACAATAAAAAGTTGTCAATTTATTTCTTGTTGCAGTCGTACAATACGAGGCAATATGATGTGAAATGAAAAAACTTAAAGATATAGAATCTAAATACAATCTAAAGCCAGGATGTATTGATACCTGTAAAAAAAAATGTCATACACACTTTCCTGAAACAGTACGAGTAGGTACAGTAGTTTCTAAAAATACTAAGTTGAAGGGACATATCTAGCCAGAAACGTCTTTTCATTGTAGTATGTCATATTTTATTCGATTTTTTTTACTAGAAAGAATAATAAAAAGTTATTTAATTATTAAACAAATTTATTAATATATTATTTAGATATACACACTGATAGCTCAAACTCTAATAAACATATTTGGATTACAAAATTCGTTATTTATTTATTTTGTTTCGCACGGCAAACGTTTAAATTTTATAAATAAAAAATATTTATTTTCTCCATTTCGATGTTTATGTAGAAACGTCCCTTTTCCTTATCGCGGCAGAATTATGATGCGTAGCTTTTAGAATTATTGATTAGAAGTTATTTGATTGAAAAAGTACCTATTTTTAAAGACGAAACTTAAACAAAGGGAGGATTTAGGTACATATTACTCCTACAATTTTAAATAATTTATTTATATGAGTTACCTCCTTGTTAGACTAACGAAATCGTAAATAATTGTGTGTTAATGATTAATTTAGGTATGTAAAGCTACAATTACCAAAATCTAGGTCAAATACCTGTAATAATCGAATAAAAGAGTAATATTGAGATCATACCTGAGCGTACTGAAAAAACTCCTGTTAATCGATTCCACCACAAACTGGACTCGTTTCTGACGAATATGTAGTAAGTTTCGGACCTAAACAATTCCATTTTGTTAAAATTTAATTTACTTTCGCTGTGTTTTATTTAATTTCATCGTCGTATTGTTATTATTGTAATTTCTGAGCAATTTGACGGATTTGACGTTTCATGCTGAATAGGAAGGGAGGGGGGCGGATTGATTGATTTTGGTTTGACATGACTGATGTACGTCACTTCCGTTTCTTAAGCGGCCATTTTCTTTACTTTACGAAGTTGGCAGCATTGACATCAGAACATTTTTCTTTGCATGGTTAAAAAATGTTGTAAAATGAATATAATTGACTAACAATTTCCTTAAATAATATAAATAATAATTTTTGTGCCATAAAAAAAGACGAAATAGCAATAAAATATGAATAAAATACCATTTTTAATTTGACATTGACAGTAACCTGACATATTAGGGTTCGGTATTTTACCGCGTTTTTTGTTTTCTTAATGTTGGCGACGCAACCAATATTTACACTTCCGGTTGACTCAATGGAATCTGAGAATTTCCTCGTATTTAACGTTTGTGCTTCGGCTTCTCAACAAAATGGACTGGCAATTAACATGCCGGGTGTGTCTCGAAAGTGGTGATATGGTGTCCCTCTTTGATTGGGACGAGAACAACGAGCAATTGTGCGACAAGTATTCCTTCTGCTGCGGCGCCGAAGTAAGGAAAAATTACCACATCAAAATGGTTGCGATGGCCACCCTAATCCTAATTTCCCTGCAAATAATGTTGCTATTTATTCGTTTATTATTTTGTCGATTTTCCTGATTTTTTACTGACATCCCCGTAATGCTAAACGAGCTGAAATCTCGTTTTGATTTGATTAAAAATGGTTTTAGGTTACAAAAGATGATTCTTTGCCAACGCTGATCTGCCTGAGCTGCGTGGACAAACTAACAGTAGCGTATTTGTTCAAACAACAATGTCTATCATCGAACGAAACTTTGAAGGAATGTCTGGAGGAGTTCAAGAAGACTTCAGCGGCTGTGACTGCTTCTTCATCACAAGGTAAGCATACATCATCATTATAACTGATCTAGTTGCTTACATAATTATCGAAAGTCTATTGACAATAGATACTTATATATAAAACATACAGACACAATGCCTTTCAGTTTATCAAGTGTTTTTGTAGACTGTCTCAAATATTTTTAGGTCAGCATTTTATTCCTTAGACATGTCTAGCTATCACGGTTCATGAGATACAGCCTGGTAACAGACAGATAGACGGACGGACAGGAAATCCCTAAAGCTTTACGGGACCCTATTACTAATAATAGGGTCCCGTTTTTACACTTTGGGTACTGATCCCTTAAAACTACAAAAGCACCATTTTTCTACCTAATTGTAAAAATGCATGCAACTCATGCTCGTTGACCAATAATTTGCTACAACATCAGGGCAGTCAACAAATTTTTTAAATTTTTTCAGCATTAGAAACGGAAACGATAACAATAAAGCAAGAAAATGGTATGTTCCTCCAATATGAGTTACCAGTTGAACATGATCCGAGTGGGTCATGGACTCGTACACTGGTGAAGACTCCGGCCTCATCCGTTGTTACAAAAGCTCCGGAGCCCAAGAAGAGGGGGCGCCCAAGAAAGTACCCTAATGAGCAAGGACAAATTGGTAAGAATTTTATTTAGCTTTGGGCTTGTACTTGAACAGGCTGTTTTCCGCAATTAGGCCCTTTTTAATTGGGTTCTTTTTGCGTGAGGGTGGAGTAGGCTTGCCCAGCACCTATTAACCTCTCAGCTTAGTCAACCATTTCCAGAGGAGAGAACTTGTCAATACTTCTGGAGCCTACTAAGCCGCTTGGACTTTTTTTTGCAATGGAAATTTACTGAACTACTGAGTATATGTCTAAAAGTCTATACTATGATATCTGACTGGAAAATATATTATTGATGGATACAAATGGAAAGGGAAAAATATTCTACTATCATAATATAAAATGGAAAGTTTGTTAATTTATTTGTTTGTCACTTCACAATCAAACAACTAGATTGATTAGGATAAAAATTGGCATTGGCAAATAAGTAGTTTAGGGGATGGAAAAGTACATAACATACTTTTGATCCCGAAATTCCCGCGGGATCAGGACTTACGCGGGTGAAACCGCGGGGCGCAATTATAAATAGATCTGAAAGTGAATGAGACTGCTTGTTACTTCACACAAAAATGTATGGAACATATTGCTTACTATCTACACTAATATTATATGGGGGAAAGATTTTTTGTTTGTTTGTAATGATTAGGCTCCGAAACTACTGTACCGATTTTGATGAAACTTTGTATGAGGATACATTGATTCATTTATCCCGTTATCCCCACGGGATCGAGAGTTATGCGGGTGAAACCGCGGAGCGCTACTAGTTATTTATATTTACAGATATATCACCATACAATCGTAAGAAAATAAAGCGACCACAGAAGGAGCCTCAGAGTCTCACTACACTGCTAGAAAATGACACTCTTGACATCAAGGAGGAACCCGATGATATTCTTGATGGTTTGTTTCATTTAGCTATTATTAATTAATTTCTGTTTGTGGCATGTTTTAATACTAATTGATCAAAAAAGTATAAAATCACGTTTTGATAAGCTCTAAACTTTATATCATAATAAAAATCACTTATCAGAACAAACAATGCCTCAAGAAAATCAAACAAGGATTTTCTGGTCAGTGTGATGGTAATTTTATGGGCTGACCCACAATTGGTTAGCCCATAAGCATACAGGCAATCATATAGCTCTACATGGGCTAGCTAGACGATTGCCTGTATGCTTATGGGCTGCTTATTGCATCTATGTCTGATACTGTTGTATTTTGGATAGGTGGGTTCAGCGATGTCCAGGCAAACACAATTTTATTTTAATCTTAAATTACAGTTTATTAATTAAAAACCACACTGCACATTATATGTGACTACTCGCTATTACAATAGGTAGGAGAGAGAGACAGAGAGAAAGTGACATCAATCTCGATCTCTCACAGATACTAAGTCCTTTCCAGTGTTGTACAAATAAAGTTATCTAAATAAGTCGACGTTATATAAGCTTATGCTGTTTTAACGACGTAGTAGTGTATTAACTATCTCTCTTTTAGAATTTGCTGCAGCAGACGATGACGATCCTGACTTTGATCCAGCAGAAGAACCGGAGGAAAAGGTATTTTTCTACTATCATTTGGAGGTACCAAGGCAGTATGTACCTACTTTCACCAGGCAGGTCTTATAGTCTGTTTTAGACATCAAACACATGCGTTGCAGAAGGTTGCAGGTTCAATTCCTGCTTTGTCACACTCCTTCTCAACTCTACTCCCCTTCAAGGCCTGGTTCACTCTTTCCCCCATATTCTCCCTAATCCCTTATTTTGGCAGTTTTCTAGCTCTACCTTCATATATTACGAAGTTCCGTACTAGAAGTATTCTATCCACTGACTGGCACCCATATTTGAACAATATTTATTTTATCTAAGGTACCACAAACACCACGCAAACGCGGCCGTCCCCGCAAGGAACCTAAAGAGCCAGCCAAATCAAAGGAAACGGATGTTGGTGAAGACATGCTTCTGAAAGAGACCATCATGGCGTTCTCTGAACCTATACCTGATCACATACTCAACCCAAAACCAAAGAAAAAGTACCAGAGTCGGAAGAAATATCATTATGATAAAATGTAAGTAGTCATGACTTACTGTTAGAACCAATGGATTTTTATCACAAAAAAATATATGCGCTAAATGATATTGATCTGACGGTGAAGGAAGATAGCGTGAAACTCGTGACTTAGTTGGCTCCACACTGACTAGTTCTTTGCTCTAGACACGATTAACTAAGCTAAGAGAGTGGTATAGGTTCTGCGCAAGCCTACTCCATCCTCACGCAAAAAAACACCTAATTAAAGAGGTTTAATTCCAGAAAACAAACTGTATACAAGGGGTCATTTCTGAAAATATTTTTCAAATAAAAAATGCTTCATAATGAATGCGAGACTAGGCACTATCATTTTAAAAAATATGAATAAACTAATTTTAAAACTATTTCAGACATACATGCGAGACTTGCGGCGCGTCTTTCTCATCTAACGCATCATTGCAAGCACATATCCGGCGGCATTTGGGCATCAAACCGTTTGTATGCAGGTAATTATCTATTTTATATACTTCTAGCAGCGGTCTGCGGTGTCACCCGCGTAAGTCCTGTTCCTGTAGCAATATCGGGATAAACAGTAGCTCATGGTACATACAAGGATTTGATGTAATTCTAGTAATACCAAGTTTCATCTAAATTGGTCCAGTATTACTAATAAAAATACTTCCTTTTGAGTCTGTCTATTTTACTTGCTAGTTCTTTTAAAGTAACTATTGTGGTTTCTTTTTGTATCAATAGATATTCCTTCTTCACTGTCCAATGGCTCAACCGATTTGGAAGAAAATGTTCCTAAAAGTATACCATAGGGTGGTGATGGACCTATGATACTTTATACCGATTTTCCTACGGGATCGGGACTTACGCGGGTTAAATCGCGAGGCGCAGCTAAAGGTTAAGGCCACACTGCGAAAAAACATCTAAATGTTTATCATGTTTTCTTATTGTATATGCATGATCGTTACCGTTGGCACTTGGCCAGCACCTGTGGCTATTAGGACAAAGAATATAGTCCCAATGGTGTGGTGTTGGCCATCCTACTCCATCCTCATGCAAAAAGGACCCCACGAAAGAGGTCTAGTTACGGAAAACAGCCCGTATACATAACAAGTAGTGGTGGCCATAGAAAAAATCGAATAACTAAGCTCCCATTGTCCATCGGTGGCGATTGGGACAAAAAAGATATACGTCCTAGCATCCACCAGTGCTGGGAAGAATCCATTTGAATTTCGCGTATTAGACGCGAAATTCAAATGTATCAAACAACAAGATTTTCTTCGCTGTGTCGTCTTAGTCATGTAATATTAATTGTCACTTCCATGTTGAGACATGGGTGTGGGTGGGTGTAACTTATAACATATATAACAGATTTGCAAAGTTAATTAGTTAAAATTAAATTAATTAAAATAAAGTAAATCGCACCTGCGCCCATTGTTTTTTTTTGGTTCCGTAAATATTGCTCTGTAAAATGATATGTTTATGAACGCACCCGCACCCGTGTATCAATGTTATCATGTAATGACCAGACTGATAAAACATGACTGAAGTATTATATTGCTATAAAGATAAGTTGGTTGTTTTTCGGCATTGACCCTACTAATTAGGCTTGGTAATTATTTTCACGGGTCTTAAAGAAAAACGCGTTTAAGACCCGGGAAAATAATTTGTATTCATACAAATCAGGTTACATTTTGCTTATAAAAAAAGAAGTACATCTTGAAAGGCAAAAAATAAAGTTAAAGATGTCTATGAGCAGTAAAAATTTACGAAGTTTGAGACAAGGGTGTTTGGACTCACTAAGCAGTCTGTGCCTACCCTATTTTTTTTAAAATCCTATTTGTATTTGCCATCGGCTACATACTCTAGCCACAATCAGATCTGTTCTCCGTCTGTGGATAGTAGTGATCTAGTGATAGATGACCACTTCTTAGATAATTTTACTCGCTTTTGTCCAAATCTAGGACGTGCGATCTTTAGCTTTCCTTAATTATGTAAAAAAAACATTCTCTTGACCAGAGATAACTGTGACTATAAAGCTATTTGGAACTAGTCACTTGGAAATCCCAAGAGGGATCTTGTGGTTACTGTCATTATAGACTACTTTGTAACCTCGCCTCGTGGTGGACCTTTTTTACCTTAATAATCTAAAAATATTCATTTTTATCGTAAGACATTGTAATACAGAATCAGCCAGTAATTGTAGGTAGGTATACCATACGTACAGGATGAATTTTTTATATCTTCAGGGTTATATCCTAAACTATAGGAGATAGCGAAAAATGTTGAAAGGAGTTGCGTGCCTTATTTCCTTTGATTCGCCATACTATATTTGTTTCCAGGAATTAATCTCTATCGGCAACTCTAACGATTGGTATAAAAATATAGTTTTAAAATATTTTTTTGGCAAAATATGCAGTATAAGTTATTATCAAAATCGGGCACGCAACTCCTTTCAGCGTTTTTCGCTATCTCTTATAATATAATATAGGATGTAGCCCTGAAGGCCCACGTAAAAAATGTACCATGTATAAATAAAATAAAAAGACAAACTGTATTGTCCAGCATTTGCGGGTACGCGTGCGTTCTAAACATGGAGCTACGTCGTCACATGTTACGGCACACCGGCGTTCGTCCCTACAAGTGTCGCATATGTGACAGACGTTTTGGCGACTTCGGCTCCAGGCAGAAACATGAGAGGCGAGTCACTATCATTTATACAAATAACCACCAAGTTTGACACAAAAAAATGGTTAAAAAGGACGGTTCATTGATGAATATGTTAAAGACAAATTAAAAAACCCCCGACTGATAAGCAAAATTGCATAAAACTTTTGAACGGCACACCCGATTTTTTATCAAACACAACTAAGAACAGTCCCGACTAATTCATCTTTCAAACAAAATCGGTTCATACGTTCCGGAGCTTCGATACCACAGATTTTATGCCAAAAAGAATTTGAAACTATGCCAAAAGTGATTATGTCAAATGTTTAGCATTACATTTTATTTAAGACAAATCATTCATCAATGAACTTCCTCAAAAACGCAGCATTTACGGAACCAAAGCAGACAATCAACTAGGAGAGGTGACCAACATTCTATATCCTCTAACAAATGTTTAGCTTATGCACGTTCTGTGCCGTCACGAAGACAGCACTAAGACGCCATATGGTCGTACATACTGGAGAAAAGCCGTACCAGTGCAGGATGTGTGATCGACGGTTCAATGACTATGGTACCAGGCAGAAACATGAAAGGTAAGGCTCGAAGTCAAAGTTATCTTGTCGGTGAACAGCTTTGAATAATACATGTCACCGAAATCGTATACTAAGGAATTTTTCCACTAAATCAACAGGTTAGATTCCTTGCTAAGCAATGTTTTTTTTATTGATACTTAACTCCTTTGGCTTCATAACTGCTGTGATCCAAAAGGCGTGCGAGGATCCTAGGAAAATTCTGCGCTTCTGGTCGGAGCTGGGTTGGCTGGAGTAACAGCCGAAAGTCACGCGCAATGGGCAGACTTATGCCTGAGTGCGGAAAATCTGAGCACCTAACCGGAACCTGAACTGCTGTGATTATTTTTTCTATATCATATAGTTTGTGAATTCGCCCTGGAGAACCCATTTAGAAAACTGAATAAAGAGAGAGAATACTTTGACATTAAATAAGGCGTAGCGGCACTACAGAGTGAATATCTTCTAGGGGCGAGTGCTACATCTTAAAACGCATCGTCATCTACCATCAGGTGTGGTAGTGATCAAATGCTGACCTATTATTTGTGAAAATTAAGCGAGTCGGGCTTGTAAATGGTAATCAGAAACTCGTTTAGCACCACCCAGGGGACACGAGCGAGGACGATTCCCCAACTAGACATTTGATAAAATCATTTTCTGATTTTTATGGTTCCAAGGGGTTAAAACGGGTCCCTATTACTAAGACATTATCGAGGGTCATTCCGATACCCAAGGATGGCCCAAGACATCTGGTTGAGAACTATAGGCCGATAGCTGTACTGTCTACGTTTGGCAAAATATTCGAGTCTATCATTAATCGGCACATAATCAGACAAATCACACCTCATCTTAGTGATGCACTGTATGGGTTTAGAGCAGGTAGATCTACGGCTACTAATCACTTAAACTTTGTAGATTATACTGAATCTGGAATGGATCAGGGAAAACAAGTTGACGCGGCCTATTTCGATTTTAAAAAAGCTTTTGGCCGCGTCCATAACGATGTGTTGCTGAAAAATTTTTCAGAGATAGGTTTCACACCTAAACTATTACAGTTGTTTGCCAGCTACTTTGCAAACAGACTGCAATATGTGCAGTTTCAGGGGCATAGATCTGACACTTATGCTACTAGATCCGGGGTGAGCCAGGGAAGTACCCTAGGTCCCACTCAATTTTTAATAATGATTAACGGTTTGCCGGAGGTGGTGTTGTCAACTACGTGTTTAATGTTCGCGGATGATCTGAAGTTGATAATGAGTATAGGAGATCTCGAGGACTGTGAGACGTTGCAGAGGGATATCGATAGCGTATGCGCATGGAGTGAGACAAATAAGTTAGAATTCAACTTAGATAAGTGTAAAACGATGACTTTCACTAGGTCGCAATCTCCATGCGTGTATCCCTACAACATGCACGGTGTCCCTCTGGAACGTGTCACTCAGATACGCGACCTAGGTCTCATTCTTGACCCCGAATTAACTTTCAATACGCATATTACGTTGGCATGTGCTCGAGCATATAAATCTCTCGGTTTTGTAATGAGACGAGTCTTCTCGGTTTACAGATAGAGCCGTGATCCTGTCTCTGTATTATGCGTTTGTCAGGAGTATACTTGAATACAATTCGATTGTGTGGGATCCTCACGAGCATAAGTACAGGGATATGATAGAAAAAAATACACAAAAAATTCGCTAGATTTTTTTATAAGAAGTTGTATGGATATTACCCATACATGTATCCTTCGCCGTTTGTTTTAGGTATGACTGGCATGGACTTTCTAGAACTGAGGAGGAAGTGGGATTTGATGAGTCATTACTACCGATTGTTTCATAATAAAGTCGACAATCCCGCCTGTCTGGCTCGTTGTTCCCTATTTACGCCGGATAATCTGGTAAAGTTACGTACGCGACGCTTGTTCAACCCTCCGTCCTCTAGAACCCTCACAGCGCGGTATGCTCCTACCAAGCAAGCTCTTATTCTTCTCAATGAGCTTATTAGTCAACAACCTGATGCCGATATCTTTTATAATTATGTGAATGAGTTCTTATAATATTTGTTATAGTTTTCTTAATATGTTTATTTGTTACATAAGTTCTATTCAATAATGTATCTACCTAATGACTTTTTGTACGTTTTGGTGTATACTGTAAGTGCAATGAGTAACTGTATTATAAATAAACAAGGGACACCCGGATGGAACGAAGTCCCTTTCGATTAATTAGTGAAGGAATTGTAATATTTTTTTTTTTTTTTTTTTTAAGGTTTAAATTTTTTTTTTTTTATTATTTACAAATATAATTTTAAGTATATAAATTTAATCAGTAGGCTCAATTTTCGTAATAATTGGCTTGTGGTAACTGAAGTAGGAAACATATGTTTGGGATTCTATTTTATTTAAATGTCTTGAAAAAACTGCATCAATGGTAGTATTATATTTTGTTGTTAATTCTGCTGGATTATTGTTAATTCTTAAATCAAATTCTTCCTCTAGAAACTGTAGCAATGGTTTTGATTTTTCATTACTGAAGTTGATCTTAAAATCACCGGCTAAAATGAGTGGAACTTTATCTAAATTATTGTAAGCTGTGCGGCGTCGCATGTTTCTCTGTCTGTCTATTAAAAAAAGTTATTTGGACAGACACTTTACTTTAAACTTTATTTTATTTTAACACTTTATTTTAGAGCTTTACTTTAAACTTTATTTTATTTTATTTTAACACTTTATTTTAGAGAAGTTTATTAAAACATTTGTTTATTATTTTTTTATTATTACATACCTTCGTAATATCTACACATAGGTACCTAACTATCGCCGTAAACAGAGTAGGTAGGTAGTCGGTGGCGCGGGCGGCGCGGCGCCGCACGAGCGCGAGCGGCGCGGCGCGTGGCTCGGAACCCGATCACGGCCGACGAAGGAAAGCGGTTGCGCTCGCCTTATGAGTGAAAGAGTACAAGATATTAGCCTCTTTCCTATCTACGCGTCCGCGATAGCATAATGAAATTTAGTAGTGTGGGTATAAGAGAGAGAGAGACAGACAGAGAAACACGCCGCACAGCTTACAATACCTTACTATAGCAAAAAGTGTCGTGACAACTTTTCGTAAGAATTTTTTGGTCTAGCCCCGTCACAACGCGCGATAAGGAACTTCGTTCCAATAAATAAAATAAATAAAGACTTCACAGTCTGTTCGCCTGTATCTGCCTATCTGTCACCAGGCTGTATCTCATGAACCGTGATAGCTAGACAGTTGATTTTCACAGATTATGTAGTTACTAGCTGCGCCCCGCGGTTTCACCCGCGTAAGTCCCGATCCCGTGGGAATATCGGGATAAAAGTAGCCTATATGTTAATCCAGGCCTCTCTAGCTATCTACATACCGAATTTCATTGCAATTGGTTTAGTAGTTTTAGCGTGAAGGAGTAACAAACACACACACATACACACACACAAACTTTCACATATATAATATTAGTAGGATAGGATACTCTTCAAAGATCTTATACTTACAATCATCAACAAATATATTTCGAAAAAGATTATTACAGGATTTTTTGTTGATAAAAAACTCTATGGCCCATAACTCATTAATAGGTACCAACTCTTAACATCTTACACACGTGATAACTTTTAAACGAAATATCCGATTGAGGTGAAACAAAAAGTATTTTACTTCTACATAAATACTCTTGATAACATAATGCTTTATTTTGATAAAGATTTAATATTACGATACATATTTAACGTAGTTTTTTCATCAGACGATTTAATAATTATTTTGAACACAAAATCGGTTATTGTGATTAAACCATGGTAGCTAGATATATGTTCTCGCGGACTTTTTTGTAGGTCTTAATGGGATCTACAAACCCGTAGTACATCATTTTGTTCTATTGTCAATAGTTTTTGCAGCGCACGCAAAAATAGGTTTTCGATTTTACACCTTGTGTTACAAAATAGCAACATTATTACGGATCCCTAATTTTGAAAAAAAAAAAACATAGCCTATAGCCTTCCTCGATAAATGGACTACCCAACACTGAAAGAATCATTCAAATCGGACCAGTAGTTCCAGAGATTAGCGCGTTCAAACAAACAAACAAACAAACTCTTCAGCTTTATAATATTAGTATAGATGTTGCCGCTATAACAACAAATACTAAAAACAGACAAAAAAAATAAGTTGGGCAACACAGTCCAAAACTTTTCGTGGCGGAGTCCGACTAACACTTAGCCTGTTTTTAGCCTGCTTTATGTATTAATAAATTCTATGATGAATAATGTATATTTTATTATTCTGTGATATCCATTAAACATCAGCTAAAACGTTATATATTTAAATACTAATGTTTGTCCGTATGTAAACAGATTACACATGGGTGTTCGTCCGTACCAATGCTCTCTATGCGGGAAAGCTTTCACGTATTCGTATGTGTTGGCCAATCACATGCTTACACACACTGGGGAAAAGAAATATTCGTAAGTACAATACGATTTTAATTTAAAACTACCAGTGGGCCGCGGTTTCATCCGCGTAAGTTACTTTCACGTGGGAATATGGGGATAAAATGTGGAATGTATGTTAATCCATGTTACTCTCAAGGATCCAACATATCTTCAAACCAAGATTGATCAAAATCTGTCCAGTGGTTTTGGAGTCTTACAGTATAAACAAAAAATCTTTGTGCAGAGCGGGTAAAAAAATCTCTATAGCTGTCTTCAAAAAACAAAGATCACTACTCTATTCAGCTGTATATTTTTTGTATTATGTTACGAAGAGATTAAATAACTTATATGTTCATATGGTTTTCGCAAATGACTGAAATGACATTTTTTATTGTACCTTATTAACTTAATTTCAACATAAATATTTAAAATAAAAAATAAACTAAACAATGGCCTTATCGCTAAGACCGATATCTTCCAAGCAACTTCTACTGTTTGAAATAAACTTTAACTTCATAATTCCCCTCAACAGTTGTGCGCCTTGCAACAAGAAGTTCACTAAAGCCCACCACCTGAAGTACCACAACAAGGTACACCACAAGGACCTGTATGTCCAGCAGCAGCTGGAACTGGAAGCCAAGAAGGTTCGACAGCAGATCAACGTGACTGGACTCTCTGGTGTCATCTCCGGGCAGATTGTTGATGGACAGCTGCAACTTATACATGGACCGGATCAAGGTGATATTATAAATGGTACATGACTGAAATAAAGATAAAATATGTTGAAAATGAAAGCTAATAGGTTTACAATAACTTAACAATATTTATTTCGCATTCAAATGTTTTGTAAATATTTTATTTTTGCAAAATAAATTTACCATATTTTGTCTGCTGAATAAAAGAAACGAAACGCGGGCGGCCACTGACCTTCGTGTGACGTCACGATTTTCCTAGAGAGAAAAAAACTTTTATTTTATTTTTAATTTATGTACAGATATTTGTTTCTGGCAAAGAAATATTTACAAGTATTCTATCCATTGTCTGGCAACCATATACAAGCCTCGTTGTTAAGCTTGGCGCTAGATGGCGCGGTGTAGAATGTAGGTGATAAAGTCATAGAAAACATTGATGAAATAATTGAGACTTGATACTCGAGACTTGGGACTTGAGACTTGACAAATGGTTGTAACTTTTTTGTGAGTATTGCCAGTGTTCATCAGTTAATTAGACGTTATCACGTCAAAACATTAAACCACAGCCATTGAGACCCAAAAATAAACATGTAGTAAGATATACAGAAAGATAACTATATTATCCAAAGTAAGTAAAAGTAATTCAACTTTATCTTGTACTTAGATGGTGAAAATGAATCCCAAATGCAAGTAGTTGAAGATTCAGGACAAGATGACCACGATTCGGAGAAGGAGACGGATCGCGCAGTCGCCGGTATGCAGGGGCATGCTGATCTTACGGTAATTTATGCAGCTTTGTCCTGACGGACTGAAAGTTCAACGCCCAGCCTAAACCTCTGATCGTAGAGACCTGAAACTTGGAGAATGTGTTCTGTTTATGACGTAGGCATCGGATAAGAAATTTTTCGAAATTCAACCCCATAGGGGGTGCAAAAGGGGTGCAAAGTTTGTATGGGACAACGTGATTCCTTAGTCCAATCTACTTAAACACATTCTTTCAACTTCTACGCGAACGAAGTCGCGGGTTAAAGCTAGTTTATACTACTTGTTTATGGGCTGTTGATTAAATCCTTTTTGCGTGAGGATGGAGTAGGCTTGCGCACCTATACTAACCTCTGACCTTAATCGACTGTGGCCCTTCGGGGCCAGAGGAAAGAACTCGTCAATACGTCTGGAGCTTACTAAGCCGCGGTTTTCATCACGATGTTTTCCTTCACTTCAGGACCTACAGAGACTTTTTAACTGACTTCAAATAAAAAGGAGGTTCTCAAGTCGATTTTTAGGGTTCTGTACCCAAAGAGTAAAAACGGGACCCTATTACTAAGAGTCTGCTGTCTGTCACCAGTCCTCATGAACCTTGATAACAGGACAGTTAAAATTTCACAGAAAGTGCGGTGCTCCCATACATGAACATGATACGGACCCCTTCGTGCGTGAGTCAGACTCGCACTTGACCGGTTTATATTTATTACATACAGCAGCGTTAACTTTAATCTATGCTTTTCAAGGCACTGCCTAGTAGTACCTCGACCATGTATAAAATGATACTAAACTAATCTTACTTAATTTTAATGCTTGATGTTTTTTTTACAAGCTTTTATTTAGCTTCATCTGTCCCGATGTCTGTCATGGAATCTTGCAAATAAAATTTGGTCCACTTCCCGGTTACCGATTAAGTTGAAATTTTTCAAACATGTGTAAATCGCGTGACAACAATGCAAGAAAAGCTTGTTATTAAAAAGATTATTAAAACCTTTTTTTTTTCTTGTTTCTAGGTGGTGTTAGACGACGAATTCATGGAAGAAGACGTGGATGACAAATCGCAGTTACATTAATTGATTACTTTTAAATTATTTAAATTAGTTACTGTAACATCTTTTAATTCTCTTTGTGTATTGAATGCAATTTAAAATGTTCATCGTTCGTTAGACATAATCATTATTACGTATTAAGTTACGTCGTATTTAATCAAATATAATTTAATATTACGAATTTACAAGTTTTTTTACTGACTTTCCAAATTGATAAGTGTTCCAAACAGAAAGATAGTGGTTCCAAAGCAATTATAATTTTACATAGACGTAAAACTTTTCCAGATTTATTTTTCCCTTTACCACCAAGGACATTGTAAGTTCACAATAAATTCCCCTTAATCCTCAGGGATCTTTTTCCCCTAAGCGACGTTCACGTTCCTTGGTTCATGGAGAAGATTTTAAGTTGAGGCAGGAATCGCGAATCGCTGAAAATGATATTCAAGTGGCCTCGTTCGCGCGTTCAAGACGAGATTTCGTTAAAAGGCTATGATACCTCTATGTTAAAAGGGCTATATTATGATACCTCTACAAGGAAACAAAGAATAAAAAATGTATTTTTGTTTTGGCTAAAAAGCCTTTTTCTGCCTGCCCCTTCAGAGAAAAACTTGGTATAAACAAATAACTGTCAAAAGTGACAATCATGTTTTTTCTTCTATTAATTTTGCCTTCGCACGGCTTGTGCATTTAGCCAATGTCAAGTTATATCTTGCATCAAATCTGATTTTTCATAAATTGGGCCTAAAGTGTTTCAAAAAAAGTTAAAGTCGTCATAGTCCGTCAAGTCAGGGGTTAATAGGAGATTTGAAGGCAACGATAAAACTTTGTTTGACACTGATTTTAACTTTCACTACACTTGTGCACTTTCACAGAACTAAATTGAATAACATTCCACCAGAATTATACAATTGAACTCGGGTTACAACTATATAAGTTTCATGAAAATAAAACTTCAGCACGACATGTCGTTAACTCGTTCCCGCCAAAACCGACAATCGTGTTTCGTCAACGTCGTTTACGTCCAGTGTTGCCAACTCTACGTCTTTTTGTGTAGATCTACGTACTTTAAGCTTCTCTTGCAAACCCACGAACTTCAGTCCTAGAATCCACGTATTTTCTATCAATTTATAAAATAACGAACTTCATAGCTGAATGTGTATTATTGCCTTTACATTCGCGAAAAATTTTTACTAAAAGTTCAATTTAATAAAAGCACACTCGCTTCGTCAACACAATACTACTTTCGTCATTATTTTTAAACACAATTGAATCAAAGTTCTCATTCCATAGAGCTGTGACTGTCTAAAAATGGTCTAAAACGAACGTCTCGTCTCACCAGCTCACCTTGTAGACAAACTTATCCTAACAATATTTCGATTCGAGTTACTGATTCTTTTGATATCCATCAAATTTTGACTTCATTGAATACGACTGAGGAAATAAATATAAGGAAGAAGTAGGTACGGTCCTCCCGCGGGTTAAATGCAAAGTTAAATCACTCATTTTATTCCTCTACATTTCACTCAGAAAAAATTACGTATATCTACGAACTTTAATAATGGGGTCTACGCATTTTTCAAAATCCGAGTTGGCAACACTATTTACGTCGTCGAAGATCAGTGGTTGGTCGTTCGTGTTTTTATTGAACTTAAAATAAAATTGGATTTACAGTAAAAGAGAAGGCGGTGTATAAATTTTATTAAAAAAGACAAGCAACAAGCCAAAACAACGTAACACCGCTTATACAAAATGTTAGCGTTGTATTGCCAAATGAAAACTTGTAAGCGCACAAAAAATCAAGAAAATAACAAATATTACACCGAAATAAATAGTTTTACTCGTGCTAAAGGAAATAGAGATTCACTTAAATGTAGAGTTTGTTTACAAGAAGCCTCCGTTCATATATTTGAGGTGAAAAACAAGGAAGAAATAATCGAAGCCCTTCAAATTTTTGCTAACATTAATTTGAACACAGAAGATCAATATTCTAAACATTTATGTACAGTATGCTTTAGATTCATCCAAGAAGCTATTCTATTTAGGAAAACTGCAGTGAACTCAGAGGAAATACTTAGAAAAACAGCTTCAGAACCTTTTAACTCTATAGATTCAGACAGTGGTGACAATTTCTGTGATAATGATGATTATTTCGGCTCAAGATCACCACTAAAAATAACAGATACAACCTATGATGATAAGAATGAAGTAATACATGATGAAAACGAAAAGAAACCAAAATCAAAGAGCAAAGTCACATGTAAGATTTGCAACAAAATAATGAACAGTTCCTATTATTATAACCATCATTTATCTATACATGACCCTAATGCTGAGCATAAATATGTTTGTGACATATGCGGGAAGTCATTCCGCCTCAGTTGTGCATTCCACAATCATAAAATGAGACATAACACAGAATTCTCATATAAATGTCAATTATGTCCGTACCGAGCACGATATGGGGACTTACTAAGAAACCACATGAAAACTCACACTGGAGAACAAAAATACATGTGTACTGAATGCCCTAAGAGGTTTATATTTAGGAGTAATTTAAACGCTCATATGTTCCAACATCGCGAACCTCAATTCAAATGTGATTCTTGTAAAAGAGCTTTTCATACTAAAATCAAGTTGGAAAAACATGTTCAAGTTGATCATTTAGGTATTAAGAACCATGTTTGTAATATTTGTGGGAAGGCGTTTGGGTGTAGGAAGGATATGATGAAGCATCAATTAGGTGTTCATAAGAGAGCCAAATTGGGTCATGGTCGAATGCCTTCTTACTTGCAAGCCGAAAGAGCGAACCTGTCTTTGCAAGATAGTTAGGAAATTATTGTTATTAAATCTCAATAAAATGTAACTGTATACAAAACTACTCTTGTTTATTTTACTTTATTAAACTGTTTAGTTATTTTTCCTAGAAGCCTACTAGCTTTTAAACAGGTCTAGATAACTGAGAGATTGTGGTTTCTGAGTATGTATTTATAGCCCCTGAGTATGTATTTGTAGCCTTATAAAATCCTATTAACCTAAATAGTCAATGTTCATTGTATGAAGAGAATATTATATTCCTGTGAGAAGCGAAGAAAACACTTAGCCATTTTCTCAATAAGTCAAAAAAACCTCCACGGCAAGATTTCGTCTCTATAACCCATCTATAACCCTAAAGACAGAAAATTAGGTACCTACCGAAAAGCAAAGATAGGTACTCTAGACTATGACTCTAGAAGACTACATGGCACTGGCTATATGTAAAATCGTGCAAAGCCAAATTGAAGAAATAAATTGCATTGTGACTTTTGCATTGTCAATGTCAGTCAAAAATTCATTAATCGGTAAACAAATTGTGGATTTATTTTAGTTTTTGTATTGATATAGGGCAAATATTTTATGTCTGCTGCCTATTTCTTATTAAGAATGATAAGAAAGAAACGTGCTAAAAAAGCAGAGCAGGTGAACGCTAGTTTTCATTCAGAAATTGATAAAAATGTGGCTCCACAGAAAGACACCGCTTTACTAAAGTGTAGGATTTGTTTGAAAGAAGGTAATATTCCTATCTACGGCGGGCAATTACTATCCCTTAGTTTACCTGAAGCGATCAGAACGTTTGGAGAAATCGAAATTCTCGAAGAGGATGCTTTCCCGAAATATATTTGTGGGGCTTGCCAATCACTTCTGAGCGGTGCCGTATTATTCAGGAAAACGGCAAAAGAATCTGACGAAATCCTTCGGAATGCACCTATTATTCAGTCACTAGAACCCGAGAACAACAGTCATAATTCCGATCTTGAAAGCGAAACTCCTATAAATAATTACCACTGCAAAACTTGTGATCTAAAATTCATATCATTACAAAAGTATACAGATCACAAATCTTCGAAAAGACATCGAAATATTAGAATTCAATGTCAGATATGCCACAGACTGTTGACTCCTCATCTCTTTAAAAAGCACATGCTCCGACACCAATCTGGTTCGCAACTTATTTGTGAAATATGTGGCAAACTTTATAGAAAAGATAATCTATTTAGGCATTTGCAATTACATACTTACGACTTACCGTTCCAATGCCAAGTTTGTCCTTACCGAGGCCGATTCTTAGAATCTCTTAAAATACACATGAGAATTCATTCCGGTGATAAGCCATTTTCATGTAACAAATGTAATCTAAGATTTGTTACTCGTAGCAATTTAAACAGACATTTACTGACACATAAAAAGGATAAACCTCATAAGTGCGTTGAATGCAGTCGAGGATTTTATACACAGAAAGATGTGGACATCCATTTCAGATCAGACCATGCTGGTATCAAAGATTTTAACTGTCAAATTTGTGGCAATAAATATGGAACTAAAAAAGCTATTATGAGACACGAATTGAGAGTTCACAAGAGAACCAAAATGGCAAAAGGCAGAATGCCTTTGTATCTTCAAGAAGAATATAGGAAAGATAATTTCTGAAGTAGCTTGAAAAGTTTGACCAAAAGAATTGACTCACCCTTTTGTATGACAATGGTTAATCTCAGAGAATGGCCAAAGCCGGATAAATTGATTTTTTTAGCAGTATAATAAAAGCCATATATGAACAGACAAAAAGTATATAATTTTCATAGACAATAGAAATATTACGTAGTATTTAACATGTAATAATTTGTGCAAAACAATAGAGAAGCTTTTACAAAATAATTCATTGTATAACTATTTTAATAAGTACAATATTTTATCTATTCAATAAACAAGTATAGAGTATATTATGTATATTTATTCTTTATAATAAGTAGATAAAATTACGTTTTTAATAGATCATTGCAAATGCTGAATAAAAATATATTTACTTCGCCACTAAAGTTATTTAAAATGAGAATTTATCATGTTTTTGTTGTGAAGCTTGATATTTTGATGCATTTTTACAGGACTGCATCGAAATATCGAGCTCCACAACAAAAACATGATAAATTCTCATTTTAAATAACTTTAGTGGCGAAGTAAATCTTCTATTTCGATGCATTTTTACAGGACTGCATCGAAATATCGAGCTCCACAAAACAAAAATGGTAAATATAAATAAAATAACTTTAATAGTGAAAATAACTGTGTTTGTTTAAAATTCTATTTCAACAGTAAAAAATATTTTTTAGGATGTACAGTGAGTGTAATAAATAATATAAAAGGTATCTGCGGGTAATATGAAAAATAAATAAGGAAAGGAATTGTTTTTCAGACAATAAAGCAAATATTATCTAATGACCCATTATTTAAGTAATTTTCCCTATTCTTAAGTTTAGTGTATGTTTCTTTATTTATTTCTTTGTTGTAAAAGTTACCTATTTCTTTGTGCGTGTTAATTTAAAAGTTGCTGTATGGCATTTGGTACACAAATAAATGTTTTTCTTTCTTTCTTTCTATATTGACAAAAAAAATGTTGTGGTGACAGTAGTTGTTACCCGCAGGTACCTTAGATTAAAAAATTTTATTGTAAAATTCAATGGATTAAAATCACATAAGTCAGTAAATATTTTATTAGACTGACAACATTAATTCTATACTTATAAAACAGTATTTTTTTAATATGGACACAGTAGAAAGATCGTTTAAAACTACCGAACAATAGAAGATAGAAACAACTATGTAAACTTCTAATTCAAAGGCCACTTTAAGTATCACTTTTTTTGTTAAAATGATTAGTTAATTTTGAACTCTAATTAAATTGTTATTTAATAGGACCTCATAAACTTATTATTTTACAGATTATCTTTCTACACAATAAAGTTTCAAATAGGAAGGATTATTTTTAACTGAAAACAATTTATTTGATCCGACAGTTTTTTTTACAACTTTTTTATTACTTTATAGTTGTAACTTATTATTTTTCTTTTTTCCTATATAATTCAGTATTCTTAACATTTAGCACCCCTTGGTATTTGCCGGACAACTGAGACTTTTCTAAAGTAATCTATATCTATAGCTTATAAAAATTAATATGCATAATACAACGCTGTTTTGAATAAATATTTCATATAAGAATAATATGTTCGAAACTATGATAAAATAGATCTCATAAATGTGATAAAATTAACATATCTAATTGTAGAGTTAAAACGGGCTGTGTCCTGCCATTATACCTTTTTAGTGGGGCCTTTTTGCATGAGGTTCTATTTGTCAGGGACCAGCCCGGCTCTTCCGTTTTTGCGTGTAGTGTTATGAGAATTTTAGGAAGTCTATTCGGTTAGTGTCGCCTATTATTTTTTTTATATCTATTCGATTTGACTAGGACATAAAATACTTTTGATTTTTGACTAGTTTCAGATTTCCAAAAGGCCACTTTGGCTTCCTTAACGATTAATACAATTGTACAAAAATACAATGTTTTTACTACTGAACTGACCACCTAAAGTAGGTATATTTATTGGTTAAGTATTGTAAGAATTTTTTATAAAGTTTTAAAAGGACAAAAAATATAAAAATTGGCAATTTATAAAAGTATGAGCAAGGTATATTTTAACTTTGTAAGGATAAGTATAATTTGGTGGAATTCAAGCCCCACACAGAAGAAAAGGTTTCTTAAAGCAAGTAATAATCCTCTCTCTATAGATGTTAGAGAATAATTTCTTGGTTTTAGTAAAAAAAAAAATCTTAATGATAAGCAGTAGTCTTAATTTAAAAGCAAAATTCTTATAAAAATGCTCAATTTTCAAGAACTTTTACTAAAACCAAGAAATTAATAACGTCTATAGGGAGAGGATCTCATTTAAAAAAAAAAAAAATTCTGGTTACTTAAGGTGAGAGAGTATTCAAATGCTTTCTAATTATAAAAAAATAGATGTCTTTGGTCTAAATAAAGTAGGTAAATGTTTATAAAATTAAGATAAGATCTTACTAAATCCATTTGGTCATTCATCTTTTCAATCATAAGATGGTCCTCGAAACATAGTCGCTATAAACATACCAGCGAATATAAACTCAATGGTTTGCAGCGAAAGCATCAGCGTACACCATATATATTCAATACGAAGCACCACAACTTGCCATTTAAGGAGATATAGAACTCCCATTATCGAAGGCACTGTCAGCAAAACTGAAAACATTACTGGTACATCTGGAAAGGAAACAAATGGTCACTAAGTATAAGCCAAGTTTGTGTTGATGTCTCATTGACCAATATTTTAGTTTTGCGGGGCTGTTTCCGCACTAGGTTTTTTTATTTGGGCCATTGTGTGTGGGAAAATATCCTACTTGTCACTTCAACCATCTCAGGTCCTCTTAGAGCCTCTGGAAGAGATGCCAGCGATTGAAGAGACCAAGCCAGTTGATCTGCCATGTCATGCCACTCCATGAGCATGAGCCGTGGGTTTTGTCATTGACTGATTTGGCCACAGTGACTGTTTCTGGCTACCTATGAGCTTTGATGTTCAACAGCTCCTCTAAGGCGTGCTCTATGCTGACTGGCATACTCGATTTTTGCAGAAAATGTTCTACCGCATGTAGACACGTAAGCACACCATTTACAAAATAGTCATAATCAATACAAAGTGGTCACATTCTTCTTCATGCCTCCGACTCTCACAACATTGATCAAATAGGCATCAAAACTACTGGACTGGTTTTGACATTGAAAGTGTTATAGGCTACTTTTTATACCAATATTCCCATGGGATCGGGACGTATGCGGGTGAAACCACGGAGTGCTGTTAGTAATAAATAAAATGTTGAACTAAACCTTACCTTTCTCACTAAGGCTTCCCTTACGTCCTAAAATAAGTCGAGCAGCCTCAATAATGAAAAGGCTGACCAACACACCGTAATCCCGGCCAAGTTTCGTAGGATCTATCTTCGGATTATCTGCATCCACACTGTATTTTTCAATGATCAAAACTGATTTTAGGATCAGTGTACCAAGTTCACATGTTGCGAATAGTCCAAAATAAAATGAATTTATGTACAACAATATCTCGTAAGCTAAACTGGAGTTTACCATAATTTAACTCGAAACTTAACAACTTTATACTATCGAGAACAAATGAAGGAATAAAATGGATAAAAATAAATTGGGGCCACAAGCAAAGCAAGCGTTTCGAAAATAGATTGACTTTTTTTTTATGAAAATGAATGAAAAATTAAAATTGGAAGTGAAAATTCTGACCAATCAAATATAAGCTTAGTCAAATCATTCATTCAAGACGGTCGCACACAGGCCAAGAATGTGAAATAAAACATAGACGTATTTTGATTTTGAACGAAAAAAGATTGATAAATGAACATTTTAGAATGAACAGCTGAATTATTTTCGATTTCTAATATTCTCTGTGAGTTTCGGCGGGAACGAGTTAACAACATGTCGTGCTGCAGTTTTATTTTCATGAAACTTAGATGTAACCCGAGTTGAATTGTATAATTCTGGTGGAATGTTATTCAATTTAGTTCTGTGAAAGTGCACAAGTGTAGTGAAAGTAAAAATCAGTGTCAAACATACAGTTTTCTCGTTGCCTCCAAATCTCCTATTAAGGTTATGGTAAACTTGCCACCGCTTTACTATAGCCCCTGACTTGACGGACTATGACGACTTTGACTGTATTGAAACACTTTAGGCCCGATTTATGAAAAATCGGGTCATAATTTGATGCAAAATATAACTTGACACTGGCTAAATGCACACGTGCGAAGCCATAATGAAGAAAAAAAAAAAAAAAAAAAAAAAAAAAAAAAAAAAAATATTCTCTGTGTGTGGTTCACTTGAAAAAAAAGTAGAACGAATGAAGCGAAGGTTTAGGGTGGTTGTGTTTGCACCGCACGTGTTTCACAAATTTTACGCAAAAGATTACTAAAATCACTGTTAATTTCTTTGGAATTAGATTAATAAGGACTACAGTTGATGGTTTTTGATCAGCAATCAATGTTTTGGTGAGTGTCTCTTTTAATTTTCGTTAGTTTAGTGATGGCCACGCGCAAAAGGTGTCTCGAACACGGTGGTCTAATTCTAATTTTGTAGATGTTCATTTGGTTTTGTTTACATTTAATTATTAGATTAGCGTGTTTCGGGTCTGTATTTTTAAATGTCTGTTATCTAAATTGTGTAATTTAAAATTATCAAAGCTATTTGTTTGAAAGGACTTTGTTTTTTTTTTGGGTGCAGTTAGAATCATAAATAAAGCTCCCAGCGCGATTAGCTGCGTACCTATTTAAATATATTATGTACCGCGTATACTTACAGGTATTTTTTACTGTTTTAGTCCATCCAGGAACTTAATTATGTGCTCTATTGATCTTTTTAAAATTCATGTAGGTAAAGTTATTCCTAAGAAAATAATGGAGCCCTAACCTAACTTTATTAATCAAAATTACAGACTGAGAAAGCTACAAATACCACACACATAATAACAGACAGACAGACAGCGCCATAATTATATTTAAAAAGCATAGCAATTACAGAATCAATAATGTAAATACAAAATAAGTAAATAAATGTTCTAAAACACTTTACACAGTACCATCTAGCCCCGGGCTTGGGTTATGGTGCCAGACAATGGATAGAATACATAATACACAAAATAACTTCAGGTGTCAGGGGAATTATTAACCAGCACTATAATAAAAAAAAAATTTAAAGTTATAATTAAAAATTGAACTGATGAACGATTTATTTAACTTTGAAATATCAAAATAATAAAAACTTTAATTAATTAAATAAACTACTGACTTACATTTAATAAAAATTTAAAGCCCAAATGGGGTCCCTAGGAAGTGTGTCCAAAAGGCAAGCTGTGTTACCTACCACATTAAATGACAAATTTTACTGATGAACCAATCGTTATTCACCAGCAAAAAAGTGATTGGTAAAACTCTATCTAGTCTCTGTTGCTAAATGTCTGAAACTCACCACTCATTTTAATACAAGTCGTAACAAAATTGGCATCCTGTCCACAAATAATGGATGGTCACAAAACGAGTACAATGACTCTGGTCATTCCAAGAATACTTTTGTACTGTCAATTATATTAATATTCATGTATGCATTGACATTTTGATTCGTGCTTCGGCCAATGGCCTTCCGTAGATTAATCGATATGCATTTTATTGCACCATAAAAACATAACAAACAAAAATTATTACATATAAAATACTTTAATATAGAAAAAGATCCTAGAGTGGCACAAAGGGTGACCTTCCAGGCAACAATTCTATATCATATGAATAAAATTTAAATGTTTTTCAATGAATAATATATAAAGTACATAGGTACTTTCCTACTAATTTAATACTAGCAGAACTGCGATTTTACCTGCGTATGTCCCGATCCCGTGGGAATATTGAATTAATAAATATCTCCCAAGAATTCAATATAGCCTCATACCGAGTTGCATTAAAATTGGTCCAGTTGTTTCAAAGCCTATTCATTCTTGATCATCCAAAAAAAAACCAGTCAAGTGTGAGTCGGACTCTTTCACAAAGGGTTCCATACAATTAACAATATTCTGTTTATAATATTCTTGTTATATCGGCAACAGAAATACATCTGTGAAAATTTCAACTGTATAGCTATCACGGTTCATAAGATACAGTCTGGTTTTACAGTACAGTAAAAAGATGTGTTTAGGTACTAAATCACTTATATATTACACACACACAACGATATAGCTATTATTATGTTTCAACAATTGACATACCTAAGATAATAGTTATGCCTATACCCCGACACACAGGGTCAACGGTCAATCGAAGATGTCTTAATAGGCACACTAGATAGTATAAATTGAATTACACTGATAAATGTCTTTGCTAGAGCAATGAATTGTAACCGCCCACGTTGGATCACTGATTTCGCATATTATTTTGTCTTTTTTGTCGATAAATTAATGCCCCAACGTTTTTCGGACGGTGCACATTTTGCGTAGTGCACGTTCTGTGCGTGACTCTTGTACACGGGCTGTTTTCCGCAATTAGACCCTTTTTTTTAATTGGGTCCTTTTTGCGTGCGGATGGAGTAGGCTTGCCCAGCACCTACGGGTAGTAGCTTAGTCGACCATGTCCATAGGAGAGAACTTGTCAATACTTCTGGAGTCAACTAAGCCGCGAGTTTTATCACGATGTTTTCCTTCACCGTAAGAGCAATGTCATTTAGCGCACATAAATTTTTCTTAAGAAAAATCCATTGGAGCACGGCCGGCTGAGATTCGAACTCACGACCTTCAGCGTAAGAGCAATGTCAATTAGCGCACAATATTTTTTTTAAGAAAAAAAAATGCATCGTGTCACGGTCTGGCGGGATTCGAACCCACGACCTTCAGCATGAAAGTCGAGGTATCTATCACTAAGCCAACACCGCTTTAATTATATTTTTCTTAGGGTTAAAGTAGAAACCTACGTTTGTTTTCTAAATTTCTTTGAATAATAATGGGTTGTATAATACCTGAAATAAAGAATATTTATCAATACCAATATCAAGGAAAGATTTGAATGTTTGTTTGTTGGCATTGAATACTTATCGGGTTTACGAGGGCGAAACCGCGGAGCGCTGTTAGTCTTAGATAGAAAGATTAGATTAGTGTGTGTGAGTGGGGGGGGGGGGGGGGGGGAGATACTCAAACGGGATAACGCTGCGATAGTGGAACGTGATTTTTTTTTATCAATGATACACCTAATCATGAGCAATTTTTTACTGTCAGTCACAAGCCGCACTTTTAAGTTTTTTGGGAGAAAAATAAATAAAAACTAAAATCTTAAAAAAAGTTATAACTCTGTAAACAGAGGTGATTTTCCAAAAATCATAACTGGAAAATATGCGGCTAAAGATCCTTTATCAAACGGCATTAATACAATTATATTCTGTTGGCATTGAATTATTTATTGTTGTATCGGAAAATTTCAACCGTCTCGCTAGTATAAAACAAAGTCACTTTCCGCTGTCTGTCCCTATGTATGCTTAGTTCTTTAAAACTACACAGCGGATTTTGATGCGGTTTTTTTAATAGATAGAGTGATTTAAGAGGAAGGTTTATATGTATAATACATGCATAATATAGCCGTGCGAAGCCGGAGCGGGTCGCTAGTAAACTATATTTGAGAATATACATTGACGACCCAGTTGGCATTATGGTCACCATGCCGGACTGCTAAACACAGGGTTGCTGGTTCGATTCCCGCCTCAGACAAGTATTTATGCTTAGATATCTGTCTTTGGTCTGGTTGTTTCTATGTAAGTATATATTTACAAAATAAAAGTATATAAGTAGTATATCCGTTATCTAGCACCCATAACACAAGTCAAGTTACTTAGCTTGGGGCTAGATGGCGATGTGTGGAATGTCCTGTAATATTTACTTATTTTTATTTAGAGATTGGCACAATATAGGTTACCTTCAGTGATTTATTAGCGTTAAAAACAGCAGCAGTTAAAATTAAAATTAATAACCTTACGTGTTATTTTTAATGGTGGAACATATTATTTAAATAAGCCTTTTGTGCGGTTTCGTGAATAAACGACATCGTTTTACGGGAAATGTTTTACATTGTACTAATTTAGGCCCAGATTAGGGTAGTAGGTATAAAAATTCTAACACCCATATTCTTAGTCTTTCCTTGAACATTCCTCGATTCAAACTCAACCGAGGACGCCCGAAAGTCAATCGGCGGCATCCTCGAAATCGGTATTCTTAGACGTACCTCGAACTAGTTTTTACCTTTCGTTGAGGAAGCTTTCAAGGTAGGTCGTGAGGTACCTTGAGTTTGACAGTTCTCTCCTCATGTCAAACTCGACTCGAGTGAAGAGATTCTCGAGTGGAGGACGTTTTTTAGCCAGTAATTAAGAAGAAGAAGAAGAACAACTATGAATACGAATCTGTTGAGTGGAGGTTAAGTCGAGTCGAGGAAACGACTAAGAATATGGGTGTAAGTCTACAGGGTGTTCTGCAATAAATAGAGAAACAGGTACCTACCTACGCACAGTGTTTGATAGGCCTCAAAAACAAATCCCTATGATGTATATCGCTTAGATATATCAAGAAATACATTTTAAATGCCAGAGTAGAAACACACGCGTATCAATTTCAAAAATTTTTTTTTATAAAAATAATTTATATTTCGCTAACTTGACGTAGAAAAAAAAGCTAATTAGCTTCTGTAAGGCTTACAGAAAAAAAATATCTTAGTATTTTCTAAGGTTTTCGCAACAAATCCCGGCCGACCGTGTACCAATGAATTTATTGTGTTTATGAAATCCGTGGCTTAGCAAAATTTAGGTTTAAATGCTTTAAAATTTTTAAAAATCGTTGCCTTTAAAGTCAGTTTACGGACGATAATTTACGTGATAACATCATAAGAAAACGATGAAAAATTGAGATTTTTTTATTTGTGTTTACTTATTTTTTTATTTGTTATGTTTTGCCTTTACTTAGATTTTTTTTTCTTTTTTTTTCCATATGGTCTATATGTTATTGGGCCGGCAACAGAAGTACAGTCGAGTTCGAAAATTACTATTATTGGAATGTTTGCATTCTAATAATTTTTGTTTGATTAATTGATGAGTTAGAAGACTTTAAACTTCAACTAAAGTAGGTGTCTAAAATCTTGCTTGTTGAAAACATTGTTATAACAGCCGTTTTGGAGCTCTACGGTGGGTCTGCAATTATGCAGCCGACCCTACATCACCCTACCCTACATCATCTGTAAAAATTTAAACTATCGAAAATTTTATCTTGTTGCTAGCTATTATAAATATCATTATCACAAATTTTGTTTGCAGAAATACGATTGCATTATCACTTTATTTCGGTCGTTGATATTGGTCGGTTGTGAAGAAATATAATATTTAACGTGAAAGTGTTAAGCGTATTCTAACTACCTACTTCAATAGAAGGTACCTGTGTTATTTTATTAATCTTTTAGTTTATTGTGTCAAAATTAATTTGAAATACGTTACCTGGCCAGTTAGGTACGCTACGTACTTAATAATTATATTTATTCAAGAAAGCTTACAAATATTAAAATGCCCTTGGGTTCCCGCACGAGGCAGAGCCTGTATCGCGGGACACCGACTTAACAATTAGAAATTTACTTATACAATTGGTTTCAGCGAAGGGGTTCTAATACGAAGGGGGTAGTTTTAGACGTTCATTACTTTGATGGGTGACCAATTAACAGTGTGGCAAAAATGTGTTTTTGAGAGTTCCTCCGTGCTTCGGAAGGCACGTTAAGCCGTTGGTCCCGGTTGCTACCTCTAGTAGCAGTCGTTAGGTCAAGTTAGAGGCCTTAGGGCGATCTGAAAACTCTAACAATAGGTGAGCCGCACCACTATACAAGAAGAAAAAGAAGTTCTAGACTTTTGAAAATTCGAACATTTCGTTCGAAATTCTTGTTTGAAACAGCTGATTTTCAAGTAAAAATTCCCTCAGAATTATCGAAAACAAAAGTTCGAATTTCAAAAAGTCGTAGACCAAAAGTTGTTCGCCTAGACGTCTAGAACAACCCCCTTTCGTATTAAAACCCCTTCGCTGAAACACATTGTATAATCCTTTTAATTTTACATAGGCTCTTTTCTGAACAAATCAGCAGAATTTGGTTACCAATAATAAAAAAATGTGAAAAGAAAGGGCTAACAAACCCCTTTCTCTTAAGATTTTAAAAACAAAAAAAAAAACAAAACATAGGGGCATGGTCATGGCAGGTATAACTTTTATGCAACAAAAATATTTGCACTAGTGTCATTATCCAGGGAGGAAACAGTCGACTACGTTTGCATGGAGAGAGCCCCCGGTACCCTTTCCTCTTAACGTTAAAATCTTAAAATATTCTCCATCACCCGTGGTTCCGTGACCGAATTAACCATTTCTCGCTCCATTTATTTTGGAACACTTTCTTCTATAGAACATAAATATGTTTAACCCGCTATATAACATGTTAATAAAAACGTGTTAGACAATATTACAAACAGACATGCGCAAAAACATAACACCCTTTCCTTGCAGTCGGGTAAAAAATGTCGTAGGTTCTGGTCTAAGAGGTTCAAGATTTCGCGGTGTACTATATTAAATTCACGAATGTAATATCTGTTGTAGAGCGGTGTTAGCTTAGTGGTAGATACCTCGACTTTCATTCTGAAGGTCGTGGGTTCGAATCCCGGCCTGCCGTGCACCAATGCTTTTTTCTGAAGAAAAAATTATGTGCGCTAGTCGACATTGCTCGTACGGTGAAGGAAAACATCGTGATGAAACCCGCGGCTTAGTTGGCTCCGGAAGTATTGACTAGTTCTCTCCTCTGGAAATGGTCGACTAGGCTGAGAGGGTAGTAGGTGCTGGGCAAGCCTACTCTATTCTCACGCAAAAAAGACCCAATTAAAATGGGTCTAATTGCGGAAAACAGCCCGTTCAAGTTCAGCACAGTACAGTAATATCTGTTGTGAGTATATCAATAAAGCCGTATTTGACGACCCTGTTGGCACAATGGTCACCACGCCGGACTACCAAACACAGGCTTGCGGGTTCGATTCCCACCTTAGACACGTATTTATGCTTAGATATTTGTCTTTGGTCTGGTTGTTTCTATGTATTATAAGTATATATTAACAAAAGAAAAGTAAATAAGTAGTATATCCGTTGTCTAGCACCCATCATAACACAAGTCTAGTTACTTAGCTTGGGGCTAGATGGCGATGTGTGGAATGTCCTGCAATATTTATTTATTTAATTATATGCAATATATATATAAATGAATTGCTGTTCGTTAGTCTCACTAAAACTCGAAAAAGGCTGAACGGATTTATCTTATCTTAGTCTTGAAATGTTCGTGGAGGTCTAGAGAAGGTTTTAAAGGCGAGAAAAAATCGAATAATTTCCGGGAAAACCCTAAAAACAGCCCTTTTCTATTGCCCATACAAACGTTTTCTAGAGTCAATTCCTACGGGATCGGGACAAACGCGGGTGAAACCGCGGGGCGCAGCTAGTCCTGTATAAAACGTAGTAAACAAACCTTGCCACTGACACCTTCTCGGCCACTTAACAAGACAAGCTCGTACGTACGCATCATGCATTCATCAACATATAACTATGACAGCATAATAGTTGCAATTGTCTTGCTACAAGACGGATTACTATAATAGCTAAGACTTATCACTTTATGGAGTATTTCAAGGTTTAAGCACTAGGCATTTCTGAAAAATATTCAAGGAAAAAATGCATTTTTAAAATGTAACACCGCCCCATTTTAAAAATCCATTTTTCCTTGAAATTGTTTTTCCTTTGCGAACCTTAATTCGTTTAACAAACCCAAGTCGCGAAAGACGTAACCCTTTCTTTGCAGTCGGGTAAAAAGGACTAAAATGCGTATCCTTATTTCATCCGAGGCGTTACATGGCCGCGTATACCTATTGGGTATCCCTGTGCACGGTACACGCATTAGACGCATAAAACCAACTACGCAAAACATCACCTTTACGCAAAACGTAAAACTCGCAAAATATCACTTACGCAAAATGAGGTCCCGAGTTCAAATCTTTTTTTATTTTTAAAAAACTTAAAATATTAAAACCTAACCTAACCCATACAAAAAGAAGCAAACGGCGCGGCCCGTTCTGACCTAACCTAACCCTTATGTTAATGATCTATCTATTTATACCATAGTAACGAGATGAATAAACCGATTTCGATGCTTTTACCCCCTTATTCCAAAACGGGGTTTAAAAATAGTCCAAGATGTGGATTTAAATGCAGATTTACTCGTGAATTATAGTCTAAACACTAAGGTTTAAATCCACATCTCGGACTATCCCTAAACCTCGTTTTGGAATAAGGGGGTTAGGGTCCACTCGCTTGTCTATCTGTCTGTTTTAGGGTTACCGTACCGTACCTCAAAAGGTAAAAAAGAGCCCTTATAAGATCACTCTCATGTCCGTCTTGTCTGTTTTTGATATTGGAACATTGAATTCTTTTTGCGGTTTCATGAAAATTTATTCACTACTAGCAGCGCTCCGCGGTTTCACCCCCGTAACTCCTGATCCCGTGGGAATTTCGGGATAAAAAGCCTATAGCCTTCCTCGATAAATGGACTATCCAACACAAAAATATTTTTTCAATTCGAACCAGTAGTTCCTGAGATTAGCGCGTTCAAACAAACAAACTCTTCAGCTTTATAATCTTTATTTATACATATATATAAAAATTTCGTGTCACGTGTTTGTCCGCGATGGACTCCTAAACTACCGAACCGATTTTTAATTTGATTTGCACACCGTGTGCAATTCGACCCAACTTGAAAGATAGGATAGCTTACATTTCAATTTATAGTCGCAAATTCCCACGGGATCGGGAGTTACGCGAGTGAAACCGCGGAGCGCTGCTAGTATTAGTATAGATTTAATAAATTATCTTTCATATTAAAATTGTGTGTTATTGTCCACAGACGTATTGTATAAGCGCGGATAACAGCACACAGATGCAGTCAGTTTTATGATATTGGTGTAAATTATGGAGATGACGCATCAAGGAGGGGCGGAGGCCGAGAGCCTTCTGCGCCCGGAAAGGAACGCCGTCGTCATGGGCCAGAGACGTGAGTCTATATTTATTTTATGTTTTTTTCCTATCACCAGTTGATTGACTTTTTCCTGCTGAAAATACCTAAACTTTGACAATGAGGATAATTAATTTTATTTAGTCCATAAATAAATAGTTTATACCATACCCACTCTAAAAAGCTTATTTTATTCACTGAAAACAGTGAATAAAAAGGCCTTTTAATCACTGTTTTGGTGTGTGTGTGTCTGTCTGTCTGTCTGTTTGTCTGTTTGTCTGTCTGTCTGTCTGTTTGTCTGTCTGTTTGTCTGTCTGTTTGTCTGTCTATTTGTCTTTTTTCACGTTTTTTCACGTTTTGTTTCCTTTTTCTCGTAGTCATGGTATAAAGTATAGTATGCAACTCTTGAAAAAAGTACGGATTTACATTGAGGGCCATGAATCACTCGCATGGCTCAGGATTCTAACTCATGACTCAGTCCCTACGGTCGTGATTCATCTATGGCCCTCGCATTAAATCCGTCCTTTATTCACTAGTTGCATAATATACTATTATCTCCAAAAACGACATTGTAGGTACTGTAATTAGTTACATACATATCCAGAAATATTGTAGCCACTGTTGCCGTACTAAGCGTGAACTTGTGTTTCGGCATCCAGCGCCAAAACCCCACATTGTTATCTATTGATATTTATTTATAATACCTATTGATACTCTTAAACTAAGCATCTAAATGTTTCTGAGCTAAGCTAAGGTATATCAAACTTATTGCGCAATACCTATAGACTGTAGGTAGGTATTCTGTGGCGATGTGTTTATCTGCTGACCGGCGCAGAAAAACACATCGCCAGAGAATACCTCGCGAACACGCGGCACGATTCCCATTCCGTAATGTTCCTATCACATCGCGTAAAATGAACTTTTTTGAACTCATTCAAACCTTCTGAATTAATTCAAAAATACCTACAACATAGACTTTAGGTCATGGACGAGGGCTTTCTTCCAAAAGGGTACAAAGTTAGCTCAAAGGCGTTCTCCAGATAAAAGCTTACTGCAGATCAAAGATGTTTCCCAGAGAAAGGAATGCCTTGGAAGCTTATTTAAGGACGTCGTGTTGGTTTCCATTCTACGTTTTTGGTAAGACCAGCAGCGCGATATACGTGTCTTAGAAACAGTTTTTGTGTATCAACCACTAAAATTCATAGAATAATATTCCTACTGTCGTAAAGGTAAAGAAATGCTTTGTATTGTCATACACTTCGAAACACGATTAGAGTGATTTGATTCGATTTAAAAAATAATGTGAAAATCCTAAAAATCGTCATTTTTTTGAGTTTTTCCAACTTTACGGTGATTGTAAAGAAAAAACAAGTTCAAAATTTATATTTTTATAAACTTTACATCAAATCTCATAAGGTAGTACATTTCGCCGCGCGCGGGGGAAAGGGATAGAGTCATCGGGCGTCGCGCGCGTGGGAAAGGGCTTTCAGGTCCTAATTCACCTTAACTGTGTCTTACCCCCATAATCATAAACGATTATGAATAATGGGGTTAGTCCCGATCCAGTGGGAATCTGGGAATAAAAATAGCCTGAGGTATGTACTTTTCCAGGAAATCAGCTACCTACATACCAAGTTTCATCACAATTTGTTTATTAGTTTTTGCTTGAAGAGGTAACAAACAAAACAAACTTTCGCATTTATAGTGCGATGAAATCATTTTGAATTGTATTTCCATTCAGATTAGATACACAACAGAAATGTTAGAAACTTCATTAAATCTACGAACAACCGAATTAAGTATGTTTTATCTAAGTTGTCTGCTTGTTTAGGATAAAATCTGAATATTCTCGAGGTCTCCGACCATCGCATAACAAAGTAGAACCGCAAAATAACATCTTATAGTAAAATTGTTAGGTTTCTTACAAAGGAATTTTGTTATTTTGTAGAGCTAGAAATATTTGTCTAACTTGTTATATGTTCAGATATTTCTAAACTTGATATTAGTTTTGAATAGAACAGAATTTCTTGTGACTTATACATACAGGCTGTTTTTAATTGGGTCCTTTTTGCTTGAGGATGGAGTAGGCTTGCCCAGCACCTACTACCATCTCAGCTTAGTCGACCATGCTCAGAGGAGAGAACTTGTCAATATTTCTGGAGCCAACTAAGCCGCGGGTTTATTACGATGTTTTCTTCTTCTTGTTACTTATTTAAATAAGAATCGCGTCGAATTGCGTCAAGAGATCGCCCCAAATAACTTTACACAAAGTATTACGTATTTTAGTTCAAGTTATTTGGCCTGTATCTTATTTTTTCTCACAAAAAGAGACACATTATTGTGCTCTTATTTGATAAGAGCTATGCTCGGTACAATAGGAGCCGGAATACAGACGTCAAAGTAGAAGCGAATTCTGATAAAGAACTGTGACCACTTCGATATCTTAGATGGAAGATAATACACATTTGACCATTAGTTGGACAAAATCGTTTATAATGTAGCCTAAGACTCAGTATTGATTTGACAGTTAGTTGGACAAAAAGGTATCTTTAAAAGTGTGGCCTAGCTCAGACCTAGGTTCTTTTAATGAAGATTAGCTGTATTTTCTTCGTCAGTTCAATTATACTAAAACTAGCTTTTGCCCGCGACTTCGGCGGCGTAGAAGTCGAAAATAGACCATGGAATCACGTTGTCCCATACAAAGTTTGCCCCCCCTTTTTCACCCCTTAGGGGTGGAATTTCTAAAAATCCTTTCTTATCCGATGTCTACGTCATACAAAGAACACACCCTCCAAGTTTCAGGTCTCTACGATCAGCGGTTTAGGCTGTGCGTTGATCCGTCAGTCAGTCAGTAGTTCAGGACAAAGCATTTTATATGTATAGATTGGTAAAGATTAGCCAAGTCAGCCAAGCCTATGTCTGACCCTTTTCCACATACTAGGTCAGACATTGACCAGATTATAGGTCCCTTTGATATAAATTAGCTAAGCCTAGCCCAGACCTTTAACCCGATAGGTTCCCTTGATGAAGATTAGCCAAACCAAGCCCAGACCTTTAACCCGATAGGTTCCTTTGATAAAAATTAGCTAAGCCTAGCCCAGACCTTTAACCCGATAGGTTTCCTTGATGAAGATTAGCCAAACCAAGCCCAGACCTTTAACCCGATAGGTTCCTTTGATAAAAATTAGCTAAGCCTAGTTCCAACTTTTGACCCGATAGGCCCTTTTGATGAAGATTAGCCAAGTCTAGCCCAGACCTTTAACCCGATAAGTTCTCTTGATGAAGATTAACCAAACCAAGCCCAGACCTTTAACCCGATAGGTTCCTTTGATGAAGATGAGCCAAATAAAGCCTAAACATTTGACCAAATAGTTCCCTTTGATGAAAATCAGCCAAACCTAGCCCAACCCTTGACCAGCACTTGAACATAATAGGTTAAAAATATCTACATATAAAATATTAAATCACATGAAACACGTTACCTACTATGACTAACATTCTGTTATAATTACATCGTTGACACAAATTATGCATTGTCTGGTTATTACAATGCCAAGAATTTGATGCCACACAAGCTTAGCTATGTACGCTTATTATATAGGTAAACAAGTATGTAACGCATAGTAGATATGCATACATAATACATATATCTATGTTGGACGTATTTAGCTAATAGGGTGGAGCGTATGAAAAAAAAATTTCTTTGATTTTCGCTATCGCGACGTTGCCAAAAGTTGCCAATACACCTCAGCATTACGTATATGAAATTGTTTTTGAATCAAGCTATGTTGGAGGTATTTAGCTATAGGCAATAGGGTGGAGCGGTCAATGTATGAAAAAAAAAATCTTTGATTTTCGCTATCGCGATGTTGCCAAAAGTTGCCAATACACCTCAGCATTACGTATATGAATCAAGCTATTGCAAGTACTGCCCCCAACCCCTTAAATTTTTGTAAAATTCGAAAATCTTAAAATTTTCCTAATAGGTATAGACTGTATATTGGATTTACTACTAACAGAACAGATCATTCGCTGGTTTTAAGTTTCATTACCCAAAGGGTAAAAACAGGAACTTACTAAAACTTTACTGTCCGTCCGTCTCCGAACCGTGATAGCTGGACAGTTGAAATTTTCACAGATAATGTATTTCTGTTGCCAAAATACTAAAACATAATATAATGGTACGGAACCCTTCGTGCGGGAGTCCGATTCGTACTTGGCCGGTTTTTTAAATTTACTCGAACCAAAAAAAAAAACGTTTATTTTAGATAACAGCCTTATAAATAAGTACAGACTCATATAAAATGATACCTTACAGACTAACATACATATAGATAATATTTTATTACATTTAAGTTTTAGGATTTTCTGTCTTCGGTTTCGCCTCGCAAAGATTTGCCTTGAATTAACCTGTATTGTACAGTCGGCTTCATAATTGCAGCCCTCGGTAGAGTTCGCAAAATTACTATTATTGGAATGGTTTGCATTCTAATAATTTTTGTTTGATTAATTGATGAGTTAGAGAAGACTATAAACTTGACCTAAAGCAGGTGTCGAGAATCTTACTTGTGTTGAAATCATTCTTATAACAGCCGTTTTGCAGCTCTACGGTGGGTCTGCAATTTTGCAGCCGACCGTACCATTCGTAAGAATGTTACATTGTAATACTCGAGGAAATTTTCTAGTCTAACACTATGTCATCGATATAAATATATCCATATATATAAAGATCTTTTTGTTGTTGGCTCCGAAACTACTAGACCAATTTTGAAGAAAATGAGTATGAGTACAGATTGAGTCCTTGGAAGTGATATATACTTTTTTCCGATTTTACCACAGGAATGGGACTTGGGCTAATAAAACCACGGTAATAGCGCATATAAGAGCCATCAAAATGTTTTTGGCCTTTTAAGTATCTAAAGTTGTTGTGTATACCTTTTGTCCTACATTTTGGTATAATATAAATACAAAAACTAATTGTTTTTCCGTGCTTCATAAGGCACGTTAAGCCGTTGATCCCGGTTGCTACCCCTAGTAGCAGTCGTTAGATCAAGTTAGAGGCCTTAGGGTGATCTGAAAACTCTGATAATAGGTGAGCCACACCACTATACGAGAAGAAGAAGAAGATTGTCGTTTCTAAGCGTAAGACGACATAGGTGTTTTTAAACTATTTTTACACACAAAAATACTGAGAACATTCCTCTTTTATTGCAGTCAGTAAATAGTAAAGCAACATTATCGTTCATAGTTTCATAGAATATTAAAATTAAACGCCGCGTTCGTGTGAAAATATCGAGATTACAGCGACATTTTAAAACTAATTCAGGTCATATAGGAACACAGTGTCGCAACGCAACTGGGCTATGCTAGCACTGCAGGTTTGCTTAGTACTGCATAAATATTTACAAAAGCTTCGCACTACTATCACTATGTAAGAGCGGTGTTGGCTTAGTGGTAGATACCCCGACTTTCATTCTGAAGGTCGTGGGTTCGAATCCCGGCCGGCCGTGCACCAATGTAGAAAATTTATGTGCGCTAATTGACATTGCTCTTACGGTGAAGGAAAACATCGTGATGAAACCCGCGGCTAAGTTGGCTTCAGAAGTAGTGACATGTTCTCTCCCCTGGACACGGTCGACTGAACTGAGAGGGTAGTAGGTGCTGGGCAAGCCTACTCCATCCTCACGCAAAAAGAACCCAATTAAAAACGAGTCTAGTCGCGGAAAAAAGCCCGTATACATACATACATACTATCACTATGTAAATGACTAGAGAAATCCATACTTCTATCTTCTATATTATAAAGCTGAAGAGTTTGTTTGTTTGTTTGTTTGAACGCGCTAATCTCAGGAACTACTGGTTCGAATTGAAAAAAAAAATCTTTTTGTGTTGGATAGTCCATTTATCGAGGAAGGCTATAGGCTACTTTTTATCCTGATATTCCCACGGGATCGGGAGTTACGCGGGTGAAACTGCGGAGCGCTGCTTGTATATAATATAAGTAGAACTAATTCAGTTTAAAACTCACACGATTTTTATTCATAGTAATTATTTTCCCGGGTCTTTATCGCGTATTGACATTGAAAATGTCTTTCAGTTTTTTGAGGCCGTAAATTCGAGAAAGTGTGCGACATGACCTTAGGTTGTTCAAATATGCATCGATTGGCAGACGAAAAATTCTTAAATAATTTACGCCATTTCGAGGGGGATTCGGAAAAATCGGAAAAAGCATTCAAGGTTTTGAACATGGCTTTAATTTAAGCCATGGAAGAGCGAGCTGGGAGCAAAATTGTAGCCGTCATGGGTCACACCAGCTCGAGTTGCTTCGACTAATATTGATGAAAGAGGTGGCATGAATACCACAGTATATTATTTTTTAGATTCGCGTGAAATTTGTAGATGTTTTTACCCGACTGCAAGGAAAGAGTTATGTTTTCCGCGCCTATCTTTGTATAATTGTTTGTAATTTTATTTTTATTCCTCTTACCTCGATGCGATATAACACGATTAAGACCCGGGAAAAATAATAACTAGAACAAATTCAGTTTAAAATATATCTACCTATTAATGAACGTGCTACAACAGCTGCTGGTGTGTTTAGGAACATTCAAATCAAATAAATTAAAAATTCGAGGACATTACCCTGATTTGCTTGAAAATTTTGTGAAAATTTCTAGAAGTTAAAAACAATACCCTCCCGTGGTCGGGAAAGAAACACCTATGTTGTATTTATTCAAGTTTGAACACGAATTTTTCGTTTAAATTATATCAAAAATAGCAGCGCTCCCGATACCGTGGGAATGTCGGGATAAAAAGTAGCTTATGTTATTCACAATGAATCAATGTATCATACCAAGAAGTTTCATCGAAATCGGTGCAGTAGTTTCGGAGCCTATTCGTTACAAACAAAAATACTAAAACTCTCCTAATTTGGAAACAGAGTTATAGCTGTCTAAAGAGACAATGCCTTTTACTCATTCTTGTAAAAAAAAACAACACCATTACTTGTATTCGTATGAACACTTTATTTGGGAAACATGTAGAAATGTAAATGTTTTATGCATTAGCTTCCTACGCTTGGATTGCTGGACCGAAACCTACACAAATACCTTTCCTTTGATTTATTGTCAGCACCTACATTGAGTTTTAAATTATCTTAACAAACACACCGTTTAAATTCATAATGTCTAATTCCTAAAAGGACCAACTGTTTCAAAATGTTAAATTCCCGACCTAATTTTGCCATCTCCATTCTTTCGTCATACAACCCGATCGCAGGCCCGTGTCAAATTCATTGGATGCCCCCCCCCCCCCCCCCAATATACAGACGCTGAGCCAACAATTTTTTATTTTTATTTTATAATAGTAGTATTTATACACTAAAAAGTCTTCTGTTTTTGAGCTAATTTGCCTCAAATAACTCAATGCAACTAAGAAGGTAACTTAAATAAATTAAAGACAAATAAACTATTTTCTTTACTAAATGTGTATTAATACGACCAAGTTGGCACAATGATCACCAATCCAGGTCTCCAGCTATCTTCATACCGAGTTTCATAGCAATCGGTCCACTGGTTTTAGCGTGAAGGAGTAACAAACACACACACACACACACACACAAACTTTCACATTTATAATATTTTTTATCAACATAAAATCCTGTAATAATCTTTTTTGAAATATATTTGTTGATGATTGTAAGTATAAGATCTTTGAAGAGTATCCTATGCTACTAATCCTACTAATATTATAAATGTGCAAGTTTGTGTGTGTGTGTGTGTTTTTTACTCCTTCACGCTAAAACTACTGAACCAATTGCAATGAAATTCTGTATGTAGATAGCTAGAGGCCTGGATTAACATATAGGCTACTTTTTATACCGATATTCCCACGGGATTGGGACTTACGCGGGTGAAACCGTGGGGCGCAGCTAGTTTATAATATTAGTAGGATAGGATAAGTATATATTTACAAAAGAAAAGTATATAAGTAGTATATCCGTTGTCTAGCACCCATAACACAAGTCTAGTTACTTAGCTTGGGGCTAGATGGCGATGTGTGGAATGTCCTGCAATATATATTAATAAATATTAGGACTTGGGATTCTCCTCTGACCGGGGGCCCCTTTCCGGCTGGAAGCCCGTGGCATTTGCCGACTTGCCACCATGTAGTTACGCCACTGTATTAGAGACACTTAACTAAATAGGTATAAAAGGCAGCTTTCCCATTGATGACATTATTATAACAACCTTACAATGACATTATTATAACAACCTTACAACATAAAGTTAATAGCTTCGTTTTCTAATATGCTAGTACATTCGCAGTCAGAATTGCATTACCACCCCGACCTCTACGCACATGAGAAGGCTCGGAATAAGTCTCGTTCCACTATCGTCTTCCTATCTTTTGTTGACGACCCAGTTGGCACAATGGTCACCATGCCGGACTGCCAAACACAGGGTTGCGGGTTCGATTCCCGCCTCAGACATAAATATCCACTGGTTTCGAACCAACAACCGCACAAACTTACCTCTTTATAATATTATTAAAGACTAGCTCCCGACCCCGTGGGAATATCGGGATAAAAAGAAGCCTTCCTCGATAAATGGACTCCAACACAAAAATATTTTTTCTATTGGAACGAGAAGTTCCTGAGATGAGCGCGTTCAAACAAACAAACAAACTCTTCAGCTTTATAATATTAGTATAGATTAAAAAGATAAAATAAATAAAATGCATTTCAAAAATGTTATCGCAACGATTGTAAACTCGAAGGAGGTCGCATTAAAAATACTTACCTAAAAGCAGAAATGGAATGCTCACTGAATCACGTATTAATAAAAACCGGCCAAGTACGAGTTGGACTCGAGCACGAAGGGTTGCGTACCATGCTATTGGGAGCTCCACTTAAATATTTTTATTTTTCAGTTGTTAGTATTATTTGTTATCGCGTCAGGAACTCTCGCATCCGGGGCAGCCTTCATGTCCGAGACATTGTAGTTAAATTGCCGCCTACGCTGGTACCGTCACGTCTTGCGAAAACCGGCAAGTTACGTGAGGAACAAATGTCTTGCCATGGCGTCTCCGCCGGGTCGTGGCAGACTGGGTAGACCCAAGAAGTGGTGGCTTGACGTCGTAAAGGGTGATATGCGTGCAAATGGCCTTACTAATCAGGATGCTGAAGATCGTACGAAGTGGAGGCGTAAAAGCAGGAAAGCTTACCCCGTGCTCCCGAGTGGGATGCAACCGGGAACATCGCTCGGATGATGAGTATTATTTGTTATAGCGGCAACAGATATACATCATTTCATACATTTCAACTGACTAGCTAACACGGCTCATGAGATACAGCCTGGTGACAGACAAACGGACGCCCAGACGGACAGTGAAGTCCAATTTTTACCTACCCTTTATTATTACGGAACCCTAAAAATATCTTTATGACGTCCCAATCAAGTTTATAATAACGTAAAGGTGCTAATGTACTTTTTGCTGTTGACTGTACCTACTGTGGTGTATAAAACCGTTTCTCAGACATGGTTCAATAGTTATTGACAAAACTTAAATTGCTAGCTCGGACTATTTATAGAATATAAAGAAATGACATTGTAACAACCTTACGACAGTCTGACATTGCATATTTAAAGAGAAATAAAACGGTTCATGATATACAGCCTGGTGATAGACAGACAGACAGTGAAGTCTTAGTAATAGGGTCCTGCTTTTAACCTTTGGGTATGGAACCCTAAAAAACGATTCAAAAAAGGCAATTCGAACATTTTTTGAAAATTTCATTTCAATTTATTAGCAGTGCTCCGCGGTTTCGCCCGCGTATCTCCCAATCCCGTGGGAATATCGGGATAAAAAGTAGCCTATAGCCTTCCTCGATAAATGGACTATCCAACACAAAAATATTTTTTCAATTCGAACCAGTAGTTCCTAAGATTAGCGCGTTCAAACAAACAAACCAGACTCTTCAACTTTATAATATAAGTATAGATTCAAAATTTTATAATAAAGAAATAAAAGGAATCAAGGAAGGCTGAATTTTTTTAGGACCTTGACATGGATGTTAGAAAGAAAACAGAGTATATCCTCCATGATCGTAAATCACGAGATTAGCTGATGATTACGACATAACGCGTAGATACCTACCTAGATGCTGTCATCTGGGTTACGTAGTTTCTTAATATATGTGAAAAGTGACGGAACTTAATAGTTCCTATAGAATCTGTGAGTCTCTGTGATGCTAAGCTATATATAGACAGGTATTTTAATCAGTTGCAATATTTGGAATTTAGATACACAGCATAATAATATTTTTGAGGAGACTCACAGCTAAGCGAAGCTCGCTGATCGTTTACGGTCGTGCGGGTTAAGCGACGCTTGGTGCGGTCATTACTTCGATGGGTGATTAGTAGTGTGGCAAAAATGTGTTTTTTTGAGCCCCTCCGTGCTTCTGAAGGCACGTTAAGCCGTTGGTCCCGGTTGCTACCTCTAGTAGCAGTCGTTAGGTCAAGTTAGAGGCCTTAAGGCGATCTGAAAAATCAATAGGTGAGCCACACCACTATACGAGAAGATAAAGGCTATTTCAGGCATTTTGTATCAAAACTAGGTTTTATTCGCGACTTCGTCCATGTAGGGTTTAATCTAAAATCCTTAACGGATGCCACGTCATAATTATAAAATCCTTGCTATGCCGGCAAACGTTGTTTTGCCAGTTTTGCCATATAAAATAAAAATAAACATTTCATACAAATCGGTTCAGCCGTTTTGATGGAGTTTGGCAACTAACGCTGCGTCACGATTGACATCAATATTTATACGATACAGCTAATGTCAGAGAAGAAGAAGCTGGCCTATAAACCGGAAATTCTGCACAGACCAGCGCAGCATAGAATCTCTTAAAAATATTTTGTCATATAGATCATGGACGTATAATAGTATATTATGCAACTAGTGAATAAAGGACGGATTTAAAGCGAGGGCCATAGATGAATCACGAGCAAACGAAGGATTCTAACAACTGAATCACGACCGTAATGGTTAGAATCCTGAGCCACGCGAGTGATTCATGGCCCTCAATGTAAATCCGTACTTTATTCAAGAGTTGCATACTATACTTTATACCATGATTACGAGAAAAAGAAAACAAAACGTGTGGCGACGCCGACCGATAGACTCACAAGAGACTCAGACAACAGACTCAGACAGTATTTTTTGCGCAAGCAGGTTGTACAACCATTGAGATGGATGTCGAATATACAAACACCAAAACAGTGATTAAAAGGCCTTTTTATTCACTGTTTTCAGTGAATAAAATAAGCTTTTTAGAGTGGGTATGGTATAAAAGATATTCTTAACAAGAAAGTTCTATATTTCCCTGATCCTTATAATATCAAGGGGCAACGTTGCGATCAAAAAGAAAGAACACAGATTGACAAGATAAAACTTTTTCAATTACAATTTACGAACTTTTTCTTCGGGATTATTGTAACAGCATTGTACCAGTCAAAAAATTAATGTCAAATCATAGAAATGTGATAAAAAATGGATAAAAAACATCGAGGCGGAGGCTAAAAAAACTTTTCCTACGTCTCAATGGATAAAATTAATAAAGAAATATTTTATTTTCGTTGTAAAACAAAAATGTGATTGTTAATAAAGTGTAGTTATGTAGTACATATCTCTTCAAATATAAGTGGTTGAAGATTTCTGCAGTATTTACCGAAGTATCAACATATCTAGGTATTTACTAAGGTGCTTTTATTTTATCTATTTTAAAGTGGATTATTTTAGGCGTTAGTACTTCAAAACTAGTAGAACTATTGCAATAAATAGTTCCTTAGGCACGTCGAAAGTTTTTGTACTTGTATTTGAACGGTTTTCCCTGGTTTTCCGCAACTAGACCTTTTAAGCTATTGCATAGCTTTTATCGCGGGCTTTGAGCGCGGCGACTGAATCAAGAAATTCCGTAACGAAAATAAAACCTAACACCCCCCCCCCCTCCGCCTACCATGTTTTTTAGTTGGGTCCTTTTTGCGAGAGGAAGGAGTAGGTTTGCCCAGTACCTATACTATTCTCAGCTTAGTCGACCGTGTCCTAAGGAAAGAACTTGATTGGGTCAAAGATTTATTGAGCTTCACTACATAGTATAAAACAAAGTCGTTTCCCGCTGTCCGTCACTATAAAACTACGCTATATTTTAATGCGGTTTTTAATAGATAGAGTGATTCAAGAGGAAGGTTAATATGTATAACTAGCTTTTGTCCGCGACTTTGTACGCGTGGTAGTTATGTTTTATGTACCAAAACCTTCCTCTTGAATAACTCAGTCTATTAAAAAAAACCGCATCAAAATCCGTTGCGTAGTTTTAAAGATCTTAGGGACAGACTGAGAAAAGTGACTTTGTTTTATACTATGTTATGATACACGCATCATAAAGCCGTGCGAAGCCGGGGCGGGTCGCTAGTTAGGTTAACTGTGGGAACCCAGGCTATGGTTGGGATTATAGGCCAAGAACATATGCATTGTTTGAACACAATATGCCAAAAACATGGTCTTTAAATTACCTCGAGAATTTTTAAAGGGTTGCTATCCCTTTTGTGTTAAGAAGGGTCATCGTATTGTACTACTTAAAATAGGTCACGCAAACATCTGTGGGCTAAATGAGGCGATGTTCGTAACGTAATTACTGGTATGACGGGTTCTTTTAAGTTCAGAATTCAAGGCTTTTTGTTCAATGTCGACTGAAGATTAAATAAATAAATTAAATATTGCAGGACATTCCACACATCGCCATCTAGCCCCAAGCTAAGTAACTAGACTATACTACTTATATGCATACACGGTGTAACAAGGGGGGTGGATCATCGGTTGTTGGGGGGTAGGGGACCTCAGTACCTATCGATTTAACCCCCCTGTATGTTCGGCAATATTTAGTGGTTCAAAAGTTAAGTGAACATTAGTGAAATGTTAAGCATAAACAAATATCTAAGCATAAATACTTGTCTATGGCGGGAATCGAACCCGCAACGCTGTGTTTGGCAGTCCGGCATGGTGACCATTGTGCCAACTGGGTGATGGGTCTAATAAAATGAACACTTACATCACCTAGAGTGCATGTTGCCTTTGATAATTAAACTGTAAATATTTAAAAGAGGTTCAAGCTTCATTATTTTCTTTTCTTTTCAAGTCTTTTCGTACGATACACGTGTGGTTTGATCATTACATCTCTATAGGCATACTGTAGTAATCTGCACTTTCAGTTGAGTGTAACTGTAAAATTGAGTTATTTGCTCTGGATATGGTCGACTTAGCTAGGAGGCTAGTAGGTGTAGGGCAAGTCACAGGCCCTACAACCAGTGTCCTCAATAACTAATATTATAAATGTGAAAGTTTGTGTGTGTGTGTGTGTGAGTTTGTTACTCCTTCACGCTAAAACTACTGGACCGATTGCGATGAAACTTGGTATCTAGATAGCTGGAGACCTAGATTAACACATAGGCTACTTTTTATCCCGATATTCCCACGGGATTGAAACTTACGCGGGTAAAACCGCGGGGCGCAGCTAGTCTATACATATAAAATGCATTGTCCTGAATGACTGACTGACTGACTTACGGATCAACGCACAGCCTAAACCGCTGATCGTAGAGACCTGAAACTTGGAGGGTGTGTTCTTTGTATGACGTAGGCATCCGATAAGATAGGATTTTCCGAAATTCTACCCTTTAGATAGAATGAAAAGGGGGGCAAAGTTTGTATGGAACAACGCGATTCCTTGGTCTATTTCCGACTTCTACGCGGACGAAGTCGCGGGCAAAAGCTAGTACACATATAAAACACAATGTAGTTGTATCGTTTCTGTCTTGCTAATAAGTCTAGGAACCTATTGTTCGCTTGCTTTTATTAGTTTCTACCACTCTTGTACAATCGTGTGCAATGTTTACAAATCTATATATATAAAAGAAAGTCGTGTTAGTTACACCATTTATAACTCGGGAACGGCTAAACCGATTTGGCTGAAAATTGGTGGGGAGGTAGCTTACAATCATAAGACGGACATAGGATATTTTTTTCGATATTCCCACGGGATCGGGACTTACGCAGGTGAAACCGCGGGGCGCAGCTAGTATTTTTTTAAATGTAATCCTGTTTAATTATTTTTGGTAGGTATTTAAGTTGATTAGCCGATGATTGGTTGAAACCGCGAGGCGCAGCTAGTTTTTACCCGACTACTGCGAAGCCAAAAAGGAGGCATATGATTTTACATACAGGGTTATTGGTAATTATACTAGCAAGCCGGTGATGGCTACTTCTGTGCACCTAAACAAACAAATTTTGTTCTACGACTTTTGAAAATTCGAAAAATAATATGAAAGTGAGGTTATGTAAATTCTAAAAACAGCAGATTTTTTAAAAAGATAATTCAGACTAAGAACAGTAGATAAAACTTAAAAAATAAGTAAAAATTTTAGGTTAATGACCTTTCCGTGTATGGAACAGCTGATTTACAGGTAAACCTAATCTCAACATTTTCAGAAAAATGTTAGAATTTCTAAAAGTCGTAGAACAAAAGTTGTTTGTTAAGGTGCCCAGAAGTAGCCCTCAACGGCTTGCTAGTATAATTACCAATAACCCTGTATATGTATAATGTTTTGTATCTTTTAATACACCTTCATTTATAGGGTTCCGAACCTAGAAAGGTAAAAAAGGAACCCTCAAAAACTGAAAAAACTCTCTAATTCACAGACCGTTTTGCACTACGTTTTTTTTTTTCGCTTATACACCGTGTATCGCTACATAAACATTGTGTTTACTAAACTGTCATTTACATTGCAATAAGTTTTACGAGCGAGTGCGCACCTGCGCTCGGAACACCCTGCTTGTGAAGGGTGCTACTGGCTTCTTTATGAATTATTGAAGTGAAAACTTCTTTAGCGGCGTTGAGCACTTTTTCTGTAATAGGTATAAAATCTTAAACTCGCGTCAGGACACGTGACCTGATCGAAAAAGCGTAAGACGGATGGAGAGTAGACAGCTATAGTTTTAAAGTGTTAAATTTTTAATGTAATATAAATTGTCATGTTTGTGTACGATAGCCTTCGACCATACAGCAAAAGGACACGACATTGACGTAACGCGGCGAACAAATTATTGTGCCTATTTTAGCGGGGGGCGAGGTTACACATACATAAAAAGTCCTAAAAATTGAGCCTTGTCATTACACATCCACACATAGATATTTATGGATAAACTTAATCACACATTTAAGAATCACGCACACCCTCAATATTTTTTCACATTCTACAGTGTAGAAATTACCTTAGTGTGCGTAGTTCGCTAGTGCGAGGACTTGTCGATAACGACATGTCGATAATTTTTACTAAATTAACGTATGACGATAAAAAAAGAACAACTTGCGATTCAAACATTTATTATTTTTTAAGTTAAAGGTTTAAAACACTATCAGTTAGAACCAGTTAAAATAAATACAATTATCATTAAGGAAATTAACCATAATATTATTATAAGTATAATGTCTAGCTCAATTTATGAGTGAGAAACACAAAAAAAAGAGAGATATCTTGACGAGAATTTTAAAATACTTATACAGAGTGATTTTTTTATATGGGCTTTCAGGTTTTCAGGCTTTTATGGCCTGGCCGGCCATCCACTGTACTATACCACTTTGTTATAGTACGTGGCGCGGGCAGACAAGTGCCAAAGGTTTTTCTGACGTATTGATAGGCTTTCGGTGAATAATAATGTAAAGTCAAAGCAAAACATCTAAGTTCTGGAGAATATTTAGTCCTAGGTAACTTTCCTGTTTTGCTCTTTAGAAGCTGTCTTTTTATAAATTCATTTTGTTCGACACCAATATTTTGTAAAACAACTTTATCTTCTTTACTTATTAAAGATTTTTCGGACAAATTATTTAATAGCCCTTGCAAACTAACAACTTTTCTCTTCAAATACCGTTTTTGTGACTGAAGCCTTTTAATTTGAATTGTTTTCTGTTTTAATTTTTGCTTTAGTTTTCGTTTTCGTGGCGAGTCTTGTAATTTTTGCGTGAAACTAGAAGATGGGGTCTCAGGTTCAAAAGCCAAAGTAGTTGCAGAAATGCTTGTAGCCGTCTCTAAAGTTTTAGTTAGTTGTGAAATTCCAGACGATTGTTCTACAACATCCGTTCTCTGTTTTTTTGAAAGGTGGCTCTTTAATGTTCAGAACAAATAGTACTAGTTCGTTTGGGAAACCATGTGATATGGTTTCCACACGCCTCTTTCCAAATCTGATGCCTGTGTGGATCTTTTGGAAATCTGTAAAATAATTAAAAAAATAAAACAAAAGTAAAGTTTTATGCTAACCACTATTGCATATAGGTAAAATAAAACAGTGAAATAAAAATATCGATACTTGAAATTGTGGTGCACATCACTAATTTTGTCTACATGACACCATGTGATACCAGGTCAGTTTCTAGCAATCTCCCAACTTTTCTTTTGCTAACGTAACATGAAAAGATATTATTATGTAGAACGTCGAATGATATGCCAATAGATAATGATTATGACTTATTAAAATGATATTTATTCCATTAAAAAAGGATAATTCAGATTTCAATGATATTTTCTTCATTATTAGGTTTGTAAAACATAGGTCTTAATTCGTAAAATTCCGCGGTTTTAATTCGCGCCAAATAATAACAGAAGTTCCGTGATTTGACAAAAATCTAACAGTTTAAATGACAGCGACAGATCAAAGACGACATTGACAGCATAAAGAACTTAAGTATATAGTTTATGTTCGCCCCTATATTGTAGTCATTCCCAATTGTCGTCGATGTCTACGGCCCCAGCGGTGATAACTAAGATTTTTATTTAAAAATCTTCTCAGTTGTCCCCATAGGGTCACGTTGCTTTGGGAACAATTAGAAATGATAAGTTTAAGTTTATTTACCTTAACTAAGAAATTCTATCTTATTTGTCTAGAAATTCTATCTTATTGTCTAACATTACGCTCATTTTATTAATCGCTAAACATTAAACGTTACGATTGGGAATTAACTCATAATTTTTCACTTTTTTTCTACCTGAAGACAACTTGGAAGATTTTTAAATAAAATCACAGTTGTCGCCGCTGAAGACGTAGGCAGCGACAAAGCGACAAACGGGAATGACCTTCAAGTGACAGTTTCGACATTTAACGAAAGTTCGACGTCGAGATTGAACGTAGATTTATATAATTAAAAACAAACTTATACTGACTACAGGCTAGATATAGGTTTGTTTTGAATTTTAGCAGATTTTTCTGTATAATATTTTGGAAACTTTTTACCTATAATACCTATAGATTTATAATAAAAGTATGGCGTCGAGCTTCCATGACCAGTTCTGTTGAGTTGAGTGGAATCAAAGCAATAGAACATAAAGACATAGTGCGGCTTATATAATTACAGTGAATTAGTAAAAAATGTAGTCACGAAGGAACAGTGATAGTGATAGTTTTTAGCACAGGTTTTAGCGAAATAGTGTTCGTCCTTGCAAACCATTTAAATGTTTCGTAAAATTTTAAATGTTACGTTGTTCTTTAGAAATACTATCGTGTATAGGTAATAGGTTTTACCTACATTAGTGTAAAACTCCCTACTGTTGTGATAATTCATTGAGTTGGTAACACTTCATATTTCGTATATTTTTGTAATTTATGCAGAAAATAGACAATTACGATTAAAAATAATACTCACATATGAAAGGTAACATCGTCCTTTATTAAATTAGATGTCCTCGAATTTTTTTTACAATTAAAAACGCTGCAACGCGGCATTTTTCTGGGAGCTGCTGCACACGCCAGAGCTACAGTTGACAGTGACAAAAGCGCCGCAAAAATAGTTTTATTTAAGAAGTAGGTCTCGCGTACTAGGATCTTTTTCAGCGGGGGACGCGCTTAATGGCTACTCTAGTCTATGATAGTTCCTCTATGACGATAGCGCAATAAATGAATATTGTATTCTACCACATAAATGATAGTACTTTTATACTGATAAAGCAATTGGTGCAAAATTATTCCCTAACCATTTTTTTATTTGAAAATATCTTTTCCAGGTACAGTTTGCAAATAGTTGTTATATGCAATTCGAAAATGAAGTTTTTAGTAAACGAAATGTTGTATTGGCTAGTTTTAGGTTAGTTCCGCAGTTTCAGCCGCATAAGTCCCAATCTTATTTTTTTTTTTCATATTTTCTAATTTTTTTATAACTTCCCTGGACAATTGAACCCTATTTCGTTTTTAATATAAATTAAAATTGATTTTGAAATTGAATATAAATTAAACGTGATTTAAAATAAATTAAAAAAATAATTCCTATTTCCCCTTGTCACGCATAACTTAAAAACCAATTGGTCAATTAGCTGGACCAATTTGTTTTGTTTTTAAATATTTTGAAAATATATGTTTTGTTTTTAAATATTTTGAAAATATTTAAAAACAAAACAAATTGGTCCAGTTGATTGACCAATTGGTTTTTAAGTTATGGGGCGTGACAAGGGGAAATAGGAATTATTTTTTTAATTTATTTTAAATCAATTTATATTAGAGATTTTGGTTGGAGCCTTTTCGGTAAAAACAAACCCATATACACAAAAATGTCTCCTATTTTAAACCGACTTCAAAAAAGGAGGCTTTTAATTCGAAAATAAAACAAAAAGTAAAAAATAAAATAAACTAAAACCCCGATTTAAAAAAGGCAGGTCTTAAGGACTTAAAAGTTGGACTGGGTTTTACAGTGCAGGGTTCTCTCAGCATTCAATCAAATACAGTCTCACTTCCAAGTAACGTACCATTTTTTTGTTTTTAGGGTTCCGTGCCCAAAGGGTAAAAACGGGACCCTATTACTAAGACTTCGCTGTCCGGCCTTCTGCCTGTCACCAGGCTGTATCTCATGATTTCACTGGTGATGTATTTCTGTTGCCGCTATAACAACAAATACTAAAAATAGAAAAAAGTAAATATTTTTGAGTATGTTTTTAAAAACTTTTAGGTTATTTATAAGTTTACGATTTTTTAGGCCCTTTTTTTAAATTATACTCCTAAAAGGGCAGGCAAAACTCTTTTAACCTATACAGCCTCATCTACATACAATGTTTTTAGGGTTCTTTGCTCGATATTATTTAATACTAGCTGCGCCCCGCGGTTTCACCCGCGTCAGTCCCGATCCCGTGGGAATATCGAAATGAATAGTAGCCTATAGCCTTCCTCGATAAATAGACTATCCAACACAAAAATAATTTTTCAATTCGAACCAATAGTTTTTGAGATTAGCGCGTTTAAACAAACAAACTCTTCAGCTTTATAATATTAGTATAGATTATTGTAGATTCGATCTAATTTTAGTTTATCTATGCTTCTATCATACGAATAAATTTACTAACAATTGGCGTGTTTAATTCTTGATAGAGGATTATCTCTCGGGACCATGATCTCGTGCCCTAACTTTAGAGTATAATATTAGTACAGTTTATGAACGGAATCGATTGTGTACGTACCTTTTTCATTTGCTGTACAATCATATCTTTATTTTATCAGATTCAGAACATTTATTTGCTACTTTGAAGTTTCCGTACCCTAAGGGTAAAATGACTTATGACTAAGACTTCTCTGTCCGTCTGTCTGTCTGTCACCAGTCTGTATTCATGAACCGAGATAGCTAGAAGTTGAATTATCACGGATTATGTATTTATGTTGCCGCTATAACAACAAATATTAAAAACAGAAGAAAAATTATGGTACATCATGGTACCCTTCGTCCGCGAGTCCGACTCGCACTTAGCCGGGTTTTTGTTTACATTCGCATGCTGAGAATTAAAGTGACTCAATCAAAAATTCACAAGTTTTGGGAATCGATGAAAATGTGTTTGAAAATGAAGAACTCAATCAGTATAATACCTATATCTTTAAAAATTATAAGTAAAACTTAAATTTTTCTATTTTAACTACTTAATAATTAGGTCTAACCAAATATCTCCATTTCCGTTTTCGTCAGTTGAAGGAATGTTCTTTGTTAAGTCATTCTATATAAATTTTTGAATTAGGCCACTTTAATTCTCAGCATGCAATATGATAGGTCAGCGTTTGACTACTATCACACCTGCCTGATGGTAGGTGACGATGCGGCGGGGTCTTTCTGAGACCAGCGCTGTTGGGGCCGTAGAAGAATGCTCGCGCCTCCCTGCGTCCTCAACATCAAAGCGCGAGAGAAACCGGTGGAGTTTTAGTGGGTAAACCCCCGGCTGCCCACCATCTTAAACCAACCCCACACATCCCCGCTGCCCCTCCCCTGGGGTAGCGGGACGTTGCATAAGGCTGCATTTCTCCACCTAAAAGGTGGCGATGCGGCCTAAGATGTACTTACTATGCTTTCCTAGAAGATTCACTCGCGACGTGGATTGTACACGTCAGGAAAGACAAAATCCTTTATTGAACACACTTCAAACATTAACACAAGTACTATCATTGAATAATCTTCATTGACACATAACTGAGTTCTCAAAGAAGATAATGTACAAACTATTTGAATTGGACCGTCTCATAATAAATTCGACTTTAACAATGACTACAAACACCGATGACCCCTAACAATGATACTTAGATGAGTTTAGACATCCACTTACATAATATGTGGGGCATTGACCGTTTTTAGTTTACTACGAAAAGGCCACCCTTTGTGCCACTTTTGGATCTTCCCCTTTAAGTATCCTGTTTTATTTTATATGTAACTACCTCATTATTTTTTATTTATTCTTAATTTTTTGACGTGATAACGATTCACAAAAAAGTGCCTCGGTAATATTGTATGACGTCATGCGTCATGGTAACATGACCATGACGCTTCCGTTCCCGTTAGGTATTTAATAATAATATCGCTTATCTGGGCTTGTGTTATGATGACTAGTGACAAATAGAAAACTTATATACTTAAATGACAAAAAATTAAAAATTAAAAAAAAAACTCAATTTTTCATCGTTTTCTTATTACGTTATCACGTAAAATTATCATCCGTAAACCGACTTTACAGACAACCTTTTTTTTAATAGTAAATATGTAGGTCAGCGCTTAACCACTATGTCAGACGATGCAAAGTGACGATGTGGACTAATATGTACTACGTTTTCCTATAAAGACGCTTGTGACTCAAAGACCACCAAATAAACGAGGGAAATGCATTACTAGGTAATTTTTTACGAAAACCTATAATAAAAAAAATCTATCTGTGAATCCGAATATAAAAGCAATCGTTTAGGCATGGTTCTAACTTTCCGAGTATCATAAGAAATAACACTACCGCCTTCTTGAGTCCTATTAGAGGCTGTCTACACAAAGAAACTTGTTGGTTATTCCCGACATATTTTAGCAGATGGATCATGAATCCTATCCCATTCTACTAATATTACAACGACCTATGTGGCGCGTTGCATGATCACCCAGCTGCGACGCAGGAGGTTGTGGGTTCGATTCTCGCCTCAAACAAATATTGTTTAGCTTCCGGCTAGATGGCGCCGTTTGAAGTGTCCCACAATATTTATTCATTATAATGCAAAAGTTAATGTAAAAAAAATCCATACAACCGAATTGACTCCTTTTTTTGAAGTTGGTTAACAAACTTTAGCATTGTTTTCCTCAAAAAGTACTGAACTGATTTCGATGTAATTTAGTATGTAGATAGCTGCAGCCTTAGAATAAGACATAGGCTGCTTTTTATCCTGATGTTTCCACAGGAATAGGACTAAAACCGCGAGGCGTATCATGATACAAATATCAAATGTCAAAACTGCACGCATCGGGTGTAGCACTCCGCGTTTCATTACTCATCTTTAAAGCCACTCTTTGTTGTGTTATATCTTTGTACTTCACATTAATCATACTCTGTACCAAGATATTTAACATTCTAAGGGAATAAATAAATATTGCAGGACATTCTACACGTCGCCATCTAGTCCCAAGCTAAGTAACTACACTTGTGTTATTGGTGCTAGACAACGGATATACTACTTATATAAGTACTTTTCTTTTGTAAATATATGCTTATAATACATAGAAACAACCAGACCACAAACAAATATCTAAGCATATAACATACTTCTTTGAGGCGGGAATCGAACCCGCAACCCTGTGTTTGGCAGTCCGGCATGGTGACTGGGTCAACTGGGTCGTCAAATCAATGTAACAACTTGCTATTGGGTCTTGGGGCCCATCTTCTTCTTCTTTTCGAGTCAGTGACGTTCGACCAGTCAAATTTTTACAGCCCAGTAGCTAGCCACTGCAACTGCAGCAGCGTTGGGGCCCATGCAAAGGCATTATTAACCCCCGACGCAAGAAGAGAGGTGTTTTAAGTTTGACGTTCTCTGAGTGTGTCTCTGTCTGTGGCATCGTGGTTCCCGAATGGATAAGCCGATTTTGGTTTTGTTTTTAAGATGTTATCTTCGCGTCTTTGCGAGGCCAATGAATTATTGGTTTCCAACTTGCTCTGAAACTTTACACTAATGTAGCTCCTTTTTCTTTAAGCTGCTTGGCTTTTCTTCAGTATTTTTTTCTTCCATAGTTTTATCTTGCTAAAGCGAGTAACTCTCTTTGAAATTAACCACACCGTGAAGTTTTTTGTGGCACTGAAAATTTTCAGATATCACAGGAGTTATGAATAATGAATGAAATTACGTAACATGCAACCGAAATTATTGAATTGAATTGAAGATATTCTTGAAAATAACACTAGTCAAATAAATATCACATGGACGTTATTTTGGAGTTACTGAGACTCTTTTTTTACATAAGATAGGTCAGCGTTTGACCACTATCACACCTGCCTGATGGTAGGTGACGATGCGGTCTAAGATGTAGCAAGCTTTCCTAAAAGATACCTATTCGCTCGCGACTTGATGACCCTCCAAATTGTAGACGTCAGGAAAGACAGACCCCACTCAGGATGGGTTAGAGTAAATCTCGCCCACAGAAAAACTGGTCTGCGGGCCAAACGTCCACTTTTTAAAATGTGTTTGGGTATATTCGTCAGAACCAGTTTAGAGTAGCGGGCCAGATGCCTCCTATAAAAAACTAAAACATTTAGGATTAAAGGAAAGGAAAAGAAAATCTAAAATCTCTATTTACCACAGTAATTTAAATATCTTTTGCCATAGTGATCATTGTTTAGAGTATTCCGACCAGAAATCTCTTTTGATTAATTCATGTTGGATAAATGTTCACGGTCCCCTTTCATTCAACGCTTTGCATTGATTAATCTAATTGAAAAGAATTTGTTTGTTGAACTCTACGTGTAAGAGATTTCGTCTTTAATGACTCTACTAGCTACGCCCTCCGGGTTTTACTAGTCCCGATTCCTTTAGAATTTTGAGAAATCAAGACATTTATTGCAAAGTTATGTACACAATCTTAAATTAGGCTTAATTAAGTAACAATAACTTACCCATTACAGGCATGCAATATAATAAACTTATATACTAAATGAATATTTTCATAATATTACAGGTAGGTAGGCAATTTAAAAATATATCTTTGTTTCTTCATAATACTCAGACAAACTCTTGACAAACTATAAAAGGTTTTTTCTATGAGCCATTTTTTAACTTTGACTTTAATAAATCATTATTATGTAGAGCTTTGAGGTCAGTTGGAAGAGCATTGTAGACCTTTATTGCGGTAATATAAGAGCTTCTATGATACATAGTATTGTTAACTTGAGGCATGCATATGTTGTGCTTATATTTATTTCTGAGGCTATCATGACGTAAAGATGTATTGGAAAAAAAGTAATGATGATTATTTTAAACAAAAGTGCATAACTCTAGACTGTAAATACCCGTTACTGTAAGACAATTATATTGTTTGAATAGCGGGCGTAAAGTGTCAGTGCTTTTTAAATTAAATATGGATCTTATACACTTCTTCTGCATTGTAAAAATAAAAAGAAGTCTATGTATTATTCCAGGTCTCTAGTTTCATCGCAATCGGTTTTAGTTTTATACCTACAGCTCATGTCCTTTTAAAATTATGACATTGCATATCCAATATGCATATGAAGGCAAATATCTTGAGGCAACTGACATGCCAATAGCAGCATGCAACAGATCTCACCCTGTTTCGGAGCACGGAAAATTCGCCAACCCGGAATAGGCCTAGGCACCTTGCCAGGACTATTATTTTGGCACTTATAGATAGAAAGAAAGGAAGAAAAACATGTATTAGACATGCACCCGACATAAAACAGGAAAACAACGAACGACAGATAATAAATAGAAACTAGAATTATAAATTTTGGTTAAAAACAAGTTCTTACACTACAAGTCAAGGAAAAATTCCGAAAAATAAAAAATAAATAAAATTAAGGTAAATGGTACTTACAAGTTTTCCGCGAAAATCGAAATTTGCCTATATCTTTTTATAGTGTTGATTGAGGACCTTTTTGTTTTTTATACACCTTTCGACATAGTTGGTGGTATGTTCCTCCAAATGGAAGATCTTCCACCGGGCAGGTGTTATACCCGGTAGGCCGCGGCCCAACGATGTTTCGTTGTAATTTGTGAGCTTATCTTCACAAAAACTTCGCTTGCGCGATCTAGGATCCACAATAGACTTAGTGGCGCCATCTGTTAGTAGCGATGTGAAGCGTCGCCACACACCTAATAGGGACTAAGAACCTTAGTATCGGGTGTAAATTGCAACTTGCTAGGTCCACCCGTTCTTGAGAAAATCGGTGGTGCCACACGGACAGACAGATGGAAAAGAAAAACCGTATCACGAAATCCTAAATAGGTTGTCTACGGAGCCGTGTGCCTCTAACCAAGATCTGTCTCAGCATTAGCTGATAGTGCATACAGCTACAGAGCTGGTCTTCCAGCAGCACCGCTGTAGCATTTCATCTCGTTAAGCCAGAAAAAAAGAAATGAGTTCAAAAGGAACTTAATGCCATGTCTTTGAGAAGATGCCCTTGCCTCGTAGTAAAATATATAGACTTACTCACTTTTGCCCGCGACTTCATCCGCGTAGAAGTCGGAAATGGACCGAGGAATCACGTTGTCCCATACAAACTTTACCCCCTTTAAGATTACGGAAAATCCTTTCTTATCGGATGCCTACGTCACACAAAGAATACACCCTTCATGTTTTAGGTCTATATGATCAGCGGTTTAGGCTGTGCGTTGATCCGTCAGTCATTCAGGACCAAGAATTGTATATGTAGAGATATCGACTATATGCATTTCCCTAATAGATTTGCCAATACAAATCCAATTACCAGCCAGGAATCCACTCCATTTCAATGTAAGATTCGATTACTTCGAGTGTTCTTCAACATGACTCACGTCTATATTCTGCTTATATCTACTGATCTCAAATTGCTCTCAATATTATATTGATTTAGGCTGAATTTAAACTAGGCAAAGTAAGCTAGACAACGTTGCTAAGTTTCGATAAGCTAGCACGAAATCTAGGACACGCAGAGACGCTGTGTACTCCGCAAAGTGTTTTGTTATTTTAGCCTTTTATCTTACGACAAGCTTCCGCCTGCGACTTAGGGTTTGAATTTTACAAAATCCTTTCTTATCGGATGCCTACGTCATACGAAGAATACACCCTCTCAGGTCTCTACGATCAGCGGTATAGGCTGTGCGTTGATCCGTCAGGCAGTCAGTCAGGACAAAGCAAGTTTTTCCGAATTTGAAAGTTATAGCTCTAAGAACTTTAGACAATAATAAGCGTGTCTAAAGAAAGAAGTTTTAGTATTATCAAAATTATTTGTATCAGTTTCAGGTGACCAAAAGGCTGACTGTTAGTTTGGCCAATGGATTGGCATTGCCATGCAATCAGCGCCTTTTGGGCACTCTATGGATACATTTTTTATTGCTCTTTGTATTTTATTTGAGTAGGTAATCTGCATTAATATAATAAAGAGGAGTTTTTGTTTTTTTTGTTTGTAACGAATAGGCTCCGAAAGTACTTAACCGATTTTGATGAAACTTGGTATGAGGATACATCATTAGAATTAACATAGGCTACTTTTTATCCCGATATTACCATGGGATCGGGAGTTACGGGTGAAATCGTGTAACGCTGCTAGTTGTAGGTATATAAATAAGTTGTGTACGTAATTGTTTTACTATTGTAAGATTTCCAGCGGGTTGTATAAATGAGGTTATCTCGGTGAAGGGGCTTCGGTCAATCAAGGCGATGCCGATGGCTTCTTATCACAATTTACTATACTTCATCTTGTACTTGTATTTGAACGGGCTGTTTTCCACAATTAGACCCTTTTTAATTGGGTCTTCTTTGCGTGAGGATGGAGTAGGCTTGCCTAGCACCTACTACCCTCTCAGCCTAGTCGACCATTTCCAGAGGAGTATTTCCATAGGCAACCAACTTTCTATTACATTTTTGTCTATTTTTACTATGATTCAGTTAATATTACGCTTACCAGTCTGTGAAATTCATGAGAAGATTTTTGAAAGTAAGTTACTCACAGTGATAGATAACCTTCTAAAATCAGAATAAATAAAAATAAATATTCTGTTTTCGCTCGACTCGATCTACCTTAAAAACCATCAATATGCCTTTGACGAGGTCTAGCCAAATTTAGATGAGAAAAAAAAATTTCCCAGCAGCAACAAAATAGCTTAAAATTAAAAAAAACTTTATCCCTTTAAAAAGTCAATTGGTATTATTTGCCCCTTAAAGAAACTATCTTGATGCCTTGATGGAAACCGGCCAAGTTTAGCTCCTAATCTAAAAGCTTAGAATGGAGAAAAAAAAACCTTTTCCCTGCACAAAATAGCTTAAAATTAAAAAAGCCAAGAGCCTCGCTTTAAACAGTCAACTGATATTGCCCCATAAAAAAACTATATTGATTGCCTTCATCAAAACTGGCCAAGTTTAGCGAAAAATCTAAAAGCTTAAAAGACTTTACCAAGGAGATGGACTAAATAGTTAAAAAAAAATTAAGAGTTTTCCTAAAGTCATCTGGTATTTGAATTGCGACTGTACCAATTTTAAAAGCAATTAAAATGGAAGCGATAGTTATTTCCGATAACTCAGCTTGGCGATAACACGTACAAAAGGTCCCATAGATTATTGTACAAGTTACCTACAGTGTCGGAACGAGTTGACCGTGGATTTTTATACAATAACTTTTCAACTAAGTATCTATATAAATAAGTTACAAGTTTTATCGTGGGTGTTGACAAGTTTTAAAATTACTTTGTATTGGTCTCCTGATTTATTTGCTGGTTTTGGAAGTTAAATGCTCTTGGTAATATTTTTTTCTTTTACAATTAAATATTTGTATTATCCGTCGCATAATGGACCTTTCGCAAAATGCACCATTCTCATGATGAATGTATCAAAAAACGTTAAGTTCTTAGAACATTATACATGATTGACATTAGAAATACATATATTTTAAAAAGAATATTTCATTTGGTTCATGCGCCGGGATCCAAACACACGCCCTCTTATTCCAAAACGAGGTTTAAGGATAGTCTGAGATGTGAATTTAAACCTTAGATTTAGACACAGATTTACTCGTGAACTATAGTCGAAACCGTATCCCTATAGATTAGGGAACTTTAGTCTAAACACTATCCCATAGATTATATAGGGATAGTTTTTGACTATAGTTCACAAGTAAATCTGTGTCCAAATCTAAGGTTTAAATCCACATCTCAGACTATCCTTTAAACTCGTTTTGGAATAAGGGGCAAAGTCTGTAGATTGCAATTCGGGAAATATCTCTCTTTTCAAAAAGTTGATTCTTAAAACAATTGGTTAAATAAATCAAAATAATATTGAAGTATATTTTACAGCGCCATTTGACTCCAAACTAAGCAGCTAGGCTTGTCTTATGGTGGCTAGACAAAAGATAGAATTTCAATACTTTGTAAATACACACTTTTATCTAGATACGCTAATATAATAAAGATGAGAGATTTTTTTGGTTTGTAACGTATGAGGTCTGAAACTACTGGACCGATTTTGATATAACTTGGAATTAGGATACATTGATTCATTGGGAATAACATAGGCTTTTTATCCCGATATTCCTACGGGACCGGGAGTTATGCGGGTGAAACGGCGGAGCGCTGCTAGTAGGAGGTACCTACAATATAAATACAAAAACACTAACCTAACCCTACCGGAAACAAATATCTGTACATAAATATTTGCCGTCCCGATCAGAAAGCCTAAGTAGCAAAACTTCCAACAGTGACGTCAACAACGTCTAACAATCAGAAAGTTAAGTAGCACAACGTCCAACATTGCGAAAATTTGCTACACGTCCGTTATCAAAAAGCCTAACTATTCTGATAGACCAACTATTCTGTGGCTATACGAGAATACATCCAGCATTTTTCAAAAAGATGACCTTGATGGTATTTTTTGTAATCAAAATGCAATCGAATTGGCCTTCAGCTCATTAGATGTCTTGCAATGTTGGACGTTCTGCTACTTAGACTTTTTGATCGTTAGACATTTTGCTTCTTAGACCTTTTGATAAAGAGCCAATTTTTCCGTCCCGATCAGAAAGCCTAAGTAGCAAAACGGCCAACATTGTGAAACTTGCCAAATTAGCTACACGTCCGTTATCAAAAAGCCTAACTATTCTGATAGACCAACTATTCTGTGACCATACGAGAATACATCCAGCATTTTTCAAAAAGATGACTTTGATGGTATTTTTTGTAATCAAAATGTTTGAGGCGGAAGATTTTCCGCCTAAAATGAATAAGTAAATTCTTCAAGCTACATAACATTTGACAAATCCAGATATCTCCGAGCTTGTATCTGACGGGTATTTAATTTTCTTCCTTCCTAGAAACTCGGTCAAGTATTTGGTCCGGCAGGCGCGCGGCGGCTCTGCGCTCCGGTTTGCGGTTGGACCACTCTACAGTGCCACTTTGAAAATAAATTTTATACGAGTAAAATGTGAAATACTTGTCTTTAAAAGGAAATTGAATTAGGAAATTAATCTATTTTTAACCCTGAACGGAAAAAGGGTACTGAAGAAGACAAGTTGGTTTGGACCTTAAGAGGGTACGCGGGTATTGGTTTCTTCATACAAATATTTATTCCTCTATTTTCTCCGTGAATAATGCTTTTAGAGCAATCATTTTAAGGGATCCGTACCTCAAAAGAACCATCATGAGATCTCTTGTTCATCTGTTTTTTTATAAAACCTAGGTTTATACATGCCCCTTTTTTATGGAAACATGGAATTTAAGGATATTTCTTTTTATATTTACAAAGGTGTCCTTCACAACCTTCCCAGCATCTCGGTCCTGGGCCAAACTTGACTCATATCCGTCGAAGGCATCTAGATCGTTGCGCCATCTTTTCCGGGGTCTGCCTCGATGTCGACGTCCGTCTTCCGGCACTTTGTGTGATGATCTTGGCCAGCAATTAGTAATTTAACATCTCAGTGATTCGTTGATAGAAGAAGGGGTAATAGAGTGGCAAGTGTACAGAAAACCTAGGTAAAAAAAATGGGGAAATAAAATTGTTTATTGGAGAATTCACATCCTAACTTAGTCTTTAAGACGAGTGATCTCGTACAAATTGTATGTTTATTTATAAAAATGATAGGTCAACGTTTGACAACTTTCAAACCTATTTAATCGCGACTTGGAAACCCCCAAATTGTACAGTTCAGGAAAGACAGACGCAGGCAACCGATTCCATTCCCTTGCAGTACGAATAAGGAATGACGAAGCAATACGCTTGGTGCGAATGTGTGGTATGTCCACCATGAATCGGTGCCGCACATCAGTCTGCCTGGTTGTATGACGAAAAAATAGAGATGGCAAAATTCCAAATAAATAAAAAATGTTGAGTTTTCAATACGTTCGTACCCTCTTAAAACACGCAAGAACAGAACCGTCTGTTTTCTCACAAGGCAATTCAATTAGAAAATGATTATATTTTTAACTCGAACGCAATACAAATTTTATGCTGAGTTTATTTGCGGCCCTTTACCCTTATCCCTGTCGATGAATATTTAATGTTTTCTCAAGTTTTTTTGTTTTTATTTGATGGTTGTAGCAGCTCCTTGCGGGTTGCCGGCGTAAGTTCCGATCCAATAAGCATAAAAATCATATGTTACGTCTAAGCACGGACCACCCCCTCGATGCGGCCAATCCTGTGTTTAAATGTATCCATACCAAGTTACATTAAAAAATGAAAACAAAAAATCCCTAAAAAATATTTTTAAGGATATATTATTAATTATACATATAATTAAGCTTACTATGCTCTTTAACTAAGAGTTACCGAACTCAAATTGCCTTTCTGTATATCGGACAAAAAAATTGACATGGTCAATTAGTCATTATACGAATTCGAAAAACACATACCTACTTACAAAAAAATTAAGTTAAATTAACATACCATCACAATAGCCCTAGTAGTTTTCTTCTATAGTTTATCAATAATTATAGTTCTATCTTTTTCGGATTTTATCCTTGACTGCAATAGTGCAGACAGGGATAAGCGCCCGCGCCGGTTTAGTGTCCACATTATACTTTGTTATTAAGAGGAAAGGGTACCGGCGCTCTCTTCATACAAACGTAGTGGACTGTTTTCTCCATGGATAACGACACGAGCAAATATTTTAATTGCATAAAACTAATAACTGCCTCCATGTTTTGTTTTTTTTTTTAATCTTAATTTCTATGATAATTAGAAAATAAAAAAAATAAAAATATAGGGGCATAGTCATGGCAGTTATAGGCTTTATGGCACAAACACATTTGTGCTAGTGTCATTATCATTATATTATGTCATTATAGGGAGGAAACAGTCGACTACGTTTGTATGGAGAGAGTGCCGGTACCCTTTCACCTTAAACTTGTTAATAAAAAGGGTCTCTCCATGTTGACTTCGGATCCACACTCTTTTTTACATATGATAGGTCAGCGTTTGACCACTATCACACCTGCCTGATACCAGCGTAACGATGTGGCCTAAGATGTAGCATATTTCCAAGAAGATACCAATTCACTCGCAACTTGAAGACACACCCTCCAAAGGTCCAAAGCTCCTTACCATGATATAACAGACAATATAATATATATAAAACGCTTTGTCCTGAATGACTGACTGACGGATCAACGCACAGCCTAAACCGCTGATCGTAGAGACCTGAAAATTGGAGGGTGTGTTCTTTGTATGACGTAGGCATCCGATAAGAAAGGATTTTCCGAAATTCTAGGTAAAAAAGGGGGGCAAAGTTTGTATGAGACAACGTGATTCCTTGGTCCAATCTACTTCGAATTTTCGACTAGTAATGAAATAAAAGCACAATAAATTCACTTAACTACTTCCATTATTTATGATTTATCACTAAGTAAATAACATTAAAGTAACAAACATTCAAGTCACGTTATCTGGGAGTAGATTCTTTGGTAGTTTACTGTGTCAAGTTGGCCTTTACAGACAAATATTCAATATATAAAAGAAAGTCGTGTTAGTTACACTACTTATAACTCGGGAATGGCAGAACAGATTTGGGTAAAAATTGGTAGCTTAGAGCCAGGAGACGGACATTCCCACGGGATCGGGACTTACGCGGGTGAAACCGCGGGGCGTAGCTAGTATTCAATATATACAAAGTGAATTGAGATAATATTCATTTGTAATGAAGAACGAATTTAATTATAATACGTTTTCTAGTACGTAAGTACTTTAAAAATCAGTTAATTCTGTACTGCTTGCGTTATGCCAACGTATTTTTTTTTTTACTAAAGATACTTAAAAATACCTCTACTGTCGCTGATGTAGCGCTTAAGCCTATTTTAAATAACTAACTATACATTAATAAATATTACAGGACATTCCACACATCGCCATCTAGCCCCAAGTTAAGTAACTAGACTTGTGTTATAGGTGCTAGACAACGGATATACTACTTATATACATAGGCTGCACTAAAAGTATCGGGAATGGAATATTTCCACTGTTCCTGTCATATTTAAGTCTTTTTAATTGAAAACTCCTTGGTTTTAAGAATCGAATACCATTTATTTATTTAAAAAAATAATCTCGGTCTTGTCACAAGGTTTTGTCAAACTTGTTTAAGTAGTCGTTGAGAAAATGGAATTGACTCGAGAAAATTCAAGAGCGATGATTTATTATGACTTTCGAAGTGGTTTATCACAAAAAACAGTGTGTTGACCGGATGATTTCTGCATTTGGTGATGAAGCCCCATCCAAAACCACAATTTATCGCTGGTTTGCTGAATTTCAACGTGGACGTGTCAAGCTCAGTGATGATCCCCGTCAAGGTCGTCCAAAAACTGCACTCACCCAAGAAAACGTTGATGCTGTGCGTAAGCTGATTGAGGAAGATCGACATGTAACATACCGCGAAATCCAGGCAACTTTAGACATTGGCATGAGTCAAATACAAATAGTCTTGCATGAACAATTAGGTGTAAAAAAGTTGTTTTCCCGATGGATACCGCATTCGCTCTGTGAAGAGCAAAAAGTGGCTCGCGTTACTTGGTGCGTCAGAACTCTCGAAAGATTCCACGCAGGATCCTCAAATGCTGTATACAACATCGTATCAGGTGACGAATCCTGGATATACGCGTACGAACCCGAAACAAAAAACCAGTCACGAGTTTGGGTGTTCGAAAATGAGTTAAAGCCAACAAAAATTGTTCGTTCACGGAGTGTTGCAAAAAAAATGGTGGCCACGTTTGTCTCCAAAACCGGCCATGTTGTGACTATTCCTCTGGAGGGACAAAGAACGGTTAATGCAGAATGGTATGCTAGCATTTGTTTGCCACAGGTCGTTTCTGAACTCCGTAAAGAGAACTGCAGCCGCCGCATCATCCTCCATCACGACAATGCGAGTTCTCACACCGCGAACAGAACAAATGAGTTTTTAGAGCAAGAAAACATAGAATTATTAGATCATCCGCCGTACAGCCCCGACCTAAGCCCTAATGATTTCTATACTTTCCCTAAAATAAAGAATAAATTGCGTGGTCAGAGATTTTCATCACCTGAAGAAGCTGTGGACGCCTACAAAACGGCCATTTAGGAGACCCTAACTTCCGAATGGAATGGTTGCTTTAATGATTGGTTCCATCGTATGGAAAAATGTGTCAAATTTCGCGGAGAATACTTCGAAAAGCAATAAATACATTTTTAAATAGTAATGTTGTGTCACTTCCTTGATTCCCGAAATTATTTGTCCCTCAAGAGGAATAGTCACAACATGGCCGGTTTTGGAGACAAACGTGGCCACCATTTTTTGTTGGCTTTAACTCATTTTCGAACACCCAAACTTGTGACTGGTTTTTTGTTTCGGGTTCGTACGCGTATATCCAGGATTCGTCACCTGATACGATGTTGTATACAGCATTTGAGGATCCTGCGTGGAATCTTTCGAGAGTTCTGACGCACCAAGTAACGCGAGCCACTTTTTGCTCTTCACAGAGCGAATGCTGTATCCATCGGGAAAACAACTTTTTTACACCTAATTGTTCATGCAAGATTATTTGTATTTGACTCATGCCAATGTCTAAAGTTGCCTGAATTTCGCGGTATGTTACATGTCGATCTTCCTCAATCAGCTTACGCACAGCATCAACGTTTTCTTGGGTGAGTGCAGTTTTTGGACGACCTTGACGGGGATCATCACTGAGCTTGACACGTCCACGTTGAAATTCAGCAAACCAGCGATAAATTGTGGTTTTGGATGGGGCTTCATCACCAAATGCAGAAATCATCCGGTCAACACACTGTTTTTGTGGTAAACCACTTCGAAAGTCATAATAAATCATCGCTCTTGAATTTTCTCGCGTCAATTCCATTTTCTCAACGACTAAACAAGTTTGACAAAACATTGTGACAAGACCGAGATTATTTTTTTAAATAAATAAATGGTATTCGATTCTTAAAACCAAGGAGTTTTCAATTAAAAAGATTTAAATATGACAGGAACAGTGGAAATATTCCATTCCCGATACTTTTAGTGCAGCCTATGTATTAAGATTTAAAAATTAAAAATATAAACAAAACATAGGGGGGCATGGTCATAGCAGTTATAAGTTTTATGCAACAAAAATATTTGCTCTAGTGTCATAATCCAGGGAGGAAACAGTCGACTACGGTTGTATGGAGAGAATCTAAGCATATATGAGGACAGACAGCAGGAAGCGACTTCGTTATACTATGTAGTGATGTAATGTTAATGTTTCATCTAACGTTGTACCTTATTTTGTTTGTAGGCTGGGATGGAGACGGAGAGAAGGCGCCCTTCCTACGCAACGAGCCGGTGAAGCTCACTCCGGCGTGGGAGGGGACCAATCTACCAAACGACACGCTCAACTTGAAAGGTAAATTGCATAATATGCTACTTGAACCAATATACCGCGCTGTACTGCGCATATAATCATGTTAAGAAAACTCATGCGTAATATCGCTACTTTAAAAAAACTAAATACGTCGAATTGTGATCCTCATATTTTTTATAAGTCGCTAAAACATACAATATTTTATTTAAGTACTAGCTGCGCCCCGCGGTTTCACCTGCGTAATCATTTTCTGCGCAACTTTCTTAATATTTTCTTTCATAAAAACCTTCTCTTGACAATATCAAAGACAACAAAAAAAGAATTGGCCAAATTGGTCCAGGCATTGTTGAGTTATGCGCTTACCAACACATTTTGCGATTCATTTTTATATATAAAAGAAGATTTATTTTTCTTTCTCTCTTTCCACTCTTTCCTGTCTAGTGCCAGCAGGTTTCTACGATGCGAGTTCAACTTTTTTTTTACAATATAGATATACTTAAGTAATAAAGCTGCAATTATTGCAGTAAACTTAAAAAATCCTAGATCAACAACCATTATCATTAAAAACAGACTGACAGACGGGACAAGAAAGAGATCTTATACGGAACCCTACAAATAATAAATTCGCCTTTTAATTTATAGAATACAAAATAGTCATATCCATAAATATAAAATTCGAAGTTCTGCCACACTGATAGGAGATATCTAGCTCGTAAGGTAAGACCACATTAAGACATCCGCTAAGATAGGGATTTGAAAATGTTTACGGAATCACATCACGGGTAAAAGCTATAGTCGGAGATCCCTTTAATAATGACCTTCACCGAGCTGTTTAATGGATGAAAAGTATTTTATATCAATTTAAATAGGTCAATAAATTTATTGCAAATGGGTTCTCTAAAAAAATTCAGTACAGAATATGATTAATTAACAATTTAATATTTTGTTTTTAAATCTTTTAGGGGTTTGTTTAAGAGACAAATTCCATACCAATGGAAAGTATGAAGCCTATAGAATATGTAAACGTTCGGTTGACTATTTGTTCCCGTCACAACTCTTGGGTAGGCAGGTAAATCGATACTAGTAATTTGCACTCGCCTGGTTAATGAATTAAAGTTGATTTAAAATGAAAATTATGTATTCCATTGGTACGGAATTTGTCTATTGACCAAACCAGTGAAAAGTCTTAAAACAAAAAAAATAAAAATAAATAAATTATTCTGGACTGAATTTTTTTGGTTACCCATTTGCAATATACTTAATGACCTATTTAATTTGATATAAAATACTTTTCTCGATGAAGGTCGTTCTTAAAGGGATCCCGTACTACTAGTTCTAATTAAAATGTAATGACTACAACTTGAATAAGTTACAACAAAACAAAAATCTCTTTTAAAGAAAAGTTTTCAAAAAACACCGTCAGATGGCACTGGTCAACTTTGAAAAAGTTTTAAATTATTCCTTTGTGAAAGGGAACTTTTTAAGGAACTTATTTAACTTTTTCATGTACTGATTATTAAAAACTAGCTGCGCCCCGCGGTGTTAACCGCGTTAGTTTGTTTACTACTAAAAAAAACTTCTACAAAGTATTAGAAAACTTATGAAAATCGGTAAAGTCTTTCTCAAGTTATGGCGTGCCCAAGGGAAATAAAAATCCCTATAATATAAAAATCTCGTGTCGCGGTGTTAGTTTCCAAACTCCACCTAAACGGCTGAACCGATGTGTATGATTTTTTTTTGTGTATATTCATATCTAAATAAATACTAATTGTACGATTGTACGAACAGCTAGTAAATGTATAGATATTTAAAAAACATAACCCTCCCTTTTCGTCAGGTAAATACAGAACCATAAATTCACCACTCGCTCAGTAGCATTATTGGCCGAATGGTTTTACTGTCCGCCTCCGACTCGCGAGTGGGTCGGTTCGAATCCCAGCTCAACGCTGTGTTTATGGCGTATATTTGCTATAAGCACATATTATATAGCATGGGTATATAAGCGCTTTACTAAAACACATGCAGGTTTATTCAATAGATTTGTGTGCACCTAAGTATTGCTACATTATTTATTTTTAACCGACTTAAAAAAAAGGAGGATGAGCTCAATTCGTACGTTTTTTTTAAATAAAGAATTGATGGAAAGGCAATTCTTGAATTTATACAAATTGAAAAATTATGAGAAAATGCTTAGTTTTTCTACATTGATGGAAGGTATTTTATGAACTTTTGACTCCTTGCAGAAAATGAATTTTTTTTTGAAGTTTTGCCATTATTCTTTCATAACCGCAAGTTATCTTTCAAATGAACGCAATCTTTTTTAAAGTGTGTATGTATTTTGACACTATGTTAACAGTAAAATCACGATTTCTTTAATATAATTTGTCACTTCAAGTAGTGAATTTGTTTATTCACTAAATCGTCATGGCACAGAATAGAACTGCGATCTCAAACCTAACTATTTCAGACACCTTCTAATTTTAAGGTAAGTATTTATACTTAACTAGCAACGCTACGCGGTTTCACCCGCGTAACTCCTGGTCCCGTGGGAATATCAAAATATAAAATAGCATAAACCTAGCCTTCCTTGACATCCGACACAAAAATATTTTTTAATTCAAACCAGTAGTTCTTTAGATTAGCGCGATAAAACAAACAAACAATCAAACTCATCAGCTCTTCTCTTCAGACTAGCTTTTGCCCGCGACTTCGTCAGCGTAAAAGGCGAAAATGGACCAAGGAATCACGTTGTCCCATACAAACTTTGCCCCCCTTTTTCACCCCCTTAGGAGTAAAATTTTGATAAATCCTTTCTTATCGTATGCCTACGTCACACAAAGAACACACCCTCCGAGTTTTATAACTCTACAATCAGCGGTTTATGCTGTGCGTTGATCCGTCAGTCGTCCAGGACAAAGCATTTTTTATGTATAGATATTTAATAAGATAGATTTAACTACATTTTTAGGGTTCCGTACCCAAAGGGTAAAAACGGGACCCTATTACTAAGACTTTTGTCCGTCCGTCCGTCTGTCCGTCTGTATCTCATGAACCATGATAGGTAGAGTATTCAAATTTTCATAGATGATGTATTTCTGTTACCGCTATAACACTACTAAAATACTAAAAACAGAAAAAAGTAAATATTTTTTGGGTATGTTTTTAAGAATTATATTTCCTTTCCAGGTATAGCAATGGATTTAGTGCCACCTAAAGACAAATGGAACCTAATTTACATAACCTTAGTCATCCACGGTCTCGGCACATTGACCGCTTGGAACATGTTTATAACAGCTAAAGAATACTTCGAAGATTACAAGCTTGCTAAAGCGCCGGAGTTCTCTGCTAATTACCTCACCTATGTTGGCTGGGCCAGTCAGATGCCCAATTTGGTGTTCAGCTGGTTGAATATATTTGTTAAGATTGGGTGAGTTTAACTTGGATTTGTATTTTAACAGTTTAATTATCCGTTGTCTAGCACCCATAACACAAGTCTTGTTACTTAGCTTGGGGCTAGATGGCGATGTGTGGAATGTCCTGCAATATTTATTTATTGTTAAGTATAAAAAGAAAATTAGTAAGTGTAATGATTTACGGTGTTTTTTTTAAAGTTCTTGTTATGATTATTTGATAAAATAATTTAAATAAATTATTATATAATTTATTTAAATTATTGTTAAGACGTTTAAATTACATAATACTGTATATTTTAATTATTTAGAATTTGTAAGATTGTTAACCACAACTTCCGGCATAGAGCGCCATTACGTTTGACAGTTGTAGTAGATGGCGCTTGTGGGCTTTGATGCTGAGGGTCAGTCGGTGTTTGCTCGTCGAACTGAGCAGTTGTCTCAGTTATTGAGTAATACAAAGTGTATAGTGGCAGTCTAACAGTATACAAGAAATTACTAAAATTAAAAAATATACACGTTTTCTTAAATTAAAATAAACCGCTATAGTTTCTCCCCACCAACTGAAACTCACTCACAAATGAGTCTAGGGAACCAGAAAAAGTAGTAGAATAAAAATGTTGAGATTTAGGGTTCGTGACCCTTTTACTAAGACTCCACTGTTTGTCTGTCACCAGGCTATATCTCGAACCGTGATAGCCAGACATTTTAAATTTTCACAGATGATGTATTTCTATTGCCGCTATAACAAGATATACTAAAAACCGAATATAATGGTACGGAACCCTTCGTGCTCAAGTCCGACTCGCTCTTGACCGTTTTTTTTTTAAATTTTAGTTGGGTCCTTTTTGCGTTAGCATAGAGTAGGCTTGCAATTTTACCACCCTTCCAGCTTAGTTAACCGTATCCAGGTAAAACAACTCGTCAATACGCCTGGAGCTAACTAAGCCGCAGGTTTCATCACGATGTTTTCTTTCACCGTAAGATCAATGTTAAATTAGCGCACATACATTTTTAAAACGTAAATGCCATTGGTGCTTAAAGTTTAGATAAATGAAACAAATCGATCTATTTATTTATATTTTTGCCAGCCACTGTCCCACTACAGGGCAAAGGTCTGCTTCATCTGTTTCCAAGCCGGTCGGTCTTGGGCTATGTTTGGCTAGTCTTCATCGAATGAAGGCCAATTCTCGTAAATAAAATCGTTCAAATTACATTACAATATCATTCCGATTGCAAAAAAATATTCTTGGAATATCAAAAGCTGACTTAGATGACATTTTGAGCTACTTTAAGGGTATTTAGAGGTACTTTGAGGATATTTTTGTAATGGGAATGATATTGCAATATAATTCGGACAAAGTTATTTACGTAGTACTAAATATAGGTACCCTCAAAGTTAGCTTTTGGTATTCTCAATAATATTTTTTGTAATCAAAATGCAATCGGAATAATATTGCAATGTAATTTGGACAATGTTATTTACGAGAATTGCCCTTCTGATCATTACGTCATCTATACATATAAAATTCTTTGTCCTGAACTACTGACTGACTGACGGATCAACGCACAGCCTAAACCGCTGATCGTAGAGACCTGAAATTTGGAGGGTGTGTTCTTTGCATGACGTAGGCACCGGATAAGATAAGGATTTTTCGAAATTCCACCCCTAAGGGGGTGAAAAAGGGGGGCAAAGTTTGTATGGGACAACGTAATTCCTTGGTCTATTTTTGACTTGTACGCGGACGAAGTCGCGGGCAAAAGCTAGTCTTTTTATAAAATATCATCATTTGAGATCATCTTCATTTTAAATATATTATGTAATTTTTCAGAGGCAACCTAGCGACTCGTATAATTTGGTCTTTAAGCATAGAGGTGGCTATCTTCGTGGTCACCATAATATTAGCAATGGCGGACACCTCGGAACATCCTGAAATGTTCTTCTGGATGACTATGCTATCTGTATTCTTGTTAAATAGTAAGTTTTTATTCTCTTATCTTTACTAATGTTATAAAGCTGAAGAGTTTGTTTGTTTGTTTGAACGCGCTAATCTCAGGAACTACTGGTTCGAATTGAAAAAATTCTTTTTGTGTTGGATAGTCCATTTATCGAGGAAGGCTATAGGCTACTTTTTATCCCGAAATTCCCACGGGATCAGGAGTTACGGGGGTGAAACCGCGGAGCGCTGCTAGTTTATTTATATGTAAGTGTTCCCTAAGAGAACTACGAAACCCTAAAAAATGATTCTAGGAGACTTGAAAAAGTAAAACAAAAATGTATAGTTTGAAAAAAATTAAAGTCTTTTTTAATATGTATTTAATAATTCAACTTTAATTATTTCAGCTTTCAACGCAATATTCCAAAACTCTGTTTACGGTGTGGCCGCGAAACTGCCCCCGAAATACACGGGCGGTGTCGTCCTCGGTTCGAACATATGCGGTACACTGGTCGTCTTTCTCAGTTGGACGTCTAAAATGTTCGACAATAAACGGACGTCAGCCATATACTACTTTATTGGGGGCATGTTTGTTCTGTTGATATGTTTCGATACGTATTTCGCTCTACCGTTGAACGTAAGTAACTAAAATATCGAAAGAATCGATTCGCTCCTTCGTAAATGGTTTTAATAACACTGAAAAATTGCATTAGACTACTGGGACAAAAAGTTGCAACAGATTGGTCGACCGCCAAACTACTGGGACAAAAAAAATGCAACAGATTGGTCGACCGCCGAACTACTGGAACAAAAAAATTGCAACAGATTGGTCGACCGCCAAACTACTGGGACAGAAAAGTTGCAACAGATTGGTCGACCGCCGAACTACTGGAACAAAAAAATTGCAACAGATTGGTCGACCGCCAAACTACTGGGACAGAAAAGTTGCAACAGATTGGTCGACCGCCGAACTACTGGGACAGAAAAGTTGCAACAGATTGGTCGACCGCCGAACTACTGGGACAGAAAAGTTGCAACAGATTGGTCGACCGCCGAACTACTGGGACAAAAAAATGCAACAGATTGGTCGACCGCCGAACTACTGGAACAAAAAAATTGCAACAGATTGGTCGACCGACTTGGACAAATCTCAAATCCGACATCAATTTTTTATCTATACTAATATTATAAAACTAGAGAGTTTGTTTGTTTGTTTGAACGCGCTAATCTAAGGAACTACTGGTTCGAATTGAAAAAATATTTTTGTGTTGGATAGTCCATTTATCGAGAAAGGCTATAGGCTACTTTTCATTTTGATATTCCCACGGGATCGGGACTTACGCGGGTGAAACCGCGGAGCGCAGCTAGTATAATTTTTTTTTATTTATTTGTTTGCTCTTCGCAGTCAAACTACTGAACCGATTTGGGTGGAAATCGACAGTGGTAGTTTAGGAGATGGAAAAGGACAAGGTACTTTTGATCCCAAAATTTGGACTGTAAAAATAACAATAAAATTCCAATAAAAATAACAAAAAACTTTACAAATATTATATATTTATACTAGCTTTTGCCCGGGACTTCGTCCGCGTAGAAGTCGAAACGATGTTTATGCAAAATTTGAAGTAGATTGGACCAAGGAATCACGTTGTCCCAGAGAGACTTCCCCCCCTTTTTCACCCCCTTAGGGGTGGAATTTCTAAAAATCCTTTCTTATCCGATGCCTCCGTCATACAAAGAACACACCCTCCAAGTTTCAGGTCTCTACAATCAGCGGTATAGGCTGTGCGTTGATCCGTCAGTCAGTCAGTAGTTCAGGACAAAGCATTTTATATGTATAGATTACTATATTTTAAATTATCCTTTCCCCAGAGATTCTACCGCTACCACGACACCCTACAAGAACGTACACTCCGCAACAACCCCGCCCTAGCGGCGACCAATCAGAACTCGCCGTCACGTTCAACAATACCGTACGGCACAATATTGAAACAATCCGCTGTACAGCTGTACAACATTTTCATAGTGTTCTTCGTTTCGTTGGCTGTATTCCCTGCTGTACAGTCTGGTTAGTATGATTTTATTCAATAGTTATTCTGAGTCTGTCCTTTACCTTCTGTTTGGGTATTTAAATAACAACTCTTTTATAAAAAAATTAAGACGCTTCAAAGTGATGCACTGCATAACTCCTATTGAATAAAACAAATTGAATTTGAATTAATTAAGCGATCGAAGCGAGTCATGGGTAATAGGAAAAAAATAGTCAAGAAATTTTGACGACCCAGTTGGCACAACGGTCTGTGTCTGTTGTTTCTATGTATTATAAGTTACATACATTTTTTAAAGAAATGTATATAAGTAGTATATCCGTTGTCTAGCACCCATAACACAAGTCTAGTAACTTAGCTTGGGGCTAGATGGCGATGTGTGGAATGTCCTGCAATATTTATTTATTTATATTATTTAACTTTACAGAAATCGAGTCAACGAATGGTTTCCTCGGTGAAGACTTTGTGACTATCACTTGTTTCCTCACATTCAACTTGACTGCAATGATAGGAAATATCACCGCTAGTTTGTGGCAATATGTAAGTATTATTTGTCCCGATCCCATGGGAATATCAAAATAAAAAAGTAACCTTCCTTTTAAAAATAACTATTGAACACAATTTTTTTAAATTCGAACTAGTAGTTTGTGAGATTGAAAGTAGCCTTCCTTTATAAATGAACTATTGAACACGTTTTTTTTAAATTCGAACTAGTAGTTTCTGAGATTAAAAGTAGCCTTCCTTTATAAATGAACTATGGAACACATTTTTTTTCAATTCGAACTAGTAGTTGCTGAGATTAAAAGTAGCCTTCCTTTATAAATGAACTATTGAACACGTTTTTTTTCAATTCGAACTAGTAGTTGCTGAGATTAAAAGTAGCCTTCCTTTATAAATGAACTATGGAACACATTTTTTTTCAATTCGAACTAGTAGTTGCTGAGATTAAAAGTAGCCTTCCTTTATAAATGAACTATTGAACACGTTTTTTTTTCAATTCGAACTAGTAGTTGCTGAGATTAAAAGTAGCCTTCCTTTATAAATGAACTATGGAACACATTTTTTTTCAATTCGAACTAGTAGTTGCTGAGATTAAAAGTAGCCTTCCTTTATAAATGAACTATTGAACACGTTTTTTTTCAATTCGAACTAGTAGTTTCTGAGATTAAAAGTAGCCTTCCTTTATAAATGAACTATTGAACACATTTTTTTTAATTCGAACTAGTAGTTTCTGAGATTAAAAGTAGCCTTCCTTTATGAATGAACTATTGAACACGTTTTTTTTAAATTCGAACTAGTAGTTTCTGAGATTAAAAGTAGCCTTCCTTTATAAATTAACTATTGAACACATTTTTTTTAATTCGAACTAGTAGTTTCTGAGATTAAAAGTAGCCTTCCTTTATAAATGAACTATTGAACACGTTTTTTTTAAATTCGAACTAGTAGTTTCTGAGATTAAAAGTAGCCTTCCTTTATAAATGAACTATGGAACACATTTTTTTTCAATTCGAACTAGTAGTTGCTGAGATTAAAAGTAGCCTTCCTTTATAAATGAACTATTGAACACATTTTTTTTCAATTCGAACTAGTAGTTTCTGAGATTAAAAGTAGCCTTCCTTTATAAATGAACTATTGAACACAATTTTTTTAATTCGAACTAGTAGTTTCTGAGATTAGCGCGTTCGACCAAACAAACTTTTTCTTTGTAATATTAGCAGCGCGGTTTCACCCGCATAAGTCCCAAATCCGTTGGAATTTTGGGATAAAATGTAGCCTATGTTACTCATAATAAAGTTTCATCAAAATTGGTAATGTAGTTTCGGAGCCAATTCGATAAAAAAAAAATTTTTTTGTTGCAGAATAATTTTCAAACTAATATATCTCCTAAGATATGTAAAATCAAATTATCAATTTTAAATCAAAATTATACTTGCCTACATTAAAAAGTTCAAATTATTTTGTTTGGTTTTTTATTTAATTTCTGGGTGGGGGTATTTTTGGCGTTGTTTTGGTTTATTTTTACTTATTATTATTTTTATTTTGTGTAATTTTTTGATGTAATTATTACAAAACTGCAATTCTGTTTTAAATTAAAACTTACTCGAGATGAATAACATATTTATTTGTACGTTTTATTATTATAATACTAGCTGCGCCCCGCGGTTTCACCCGCGTAAGTCCCGATGCCGTGGGAATATCGGGATAAAATTTGGCCTATGTGTTAATCCAGTTCTCCAGCTATCTAGATACTGAGTTTCATCACAATCGGTCCAGTAGTTTTTGCGTGAAGGAGTAACAAACACACAAACTTTCACATTTATAATATTAGTAGGATTGATATTTTCTGCTTCTTTTTCCAGCCAACACGTCGCTGGCTAGTCGTGTTCACAACCGTCCGTATATTGTTCATCCCGTTCTTCTTCCTGTGCAACTACAAAGCCGGCTCCAGAACTCTACCGATCGTTATAGACAATAACTGGGTTTACTGGCTCGGTGGAGCCGTCTTGGGTTGGAGTTCGGGACACGGTAGCTCCTTGGGCATGATGTATGTCACTGGGTAAGTTTGTATTCACAACTGTCCATATATTGTTCATATGCCGCAGAGCTCATCAGTCATTATTTTAACTGTTGCTCCGTTGTTTTCTCTACTCTCTTATAACGTTAAATATCTATCTATCTATCTATCTTTAAAGATGAGTAATGAAACGCGGACAGCGTCACCCGATGCGTGCAGTTTTGATATTGTATAAATTGTATCATGATACGCCCCCCGGTTTTAGTCCTATTCCTTTGGAAATATCGGGATAAAAATAACCTATTTGTTATTTTAAGGGCAGGTGCTAATAAAGCAACCAAAATCGACCTTTGTTTTAAGCAACTCTAAGTAATCAAATAATCTTTTTTTGTTATTTGGATATAAATGGATATTGTAGTTTAATAACCATATTTTTGTTTATTGTGGTTGAAAACATGATATGAACAACTTCGTTCGATAAAAAAAATGTTAGAAAACAGAGAATTATTAGATCGTTTATCGGGTTTTATTCAAAAATAGTTAACGTTTGTTTCTAAAAATGAATCAAATGATAGGTTTTGACCTCTAGGAACTATATTTCTGGATAATAATGCTAAAATGTTTTGCATATCGATCAAATATAACAGTTAGCACGCAGCACGCTACGTTTTTGAGAGCGGGGGCTAAGGTAATGTGAATACCTACACACGGTACCGGAAGAGCGCATTAAGGCTTCAGCTATCTACATACTAATTTTCATCGCAATCGGTTCATTCTATTATGCATAAAAGAGTAAAAAAATAACGGACAAACTTTCACATTTTTCCATTTAATCTTTGTACTAATCTTCATTTCTTTTTCCAGTACGGTAGCCCCTGAACACGCGTCCAAAGCCGGCATGATCGGTGCGGCCACGCTCGTCACCGGCATAGTGGCCGGCATTACATTCAGTCGACTGGCCCCGATCATAGTCAACATGGACCTGTGGAGGGGCATGTAGCGTCTACTGACGTACGCGCAGGCATTCTGGGCGTTCCTTACACGGAAACTACAATAGTGATCGGTGTTGTCGTGATTGGACAGTGATTGGGGTGATCGTGATTAGACAGTGATTGGTGTTATTAGTGTTCCTGTGATTGGAATAATCAGGATTGGGAAAACTGATTGTAATTGGTATGTACATCAATTTCGATTAACCATTCAAGTAACTAATCATGATTGTATAGTGATTCCAAACACTAGAGTACTTTGACTAATGATTGGAGCAATCATTGGTGTGTACACTTATTGTTGTAATCATTGAGGTGTGATTCGAATAACCAGTGTTTGGAGTCAATTACTCCAATCACTGGTCATGATTGTATAGTAATTACAAACACTACAAGCCTTTTACCTAATAATTGGAAAAAGTGATTGTGATTGATGTGTACATCAATAGTAATCACTGGGATCACTACCCAGTGTTTGGTGTAACTCGTCATAATTGGATAGTGATTCCAAACACTGCAAGCGCTTTACCTAGTGATTGGAGCAATCATGATTGTGATTGGACAGTGATTATGTTTCTTAGGAGTGATTGGTAAAAATGACTGAACTAAATAGTGTTTAAATATCAGTAAACACATACAGAAAATTATTTGACCTGTCTAAACAGAATATGATTTTTCTTTCTTTTAGAAAATGTTAAAACAATTAATTTTATCAAATCCTTAAAATGACAATATATTATGTACATAAAATCTAAATAATTATATATTTAAATTGTAAAGGTAAAATATTTATACTTATAATATCAGAACATTTTAAGCAGAATTTTGTTCCCGATTCACATGAAAATAATGTTAATTAATTTGAATTCAACAAGTTGCGTTTGTGTTGTATACAAATAAATTATTTAGGGATGATTCTAAAGGTTCTGATTTTAATTCAATTTAAGTATACGTATTTTATTATAAAACATATATAATAGATAGAATGATATTAAAATTGTGACAGTAAATTATATACAAAAATATAGAATGGTATTTGTATGAGGCTCTTAAACTATGGCATATTGTAGATGCGTTAGTATGTCTTTGGAAGATAATATCTTGAAGATATAAAACTGAGATTTTATGACAAGAAACATATGTAATCAAATAACTAACAAATTGCAATAACATTTATTTTTTTCAATTGAAATTTCAAAATTATTTAGAGAAATAGACTTCTTTCACTTGCACTCTGATGACGTTACAATGGGCGATATGACGACATGTGCCATGTCTTATTAAAAAAAAACAAATGACAGCCAACTAATAAATATAGAGATAAATGGACACACTTTTTTTACACAACTTAGGCAATAGAAGACATTGATATTACGCCATTGGTGACCACGTTTAAAAGTTTAGAAATATTGAAAAATGTATTAAAAAGTACTAGTGAGGGAATCTCAATAATATACAAATTAGTATCTTAAATTAGTCTATTTACGGAAAATAATATAAAAACCATAGTCAGGAAATTTGGACAATCCCATTTGCAACGCAGAAGGTTATGGGTTCGATTCCCGCCTCAAACATATATTAAGTATATATTTACAAAAAAATATATATAAGTATGCTATCCGTCGTCTCGTCACCATAATACAAGCCTAGTTGCTTAGCTTGGGGCTGTCAAAGTCATTTTTTTTTATTCCTTTGGATGCTTAATACATTTGTACATAGACCACATAGAAACTTTTAAAAACTAAGTTAGGATATGTGCCTTCGGAATGTGCCCACTAATGAAAAGAAGGCACAAGAAACTCATGGGGGTTTTTTTTCATGTGATCACACTCACAAAGGTCAATATTTCAAATATTTGAAATGGAGCAACTAGAGTCACGTCCATGGGTTGTTATCATTAAGGTAAGACGAAGTATCATAGTACGCCTTATTGCACAATTTATGCTTTATAAAAGTTTTGAACCTATTAATGGACATGTACATATACTGGATAACAAAGTGTCGTTTAGTTTTATTATTTTTTGTATCTTCAAGATATATCAACAAAGTATGTTAGTTAAGAAATGCTACGTATGGTTAATGTGAAGTATAAACATGTTATTGTTTGATAAAGTATGGCTAAGGATGATATAGAATGATTAACAATTAAGTTTGATTGTTTGTTTGTGAAGGACGATTAGGAAAAATGGATTTGTAAATGCCTTGCCTTATTCATAGTATAATTTATCAGGAAAATTAAATAATATTGTAATTTTGGGGCTATTTTTGTAAGATGGGGTTATTTGAGTCTTATTTGCCGTAACAACAGCAAAATAAGGGTTTGGTAAAATAGAAAAAAAAACTTTGGCCAACACCTATATCCATAGCTTTCATTCATGGCTTTTAGATGGATAAACAATACATTTTTTTGTTAATACGCTCTAAGTCCAAAATAACCCCTTACAAGCATTTAACCCCTAATAGTTTTATAGTTATGAGGACAAATTAATACAATACATAAATTCATTTTTGGTGCTTATTTGTAGTACAATGGATAATATTCAATATAAACAAGTTAACTATGTGGGGCTATTTTATTAGTGTTTAATGGTTATTTCTTGGGGATATTTGGTTAAGAATGTGACATTATGAAAAATGACAACAATTTAATAATAATTAGCTTTTTAAAATAGCCCCGTCTTAAATATCGGATTTAATATTAACTTTCATGTTCATGTCTATCGTGGTAAAATTATGTATGTTAAAATAAAAAACCTGTTGCATTTGCTTTAGAAATATCGACAGGGTTTGAACTACTACAGTGAGAGCTAAAATAAATGTATTTTTTTTTTCGCAAAACCAATCCCGATCCTTTCGGCCGTAACAGAACCGTGGTTTAGAAACCAGTTATAGTCCTAAGGGATCGAAATTTACACCGCGAAACCTAGTAGGTACAGATGAAATATTCTTATTTTAAGAATTTTGCTTATAAATTACGAATAGTGCTTATCATTTGCTACAACTTGTTTGGCGATTTTTCAAGACAAGGAACTAGTCCTTTTTTAAAATAAGCCTTATTTCGGAATGCCTTGCGCCTATCACTAGAGTCGCCATAGACTTTGAAGCAGATTCTACGACCCTGTTGATATTTCTGGCTATACTTGTTAAATATATGATTTTAAACTATACTGGGGTTATTTTCACTATTAAATTTATACAGGGTTATTTGTAATATTAGCAAGCGGTTGAGGGGGCTACTTCTGTGCACCTAAACAAACAACTTTTGTTCTACGACTTTTGGAAATTCGTATTTTTTTTGATAATTTTAAGGTTTTTTTTTAATAAATCTGCTGATTTTTTAAATTACTTAACCTCAATATTTTCAAAAATGTTCGAATTTTTATATAAAATTATCCAAATACGAATTTCCAAAAATCGTAGAACAAAAGTTGTTTATTTAGGTGCACAGTTGTGGACCTCACAACCGCTTGCTAATATAGTTACCAATATCCCTGTATAAAACGTGATATTAGAGTAGGGGATCGATATTAAAAAGCAAACGCACGCTTAAGGAGGTAGTCCTATACGGTTGCCTTCGACTGTTAAGAGGAAAGGGTACCGGCGCTCTCTCCATAAAACGTAGTCGACTGTTTCCTCCCTGGATAATGACACTAGAGCAAATATTTTTGTTGCATAAAACGTATAACTGCCATGACTATGTCCCTATGTCTTTTTTTTCATTTTTTAATTATCATAGAAATTTGAAATTTAAAAAATAGCATGGTCATGGCAGTTATAAGTTTTATGAAACAAAAATATATGTTCTAGTGTCATTATCCAGGGAGGGAACAGTCGACTACGTTTGTATGGAGAGAGCGTCGGTACCCTTTCCTCTTAAGATCCACCCGCGAACTCCAGTCTTGTTGAAAATGATGTATAACATAACATCTAAATATCTCCACAAAATAAAAACAATAAACATGGTAAATATCTCATTAAAATAATTTTAATAGTTACGTTTTTCGGTAGCTAGTACAAAGTTTGTTGGTTTGATCCTGTAATGTTATAGTGCCTCGATGGTATGACGGATAGAAAATGTAAAATAAAACAGCTGTTCATTTTTCTTCAGTAAGCGCACAAGTTCGATAATTTTCCTATAATATTAATAATATTAATACTAAACATTTTTTAATGTGTTTGTCAGACTGAAATAACTAACATTGTAAATGGTTTATTTTAAGTTTAAAGTCTTTGGTTTTTTTTTTGTATTTTGGCGATATGTGAAATCAAAGTTGCACATGGTTTTGTTTTAAATTAATAGTTTTATTAATGGGGAATACTACCTTTTTTATTTTCTATCTATAAATATATTTTAATTAATTATTGCGGTTCGTTAAGAGGAAAGGGTACCGGCTGTCTCTCCATACAAACGTATTCGACTGTTTCCTCCCTGGATAATGACACTAGAGCAAATATTTTTGTTGCATAAAACTTATAACTGCCATGACAATTCCCCTAAGTTTTTTTTATATGTTTTGTTTTTTTATCTCTTATTCTCTATGAAAATTAGAAAATGAAAAAACCAAGACATAGGGCATAGCCATTTCAGTTATAGGTTTTATGCAACAAATAATGTTCTCTAGTGTCATCATTCAGGGAAGAAACAGTCGACTACGTTTGTATGGAGAGAGAGCCCGGTACCCTTTCCCCTTAGTCTCGCTAAAACTCGAGAACGGCTGGACCGATTCGCCTTATTTTGGTTCTGAAAGGTTTAAAAGGGGAAAGTTTTAAACTGAGAAAAAATGTTAATTGAAAAGATCGAGTTTCACGCAGGTTTCATGCAGTATTTCGTAGATTTATCGTCGAAATATGAAAAAAAAAACCAAGACTAAAGAAGTCTATATTAACGGGTGTTTATTTTGTCCCTTTCTTGTGTTCATGACGGAAACCAAATAATGATGTTAACATACAGACAGACGTTGCATCCCGGCTAGTTGTTAATCGCTATTTATTCTATAGTAAAATGTTTTTTTTTTTCTTTTAATTTTTGTTTTTTTTCCCTTTATTTTTCATAGCTGAGCTTATAATTTATTTAGATAGGTAAGTTTTTTTTGTAATCCTTTGATTGGAATATGATTTTTACATGTGGCGACATTAATTTAAAGTGCTTTTAAATCACAGATCCCGGTGCCTTAAACCATCTTCCATTGTTTTCTAAGCGGCCATCGTAGTAAATTAAGTAAAAAATATTTATTCGAAGTTGATTCGAAGCTTGCATTGTATGTCAGTTGTTTAGCTTATAGAATACGTATGGGTACTGATATGCCGAAGATATATCGCACATCACATTTTAAAGTCACTGCCACGTAAAACAAATGGAAGTAGATGCGCACGCACATGTTGAAAGATGCATCGCTGCGATTCGATGGTCATCGATCTGACTCGTGATTGGTCAAAACAAGCTCTCCGTCTCGCTCTGCACTGCTTGGCCCTTGCTTGCTACGACTTTGCCGACCGCTGGACTAGGGGATCCGATTTAGAATGTAGAAGGTGGTTTTCTGCGTTTGTGGAATATTACGTATGTAGTTGTTATTTTACGTAATTATTTCTACTAATTCGCAAAACTCCACACAATCTAGAGTTTGTACGGTGTCAATGTGCAATGCATCTTCGGCATGTATCCAGACTATGAATGAAACGTTATTTGCGTACAAGTATTCTTAGCTTGTAGTTGGATATAGTGAAGCTTAGTTACAAAATAACGTCGGCTACGTACGCACTATGCGGTTTGGCTAGATGCGACCGTAGGATGCGGTTACGATTGCGGCTAACCGCGTGAAGACCAAACGTAGGTTGTTTGCGATTTGATCGACTATAGTAAGGAGCACAAAATAGTAAATAGTTAGTAGGGAGATTAGTATAATAATATGCCGGTAAAAGCTAACCAATTGGTGCGTATAATGAGCGTCCGGCTAGTCGTAGATCGGCATTTCCACATATCCCTACTGATCTATCTTTACTGGTATCCCACTTGGAGTTCTCGTTATCGTTACCGGTGTGATATCTATGTCTTCTATACATATAAATTGCTTTGTCCTGAATGACTGACTGACTGACTGACAGATCAACGCACAGTCTAAACCGCTGATCGTAGAGACCTGAAACTTGGAGGGTGTGTTCTTTGTGTGAAAGGAGGATTTTCCGAAATTTTACTCCTAAGGGGGTGAAAAAGTTTGTATGGGACAACGAGATTCCTTGGTCCATTTTCGACTTTTATGCGGACGAAGTCGCGAGCAAAAGCTAGTATGGAATATTCTGCTCCATCTATCCCTACTGATCCGCACTGATAGGACACTAGTTCAGGCCTGAGCTCTAAGCGAACAAGGCGGTTGTACTACAGCCGATTTTGTGATACGTATTTTGGTTAGCCGAACGGTTACGGCTGACTGCATCCAGCCGCACACATAGTGCGTATTTAGCCTAAATCCCAACACAATCTAGCATATATAGCGATAAGTTTATCATATTCATCAATGACATATCTACAGATACTGAAATTACTTGGAAATTATAAGAAACAGTTTTGCCATTAGATAGGGTCGAAATAATCAGGAATTGTAAAACCATACCTACTTCTATAAATTAAACATATACATTAGTGAAATAATATTTATTTATCTACATCATAATAATAGATACTTACATAAAGATAAAAAAAAGAAACATAAAAAATACCAAATATATTTTAAATGGAATCAAATAAATTTAATCAATAGTTAGTACAATAGATTTAAAGACAATAATAGGAGAAAAAATACCCATTATTAAGTTTTAAATTTATAGATAAGTTGCGGCCTACAGTTTCACCCGGGTAGGTCTCTTGCAAAATTTAATGTATCCTAATAAGTTTCATCAAAATCGGTTCAGTAGTTCCGAAGATTACCTATTACAAACATACAACTAAACTACCTCTTTATAATATTAGAATCTTTAGACGAAAAAATATAAGAAAAATAAAGTATTTGACTTTTTTATACCAATATCTCGCATTGATTAAAATAGCTATAAAATATAAAACTACTAAGATAAAAATCTATAATCTTTTTCCCATAATCTTTTTTAAAAAAATCTACTTGCCACTCTTTTTCTACCTCTGTACTTCACTATCAAAAAACTATTCAAAAAGTGCTTATTTTGAAAAAAAAAACTCCTATTCAGGATTTGAATGCTATCTTGGACAAGTAACAACTCAAAACAACCTCGGATCTGTTTTAGTACTACACAACACACAGCCAAGGTTGAAGGTTCGCATCTTGTTCAGAATTTCATAGATAATTTCACTAAAAATTCATCCAATAGAATATCTAGTACCATAATCACATTAAAAGTTCTTAGTAAAAACTAAGTTAAGACGTATGGTAACCACAAGAAATTCCAAGATCCAAGTTTTGCTGGCACTAAGGTACAGTCGGCAACAGAGTCAGAGTATAATAAATAAATATTTCAGGACATTCTACACATCACCATCTAGCCCCAAGCTAAGTAACTAGACTTGTGTTATGGGTGCTAGACAACGGATATACTACTTATATACTTTTCTTTTGTAAATATATACTTATAATACATAGAAACAACCAGACCAAAGACAGATATCTAAGCATAAATACTTTTCTGAGGCGGGGATCGAACCCGCAACCCAATGTTTGGCAGTCCAGCATGGTGACCATTGTGCCAACTGGGTCGTCGAGCGTATAAGTATAAGTGATAGCAGTTTTAGAGCTCTACGGTGGGTCTACATGTTGCCTGATTGTACGCCGAGCCGACTCGATCTTGACCTTTTTGTCATGTTCACAATCACTCATTATCTATAAATATATTAAGTTCACTATATACCTATATAACTTTACCTTATAAAAAGCACTCCTCTTAGTCGAAGGCTGTGAAATAAGCTTTAACCTTACCATTGTAGATATCATCCCCTAAATAACTCTTCAATCGTATAAATTATAAAATTTTATATACCTTCCTACGTACACTGAGCAAAACAGTTATGGTACCAACGCACACATTGACATTCTACTTTCTGGACTGAATCTTTAGACTATACCTACCAATAGACAACTGATTAGTGATTACTTATGCAAAGAGCTTAAATTGGACATCATTTATTATTAAATGTGACAATTCATTTCTGTGTTTAGAGTTGTAAATGTGTGCGTTATTCGTGATCTATACGTGCGAAAGGTGGGCGTTCTTTTGCATTAGTGTAAGGTGGTACCCTGAGTCTTTTGCTCAGTGTACCGATACCTAACACTTAAATAATTAGAGATTTACAACTTTACCTATAGATACGTCTTTCCTTTTCTTTAAATCCTACATAATATTTCATGTTTATAAGATTATTGCCCTCTCCGTACGAAATGCAACATTTTTTTTGAACAGATTTTTGACGTGATAACGTCTTATAAATTGGTGGCCTGCTATCAAAAAAAAGTGTAACGTTATGCGTTATTGACAAGTAACCATAGCAACGTACTGTATGGTAATGTCAACGATGCAAAAGAGTTCTTATGACGTTGTCACGTAAAATTATCGTCCGTAATCCTACTTTACAGAAAACCATTTTTTTAAACATGTTTTTTATAACAACTAATTTATTTATATTGCCTTAAGGTGAAAGGGTACCGGCGCTCTCCCCATACAAACGTAGTCGACTGTTTCCTCCCTGGATAATGACACTACCACTAGTTTTTTGTTTTTAAATCTTAATTTCTATGATAATTAGAAAATGAAAAAAAAATCCAAGACATAGTGGCATGGCAGTTATAGGTTTTATGCAACAAAAATATTTGCTCTAATTTCAGTATTAGGGAGGAAACAGTCGACTACGTTTGTATGGAGAGAGTGCCCGGTACCCTTTCCTCTTAAATTCGAAGAAAGGGTAGATTCCAGATAGGGGCAAACCTAGGTTTTAAATTAACAAAAAATGGTCGTAGACGCATTATTCAGAAAAGAAATACATTTCTATGGAGAAAGCAATACCCATGTACCTACCTAGCCCTTAATTTAGGAACCTACTACGTTGTGATTTTAATTCCTTCAGTACAAAGTAGATCGAAACCAACATATTTAGGTACTTACAGATTATTAATATGATGTATATTATGTATCTTTTATCCCTGTATATAATGCATTTATACTGTATTTGTATTTAGTCGATATACTACCTTCGGTTTCACCCTCGTAAGTAGCAATCCTATCAGTATTAATCAGGATTTCAAATAGCAAATTTACTTTTGAAGATGATCGATTTCGTAAAAGTTATGGCATTTGAATGTAAAGAATACTTAAACAATGAAACTTTCGCATTTATATTATTAGTTAAAATATTTATTATATCAAATATTTAGTATATTAATCCATATCTTGCACTAAAGTTGAACTCCTAATTTAATAATATAAAGCAGTCTATTTCAAGTAAGTATCTCTACAGTAAAAACTTCTTAACATTTATATCTACTAAAATAATACTACAAATCAATTTAAAGTATGTTTCTGGACGATCGAAGTTTGGCAAGTAAAGTACCCAGATAGCACCTATGGTAGTCAAACTTCAGCTATGATTTGAAGAGGTGTCCAACAGTAATTAATTATCCCATGAATGTACTTTATTTCAGAGTAAGATTCCGCCTTCCACCGAATTTTCATGATTTTATAAAAGCTAATAATTTCATAACTTAAAAATCATCAAAGTTGGCCCACGCGTTAATTTGAGCTGTAGAGAGCTATATATTTGGGTTCAAACATACGTAGAAAGAAAAAAAGAATGTATGTTCTGAACACATAAAAAAGCACAAGAAAAAGTAGTACAGTCAGCAAAGGTTCTGCTTGATATCACTAAAGCTTTCGAAGTGTTAGTTATTACACGCAGAATAACCAAAAAATATTGAACCGTCATTAAAAAAAATTAAACTTTAAAATAAGCACCTGCTAATAAAGAAGTATTGCCAAGTTCTCTCCTCTGGACATGGTCGACTAAGCTGAGAGGGTAGTAGGTGCTGGGCAAGCCTGCTCCATCCTCACGCAAAAGGGACCCAATTAAAAAGGGTCCAATGGCGAAAAACAGCCTGTATACAAGTACAAGTACAAGCACCTGCTACCCTCAGTCCTTTGCTGACTGTACAACAAAAAAAAAGTTCGTCCTCAGCACGATGATAGAGCTAGAAGCCCCAGCACTGATTTTCAGGACGAGCAAACATACATACATACACTGATAAACACTTTACCACTCCTTGCGTCGCGCAGTCGGGTAAAAAGGAAATAGCAAACTTTTATAGTACCTAAACCTTTCTGGTTCGTCTTTCGGTTTTCTGAAAGGTGTTGGAACTATTGAAACTGTCTGGCTATTAGAAACATTACCAATCGATTGGTACAAAAATATAGGCTATTTTTTTGCAAAATAAACACATTCGACTCTTGGCTTTGCTACCTGATAACTCTCCAAGCCACTATGGCCTAAACTTCATTATTGCACATCGTTCATAACTGTGTTGGGAGCATGCGCTGAGAATTTCTCAGCTTTTATAAAATGAAAGTTCGGTGGTAGGCGAGTCTATTTATCCTGATGATTTTCAAAGATCAATGACATAGCTTATAAGTTCGTAAGTCCTCATAAAAACTGTCAGAATTCGAGCGTCCAAAAGGTGGGCATAGGCTAGAGCAACAGAACATCGAGCCAATCGAGCATCCGATGTGTCCGCTGTTTTCAAATTCACTCAAACCACACTTCAACCATTTGCCTAACATTCGCCTGTATTGTACAGTCACCAAAGGACTGAGGGTAGCAGGTGCATATTTTAAAGTTTTATTTTTAATTAATGACGGGGCAATAATTATTGATAATTCTGTGTGAAATAACTAACACTTCGAAAGCTTTAGTGATATCAAGCAGAATAATTAAGTAAATAAATAAATATTGCAGGACATTCCACACATCGCCATCTAGCCCCAAGCTAAGTAATTAGACTTGTGTTATGGGTGCTAGACAACAGATATACTATTTAAATACTTTTCTTTTGTAAATATATACTTATAATACATAGAAACAACCAGACCACAGACAAATATCTAAGCATAAATACATGTCTGAGGCGGGAATCGAGCCCGCAACCCTGTGTTTGGCAGTCCGGCATGGTGACCCTTGTGCCAACTGGGTCGTCAATTAACAATTAATGAACTGTTATTTGAAAAATAAAAACTTTTAAATATGCACTATCCTCAGTCCTTTGCTGACTGTACGTACCATCCCTAAGAACGTTACATAACATTTTAATCCTCGAGACAATGCTCTAGTCTAAACTCACCTTAAAATAAACTAAATTATCTTCTTATACGTTAGTCAGAGAAATCACATGTGACAATAATAGTACGACCTTATGAATATTTGTAACGGTATTTTTCCACTTTTCCACATAACGTACCCATTTCCACTGTTCACCCTGATGTAATCAAGTTATTTATAATAAATAAAATTATAAAGTTTAAGCTGTTTTTTTTACACCTATAATATGCTGACTCATTGACTCAAAGTGAATTATGACCTCCGAAACGTGAGTCCTCCACTATTCCCTTCGCTTTCCTGATAATCGGCTGGTGCTGCGCTGGAGCTGGTTGGTTGCAGAAGTCAGTGAGTCATTTAAAACATTTGCCCCCCTGCGTCGACACCGAAGTTCGAACTTGCTGTTACTCCCTGGATTCGAACCAGCCGCTCTCTACTTCAAAGGCGGGTATAGTTGCCGTTGGTCCACATACTTTTGTGTGACGTAAACTTGCGTGACGTAAACTTTTGAATTTACACTCTACTTCAATAAAGGTGCAAGATGTCTACCAGGACTAGGAAACTTACGACTAAGTGCGCCGGCTGTAATGTGGAAATCGGTACGGATAAATTTTTGTCTTGCTCTAAAATAAATTGCCACTTGGTATACCACCTAGACTGTGTGGGAAAATCGGCGCGTGCGGAAAAACACATAGCAACGTGGACTTGCCCAACTTGTGATTGTAATTCAAAAAGAACTGGAGATAACTCATCTACTCCAGTCAGGCATCGTTATCATACTGAAGATGAGTCTGCTAATGTAACTACACGTCACGAAGAACTTGACTGGGTGACTCGTGCGGGGCCTAAGAATAAAAAACCATCTGAAAAGACCGTGCGCTCTCTTGGTGGCCAGGATAGCGAGCCCACCTCAAGGCCTATTGTAATTAGATTTGTCAGAAAATCCAAACGCGACGAGTTCCTAAAAGCGACCCGTGTCAGGAGGAACATAACTCTCAAAGACATTGAGGTTGGTAACAGTACAAACAAATTATACGTCAACGAACGACTTACTTTTCAAAATAGGCGGTTATTTCGAGAGGCCCGCATTCGAGCTCATAGACTGGGATTCAAGTACTGCTGGATCAACGACGGCATCATCCTCTTGCGGAAAGATGAGGGCAAAGGATCTCCTGCTATACAAATCCGCTCCTGGTCTGTACTCGAAGACAAACTCAAGCTGCCTACGGAAACCGCCGCGCCCGGTACTCTTGCACAGTAGTTGTCTCAGATTTAGGGCTTATATTGTCAATTATGTTTTATTTTATTATTTATCACGGCTCTACTCACTCTTACACTCATTACACTCTGTTCACTCTCACAGTTCACTCTCACATGTATGAAAAGGCATTTAAGTCCCAGATTGCGCAAGTCAGACAATCTCGCATCTAGTATAACTCTCTCTAAGTTTAAACTTTATCTCCACCTAAATAATATGATAAATGGCTACGGTTGATTTATACAATATTAAAGATTTTGATAACTTTTATAATATTAACTGTTACACTTGCGCTTCTCTGGAAGACTGTAAAAAGTTTCTTGATATTTCCTATAACATAAAACTTCTAACTTTCAATATCCGCAGTATAAATAAAAATACGAATACATTCCTGGTTGCATTGAAACGCCTGGACACCTCCTTTGATGTTATTATTTTAACCGAGTGTTGGTTAGAGAGCGGCGCCAAACCATTTACTATTCCCGGATACTCTTCGTATTATACGGAAAAAGACACAAATAAATGCGGTGGTGTCGTAGCTTACATTGCAAACAAATGGACTCCCACTGTCACTGAAACCAGTTTCAGTGAAGCTGAATGCCTACAAATTCAATTAGATGAGTCGCTAGTAATTTTAGGAATCTATCGCTCCCCTTCCTTTAAAAAACTGGATAATTTCTTTACCTTTTTAGGCAAAACTTTTAAATCATTATGTAAAAATAATGTTGTGTTAGCTGGTGATATTAACATCGTTAAACTAGATGCTGAAAATTCTGATTCCACGGATTACCTTTGCTTACTTTCTGAAGCGGGTTTTCGGCCGGCTATTATGCTACCTACTAGATACAAGTCCTGTCTGGACCATATCTTTGTATTTGCTAAAACTAATTACAGCTCTCTACTAGGTCTTGTCGCTCCGACAGATGTTACGGATCATGACTTCTCTATCCTTGGTATTTCGGGTGGCTCTTTGAAGAAAGTTCCTCTTGACCGTTATTTCACAAAAATAGACTTTCCTAGCGTCCTTTCTGATCTAAAACAGGTTGATTGGTCGTCGGTAACTGACTCTACTGATCTATCTCAGGCCTTAAATAATTTTTATTCTATTCTAAACAAATCCCTTGAAAATCACAGTTCACGCAAACGTGTAAGTAGATCGCGGTTCACTCTTAAACCTTGGATCACTCCTGGGTTGGTCCGATGCATGAGGCATAGAGATCGCCTCCATCAGGCTCATCGCGCTAATCTCGACGATGTCCTTAAAGAGAAAATATACAAACGATATCGTAATTTTTTTTAGAGAACTACTACACCGACTCAAGACTGAACATGACACTCAAATTCTATCAAATAGTAGTAGCAATTCCAAACACTTATGGAAAGCGATAAAGCAAGTAACGAATACGGACAAACAACATAACTCTGCTGCACAACTCCTGACAATACTTCCCAATAACCCCGTTAATTCTTTAAATTTTTGTAACAAATATTTTGCTAATGTGGGTAATGACTTAGCACAAAAACTTTTGGACAAGCAAGATAAATCGATTGACGTTCTTCTCTCGGAACTACAACTTGGGCCCTCCTCTCCTGTCTCTTTCTTCATCCAACCAACAGACGAATTCGAACTTGATAAAATAATACTCGGACTAAAAAATAGTAGCGCACCTGGTATCGATGGATATTCAACCCACTTCATTAAAATTATTCGCCTATATATTTTACGCCCACTCTCACATATTATAAATCTTAGCATCAGTTCTGGTACTGTTCCACAGAAATGGAAACGAGCCGTTGTGGTTCCCATTCACAAAAGTGGAAATAAATCATCTCCTGAGAATTATAGACCGATATCCTTACTTAGTGTTTTCTCCAAAATCTTAGAGAGAGTGGTTAATAGCCGTTTGACAAAGTATCTTGAACAATACCACTTGCTTTCTTCTAACCAGTTTGGATTTCGAAAAAACAAGTCTACTGAGGATGCTGTGGCTGCGTTGGTGGACATAGTGTCGAAAAGCCTGGACAGCAAACTTAAATGTGTCGCCATTTTTCTAGACCTGGCAAAGGCTTTTGACATTGTTTCAACCGACGTTTTGTTGAGAAAACTAGATAATCTCGGAATTAGGGGTTTACCCCTCACTTGGTTCCGTAGCTATTTGACTAACAGAAGGCAGTGTGTACGGGTGGGTGACTGAATGAGTGGAGAAGAATTTGTTAAATTCGGGGTACCACAGGGCAGCGTTCTTGGTCCCACACTATTTTTAGCCTATTTAAATGACATTAGTGCTGTTCTGCCTACTCTTGGTAATATAATCTGCTACGCGGACGACACAGCTCTAAGTCATGGGATGAGGCTTTTCATAATGCTCAAAAGGGATTAGATTTTGTTGCCGAGTATTTGGACAGAAGTCTTCTGTCTCTTAATTCCAAAAAAACTAAGTTTGTCTGTTTTAGAAAGACTCTTGCCACTGAGCCTACCCTTACTCCATCCCTGAGAATTCACTCTTCCTGTGACCGCTCCCTTAGGTGCTCGTGTCCTGTTATAGATCGTGTTATCTCTATTAGATATTTAGGTGTTGAGATTGACCAGAGCTTGTCTTTTAAGCCTCACCTTATTCTTACAGGTAACAGGGTAAGAAAACTTATTTTCGTCATGAAATTATTGCGTGACGCTGCCGATGACAAAACGCTTAAACTTGTGTACACTGCTCTATGTGAATCTATACTCTGCTACTGCATAGGGGTGTGGGGGTGTGCTGTGAGGACGGCTTGGCTTGGACTGGAGAGGGCCCAACGCTCTGTCATAAAAGTTGCCTACAAGAAACACTTCAGATATCCAACTGACTTGCTCTATAAAGAAACCAAATTATTAACTGTTAGGCAGCTCTTTATACTCAGAGTCACACTCTCGGTGCACAAGAGAGTGTTGAATTCTGTCGAGTACCCAGCTTTGTTAGCTAGACGAGTGTTTCGCATACCACAAACCAAGGTACACTCTGCCTTTGCTCGTCGTCTCCCTAGTTTCTCTCATTCCTTTGTGTACAATCGCATCATCCGCATGTGCGACATTAAAGAGCTTAAAGTTAAAGCTGCTAAAAACAAAATAGTTGAACTGCTTATAACTATGCCTTATCATCTCACAGAGGATTTGGTTGCGAACCTATACTGGAACTTTAAAATGTATAGTAACATTCTAAAGAAATAGCTTCCCTCAGTTTTCATAAATTATCAAGTGCATTTTCTTACCTTCACACAGGCATCACACAATCGTTCAAATACATATTCTCACACTACACTCAGTACGCAACACTTGTCACACACACACACACACACACACACACACACATTTACATCCATACATACATATGTATAGAGCGTGAATTGATTAGGGTTTTGATTTTGATTTTTGTTTAATTTCATGTAATAGTTTATTGATTACTCCACGGTTTCACTGTAATTTCATACTTTATTGTAATCTTCTCTGGACTCTCGAGACACAGGACTTGTTCCTAGTTCGAGGTCCGTTGTTTATGCCAACTATTTGTATATCTTTTTCTTTAATAAACTATTATTTATTTATTTATAAAAATGAAAAAAAAGGAGAAAATATATAAAGGAATAATATTTTGGAAAATTAAACAGCTAACTACATGGACAAAGCCGCGGGCAAACGTATAAAGTATGTCGTAAATTTGTCTTTAGCTTTTTTTGCCAGTTTTTTTTTACCATTGCTAAAAGATGCAGAAAGCTCCACTGCAGCCGCAGTGGAGCACCCGAAAAGTATGGCATGCAGCTGTAAAATTACGACAGCGACAATTACTTCTATCCCTTAAGGGCAGGTGCTAATAAAGCTACCAAAGTCGACCTTTGTTTTAAGCAACTCTAAGTAATCAAATTCTGTTTGTTTGTTTGTTTGTTTGAACGCGATAATCTCAGGAACTACTGGTTCGAATTAAAAAATTTGTTTTGTGTTGGATAGGCCATTTATCGAGGAAGGCTATAGGCTACTTTTTATCCCGATATTCCCACGGGATCGGGAGTTACGCGGGTAAAACCGCGGAACGCTGCTAGTTATTTGGATATAAATGGATATTGTAGTTTAATAACCATATTTTTGTTTATTGTGGTTGAAAACATGATATGAACAACTTCGTTCGATAAAAAAAATGTTAGAAAACAGAGAATTATTAGATCGTTTATCGGGTTTTATTCAAAAATAGTTAACGTTTGTTTCTAAGAACTATATTGCCTCTAGGAACTATATTTGTGGATAATAATGCTAAAATGTTTTGCATATCGATCAAATATAACAGTTAGCACGCAGCACGTCACGGCTTTGAGAGAGTGGGGGCTAAGGTAATGTGAATACCTACACACGGTACTTGAAGAGCGCCTTAACTAAATAATGTTAATTAAATACTAATGCCGTTAGCTCCTATATTCGTATCTATAAATCTTTGCATAACATATTTCGTTACCGGTCAGATTCACAATTGCAGACCCACCGTAGAGCTCAAAAATTACTATTAGGTATTAGAATGTTTTCAACTCAAGTAAGATTTTAACCCCCTTATTCCAAAACGAGGTTTTTATCACAGTTGCTCATAAAGTGGATCTTATTCAACGGCTTTTAGGCTCATAATCCAACATATTATGCACGCGTGCGTTTTAGATTTGTTAACTAGTGCTGTAAAGTTATCCCGAAAAGGTAGGTACCAAAGCGTTTATAACTAGCAAAAATGGTTGTCTCTAAAGTCGGTTTACGAACGAAAATTTTAGGTGATAATGACTTAGAAAACGATTAAAAATTGAGTTGTTTATTTTTTGTTTTTTCTTTACTTAAATATATTGTTTTTCCGTACCATTGTATTTTGTTCTTAACCCCTGACGCAAAAACAAATAGAAAAACCCTAAAAAATAATGTATGTCACACGAGGGTGTATAGGTTAAAAGTCTTTAGCCTGGCCTTTCCGGAGCATAATTAACAAAAAAATATTGCCTTAAAAAAATGTAAACATAGAGTTATCACAAATATTTTTTATTATTTTGTTTTCTTTTCAAGTCTTTTCTTTTATTCGCAACTGTGATAAAAAACGTCGTACGATATACGTGTGGAATTGATATTTGCATCTTGGCTTCTATAACACGCTCGCTGCCGCTCGCGCGTCATATACCGCCTCTATGCAATGATCAATTTACCACACTTATATCGTAATGTACTATTAAGAATAGTCCGAGTGTGGAGATAAACCTTAGATTTAGACACATATTTACTCGTGAACTATAGTCTAAACACTATCCCTATGTCATCTTTAGGCTAGTGTTTAGACTATAGTTCCCTATATAATCTATAGGGATATTGTTTAGACTATAGTTCCCTATATAATCGATAGGGATAGTGTTTAGACTATAGTTCACTATATAATCTATAGGGATAGTGTTTAGACTATAGTTCCCTATATAATCTATAGGGATAGTGTTTAGACTATAGTTCCCTATATAATCTATAGGGATAGTGTTTAGACTATAGTTCCCCATATAATCTATAGGGATAGTGTTTAGACTATAGTTCCCTATATAATCGATAGGGATAGTGTTTAGACTATAGTTCCCTATATAATCTATAGGGATAGTGTTTAGACTATAGTTCCCTATATAATCTATAGGGATAGTGTTTAGACTATAATTCCCTATATAATCTATAGGAATAGTGTTTAGACTATATTTCACAAGTCTGTGTCTAAATGTAAGGTTTAAATCCCGTACCCGTACTTAAATCTCGTACTATTTTTAAACCTCTTTTGAAATAAAGGGGTAAAAGGTTGCTTGAGTTCAAGTTTAAAGTCTATCAACTCATGAATTTATTAGAATAAAAACATTCCAATAATTGTTATTTTACAAGTCTACGGTGGGTCAGCAATTCTGGTTCCGACCACACATTTGGTTTTGGCATCCCCACTGACATAAATACTGGTTTTGCAAGCAATGGGCATGCAACCTGCATTTCTAAAAATCTACCCATTATGAACCTAAAATATTTGTATGGGAGAAAGTTCAATTAATTCTAAGTATTACGGATGCCCCAAGGATTTCGATGATGCATGTCACATCCTCATTAGGCAGATATGGATCACAGGTGTTTTCACATCCGGTCTTGTATTTTAATTGGAAGTCTAGTTAGAATTTTCTTTAAGACCTTCTTGAATGAAGTGATTTGATGAAAATATTCATTTAGTATATAAGTTTATTATATTGCATGCCTGTAATGGGTAAGTTACTTAATTAAGCCTATTTTAAGATCCTTGTATAACTTTGCAATAAATGTCTTGATTTCTTGAAAGTCACCAGTACGTACACGTTAAAAATATTTGAATAAGGTTCCTGAAAATAGCGATATACGGTCGATCACCGGTACCTCCTTTAACTTCAAAATATTTTACAAAAAAATGGTCAAAATGAAAGAAAAAGGGTAAAATGGTTTGGTCTTAGTTATGTGTAAAATAGGTCAGAAACTTATGACTGTAGAATCTTTGTTAATAAATAAAATGCATCTCCAAAATTTTGCACCGCGGCGGCATTTGAAGGGGACTACCAAGACGAAATTAGTATTTTTTTGATAAACGAATTATGGGTTCCTCGCGTGTTGGTAACTCTTGCAGCTTCCCCAATTCGGTTTTTATGACAGTTATTTTCATAAATTGGTTCTCGCTAACGCTTATGATTTGTATACAACTTAGTTTCACAGTAGGTAGATACATTTTTTTATTTTTTTTATAATATTGCATTACATTTCACACATCGCCATCTAGCTCCAAGCTAAGTGACTAGTGTGGGTGCTAGACAACGGATATACTTCTTATATACTTTTTTTTGTAAATATATACTTTTAAAACATAGAAACAACCAGACCACAGACAAATATCTAAGCATAAATACTTGTCTGAGGCGGTAATCGAACCCGCAACCCTGTGTTTGGCATTTCGGCATGGTGACCATTGTTCCAACTGGGTCGTCATATTTAAGTAAGCATAATAGCTTACTTAAGTAGGAATAGCTTCGAAACAATCTTTATTTCCGAATGATCACAAAATAAACTAACTTAAAAACGACAATCATTTATTTGTGTTCTATAAATATTAATAAATATTCGTCAATAAATAACTAAGTCTACTTCTCTAGCATTTTCGTTCGTGTGCACTATTTACAAAATCCTTATTATGTATGAGGTATCGGTGGTTCAGGGGGTCGAAGATGATGACGAGCTCGAGGAAACGGATGCCACATTCGAGTAACTAGGCGATTGTTCAGAATTCGAAGACTCAGGATAGTAAGAATTATAGGCCAATTGACTAGGGTCCCAGACGCGCGCGTACGGGCCGGAACTTTGAGGCTCCCATTGTGGGTTGCCATAGGAATCCTGTGGGGCGGATGGTGTGGAGGCAGGAGGTCCGTATTGTGAAGCGGGAGGTCCGTATTGAGGTGCAGGAGGTGCATCTGTAGGCGGCATCATCATCATTGGCATACCTGGGAACAAAAGAACCGAGTTACAATTTGCAAGTTGTTTTTAATCCACGACTCAAAAACGACGGGGTGTTATAAGTTTGACGTGTCTGTGTGTGTGTGTCTGTCTGTGACTTCCGAAAGGATAAACCGATTTTGATATTGTTCATTTTGTTTGAAAGGTCGGGAGTGTTCTTAGCGGTTTAGCCGTCTGAAAGTTATAGGGATAAAATACTTATTAATTTTCTCTTTTTAATTACCTTTTTTCATCAGCAGGTTATAGATGAGGAATCCGAGCACCAAAGTTATGGCAATCTTGCTCAGAACTAAAGCCTTGATGGCCTTCAGACCGATGAGCGAGACTAGGATCGGCATCAGTGCCTTCATCTTTAACTTGAGGAGCAACAGGACTGGCAGCAGCAGTTTCTTCTTCAAGATACCACGAGCTGAAACCAAGTTTTATTATTTTAATATTAGTTATATAATACTACAAAGTTACGAGCGGTGTTTGATGGATTTACCTTCGCCGTTTTGACTATCGGTCTCAGGGATGTCCACGTCCAAACCTCTGTCAGATCTGTAAGTGACTTCCGCTCCTTCGAACAGGAATTCAGGAAGCTTAAATCTGAATTCATTGTTCTCCAAAATCCTTCCGACACGATCGTAGATAACTTTATCGATGTTAGCCTCGTCGAATGCCCTCGCCGACTCCGAGCTGACACCCAACTTCGTATCCAGGAATGACAGAACTTTCACTTTGAGGCACGCCATAGGGGAAGACGCCTCGAAACATTCACTAACAACACTGTCCAGCAAATCATCACTTGTCCTTAATCTAGATGTTTCAATCTCATTGTCCGCGATGGCATAACCCCGCACTATCGCGACCGAAGCCAGGAGCAGGCACAGACACTTCATCATTATTTTTCACTGTGTCATTAGTTTTGATTAATTAGACGTTCGGCCCGGCCGGTTAATGGTATAACAATGATTTAATTTTCAATGGGCTTGGTTTTTATACTTGATCCTTTGGGCAGCAAGGCACGCGATGGTAGCGCGTGCACCGCATCAGAATAGCTTTCATACTTGGCAAACTATTTATTTTCAATAGAAGAAAGTCCTGTTGGTGAGAGTGAGCGTCATCGGGTTGAAAAATATTAATTTTAATATTTCGGGAATAATAAAAATTAAATGTTTGAAACAGCATTTTGAGTGAGTTGTAATGATTATAAACTTACACATACATAAACCTAGGTAGGCATTGTATTTTAAACATACCTCAAAAAACGAGGAGTTAATAAATTTGTCGCGTATATTATGTTCACCAATTATATTTAAAGACGGCTCAACCGATTGAGATGATTATTTTTGCCTTGAAAAGGAGATACCTCAGGGTTGAAAAGAAAAACCTATATTTTTAACTAAAACAAAATTTACTGTTTTATTTTATGGAGAGGTTTCATCATTTGATCTTTAGATAAAAACTTGCCCCATATAGGATTTTAAACTATAATACTTACATCTTGTTTTTAAATAGGTACCTACCCATAGTAGTAAAAAAAAATACGTCTGTTTTGTCAGATTAATTTTAATTAATAGATTAATTTACAACGATTAACTTCCCTAAAATATTTCACTTAATACTATGACTGAATCATTCTCACTAGTTCTATTCATTAGTTCGATCGTCGAACTAGTGAGAATTACTTTTCTCATTTGTTCGACCGTCGAACTAGTGAGAATATTCAAATGAGAATCTTCCTATGAGTTGTGTACCTAAGTATGTATTTGGATATCAGATTTTTAATGTTAATAATGTGTATAGTTCTTAAGTAAGTGTTAAATCTGATGTCTGTTACTATACCTTTTATGTAAAAAATAAAAATAACTAACTTGTCATAATTCATTATTACCTACACCCCTTGCCTTTGCGTTTTATCTCGATACTTCTTCTGATTTAAACAATACCTAAGACAATTTTATTTATTATTCCCCAAAAAATGTATCTAGGTATTACGTAAATGAATCTAGAAAGTGTACAACATATTTACAAGTCGCGTAATTCCACCGAATCTCCATTATGCAATAAGGGTTGATTCGCATTGTCAATGCAGCGCGCGCGCATATTTACATTCCGCCGCCGACGCCATGTCCGGATTGTGAAATGGTGGGTGATATTTCACTTCCGTAGTCTTTGTTGGGAATTTTTTATATAATTTTTTCAGAAGAACTTTAGAAATTACAAATCTCATAACATAATTTATGAATCTAATATAAATTCAAATCAAACAAATCGAGAAATTTTACGGGCTTTTTTAAAAACATTCAATTCAATTTATGTTACTGAAAAATGTCAAATTAATAATTTGGTAACAGTTTTAGAATATTTGACTCGAAAAAAGAAGAATAGGCAAAACATTTTGTGATTCTACCACTAAATACAAAAAAAATCGTAATATGATGTCGTAAAACTGTTGCAGGTAGGTACTATTTAAACCGTATTAGGTAACATTCACACATAACTAAACACTATTTGTACTAACGTGACCATTTTACCAATAATTCACCCAAAATTCTGATACAAACTCAACTTCTGCAATACAAACTGCCATATTAACCTTTAACAATAAAAGAAATTCAATTGTATACCTTATTCCTTTGATTTAAAGCTTCTCGATTCTGATATTCTTTCAGTTACTAAAAGATCTTATATAAATTCATTTTCAACTCTTCTCTCATATATTTAAAGAGCTTTTTCGTCCAATCGATTTATTTGAAGCATTTGATAGAGTTAATAGTATAAAGTACGCCCTTAAATCAATAGTTATGGTTATGAATTGGTGCTAATGTGTCGATACTAGGTTAGCAGGGTAAGAATAGTATGCCGAGTGCCTGCCTATAGCATCCTGAGCGCCCTTACTGAATTACAATGAGGTGTGCCACAGGGCTCGCGGCTGACGCCTTTGTGTAGTCAGTGAACATATTTATCGCTACTTATCCATCTATATCTAGTAACTACTATCGTTAGTGACCCAAAAATTTAGCATTCTTAACGATCACTTTCTTGACTACAGTATTTTTTGATAAACTTTATCGAAAACTAGGTTGCCTGCACCTGAGTGAGTAAATGTAAACCTCGTATAGTTTAATGGGTGTTTATATTTTGTATTTATGTTATTTCTTATATTATTCTTAATTCTTAAAAAAATATCAGTATTAATAAAATATCAAAAATACGATGATCCTTTATATTTATATGTGTGTATATGTGTGCTTGGTGTTAAAGCCATTTGAATATCTACACCTACCAACATCTATTCGTTGACGTTTTCATTTAAATTGAAGTAGATTATGTTTTCTGCACTTCTTGGAAACCTGAGCAAGTGCGAGCTGGTGCTACGTATGGGATTAATAGACCATGAGCGTGCCGTAAACCGTTAATTAAATAGGTAATCTTGTACGTACTAAGATTTTACTGCTAAGTTATTTAAAACGATATCATTTAAGGAATAGAGGGAATACCCCGTTGTTAAAAGTTAGGTTAGGTTCTTTTTTGGTACTACGTACCTATTAAATTTAAGTTTTATCAAATTTCCATGGGGTGGGACCAGGTGATCTGTATCACAGGTAACTATTTCAGACACCTGCTTCCCACTTTCATCTTTCTTGTTTCTTGTTGCTCTTTAATTCTTGGGTTCTTTGTTATAAGTGGGAAGAAATAAACGATAAACGATTGTGTCTGAAACTAACAATACCATATCTCGAGCAGTGTTGGCCCAGTGTTAGATACTTCGAGTTTCATTTTGAAGGAAAGTCTAGGTATAGTGGGTTCGAATTCCAAATATTGCTTTTAGGGTGAAGGAAAACTTCGTCATGAAACTCACGACTTTAGTCGGCTTGAGATGCATTCTTTTCTCTGGATACGTTGACTAAGCTCGTAAGACGTGAGAGGGTGGTGTACGTTATGGGTAAGCCTTCTCCATTTGATACATGCACCAGATACTACAGCGCATTGAATACTATGAATTAAAGTTGCTGGGCGCTATAAAAATCATCTACATTAGATGTAAAGGCATTATTAGATGTAAATGTATTACTATTGTAAACACATGTACATAATATCTAACCCTATATCTAAGCAAAAAAGAAGAAGAAGAGTATAGAGATACCTAGGACAAGCTGTCCGATTAGGTAGGTCCAACTTCGAGAGGGAGGTCAATCGACGAATCCAGCTCGGCTGGGCAGCGTTCGGAAAACTGCGTGATATCTTCTCGTCTAAAATACCTCAGTGCCTCAAGACGAAAGTTTACAACCAATGTGTGTTACCAGTGATGACTTATGGCTCAGAAACGTGGTATTTCACTTTGGGCATCATAAGAAAGCTCAGGGTCGCACAGCGTGCTATGGAGAGGGCTATGCTCGGTGTTTCACTACGAGATCGAATCAGAAATGAGGAGATCCGTAGGCGAACTAAAATTACCGACATAGCCCAAAGAATTAGTAGGCTGAAGTGGCAATGGGCGGGACATGTGGCTCGTAGAACTGATGGCCGTTGGGGCCGAAAAGTCTTAGATTGGAGACCACGTACCGGAAAGCGCAGCGCGGGACGGCCTCCGACTAGATGGACGGACGACTTAATTAGGGTCGCGGGAAGTCGTTGGACGCAGAGAGCATGCGACCGATCGCTCTGGAAGTCTTTGGGGGAGGCCTATGTTCAGCAGTGGACGTCCTGTGGCTGATATGATGATGATGATATCTAAGCAATCAAATGTACCAAATTCTTATGCTTATACAAATCTATCATCAAACTTTTCAATTTTAACATCTTGTTCCGATGAAGTTCCTATCTATAAACGTTTGCAAGGATTTATTCTACATGTAATCTTGTGCAGTTCCTTTAGAAAGTATCGTACATGATCAGAATTTAATATGTTCAACGCCTTAGCATCGGAATTTTCACTTCCCTTTAGAGAAAGTGTTACCAATGTCCTGCCTTACTTTGCTTGCCTGATTACTTATTATAATTAGAGTTTCACTGTTGATCTATAATTGAAAGGAATTTCGTTGAAATTCATTAATAGGGTCAAATAGTTTAATTGGTTTTTGAAAGCACTCTATACAATTTATTTTGTATTTAATCTTTACGATTTGTAACAATGTTGTAGGTATTTGTATTTTTAGAACAGAAACTGGTGTGCAAGAAATAGTATAAATAAAAGGAAGGGAATGAAAGCTAATTTTTTTTGTCAAGAGTAAGTACAATGAGTATGGAAGAAAATAAAAATTCATTTTTTTAACTTTAAAATTTTATTCAGATTTATATTTTTTTCCAATCTACCTATAGAGCTATGTTGCTTTGTTGATGGGTGTAAAAAAGAAAATAAATAAATTACTTCATTGATTTATTGTAAAAATAAATAAATAACATCAGTCATACATCACAATCACACATCTCTCTCACCCGCAATTTATCTAAATAAATAAGTTGTATTACATAGTATTTACACTGTAAAGATTTCCACATGAAATCGTTTTATTTGGTCTGATACCATTCGTTATTCTAGTCGCGAAATATCGAACGGATTACTTTGCTAAGTCGTTGGGTTTTCTTCGTTAGTGGTAGGCGTTGTAGGCGAGTTCTTGTGCGAGTTCCTGAGGCTCGGTTTCTCTCCTGTGACGAGTGGCAGCGTACGCGGCGTCCCAGGGTCCATGCGCAGCGATCTGCGGGTGCGAGTTGTCCGCCGCGATCTGGGTAAACTACAACGTTACACGTATCCATAAAACCAGCCAATGTTAGTACACAAAATAAAGTTAATATGTGCATGGTTTCTAGTGCGAAAGATGGGTGCGCTTTTAAAGTTTGTGCTGGAAGTCATTTGGGTCAGAAAATTCATCAATTATCAACTCACCTTCTTGCAAAGCTGGAAGATGGCCAGAGCGACGGAGACAACGAAGGAGAAGAATGACAGTTGCAGGGCGTTCCAAGCCTTCAGACCTAGGACACCAATAGCCAGAGGGATGAGGGTCATGGCCTTGAGGAGCACGAACACGAGGATCGGGACGATGATCTTCTTGAGCTTAGCTTTGCGGGCTTCACCGACGGAGCGTGCGCCTTCGTTGTTGAACTTGACATTGAGGGTAAGCTCATCTTTGTCTAGGTTTCTAGGGCTGACTGTGATCTTGGTGTCGGCAATGGGCAGCTGGAAGGTCACATCGTGAGACTGAATGTAGTTCTCGATGCTGTCGAAAAAGTCACCGGTGGAACGGCCAGTCACTTCGTTGCCGGCACCGTTCTTTGTCACCTCCACAGCTTCCGAGATCTAGAAAAAAATTATAATTAATTTGGGTTTCAATATAATTTTGCTAAGAGTTTTTGGATATTCTTTAGTACCTGGAAACTGTCCTTTTTGAAAATACTGTCCAACAAGGACATGACCTTGTATTTGATGCAAGCAGCTGGGTCTGATCCTTCAACGCAGCCAGACCTCATCTCCTCAACCATACTGTCCATCGGGGTTCCCTTCCAGAACCCTGAAGGCTGTGCTACTGCGCTCCCGAACAGGGCTATTAAACACAACATTTTGCTGGACAGCATTTTGTTTATCGTACTCCTACTGTTGACTGAATGATGGTTGAACGATGTGTGATAGTTTCAACAAGGACCCTGCTGTTTTTATACAGCTATTTCAAATTCAGCACGTGGTGTTTAGTTCCGGTACGCATTGTCTTTCATAGTAAGAGCCAGGCCCGTACTTGCGACCTTCTGTGTTTGGCCAGGCGCGAGTGTAAGGGAAAGCTATTTGATACGAATCCTCTTGGTTACAACGTATTGAAAACAGCTTAAGTTCAAACATTGTAGTGAGCTAATCGGTCGTTTTGGCACCCATGTGGCGTTTGGAAGCGCCTTTTCTGTTTTTGACACAGTTCCCTGAATCGGCGAAGGATGATCCAGTTTTTGTCCTTGTCTGGTGTTTGTATTTTCATTGTGGTAAGAGCGAAAGGGCGTGGCGTATCGAAGATAAAGGTGCTTCGTATGGAGGAGCTGACGGTGCGCACGCGCCGCTTTGCATACCTAATTAAATCTAAGCTGATACCATTGAACTTGTCCGTCAGAGGTAATGTGTCATCCATTCACGATCTTTAGATAAATCTCAAGTTTCGAATACTCTCTTCTAATCGAAAGTACATTTAAAGGCTTAGGTAAAGTTTATTTTTATTTTACCAAAATTTGAATTTTCTTCTTAGCTACATTTTGCTACAGGAAAACCTAGAATGTCCCATATCATAATAAATATTTCAAGAAACTTGACATTGGCAGTATGCACAAGCTATACCTATGTGATAGATTTGTAGCAAAGCCCAAAGAACTTCTATTTAGTCGTTTTGAATAAGTTACCATAAAATCTACATCAGTTCTTCTCAATCCCAAAGTTGATTGAAATAAATCGCCTTCCGCTTTAAGACCACCCATTTGTGTAACTTATATTTCTATTTATTTCTTTACCTTGTGTTTGTCGTGTTATATGTTCCTACCTATGTTGTCGGTGCAAATAAAGTTATTTATCCATCTATTTCCTTGACGAGCGAAGTCATATTTAGTTTTAAAAAAGCCTTCTTCCAGCTTTGTGATGGCGCCACCGACCAAAAATGAAAGAAGCCATATGTATTTAATTCGAGAGCTAAATTAAGGGTATTATATTATAGACTCCGGACTTAAATGGGCCGTTGGAGAAAAAATTTAAGCAATTACACTGACCGAAGAGCAATGCTAGTGTGGTATTCCATGGTGCACTAACTCCAATGTCAATTGTGCCGATTTGTGCCCTAATATCTGAACATTGGAGGACCTGATGGAGTCCAACGCTGCTGCAGTTGTAGTGGCTACCTATCGGGCAGCAAAAAAAATACCAGTCGAGCATCATTGGCTTAAAAAGAAGAAGATTTATAAAAAATTTAGCGATGGTAGGCCTTGGCCGGCAGCTTTTAACACCACCCTCTAGACAAAGTCATGGTGCCAAGTAGTTGGAGATCGCTTTAAAAACTGCCTTCATCAAGCTGTATTTTATATCAATTTAAATAGGTCTATGAATTTATTGTAAATGGGTTGTCTAAGAAATTTCAGTTCAGAATATGATTAATTAACAATTTAATTTTTTGTTTTGTTTTTTAACCTTTTACTGGTTTGTTTCAGACAAATTCCATACCAATCTAAAGTATAAAGCCTATAGAATATGCAGACGTTAGGTTGATAATTTTTTCTATACTAGTAATTTGCACTGGCCTGGTTAATGAATTAAAGTTAATACCTGGATGACCGAGCTTTGCTCGGTATATATATATATTTTTTTTTTACTTAGTCTAACCTCAAAGCAAACACTCATTGACTTCGTGTTACTTAACAACGCCATCTGCTGGAATAATTATTGCTCACTAAAAATAGTATTAGTAGTTCGCCAATAGATGTCAGGAAGAGTCATATTTTTCAGTTTGTTAAATAAGTAAGTTTCGATAAAACACGAATAAAATGACATTTTCTAAAAATGATTCCTAGCTAGATCGATTTATCGACCCCGAAACCCCCTATATACCAAATTTTATGAAAATCGTTGGAGCCGATTCCGAGATTCCAATTATATATACAAGAATTGCTCATTTAAAGATATAAGATTTAAATGAAGATTATGTATTTTTTTAGAACTGAATTTATCTATTGACCAAACCAGTGAAAACTCGAAAAACATAAAAAATAAAAATAAATTAATAGATAGACCGATAGATATCTTTATTTGTACAACACAGTAAGGAACATAGAACACGATATATACAAAGTAAAGTAAAGTAATAACTATAAAGTACAAGTTGCACAAATGGGCGAGTTGCAAAAAAAAACCATTCTGGGGTGAAATTTATTAGGCAACCCATTTACAATATACTTATTGACCTATTTAATTTGATATATAATACTTTTTACCTTTTTTAAGAGTGGCGCCCGCGAGCACATACTAGACCGCGCGGTAGACCACCAATGAGATGGAAAGACGATATCAAACGACACGCAGGTCATGATTGGATGACAACGGCTCTAGACCGTCAGGAGTGGAAGAGGATGGAGGAGGCCTACGTCCTGGATTGGATAAACAAAGGCTGAGATAGATAGATAGATAGACTTTTCATCCATTAAACAACTCGATGAAGGTCGTTCTTAAAGGGATCCCGTACTAAAGTGATCCGTCGCGTATCATCATATTGTCCAGGCCGTTCGCTACCGTTGTTCTCTTTATACGCGAGCATGCCACATCCTCGCTTCTTATCAGGTGAAATGAGTTCAAATGCAAGCCTATTTTGACCATTGAAATATCGAAGTTGAAAATTCGACATCACATGACACAAATACTTAGTAACGGGTGATATCCAATTTGTTATTGATCCAGCGTGGACCATACATATAGAATACTAATACGATGTCCATTTTCGGTAAAGGAACGCATAGTTCCGCCACAGGTGAAAGTGATTACAATTGACTCCAATAATAAGTAACTTAATTATAATAATGAGTTAGTTTTCACTGAAATTCGTTCACTTATAGTGCCGTTTCTAATACAAAAAAAATTATTGATCAATATCTCTCCAAAGCAGCCTAATCTCATTAGTTTCTATTTCAAATTAATTTTGCATTCTATGTTTTTTACTTTAGACTTTAGAGTATAAATAAAACTGTAGTAGGTAGGTACATATACCTACTTAAAAACTTATTGGCTGCGTCACGCGGTTTCACCCGCGTAAGTCCTGTGGGAATGCCGGGATAAAAAAGCCTATGTGTTAATCCAGGTCTCCAGCTATCAAGATACCAAGTTTCATCGCAATCGGTTCAGTAGTTTTTGCGTGAAGGAGTAACAAACATACATACACAAAAACTTTCACATTTATAATATTAGTAGGATTTAGATAAAAATGCAAGGTAATAAGTTTATTAAATAGAAACCTATTTTACAAAGTTTACGTCTGGTTTGGCTCCGCACAACCAACCAAGGATAATTCTGACTAGAGATACCTTTATCTAAACCAAACCAACTTTTAGGAAAATGTACTTTTTCTAACAATTTCTTCAATTCAAATAATTTTGTTAAATTTTGGATACAAATAAGTTACAATCACTACAAAACATGTGCAGGATCACCTATAGCCATTCCGACTTTTAAAAAAGGAGTACCTAGGTTCTCAATTCTTAAAGGTTTGCATTGAGTCAGTGCGTTTACCTTCGAATTAATAGGAAGCTCGTTTTTGATGAATGACAAATATTTGCATCTTTAATCCCTAGTGAGAGATAAGTGGACTAAACTGTCTAGATAGATTCTTGGTACTAATCTATGCATAGGTTTTAAAATGTCGTCACCATCGAGATATTGGTCAAATGATCACCAAAAATCTAGATTTATACATAAGATCTAGATTTATACAAAAGATCTAGATTTATATAAAAGATCTAGATTTATACAAAAGATCTAGATTTATACAAAAGATCTAGATTTATACAAACTATCTAGATTTATACAAAAGATCTAGATTTATACAAACTATCTAGATTTATACAAAAGATCTAGATTTATACAAAATATCTAGATTTATACAAAAGATCTAGATTTATACAAAAGATCTAGATTTACTAATTACTTAAAATCTAGTTTTATACAATAGATATACCTATCTTTTGTATAAAACTAGATTTTTGGTTCGAATTGAAAAAATATTTTATTGTTGGATACCTAATCCATTTGATATTCCCACGGGATCGGGAGTTAAGCGGGCGAAACCGCGGAGCGCTGCTAGTATTTAATATATCTAAATAATTTTGACTTGGTAAATATTTACTAAATTTTCCATGCCACGTTTCTTTTGTAACGTAACTTTATGATTTAAATACCTACCTATCATAAACCGTAGGTATGCAATCGTTAAAATTAACGTTATAGCATTGTAATGCAAACTGCACTAAAACCCACACTAACTAATAAGAATTCATTACCACGCCTAGGAAGCTCTGACTAACCAAAACTAAGGAGCGAAGCCCACACTTGGCAAACAGAGGCCACCCATCTAATATTTTATATCACAAAATCATTTAGTCCAGTCATCGACGCCACGCAGTGTGGTCAGAGTTGGAATTGCAAATAAAATTAGAACATTATTCGGTTCAGTGACCTAGGATTTTCATCTCCTTTTATGAACTACGACCTAAATACCAAAAATGTCGAAGGCTAAGCTAACAGTGACCAACTTCAGTAAGCGGAATGGCAGTCCCTTCCAAAATAAACCAGAAGATTCTATTAAAATCGTTCACGAAGAAGTTCTTCAAAAATCACACTTCGATATGCAGAAAGAGAAGCAGAGTGAATTGCTCAATATAGTGAATAAAAAGACAGCTGAATACCAGTCAAATAAACCAAGTTCTGGAGTTTTTACTGAAGTGGTGACACACGGCGCTTTTACAACCAAAAATTCATCCAAAGACCAAGTAAATAAAGTTGAAAACTCATCAGCACCAAAGAATAACGGATCCACGAAATCGCTTCTCGGATTCCCATCTTCAGCCAACGATTTAGCTCTCGACGCGAAATCCGACTTGGAATCCGATAAAAACATTTCACCTGAAGTAAAAGAAATAGTAATTAAAAAACTCTTCGGTCTAGCTTCAATGGTGCAACACGTTTACGAATCTAAAGTCCGAATAATGACTGAATTTGAAAAATACAAAGACACACACATGAAAAACGAAATGAGAAGAGAGAAAGAACACTCCGAACAACTTTACAAACTGAATATGAATTTTCAGAACGAAGTCGTTCAAGCGATACAGAGGCTGAAAAGTGAGATGGATATTTCTAAGAATATATCAAAGAATGATGATGGAAATTCTCCTGAAAATGTTAAAGATTCTGTAGATTTTATTACGTGTGACGCAGTAGATAATAGGAGATGTAATTCGAATGATGACGTAAGAGTGGAAGCGGTGGAGAATTTTCCAGCAACTAATGATGGTAAACAAGAATGACTAATTGAGTAAATTGTGATAAATAAACATGATTATGAATACCTACTTTAAGATCTTTGATTTTATTTGAAATGTTCTACTATTTTTTAAAGTGTTATGTAAGAAAACGACTTAATATCTATTTGTTTTTATAGGTCAATACTTTAAAAGTGCAAAGGCACCTAACTATGTAGTGATATATAAATTAAATTAAATATTGCAGAACAATCCACACAGCGCCATCTAGCCCCAAGTTAAGTAACTGGACTTGTGTTATGGGTGCTAGACAACGTAGACAACGGATATACTACTTATATACGTTATAATACATAGAAACAACCAGACCACAGACAAGTATCTAAGCATAAATACTTGTCTGAGGCGGGAATCGAACCCGAAACCCTGTGTTTGGCAGTCCGGCATGGTGACCATAGTGCCAACTGGGTCGTCAAATAAAAATGAAATTCTGAATGATGACTGACTGATGACATATCAACCCACAGTTAAGCCAATGGATAGGCCAGACATTTCAGATACCTATAATGACGTAAGCATCCGCTAAGAAAAATATTTTGGAAAATTCAATGAAAAAGCTAACTAACTAAGCTAGTTAAATACAAAGGCGAATTAGGTTTTTCTTGTTATTTTAATATTATCAGGTAGTACTATAATAACATTTAACAATCATACAGTTCTAATTTATTGAACTGGTGTCGTAATACAACTTATTAAAAAAATGTTTGATTTATTGCTAATAGTAAACAAATTGATTTAAACTTACATTTTATAAGAAATGTGCCCAAAAGGCTGGCTGCGTTTCCTCGAATGGCTATGTTTATCCGCTGTCCGAGGTACGAGCCATGCCTTTGGTCACCCGAAGCTAAAACTAGCAATTTTTAAATCAAATTATAAAAAAACTAGCAAACCCGGCGAATTCCGTTTCGCCACCATATTTTTCTAAATTTTCTTTGCTATAAACCTCACGGAGCCCGAGACCTTTCCAACGAATGCAAAACCGTGGAAATCGGTTCGTGCGTTCTGGAGTTATAGCGTCAGGAAGGAAAACCCGACTAATATAAAAATATTATATATTATAGATTATAAAAAAATAATTGTGTTTAATTTAAAGCAAACTGCTGTATCGTTTGTGATATAAATGACGTGTTTATTTAGTTTAGATAAGTACTTAGTTATGATTACTTGGTCAAGGACATAAAAGACAAGTGTTAATGTGGGCGTGTGTGGGTTTTAAGAATTCAATTCGATAATACATAGTTTGTTTAAGCTGTGATTTAATCAATATTACGAATTTGTTGACCATATCCGCCTTTGAGTTGTTCGTACATAATTATGTTAGTGTATGTTTATATGTATACTAGCTTTTGGCCGCGACTTCGTACGCGTAAAAGTCGAAAATGAACCAAGGAATCACGTTGTCCCATACAAACTTTGCCCCCCTTTTTCACCCTCTTAGGAGTAAAATTTCGGAAAACCCTTTCTTATCGGATGCCTACGTCATACAAAGAACACACCCTCCAAGTTTTAGGTCTCTACGATCAGCGGTTTAGGTTGTGTGTTAGTCAGCCAGTCATTCAGGACAAGGAATTTCATATGTATAGAGACTAGCAGCGCTCCGCGTTTTCACCCGCGTAACTCCCAATCCCAAGGGAATATCGGGATAAAGAAGCCTATGTTACTCCCAATGAATCAATGTATCCTCATACCAAATTTTATCAAAATCGATCCAGTAATTTCGGAGCCTACTCGTTGCAAACAAAGAAACAAAATATCCTTCCTCTTTATAATATTAGTTTTAAAGTATATAAAAAGTAATAAGTATATTTAAGTATTTTATCCGTTGTTTGGTCACCATAAGTCTTAAGGTGAAAGAGTACCAGCTCTCTCTCTCCATACAAACGTAGTCGACTGTTTCCTCCTTGGATAATGACACTAGCACAAATATTTTTCTGCCAAAAACCTATAACTGCCATGACTATGCCCCTATGTCTTGGTTTTTTTCATTTTCTAATTATCATAGAAATTAAGGGGCATGGTCATGGCAGTTGTAAGTTTTATGCAACAAAAATATTTGCTCTAGTGTCATTATCTAGGGAGAAAATAGTCGACTACGTTTGTAAGGAGAGAGCCCCCGGTACCCTTTCCTCTTAATATTATAAATTCGAAAGTTAGTTTTTTATTTCTTTTTTTCGGTCAAACGACCGATTTAGATAAAAATCGAAATAGTGGTAGTTAAGGGAATATAGGAGGAAATACTTAGGATAATTTTGATCCCGAAATTCTAACGGGATCAAGATTTACGCGGGTGACGTCATAATGTATTACGGATGGTGCTAATCTAACCGTTGACTTATTAAGTTTATTGCTCTTGAACGGTTTGGTTTTGAGATGTTTTTCATCTTTACTGCGGCTGCGTTCCCGAAATAGACTTCCCATTTTTTTCTAATATGTGATATACAAAAAAGATTTAGTCATATTCATTAAAATAGCAATAAGTAAGTATACCTAAAGTTTAACTTATCTTGTGTGGGGACGAGGAAAATCCCGTTTGAAAAAAATAACTGCATCAATAGTAACTATCCAGTAAACTGTGGCACTGATCATGTGTGAAGTTACTTATGTTTGCTGCAGCAAACTTCATTGTAATCTTTGATTCTGTTAAATATTGTCGTGTCGCTGTTTCGCTTAAGTTTTTTATTCAATAAATGTTTTGATAAGTTCAACACGTTAGTAAATGTTATAGATTAATAGTAATGTGTTTGTTATAGTTATAGGCCAGTGACTCGTTGAAGGTAAGTTTCTAATGTTTATTTACATAAAAATAGTTACGCCCAGGTTCAGGCGTGTAAATCCTTAGGGTTATCAATAATTGGCCTTTACAGATCCATGCAGTAAACTTTTATTTATACTACTAGCTACGCCCCGCGGTTTCACCCGCGTAATAATTTTCTGCGCAACTTTCTTAATTTTTTATTTCATAAGAACCTTCTCCTGGTAATAACAAACAGAAACAGACCAAAAAAAGAATTGGCCAAATTGGTCCAGGCGTTGTTGAGTTATGCGCTTACCAACACATTTTGCGATTCATTTTTATATTATAGATTCATGGCTTTGTTATGCCTGGGATATAGTGCTTATCCAGAACCTATACCACCCTTTTAACTTAGTTGACAGATATGTCTGGAGACAGCTAAGCGGCGGGTTTTATAAAGATGTTTTCCTTCACTGTAAGAGCAAATTTATTGTAAGGTCCATCCATTGGTGCACAGTTATAATAATTCGTAAAAACTTTAATCCCATTTGTTTTCGGCTGTGTGTTACTTGTTGTTATAAAAAATATAAATCATTTTAAAATATATATTTATTTTAGGTCAAGAAAAGATAACTAAAAAGTGTTTGCATTTCTTAAAAGATTGACTAAGTAACCTGACTATTTTTCTTTCATTTCAGAATGGATCTTTATGAAATTATTTCTCTAGTCCTCATTCTCACTATAACTAACGCATCAGCTCAACCGAAATGCGAAACATACGAAGAAAAAAATGTAGTTTGTTCACCACCAAGCGCTGACTTTGTACTCCAAAGAGGCTTGGTATCAGACAATAATAAAACCACAGCGATAACATTAAGGGCCTGTCGAATAACCGACCTCGATTATGAAGCGTTTGAAAACGATCACAACCTACAATACATTGATCTCTCATTAAATAAAATCAAGAGCTTGAAACTAGGTGTTTTGGATGGTAACCCAAAAGTAACACACTTAAACCTGTCTCATAATATGCTGACGACTTTTCCTCTAGGGCTGTTTGATGAGAAAATTAACATAGAAGTCTTAGATTTGAAAGAAAATAGAATAAATTTGATAAAACTTGGAGTATTCGATCCTCTGAAGAAACTGGTGCATTTAGATTTATCAAGCAATGCGATTGTTGGTAAAGATTTGGATCCATATATTTTTGACCAAAGTCAAAAGATAAAGTTTATAGATTTTTCAAGAAACGATATGGCAGATTCTCCTGAAATACTTTTACACGCATTTACGGAACTTGATTTCATTAATTTGGACAGATGTTCGTTAAGTGAAGTTCCTTCGTTTGTGGCTAAACCTAATTTGAAAACAATGAAGCATCTAATGCTTTCTACAAATCAGATAACGAAACTAGTCAAACCGAGAACGTTTGTGAACTTAGACAGTTTAGAAATACTCAATCTCGCTGAGAACTCCATAGACGAAATATCACCTGACGTATTCTTTCCAATAAGAAAGTTAAAAATGATAGTTTTAAGAAATAACAGACTGAAGACTCTTTCGGATACTCTATTTCAAAATTTACGAAGCTTAGGCAATATAGATTTGTCACATAATCGTATTGAATTTATTCCTGTAAACGCATTTAGAAATACAGCTTTGAAAAATCTAAACTTATCATATAATAGATTTACTTATTTAAACAACAATTTCTGTTTAGAATTAAGAAATTCTGGTGTAAGACTAAACAAGTTTTATTTCAATGATAATCCGTGGCAATGTGCTTGTTTGAATGAAATTTTGAAAGAAGTCAAAACATTGAATATTAGGTACAATAATGCTAAGTATATTGGGAATAATCCAGTGTGTGTCATTGATAGAGAATTTAATTGTAAGAGACAAAGTACTGATAATGAATATTTTATTGAATTGTTTGACAATAATGTTGATAAGTAGTTTCTAAAGTGCGACAAGGGTCTTAAAACATAAGCAAGAAATAATGTAAAATCAGGGATTCTATAAAACTAAACATGTTTCATATTATGCGTCTACATAAACTGAAGAGGCTGATATTGAGCAAAGAATTTAGAATTTTGATTTTAAAGAAATTCGAACCGACTTGTCGTCCATATTTCTTTACAAACGCATAAAAGAGCATGTTCTTTTTTGTTTCCATCGTCCATTGCGGTATTTTGTTTTAATATTTGACAATTGGCCTCTCTTGGCTCATAAAACTTTGGCCTGACATGCTGTAGGAGCCAAATGGCCTACGAGATGATGTTGCAGCCAGCCTGGCCAGGCCGACCAGAGAAATTAGACCAAATACACAAGTGATGTGTTTAGTGGATAATTTAAATTTGATCTGGCTCGTGTAGGTAGGTACATGCCGCATGAGATAACTATTAGTTCTAAGCGATTTGAAGCGAATATATTTATAAGATAAATTGAGTTCTTAATTATGTTTACTAGTACTTAACTAAGAATACAATATTTTTTAAGGAAAATAGCATCTCGAAAGTGAACTCGCAAATTTAGATTTGCAAAATTTTGAAAACGCCTTTTTTTAAAATTCTAGTAATGCCTAGTGGAAGCTAACCTACTACATATTAATAATTATAAATTACGATAGAATTCAGACATTTTTATACGTATATGTTTTCATTAAAATTACACTAGGTCCTCGTATCTAACTGGTTGTATACAAGGAAAAACACGTTCTCAATATACAAATACGAGTATGTTATGTATAGAATCGTTTAAGTTTTTTTCTTTAGTCGACACATTTGTTGTGATCGAAAGTTGTCGTGTTATATAACTTGAGAAACCGTGTATTGATATTGAAAGAAATATCATTTTGTTTAAAATTGAATGGCTTAAATACAATGTTTGGTTGCTTGCATTGTAAATGTGGTTAGTTTAAAAGTCTTTGAAGTGAACCTACTTAGTCCACGAAAATATCAGTTATATTTTCCACGAAAACCTAATCAAATAAAGGTAATTTGATTTTATTATTTTTCTTAGATACCAAAATAGATTTAGGCACCAGAATACAAGTTTATGATGATGCATAGTACCTTCTTAAGCGTAGTAATTATTTTCACGGGTCTTACTCGCGTTATTTTATTTCTCTAACCTCGACGTTTCGACTATGTTACAATAGTCATAGTCGTGAGGAGACACGAGGAAATAATTACTATGAATACAAAAGATAATAAAGTTTATTAAGATTTACTAGTAACAAATTGAATAAAATTTATGTGGAACAGAAATTAACTCAATGTCTCTACAGCCTGGAAAATATTTTTGAAACCTTTTTATTAATAATGTTTCATTAAATAGCTATTTACTTATCTTATATTTTTCAGAATGAATCGACTAAAAATCCTCGTATTATTTGGATTATTAAACCTCATGGCTACGACGGGGCAATTACAGTGTGAAACCAACAAAGAAAAACAAGTTATTTGTGTTAATGATAATTCAGAAAACGTTCTCAAAAAAGGTTTAATTCCAGATAGTGAAGTTAGAGGAATAATATTCAGAAATTGTAACATAGTTGATGTAGAAAATGATGCATTTAAGAATTATATTAATCTACAATACATAGATCTTTCAATTAATAAGATAGAAGAACTAAAATTAGACGTATTAGAAGATAACGCACAAGTTAAATACCTAAATTTATCGCATAATATGTTAAATACACTTGAAAATGGCGTTTTTCGAAGTAAAGATAACTTAGAAGTGTTAGATTTGAAAGATAATAAGTTAAATTGGTTGCCTCTTGGTATTTTTGATTTTTTGAATAACCTAACATATTTAGATTTATCAAGGAATCTAATTGTCGGTGAAGATATGAATAATCAATTATTTAATGATCTGACTAAAATAAAATTCCTTGATTTTTCTAGAAATGATCTATCTGGTACTTCTGAGGTTATTTTCTCATCATTTTTAGAACTCGAAACTCTATATTTACACAAGTGTTTGCTAGACGATGTACCGAATTTCGTAAGACGTCCTAATTTAAAAACTATAACAAATTTAGATTTATCTACTAACCATATATCTAAGTTGGTAGATAAAGATATATTTGATAATTTATATAATTTAGAAATTCTTAATCTTGGGGATAATGTGATCGATGAAATTGATCAAGTAGTTTTCTTGCCTTTTAGAAACTTAAAAACTTTAGATTTAAGAAAAAATAGGTTAGAATCTATATCTAATGATCTATTCCATAGCTTCAAAAATTTAGTGTCTTTAGATTTGTCTTACAACGATATTGAATTTGTTCCTGTAGATGCTTTTAGAGGAACTTCATTGAAAAATCTTAATTTAGAGTATAATAGATTTACTTTCTTAGAGAGTAGTTTTATTGCCAAATTAAGTAATTTCGGTGTTGTTTTAGATAAACTTTATTTTAATGATAATCCTTGGCAATGTGCTTGCCTCAATGAGATTATAATAGAGGCTAAACTGTTCAATATACTGTACAAAACTGTGAAATACAACGGTTTTCACCCTGTATGTGTTACGACCAGAGAATTCGTATGTCAAAGGGATGTAAATGCAAATAGTTATTTCATGAATATGTACCAGAATGATATTTTAATAGATAAATAATAATTTTCTTTAATGGTTTTTTATTTATTTAAACGCCATCTGTCGGAAATCAACAAAACTATTTCCATTAGATCAATCGAACTTAAGCTTGTCAGTTATCCTATGCTTTAGGTTTTTGCTTTTCAGCGCCATCTTTTGAGGCACAGAGAAACTACGTAAGACGGATCGAACGCAAAGGTAGGTATACAATAGATTATTTTGATGTGTAGTTTTCTATGAGATGGATAGATGTCGCTAAGGCTTGAGATCATTTATTTTTATCTACTTTATGAGGGAATAATTGCCACTTATAAGAACATTTAATTTCTACATCAATTAATTACCTGTGAAGCAAATGAAGGTAATTTTACTTATTTATATAATTTTCATTAAACATTGATAAAGTAATTCAGATAATGATGTAACGCAATGTAAAAATAACAATAAACATCATTAAACCAATTCCTAGAAATTTTTGCATGTAGTACGTATTTTTCGCAAAAGAATCGTAAAGAAAGAAGAATCGCAAAAGACTTTACTGATATTTGGTATTTCGAATATTTTTAAAGGTTTTAAATAAAGGAAAAAAAATAACATACTCGTAATTATTTATAAGTATTAAGCGAAGGTATTAAGACAACTGCCATAGCCCAAAAACCACAATTTATTACTAATTAAGACCCATATCGTAGAGTTTTAGACAATTATTCAACGAATAACCGACCGCACAGGATGCAAAAAAGTGTTCTCACAACACGTGGAAGAAATTTATAAAACCAACATCTGCGAAATAGATGCCTTTTTATATGAATTTCTTTTGATGGTTTGTGTAAAAAAGTTTGGGTTCGTTTTTTGGCGGTCGTATATCGGATAGATTCTTGAACGTGACGTAGGTTGTACATACTTATAGGATGATTTAAAACGAAACCTTACTAAAAAAAAAAAAATCTCAAACCAACTAAAAAAAAAAAGGAAAAAGTTACCGAAGTTTGGCAGTTCTACGTTCCATTTTGTAGTTTGGCTGCCCGCCTCTAAACGATATAATTTTTTTTTTATTTTGATTCAAAAAAAGGATAAAAAACGCACAATCATAGCGTTCTTTTCCTTTATTTGAACCAAAATAAATAAATAATGTGTAATACTACACAAATAGAAAAAGTATGGTAAAATTCTTCGTAATTTTAGATTACAATAAAATTAATAGTATTTCGTGAACTAGATGTGGGAAAATGATATAAGCATGTTAAAGTGACGTGTTTCTCGTTTTCTTCATCAGCATTTGACGCCATTACACATCAAGGAACTTCAAGAACCTAACCTCCTTGCAAACAAGTAATTTTTTTTTTCTTTTATTATGGCTTCGCACGTGTGCATTTAGCCAGTGTCAAGTTATATTTTGCATCAAATTATGGCCCGATTTTTCATAAATCGGGCCTAAAGTGTTTCAATACAGTCAAAGTCGTCATAGTCCGTCAAGTCAGGGGTTATAGTAAAGCGGTGGCAAGTTTACCATAACCTTAATAGGAGATTTGGAGGCAACGAGAAAACTGCATGTTTGACACTGATTTTTACTTTCACTACACTTGTGCACTTTCACAGAACTAAATTGAATAACATTCCACCAGAATTATACAATTCAACTCGGGTTACATCTAAGTTTCATGAAAATAAAACTGCAGCACGACATGTTGTTAACTCGTTCCCGCCAAAACTCCAAACAAGTACTTATTGTTCCATGTTTTGCCATTTTTTTTGCTATTAATTATGGCTTCGCCTGGCTTGTGCATTTAGCATAAAGGTTTTGCCATTTAGCCATTACCTATTCTATAAGTCTGGGTCTTTTTAATGTGATATTTTATTGTTAGAAACAAAATAAATAAAATAACCTAAAAAATAAAAATAAACCTTTATTTAAAGTAAGTTGTTATGTTTCCAAAAATGAATCAAACTGTATCCATTCTGAATTTTGATATCCCAGGTAAGGCGAAAACTTTTTTCAACTAAATAAAATGATTCCTTCGAAGCCTTAATTATCGGGCACGAGATCGTTTTGTTTTTTAACTGTTTTTTTTCTTATCTGCTTGATTCCACACCATTTGGCAATTTTCTATAATATTATAAGAATATAAATATGTTTTGAACGCATAGCAATGTTATGATTACATTTATGTATTTCTTTGAGATGGTTTTGTACACGTTCAAAATATTTGCATATATTGACATTTTTTACTTTTGATTTGTTTATTTTTATTATTTTGACTTTTGACATACTTAATTTATAAAAATTTTATTTTAAGTCCCTAATTTATTCTTCATTGTACTTATTATTTTTAGTTGAAATTTATTTATTTATCATTTTTATTTTATTTTATTGTAATTTATGGATTTAATTATCACTATCATCACTATCACTCTCTCTCTCTCTGTAGTCGGTCCCTCATGACTGAGGATCGTGGTCATCATTGGGTGGTCTGCATTTGGATTGGATGATCAGTCTCCAACGGCTTCTGTTCATCGCATCTCTTACAGTGTTGTGTTACTATCACTACATAGTATAAAACAAAGTCGCTTTCTCTGTCCCTATGTCCCTTTGTATGCTTAAATCTTTGAAACTACGCAACGGATTTTGATGCGGTTTTTTTTAATAGATAGAGTGATTCAAGAGGAAGGTTTATATGTATGATTCAAGCATAATATAGCCGTGCGAAGCCGGAGCGGGTCGCTAGTCTGATATAAATTAATTGAATTGAATATATCGAGGTAGTGGGTAGGTGAAAAATACTTGCTTAATAGGCTCGTTGCTAACTTACAGGTATTTTTAAATATTTTTCTTAGCCAGCTTTTGAGTTATTTCGCTGGACGTGATAATTTGGTGGCAGAGGTGGCCTGTTACAAAGCTACTAAACAAGTAATCCAACATTTATCAAATTTGATGACCTTATTCTGGACAAATGTAAATATGGTAAGTACCTAAACCTAAGGTCTTTTTATATATAAACTAGCTTTCACCCGCAACTTCGGCCGCTTAATCCTTGCTTAGCGGATGCCTACGTCACACAAAGAACACACCCTCCAAGTGTCAAGTCTTTACGATCAGCGGTTTAGGCTGTGCGTTGATCCGTCAGTCATTCAGGACAAATAATTTTATATGTATAGAGAAGATAGATACATTTTTTTATATCTGCGGGTTATTTGACTATCTCATCACTTCATTTTTTGTATTTATAATGTTAAATTTTTTTTTTATTTTTTTTTATCCCTTTTAAAATAAAAGTTTTAAAGAAAGTATAGAAGTATTCTATCTGTTGTCTTGCCACGGTCTAGATGGCGCTATTTTATATTATATGTTTAAATTAATGTTATATTTTGTTAAAACTAATTATTATTCAATAAACATTGGTTCTGTAATGCATGAAATTGTAAAGAAAGCAAAAGTTGGATGCCACCATCTGACATCCGCGACGCGCGCGCCGCCTGCGCCTGCGCCTGCGCCGTATAAGCACGAGCCATACGTCGCCCTCAAATTATTGTACTTAATGTCATCTTAAAAAAATCCGTAAAAAATAGACAAAAAGCGCAATTTGGCAAGAAGTAGAGACAGGAAGAGGCGGCATATTGCGGCTACTTCCGTGGTTTGCGAATCTATGATAGCTTATTGTGGATATGACTTTTACTGTTGTTGTTGTTCCATCTACGCTCGTTTCTCTGATCTTACTGAATAAATGATCATAGTAGCAACAGGACAGAGTACTGTTGCGTGATTGATTCGTTTGAAAAAATATTTACCTAATTAAAAAATAGTAAGCTATTATTACTAGCCCCCTTATTCCAAAACGAGGTTTAAGAATAGTCTGAGATGTGGATTTAGACACAAATTTACTCGTGTCTAAACACTATCCCTTTATAATTTATAGGGAACTATAGTCTAAACACTATCCCTATAGATTATATAGGGAACTATAGTTTAAACACTATCCCTATAGATTACATAGGAATAGTGTTTAGACTATAGTTCACGAGTAAATCTGCATCTAAATCTAAGGTTTAAATCCACATCTCGGACTATTCTTAAACCTCATTTTGGAATAAGAGGGTTTAAGTTTAAGCCTTTTAGTAGTACCTAGTTTATGATTAAGGGCGTCAGTATTGGAATGGCACAATTACCTTATTATTTATTTTTGTAAGGTATCGGTTAAAGTAGATTTAACTAAAGATTAACTTAAACTAATTGTTATTTCATTCAACGCACAGCTCAAACCAATGGACTGGCTAAATTTATGATGTAGGCATTCGCTAAGAAATTATTTTGTAAAATTAAGGTACGCGGATAAAGTGTTATATAAAACTATGGAATAAATAGCATTTTTTTTCACCTGAAGCTTGATTTGTGATTATTCCGCGTCATATCCACATAAATCAAACATTTTTTTCTTCGATTAACATTTTACTATCATAATAGACTACATGTTAAAAAGAAAAAGTAAAAAACTTCCATGGCACGAGCGCATACTCTCATTTTTTACGGAAATGCATTGCCATTTCGTTTTTTATACCTTTTGTGTTTTGGTGAAATGGGCAGAATTAATGCCTTCGTAGCATGTGCTTATCCAGCTGATGATGCAGGTTCCAGCTGCTCTTAGAAAATAGAAAGTTTTTTTCATTATTTTTCGAATTGAATAATTTATTAATGTTATTTATTGGAACCCATGTGGCGTTTAATGTTGCTGTTTAATTTGCTATATTTTTAATTAAAAATAGCAGAAATGTTTTAAGTGGCTTGATAATATTATGTACTTTTTCATACTTTGACGACTTCTGTGGCTCGGAGGGCACTCACCCGCCTGCGAAACAGAAGGGTTCGATTCCCACCTCAGAAAAATATTTGACGACCCAGTTGGCACAATGGTCACCATGCCGGACTGCCAAACATAGGGTTGCGGGTTCGATTCCCGCCTCAGACATGTATTTATGCTTAGATATTTGTCTGTGGTCTGGTTATTTCTTTGTATTGTAAATATTTACAAAATAAAAGTATATAAGTAGTATATCCGTTGTTTAGCACCACTACTTAGCTTAGGGCTAGATAGCGATGTGTGGAATGTCCTGCAATGTTTATTTATTATTATTATTTATGGTGATATGTGTGGGTGTTTTCTATGTAGGTGTACTAAGTACCTTTATATTTATTTACAAAAGAAAATATGTTACTTTTTATTTATAGGCATAGATAAAATAGATTAGAGATTATGATTATTGCTTCGAGCATTCAATAGAGATTAGGTTGACATAGATTTTTTTATCTATGAAGTACCAAAAAATTAAGTCCTTCAGTGCTTAACTTACTACGACTAAATTGTTCTCTTTTAAATAAATAAATCAATAATTAATCAATATTGCAGGACATTCCACACATCGCCATCTAGCCCCAGGCTAATTAACTAGACTTGTGTTATGGGTGCAAGACAACGGATATACTACTTATATACATTTCTTTTTGTAAATATTATTACATTATTACAATTATCTAAGCATAAAGACTTGTCTTAGGCGGAAATCGAACCCGCAACCCTGTGTTTGGCAGTCCGGCATGGTGACCATTGTGCCAACTGGGTTTGTTTTGACCAAAGAAATAGTTGAGACTTGCACAATAAAAAATAAATTAATTTAAGATGTTAATTAAACATGATTAACCATTGATTAACCAAATGCCAAAGTGTTAAACTGATTAAATAATATTAACCTTGTGATAAATCGTATGTCCGAGTACTCCTCTTTAAAGACGCTTCTTCCAATATTAAATAAAACCAGCCAAGTGCGAGTCGGATTCGTGCACGAAGTGTTTCGTACCGATACTTATAGCAAAATACCCTAAAAAAATATTGTATGTCAGACAAAGCTGTATAGGTTAAAAGTCTTTTGCCTGCCTTTTTTGGAGTATAATTGAATACTTAGTCTTTTGCCTGCTTTTTTGGGACTAAATTTAAAAAAAAATTGTAACATGAAGATGGAATCATAAGTAAGTACTCAAAAGGAGTTTTGGCGGGAACGAGTTAGCAACTTGTCGTGCTGCAGTTTTATTTTCATGAAACTTAGTTGTAACCCGAGTTGAATTGTATAATTCTGGTGGAATGTTATTTAATTTAGTTCTGTGAAAGTGCACAAGTGTAGTGAAAGTAAAAATCAAACATGAAGTTTTCTCGTTGTCTCCAAATCTCCTATTAAGGTTATGGTAAACTTGCCACCGCTTTACTATAACCCCTGACTTGACGGACTATGACGAGTTTGCCTGTTTTGAAACACTTTAGGCCCGATTTATGAAAAATCGGGTCATAATTTGATGCAAAATATAACTTGACACTGGCTAAATGCACAAGCCGTGCGAAGCCATAATTAATAGCAAAAAAAAAGTACTCAAAAAATATTTACTTTTTTCCCGTTTTTAGACCTGCGTTTGTTGTTATAGCGGCATCAGAAATACATCATCTGTGAAAATTTTAACTGTTTAGCTATCATGGTTCATGAGATACAGCCTGGTGACAGACAGACGGACGGACATCAAAGCCTTAGTAATAGGGTCCCGTTTTTACCCTTTGTGTACGGAACCCTATAAACACATCACTCGTGTCTATTTCTCTACATCTTTAATGTATGCAAATTCATGGCCACAAACAGCTGATAATACTCTTCAACCTATACTTACTTTTCTTTTTTTTAATCCACTCATGTACCAACAAAAAGTTTATATATGCAGACCATCTGCTATCAAAAAAGTTCGTATATCTGCCGACAAACTACTAAAAATCGCACGACCGAGCGTAAAAAAATGTCATCTGCATACGACATCTGTTACATACACGTTACCTATTATAAAAAAACTTGTGCAAATAAAGTGAAATTGTTAAAAAACGTGTGGCTAAACCTGGAACGTTATTTCATTTTGGACATAGGTAAATTCGACAATTAATTTACAATTTTAAATTAGTAATTTAAGTTTATAAATTATAGTTTGTAACAAAAAACGCTCTAAGGTAAGCACTTGTAGAATTTTACGAAATTTTTTGTCTTAAAGTAAAAGAATTTTCAATTTAAAGTTCGGAAAAATTACACTAATTTATTGAACCGTTAATCGTTAGATATTAGGGGGACAGTTGGAGGGATCGTTAATTGTGAACCACAATTTGAGGATTTTTCAAAATGTTGCAAATTGCGACACTATTATTGGTAGTTATCCCATTTTGAAAATTCCCCAAACTCTGTGGGAAAACTAGAGCAACTTTCCCAAACTAAAAATAATTCCATATTTTCATGTTTTTTTTATACATACCTTGCTAGTTACTTACTTAAGGTGAAAGGGTACCGGGGGCTCTCTCCATACAAACGTAGTCGACTGTTTCCTCCTTGGATAATGATACTAGCACAAATATTTTTGTGCCATAAAACCTATAACTGTCATGACTATGCCCCTATGTTTTGTTTATTTTTTCATTTTCTAATTATCATAGAAATTAAGATTTAAAAAACAAAAAAAAACGAACCATGGTCATGGCAGTTATAAGTTTTATGCAACTAAAATATTTGCTCTAGTGTCATTATCCAGGGAGAAAACAGTCGACTACGTTTGTATAGAGAGAGCCCCCGGTACCCTTTCCTATTAAGACATAATCTCGGGTCCACGCAGGTTACTGCAGCTAAATCCTAAGTCGATGGGGTTTCCCTTGCAATGTGCCTTACCACCTGCTCATTGAAGGACCTTTAGAAGGCTAATGATGCTGCTATCGTTGTAACAGGCTATTGCTCAGACAAAATTTAATTTAGCTGAACCTCTAACACGAAAAGAAGAAGGTCTTACTAACTACAATTCGTCTTTTGGACGATACCTAGTCCTATTTTAACAGGCCACGTGAAAGCATGATGATACCCACAAAATACTGAATCAACTTTCCTAGCGATAGCTACGAAAAGCATATATATTAAGGGCAGGTGCTAATAAAGCTACCAAAATCGATCTTTGTTTTAAGCAACTTTAAGTAATCAAATACTCTTTTTTTGTAATTTGGATATAAATGGATATTGTAGTTTAATAACCATGTTTTTGTTTATTGTGGTTGAAAAAATGATATGAACAACTTCGTTCGATAAAAAAAATGTTAGAAAACAGAGAATTAGATTTATCGGGTTTTATTCAAAAATAGTTAACATTTGTTTCTAAAAATGAACCAAATGACCTCTAGGAACTATATTTGTGGATAATAATGCTAAAATGGTTTTGCATATCGATCAAATATAACAGTCAGCACGCAGCACGCTACGTCTTTGAGAGCGGGGGCTAAGGTAATGTGAATGCCTACACACGGAACTGGAAGAGCGCCTTAACTAAAGATGAGATCATGATTTGGCTTATCCTGAAAATATAGCTAGAAGATTTGTTTTCACTTATCTTTTTTCCTTTTCCTTAAACCTCTTTTTTACAATAGATAAAGTGCCCCATCAAACATAATCCTACTAATATTATAAATGTGAAAGATTGTGTGTTGTGTGTGGTTGTTACTCCTTGACGCTAAAACTACTGAACAGTTTGCAATGAAATTATGTATGTTGATAGCTGGAGGCCTGGATTAACACATAGTCTACTTTTTATCCCGATATTCTCACAGGAACGGGACTTACGCGGGTGAAATCGCGGGTAGTTTATAATATGTATAGCAAAGAAAGTTTCCGAGAAGCATTTCAAAATATGTCCTACGGTTATATAGAAAAAATATTTCTTCTTTTCCTTATCTAGGGTTGGGCCTCCTCGTATTTTTGCGCCAGGTCGTACGATCCTGGGTTGTTAAGTGGTTTAGGTTCTGCGACTTTATTCAGAAAAAATATTAAAATTTGACGACCCAGTTGGCATAATGGTCGCCATGCCGGACTGCCAAACACAGGGTTGCGGGTTTGATTCCCGCCTCAGACTAGTATTTATGCTTTGATATTTGTCTGTGGTCTGGTTGTTTCTATGTATTATAAGTATATATTTACAAAAGAAAAGTATATAAGTAGTATATACGTTGTCCAGCACCCATAACACAAGTCTAGTTACTTACCTTGGGGCTAGATGGCGATGTGTGGAATGTCCTGCAATATTTATTTATTTATTATTTATTTTTATTTGTTGTTTTTAAATGATAAGTTTTACCTATTTAGTGCTATAGTTTACTATGTTAAATACGTTTCGGTTATATAGATGGCCGAAGCGTTATTAAAAAATGTATTTATTTTATTATATATCTTACACCATGAAGGTTAGTGCAAGTGGGGTCCAAGAAAATTTAAATAAAGGTAGCTAATTGCATTAGGAACAATCGCGTGACGTCAAAATTAGGTGAATTTTATCTTAAACCGATCAAACTATATTATAATCGAGTTATTATCATACTAAAATGTTGAGATCATTTAGAATTTGGTATAAAAAGATCATTTCGTTAGGTTATGCAGCTTATAGTTTGCAAACTCAGACATATTTCGGCGAAACATTAGATATTTAAGAGCGTATCATGCGAGAAACGTCGATTTTTTTGATGAAAATAAAATATAATTGCCATTCAAAAACAAATAATTCATGGCTCCGGTCGAGGGCACAATCAGAAAATTTTACATTTGAATAAATCAATCCTATATAGAAATGCATTCTTATACAGGACGTGCTACATTTTCATAAAAAACTTAAAATAAAACAACATACAATTGGCTCCTTGACGGTTGTAACATTGTTGGAAATGATGTCTAATAACTACTATAATCTTATTCATAAGTATTCATTTTTGCAACAATATTGTTAATGTTCTACTTTGCAAAATAATTTACGATTATTTGTCTATGGGTTAAAAGACACGAAACGTGATGACCACGACAGAACCTGCCAGAAAAGAAAACTTCGATGGAGTGAGCTTTCAAATATAGCCTGTGGTGTCATCGACTATTTTCGTGCTACATGCATACATACAATATTAGATAAATTAAAAAAAATGCATTTTTTTCAGGATAATTGTAACAGTTTTATAAAAATAACCTAAAAGCTGCGGCCCGCTGTTTCACCCGCGTCAGTCCCGATCCCGTGGCAGTATCAAAATAAATAGTAGCCTATAGCCTTCCTAGGTATATGTTTTATCCAACACTAAAAGAATTTTTCAATTCGAACCAATAGTCCTGAGATTAGCGCGTTCAACCAAACAAAACTAACAAACTCTTTATTATTTTAATAATAAGTATTGGTATATATACTTGCGGGTTTTAAAAATCTTATTGGAAAATTGTCAAGAAGCAAATTATTGCAAAATTATATGACATTGATGAGAAAAATATGGACATATGTTATGGCACACAAAGAAACAACATCATGATTAGTGATTTTTCTCTTAGGAAGGAAAACTTGTAAATATTGATAATTTAACTGAATAAACATATCGTTTCAGTGTCCACGACTCTTAATGGAGTATTTACACTGCATAGTCATGTCATGTCATGCTTTATACATAGTTAATAATATGCAACTGTATGCATGCATAGAAATCACTATATTTTTGTGTTGCGATACATTTAAATTGTCAATCAGAGCATTTGCATAGTAACTTCCTGTTTCTTTGTAGAAAGGCAATCGGTATTAGAATAATTAGTTAGACTAGTTTTCTAATAGACTAGCAGCGCTCCGCAGTTTCACCCGCGTAACTCCCGATCCCGTGGGAATATCAGGATAAAAAGTAGCCTATAGCCTTCCTCGATAAATGGACTATCCAACACAAAAATAATTTTTCAATTCGAACCAGTAGTTCCTGAGATTAGCGCGTTCAAACAAACAAACTCTTCAGCTTTATAATATAAGTATAGATATAAGTATAGAAAGTATAGACAAGAGACAAAGAAGTTTTCAAACATAATTTTATTAAGGTTTGCTTGCACACAAAAATATAAATTAACTATCTTTTGTCCGCGACTTCGTCCGCGTAGAAGTCGGAAATAGACCGAGGAATCACGTTGTCCCATACAAACTTTGCCCCCCTTTTTCACCCCCTTAGGAGTAAAATTACGGAAAATCCTTTCTTATCGGATGCCTACGTCACACAAAGAATACACCCTCCAAGTTTTAGGTGTCTAAGATCAGCGGTTTAGGCTGTGCGAAGATCCGTCAGCATTCAGGACAAAGAATTTTATATGTATAGATTTAAGACCTTAAACATGACTAACCAACTATCAAACTGATTAAATAATATTAACCTTATAGTTATTGAAATATAATTTTAATTGATTAGCTAGAATTAAGCTTTTGTTTAAGCACAATGTCATGGAAGCTGCAGGTAATCATGCTTAACCAACTGTCAAAGTGTCAAACACATCTAGGTACTTCTGATTAAATAATATCAATGTGGGTATTAAAAAAATAACTACAGTAAATTGTATTTAGCTAAATATATTCAAACTAATCTCAAGCAAGCCGTCAGTAAATTGCTTGCCAAGGCGACGGTTTTCTATATTTTAATAAACAAAGTTAATATTATTAATTAAAGGGAGGTTTGCTTGACACTTTGACAGTTGATTAATCATGTTTAAGGTCTTAACATATTTTTATTTTTATGGCCATCGAACCTAAGTCTTTGGAAATAAATACCTGTACAAGAAAAAAAGATTCATCAGAATCGGTTGATAAACAAAGAATATATGCGCTAACATCCATAAAAAACATATATACAATAAATTGAGAACCTCCTCCTTTTTTGAAGTCGGTTAAAAATAAATGCAAATCCCCATTAAAAGGTCAGAGCTCGCCACTTGTCAGGTACGTTAAAAAATACCACATTATTGACAATATGAGTCATATGTAAGTGCAAGTTCGGACAAGGCCGTTTGGCACACCCTGTATCCATGCACTTTTTCCAAACATTCAGAGGACGTTTTTGAGGAGTTTTTTCTTGCGTTTCGAACACCAATTATGCACATTTTTGCCGACGCGGTCCTTTGACGGCCAATCGAGGATCCTCTCATACTGTAGAAGGATTCCATCAAATAAAAATCAAGTTGGAATAGGTTTTTGTTAATGTTTTTGTCGGGATATTGATGAGCTGGATACGGGGTTTGAAAGAATTTCGCTTATTCGTCGTTCCATTGTTTGGCCGGTACCTACCGTACCTAGCATTAGGTAGATATTTCGAAGATCTGTAAAAAACTGCATAAATTCCAATACAAAGTAAGATTTGGCTGAATTCCTTCCAGATGAGGCATTAGTTTAGAAATTGTCTATGGTTAAACAAGGGATTAAACACAATGATATTGGCGATATTGATTAAAAATCCACTGTAAAAATCTAATCTTTGTGCTCTTTTCGACAAAAAAAGCACAACGATTAGATTTTTACTACAAATTAAAACTTTATTCCATACGCGGTCATTGGGAAATGACCCTCTTTGATATTTCTTTGACTGTAATATCTATTCAAATCATGCTTACCATAAAAATGCACTCATCGAAACTGAAAAATTCAACTCTGTAGGATAAAAGGCAGTGGTTCTAATTCAGCTTGCTAGATTTGACCTAAACATACATATTATACTAGTTGCGCTCCTCGGTTTCACTCGTGTAAGTCCCGATCCCGTGGGAATATTAAAATAAAAAGTAGCATTTAGTCCTCCTCGATTCAATACAGAAATATTTTTTTAATTCGAACCAGTAATTACTGAGATTAGCGCGTTCAAACAAACAAACTCTTCAGCTTTATAATATTAGTATAGATTGCAAGTTACAAAGTAATAAACAAAGTTATGTAAAAAGGAATGTAGTTTACTTATAAGGTAATTGTAATTTTTCATTGAAATAGTAAAAAGTCAAGTGATAAGTAGATAAACCATTATCTGGACGGTATTATCATTATTTTCAAGTTACCAACATACTAACTTACATACCTACTTAAGTTTAAATTTAAAAATAACCAACTTAATAAAACTATTTTGCATCTGCCTATTAATACATTTATCTTTAAACAACGCAGTAATGATCTTAAAATAATATTCAAAATACAGAAATAAAGACGTTTTAATGCGGCTAATCTTCTTTTAGTTTTTTACTTTTTTAATCTAGCAACACTGGAGTTGAAAAAAATATATTTTGCACTGGTATAATAGGTAGGTAGTAATAATAGTGTGTGACAATGGTTTGTGGCACCTGTCAAAACATGAGTGGCCACTGGATAGTGTGGCCAGGCTGCTTGGCCAGGCACAGGTGGGGCTTCACCTGACGATGTGGACAGGTGAGTCTGGCTCGTGGCATATGTATAATTCGTACATAATCGGCTTGTTTAAACGAGCTAAATTATCTAGATTAAATATATTACAAAGAAGTATTAGCTATTCCATTATCTTTATATGCTTTAGATTGCTTTTCGATATACTTATGAATCTACTTAGATAGCACTCTGAAGAACTTGGCTTAGTTACTTTATTCAGTTGTCAATTTTACACTTTTAGTGTTAAAAGAAGAAGAAAGAAAGAAAAGTAGTAACAAACATAAAAGCAATAATATAAACAAAATTATAATATAAAAATAAATAGGTATAAGAGAATAGAAAAGAAATTAAAAAAAAATTAGATCATTTTTTTAAAGCATTTTTTATACTGATTTAGCACAGTACCTGGATGACCGAGCTTGGCTCGGTATTTTTTTTTACTTAGTCTAACCTCAAAGCAAACACTCATTGACTTCGTGTTACTTAACAACGCCATCTGCTGGAATAACTTTATTGCTCACAAAAAATAGTATTAGTAGTTCGCCAATAGATGTCAGGAAGAGTCATATTTTTCAGATAAAAAAAGTAAGTTTCGATAAAACATGAATAAAATGACATTTTCTAAAAATGATTCCTAGCTAGATCGATTTATCGCCCCCGAAATCCCCTATATACCAAATTTCAAGAAAATCGTTGGAGCCGATTCCGAGATTCCAATTATATATATACAAGAATTGCTCATTTAAAGATATAAGATTTTGACAGTAATTTAGCACCATTTTCGCAAACTAAGTTGGCAACACTGGAGGTTACTGTTGATTTTATCATAATGAATTATCTTGCATCTTCTATACTTTTGCCCGCGTCTTCGCCCATACCTACATTTCCCAAAAAACCTACCCCTTAAATTTCTTGTCTCTAGGTCCAGCGGCTTCAGATATGCGTCAGTAAATCTATCACTGATTAGTCATCCTTAACCGAACCAAAAGTAAAAAACAAGTTCACGTCGTCTGATCGGTCGGACTGAGCAGTAGGAGCAAGTGTTCACAGGGGAATTTTTGAGTAAACTACAATTTGTATTTAAGGTGAAAGGGTACCGGCCCTGGACTCTGGAGTACCCTGGATAATGATACTAGCACAAATATTTTTATGCCATAAAACCTATATGCCATTACTTTGCCCCTATGTTTTGATTTTTTTTCATTTTTTAATTACCTTAGAAATCAAGATTTAAAAATAAAAAAAGCAAAAACATAGGGGCATGGTCATGGCAGTTATAAGTTTTATGCAACAAAAATATTTGCTATAGTGTCATTATGCAGGGAGACAACAGTCGAATACGTTTGTATGGAGAGAGCCCCCGGTACCCTTTCCACTTAATCCGTTTTCTATCTAATATATCACAAGCCTAGTTGATTACCTTAGGGCTGTGCGGAATGTCTAACAATTTTTATTTATTTTATACTTAAGTTCTGTAATTTACCACACATTTGGGTATTTCAATGGTATTTCCATTAAAATTATAATTTTTCCCGTAGAATTATCTTTAATTAGTAGAGATTAAATAAAGCAAATAAGCATATTGAGTTTAATCTCGTTGTTTAAATAAATACCTACTAAAACTGTACGGTCGGTAGCGTAATTTCAGACCCATCGTAGAGCTCCAAAACGGTTGTTATTAGAATGTTTTTAACACAAGCAAGATCATTGGCACGTTCATAGGTTTAAAGTCTTTTAACTCATGAATTTCTCAAACAAAAATTATTTGAATGACTAGCTATTGCCCGCGACTTCGTCCGCATAGAAGTTGAAAATGGATCAAGGAATCACGTCGTCCCATATAAACTTTATTATCCTTTTTTACCCCCTTAGGAGTTGAATTTCAGAAAATCCTTATCGGATGCCTACGTCACACAAAGAACACACCCTCCAAGTTTCAGGTTTCTACGATCAGCGGTTTAGGCTGTGCGTTGATCCGTCAGTCATTCAGAACAAAGCATTTTATATGTATAGAAAACATTCCAATATCTAATAGTAATTTCATAACTCTACGTTGGGTTTGCAATTATGCAGCCGACTGTACCTACTGCAGTGTGCGATGGTTAACCCATGTTTGGTCGGTGGGCGAGAGTCAGTCAATATTTGACATGGTACTTATAGTCACATATTCTCCTGGCCTCTAATCTTCTTATATATTTAGTAACGGTTACCTTTTGTTACATTTAATTTTTTAAAACAAAATAATGAAAAAAAGGTAAGTGTTTTTATATAAATTGTTTTAAAGAGATGGTTTTAAATATTATTAAAATTCCAATATTTCCCGTCTATAAATGCCATCTATCTATAGGTACTTATATATTGTACTTAGTAAATAAAAATAAAAGGGAATAAGACTCATCAAGAAATCCGTTCCGTTGTCTAGCACCCATAACACAAGTCTAGTTACTTAGCTTGGGGCTAGATGGCCATGTGTGGAATGTTCTGGATTTTTTCTAATTTGGAAGAGCGGAGACTCCTGGCACAGGCATCTCGATTGCTTAAAAGGAGTATCCAAAAATTGTCTTCATTGTAAGTGTTTCGTTTGTGAAATAAATTTTATTTTATTTAACTATAATAACTACGTGTCTGAAACTTCGCGTAGGGTTCGATTTGGGACCTAGGCTAAGAAATGTTTTTTTTTGGAAATTCCACCTCTAAAGGGCTAAAAGAACTAAAACCTTCGTAGTAACTATTATTCTGTGTTTGTAGAAAATGCATTAAACTTTTAAAGAGACTCTAACGTGGTTAAAACCGCTGGGCGTAGCTAGTTATGTAAGTACTACTGAACGGATTTCCATACGGTTTTTACCATTGGACGAAGTGATTCATTATGTTAAGGTACTAATGTACATCAGTATTATTTATAAGGAAAGTTTTGGTGTATAATTTATTAAGGTGAAATGGTACCGGCGCTCTCTCCATACAAACGTAGTCGACTATTTTCTCCCTGGGTAATGACACGAGCACAAATATATGTACTCTTTCCTCTTAAGGTTTGAAAATGTAAGTGTCGCGGCTGGTCGCTACTCTATTGAAAGTAAAGAAGATATAGAAAATGAAATGTGCTCACAGCTTCCTGTATAATAATTAAACTTAATTGATTTGTATACAATAACCCTTTATGGCAAGCTGCAGATCTCGGCGCATGAGCAATAAAGGCCTCGTGCCAACTTTTTACAATACGGAAGACAGCAAACATTCACCCACGAAGAATGGCACACTCCATACTCAAGAAATATCGAGTTTCTTAAAAAAAAAGATAACACATGTCGAAATCTGATTACTTAGGTACCTATAGAAAAGGGTTGTTGTTCAATCAAACATTGCAATCCGGCAAAAACTATCAGGAACTTTTTTGCACCCGCATTTTTTCACTTGAAAAAATGCAAAATCGATTTTCGGCAGATGTCCACAAATAGAAAGGGTTTGATAGGGTTTTTTATTGAATAAAAAATGGCGAACACATCTGTAAACAATGGATTTAACCGTTATGGATCGACTGTCAAAATTGTATTATTCGCTAAAGAGTTTAGTTAATCGAGAGCTAAACGATATCGATTGTTGAAAAAAGTTAATTAATTGCAGCACCTGATGCATATCTAAACGAGACGAATAGTGGTTAATTACAATAAATGCAGGACATTCCACACATCGCCATCTAGCCCCAAACTAACTAACTAGACTTGTGTTATGATGTAAAAGATATATACTTTGTTAAAACAAATATTGTTGTACATTTATTTGTCTCCGATCTGGAGGATTCTATATTAAGTATATAGTACCTGGATGACCGAGCTTTGCTCGGTATATTATTTTTTTACTTAGTCTAACCTCAAAGCAAACACTCATTGACTTCGTGTTACTTAACAACGCCATCTGCTGCAATAACTTTATTGCTCACAAAAAATAGTATTAGTCAGGAAGAGTCATATTTTTCAGATAAAAAAAAGTAAGTTTCGATAAAACACGAATAAAATGACATTTTCTAAAAATGATTCCTAGCTAGATCGATTTATCGCCCCCGAAACCCTCTATATACCAAATCTCATGAAAATCGTTGGAGCCGATTCCGAGATTCCAATTATATATATATATATATATACAAGAATTGCTCATTTAAACATATAAGATTTACGAAATAATAAGTATTTAATCCTTTATCTGGCCACCACAACACAAGCCTAGTGATTGCTTAGCTTGGGGCTAGACAGCGATGTGTATATAGTTACAGAAAAAAAGAGACACAAAAACAGACAAAGACATAGTACACATTACCTACACTTTATAAGAAAATAAAGGAAGCCCTGTGCTGTCCCAAATGAATCGACCTAAGCTATAATGAGCGTGTATTTCGGCGCTGATCTTCCAGACAGCGACTACCGTTACAAAATATGACGTTATATAATGTTACTTTAGTCATTTGTAAGTGACCCCCTACCATTATGACCGACAAAATCACGTGCATAATAATCAAGAAAACATGGAACAATGTCCGAAAGAAAACAAGAAACCGAAACAATACCGACACGAGTCACAAAATCGTAAATAAGTTGTAATCGGTAATCGTAACTTCTCGATAATGTATCGATAACTTGCCTGACCATGACATTTAACATTGCAAATTGCACACGTCAACTTTACCGGCAAAATGAGACCGACTGCCACACCGTAACCTTTAGTATATTCGGAAACTTGCTTTAAAAACCGGCCAAGTGCGAGTCGGACTGGCTCAAGAGTTCCGTACCATTATATTCTGTTTTTAGTATTTGTTGTTTAGCGGCAACAGAAATACATTATCTGTATAAATTTCAGCTGTCTAGCTATCACGGTTCATGAGATACAGCCTGGTGATAAGCTGACAGACTGTTAGACGGACAATGGAGTCTTAGTAAAAGGGTCCCTTTGAGTACGGAGCGGAATCCTAGAAACGATGAGTTATTATTTGGTCTAAGTAAGAAGACGATAATATGTAGATAAATGCATTTACTTTATTTGCCTGACATAATATTGAAAGGAACATAAAATTAAAGAATACACAAAGTAAGGTAAACGAAGAAAATGCAAAAATGGGCGGACTTATTGCTGAAAACTATGAGTACGTATATATATCTATATATATAAAAGGGAAAATCACTGACTCACTCACTCACTCATCACGAAATCTCAGAAACTACAAGTGCTAGGAGTCTCAAATTTTGCATGGGGGTTCCTTTTATGACGTAGGTGCTCACTAAGACGGGATTTTGCTAAATTCAACCCCAAATGGGGGGTGGAAGTTTGTATGAAGGTTTGATTTTTTTTAAAGGTAGAAACTTGAAAATTAGAATTATATCTCCTTATCGTAAATAAATGATGACGTGTTTCAGGGATTTTCAATTTTCCTATTTTAAGGAGGGGAAATGGGGGGTGAAAGTTTTATATATATATTTAGCGTAGACTATACGATACCCATTTTATAACATGCTAGCTGTACCCTGCCACGCTTCACTGTGGCACATGTCGCGGATTTGTGACTGATGCAAAAATTAGATAAAAACAATCCTTGATGCGGATTATATATCTTTCTAAAATTTCAGCTTGATCGGTGCACAACTTTTTGAGTTTTTGAAGCGTACACAAACCAACATAACATTTATATATATATATATATAGATATAATCATGGGTATCCGAATTATGATGGGAAACTTTCCCCCAGTTTCGTCAATGGGACCAAAAACCTGAGAAAAGTATCCTTGGAATGAGACTCCGGGCCTCTAATCTGCACCAATGACAGTTTTAGTCGGTTTTACACCAATATATTTCGTCGTCGTCACCCTCGGGATGTTTGGTATCCGTGAAGATATTCTCTCCGTCTAATAAAAGGTACTTATATGCGTGTGTGCCTAAAATTATACGGCGCTTGGTGAACTAAGGATTTCCTTTGGCAGGATTGGTTCTTAGGTCCTAAGGATGGATTAAGAAGTGGAGCCACCAAGATTTTTAATGTTAGTTTTGGCCTCTAGCCAAATATTGATAGCTGCATTAGCTAGATTGGGAGCCACCTGAATTTTTTATATGGGTGACATCAAAAATTTAGGAGGTTTCACTTCGGAAATCTATACATATAAAATACTTTGTCCTGAACTACTGACTGACTGACTGACGGATCAACGCACAGCCTAAACCGCTGATCGTAGAAACCTGAAATTTGGAGGGTGTGTTCTTTGGATGACGTAGGCACCGGATAAGACAGGATTTTTCGAAATTCCATCCCTAAGGGGGTGAAAAAGGGGCGCAAAGTTTGTATGGAACAACGTGATTCCTCGGTCCATTTTCGACTTTTACGCGGACGAAGTCGCAGGCAAAAGCTAGTCCATCATAAAAACACAAAGAACAATCCTGCCAAAGGAAATATTTGGTTCTGCAATATCCGTATCCGTTTATCGAGTACAAACTAACACGAATTTTAGGTATCTTAAACTATGTAATGACGTATATTCTTATAGCCTAGTCATCGAATCACGGATATACAACTATATAATATAAATAAAAACTATTAAATATTAAAGTTATAAATTCAAAATTGTATATAATATTATACTATTAAGGTGAAAGGGTACCGACGCTCTCTCCATACAAACGTAGTCGACTGTTTCCTCCCTGGATAATGACACTAGCACAAATATTTTGTGCCATAAAACCTATAACTGTCATGACTGTGCCCCTATGTTTTGGTTTTTTTCATTTTTTAATTATCATATAAATTAAAATTTAAAAAAAAAACGAAACATGGCCATGGTCATGGTAGTTATAGGTTTTATGCAACAAAAATATTTGCTCCAGTGTCATTAATCAGGGAGAGAATAGTCGACTACGTTTGTATAGAGAGAGCGCCGGTACCCTTTCCTCTTAAAGGCTATTTAAATCAGTTTAGGACCTCATAACAATACATACTGCATTAAACACAGAATTATATTAAAATCTACGTAAATTAAACGCATAAATGTAAAAACTTGTTTATTTTATTGTTGATATTAATACCGGTTTTTGGAAATACATACATTTAACACAGCCTTGAATTAAATAACGACATTCCATCATCTTATATATGTTACGGCAAAATGCCAAAGTGTGGCTTAATCTTTATATACAGCTTGTCCCAACAAAGGGGTTTTAATATGAAAGGGGGTAGTTCTAGACGTCTAGGCGTGGAAATTCGACCTCCAATGGGATAAAAAGATCGAATTTACAAAAATCCTTTCTGAGTGCCTTATGACCTAAAAGGAACAAAAGGAGTAAAAAACCTCTAAGGACGAATTTCCACCATTCCATTTAGAGAAAAATAAACGGACCTAAAAGAAATAGCTATTGAAATAAAATAGTGGAAATTCGACCTCCAATGGGGTAAAAAGAGGTCGAATCTATGACCTAAAAGGAACTCCAATACGAAATTTCAGCTTCATCGTAGCTCTTGTTGTTTTAAAGCTTTCCTGGTGAGTGTTTTTCTCATGTAATACAATGTGTTTTAGGGAAGGGCTTTTAATAAGAAAGGGGGTTTTTCTAGACGTCTAGGCGAACAACTTTTGTTCTACGATTTTTGGAAATTCGAACATTTTGTTCGAAGTTTTTGTATGAAACAGCTGATTTTAAACTAAAATTCCCTCAGTATGATCGTAAAAAAGTTCGAATTTCCAAAAGTCGTAGAACAAAAGTTGTTCGCTTAGACGTCTAGAACAACCCCCTTTCTTATGAAAAGCCCTTTGCTAAAACACATTGTTTACAAGAGAAAAACACTCACCTGCAAAAGCTTTAAAACAGCAAGAGCTACGATTAGTTTGAAATTTCGTATTGGAGTTCGTTTTAGGTCATAAGGCACTCAGAAAGGATTTTTGGAAATTTGACCTCTTTTTACCCCATCGAATTTCCACCATTCCATTAAAATTTATATTTCTGTTTGGTCAGTGTTTTTTTCTTTTAATGGAATGGTTGAAATTCGTTCTCTAAAGAGGTTTTTTACTACTTTAGATTTTGAATTTCCACAATTCCATTTCTTTTTGGTCGGGCTTCCTTTGGCTATTAAAGTTTGTACTTTCATAGTAACTTGTGTTTGTAGGAAATTAAAATCACTATTAAAGGGACATAATCGCGGGTAAAGCCTCAGAACGCAGCTAGTTTTGTATGAATCGTTAAAATCGGTCCAGCCATTTATGGTTGAAGAATGCGAATATTTAATATTTACTTAAATATCTGGAACGGTGATCAAGGATTTATGAATTAACAATTAACTGGTGATCCTAAGCTGTTATTAATAAAATTTATTGCTTTAAATAATTGTGATAACACTTATAATTTATGTAATAGATAGGTAAATCATGAATACAAAATAAACAAAGTACTTGCGTTATTCAGTTAAAATTTAGGGCGATTAATGCAAAATGCAAAAGCTTAATATAAACTAGCAGCGCTCCGCAGTTTCACCCGCGTAACTCCCGATCCAGTTCGATATTTAAAATAGCCTATAGCCTTCCTTGACAAATGGACTTTCCAACACAAAAATATTTTTTCAATTCGAACCTGTAGTTCCTGAGATTAGCGCGTTCCAACAAACATACAAACTCTTCAGCTTTATAATATTAGTATAGACTAGCAGCGCTCCGCGGTTTTGCCCGCGTAACTCCCGATCCCGTGGGAATATCGGGATAAAAAGTAGTATATAGCCTTCCTCGATAAATGGCCTATCCAACACAAAACGAATTTTTCAATTCGAACCAGTAGCTCCTGAGATTAGCGAGTTCAAACAAACAAACTCTTCAGCTTTATAATATTAAATATAGATTCAACGAAGGAACGCTATTTGTCTATTTTAGAATCGTCAAATAAATTGGTAATTTTTTTCTATAGATTTTATTGAACAGGAAGACTTAATAGAGTATAATTATGTAAATTGACAAACACCAGTTGCAATTTCAAAACAACACATGTCTTATTGTGTCATGTAGTTATTGTTGGAAACAGGAGCACTTGTTACCGGCCTTTATGATAATTAAATCTAATTAAATATGCGTATTTTTTAAAATATTTAAATACATTAATACTTATACTAGCTTTTGTCCGCGACTTCGTCCGCATAGGGTTTTGGATTTTTCAAAATCCTATCCTAGCGGATGGGGTTATCTGTGATGAAAAAACGTGACTTTTCTTTCTGTTTTTCTAGATTACAATAAAATTGATAGTATTTAGTGAACTTCTTCACTTATTTTTCATTTTATTCATCAGCATCTGACGCCATTACACATATAGGAACTTCAAGAATCTAACCTCCTTTGTGATTTTTTGCTTGATTTTTTTCTTTTTTATCCTTCTATTGATTGGTTAAGTTGTGCGTTGTTGTATCAGTCAGTCATTATTTTGAATTTTATATCTATAGATTGCTAATCTTCGAAATTATTGAACCGATTTTGATAACTCTTATACATATAGTAAGCTATATTTTTGGACGATATATGCTAGATATATTTATTTTCATTGATTTTAATTTTAATTACGAAAACATGTAGTCGAAGAAAAATAGCTTCAAGATTCAAAATCTTTTGTTTTAGAAGTCGATTAGCCTCGTTATTCACTTGGTTTTTGATGTTCATTGTCTGGTTTTTTTTTCAACAAACGAACTAAGTTTTTTAAATCTGTCCACCTTACAATAAGTTTTTATAAAAAAGCCCATAAATTAGTGCCAGAAATAAATGAATATAGGAATGTTAATTCATGTCAATACACACAAACATTATAAAAAACACACACACATCTACGTACCAAAATGTTAAATAGAACACATTAGAGTGTGTTCATAAACTTGGCAAAGAACACTGTCGAACTATCGAACACTCTAGCTCGAAGTACTAGGGCGGCATGACTTCATAGAAGTTATTCCTAATAAACATTCATATAAAACTCTACCTTATTTCAAGCTCAACAAAGCTTAGGTTTATCTGATAAAACCCGGTTTGAATACAAACACGAATTTACGTGACTATACAAACGAAACTAATCTCTGATGTAAGTACTTAACATTCATTTTAGCGTGGCTTATCCTATTCTGAGTAAACACTTGAGTAAGGAAGGATTAAGGCCGACTTAACTTGAGTCGAGATTACCAGGACAACATGAACGTGTTGAAGTATTTCCGCTGACAATGTGTTGTTAATTAAATAATTACGTACGCCGACTATTAGCAAATGAAAAAGTTAATTTGTGTTGTGGTTTTTTATATAATTTTAAAGTGATTTGTAACAATTAATCGTAACCAGTAAAGTATTAATAATAATAATAAATATTACAGGGCATTCCACACATCGCCATATAGCCCCAAGCTAAGTAACTACACTTGTGTTATGGGTACTAGACAACGGATATACTACTTAAATACTTTTCTTTTGTAAATATATACTTAACTTATAATACATATAAACAACCATATCACAAAAAATATCTAAGCCTAACTTGTCGCAACCCTGTGTTTGCCAGTCCGGCATGGTGACCATTGTGTCAACTGGGTCGTCGTTTGATAGGTAATAAGTTTTCTTTAATAGCAATTTGGCTTATTAAAAAGGGACTAATAAATGCTTACAGATAGATGCCAGGATCATCTTTAGATCAAAAAAGATAAAAAAAAAAACTAAAACATGTATTTGACCAGTAAACAATACGTACACTCATATCCATGCGACGAATTGAAAACCTTTTCCTTTTTTGAGGTCGGTAAAAATAGACTAAGTTTGCAAAGACCAGGCTGTATGAGCGTCTTAGCCTACCCTAACCGGGTAAAAAAATAATTAAAACAATATCTTTTTTTTTTTTCTTTTATTATGGCTTCGCACGTGTGCATTTAGCCAGTGTCAAGTTATATTTTGCATCAAATTATGACCCGATTTTTCATAAATCGGGCCTAAAGTGTTTCAATACAGTCAAAGTCGTCATAGTCCGTCAAGTCAGGGGTTATAGTAAAGCGGTGGCAAGTTTACCATAACCTTAATAGGAGATTTGGAGGCAACGAGACAACTGCATGTAAGACACTGATTTTTACTTTCACTACACTTGTGCACTTTCACAGAACTAAATTGAATAACATTCCACCAGAATTATACAATTCAACTCGGGTTACATCTAAGTTTCATGAAAATAAAACTGCAGCACGACATGTTGTTAACTCGTTCCCGCCAAAACTTCAAAACAATATCTTGACCCGAGACAATTAATCGAGCGAGTTTTGGCGGGAACGAGTTAACAACATGTCGTGCTGCAGTTTTATTTTCATGAAACTTAGTTGTAACCCGAGTTGAATTGTATAATTCTGGTAGGATATTATTCAATTTAGTTCTGTGAAAGTGCACAAGTGTAGTGAAAGTAAAAATCAGTGTCAAACATGAAGTTTTCTCGTTGCCTCCAAATCTCCTATTAAGGTTATGGTAACCTTGTCACCGCTTTACTTTAGCCGCCGACTTGACGGACTATGACGACTTTGACTGTTTTGAAACACGATTTATGAAAAATCGGGTCATAATTTGATGCAAAATATAGGCTTCAAAACTTACTGGACTTATTTTGATGAAACTCGGTGTGAGGATACCATTGATTTATTGGAAGTTATACTTCTAGGCTACTTTTTATTAAAGTTTAGTGCACATTAAAATCGGCACTTCAAAAGTATTACCAGAATAAAAACCAATAAAATATTTTTTTTATCAATGTTGTTCTAATCAAAAATTATATCAGAAATCATATCATGATCACGTATTTAAAGTTTTTTCGTAAAAAAATCTTCCATTTTGAATCATTTATCATGTTGTTTATACACATCGTAAATAGATAAGCATCATTTTTGATAGTTAACGCGAAAAATTAACAAAAAGTATGACCGTTAAACTTGATTTATTGTTTTCTACCTTCCTACATAGATTTGTAAGATAGAATAAACTTTGTGAAAGGTGTTTGTAATTATTAAATAGATAATATTTGTATTACCTACTATTACAAAACTTTGTGTAGGTATATTTATTTATTTAAGAGGAAAGGGTACCGAGGGCTCTCTCCAAACAAACGTAGTCGAAGAAGTAGTCGAATGTTTTCTCCCCGGATAATGAATGATTAAATCAAGAATAAAGAAATAAAGAAAATGAAAATAACAAAACATAGGGCCATACTCATGGCAGTTATAGGTATTATGGCACAAAATTATTTGTGCTAGTGTCAAAATCCAGGGAGGAAACAGTCAACTACGTTTGTATGGAAAGATCGCCGGTACCCTTTCACCTTAATATATTCAGTACACAAGAAACAAAACAAAACAGATATACATTATTAAGAGTTTACTGCCGACAGACATATTTATATAAATATATTTATTTATATATATTTATATATCGTTGTATATCGTATTTTATGGTCCTTCCTGTGTTGTACTTACAAATAAAGTTAAAGATGTATTTGTATATTTTGTGTTTTGGTAATTTAATTCAAACGGAGGTTGTTCTATTTGTCAAGACGAACAAATTTTGTCCTACAACCCTTGGATAGCCAAACATTTTAAAACAATTCGAAAAATCTACCGTTTTTGGAAAAGAATACCATAAATATTTGAAATAGTAATCCAAACTGTCATCTTTACCCTCTGTCTAACTCGAAGAAACGGCAGATTTTTAAGTTAACTTAACCTAAAAATTGTTTTTTTTTTTCATAAGTCGTAGGTACAAGAAATGTTATTATTTTAGATGTATAGAACAACCACTTTGCGTAATACATTTATCTCGTCAAAACACATGCTAAGAAACGTCGCTTTTATTTATTGTCACTAAATCTAATGACAGATAATTAGTATTAAAGTGATTTAAGCTAGATTCAATGTCAATTTCTACCAGTTTCATAGATTTTACAACAAAATGAAAACGTCTCAGATCAACCGTTTAAAGAGAATATTATTTATGGAAATTGTAAATAAATATTCTACATCCACTAACAATGTAATTGTATGCCACCTTGTTTGCAAAGAGAGCGTTAAGTGCATACTGTGTTCTGCATATGCTTAAACATATGTCTAACTAGCAGCGCTCCGCGGTTTCACGAACGATAACTCCAAATACCGTGGGAACATTGAAATAAAAATTAACCTGTAAGCCAGTCCAGGATTCCATCTACCTCAATTCCAAATTTTAACCAAATCGGACTAGCTGTTTTAGAGTTAAGGAGTAACAAACATACAAACTTATAAACCATCGCGTTTATAATATATATAGGATAAAAACTTAATCGGAGCAAAAGATGCATTTCCCATAGATACATGTGATAAGCAAAAACAGCAAAAACTGTTACCGCTATTTCTACACACGGAAACATGTTTTTTTTTCTACACCAAATGTGTTTTCAAACCAAATGGGCCGACAGATTTTACACACGGAAATGCGTCTAAACTTTTTGCTGTTTTAACCTCTGTGGTGTTAAGTTTTTAAATTGAGCGTTGCGTTCTATGGCTTGAGTTTTAGAGTGCATTCTGCCAAATTGTTATTAAGTCATACCTTACAATTCAATAAGTAGTAGTTATTAATTATTAAAGTATTTTGTCGTGTAGTAATGAGTTTTGGTGTTTTATATTAATTCCCTCCAAAACTTCAAATAAAATAATGTTACTTCGAAGCGAGGCAAGGAATCTTTGGATGAACGATGTTCGACGTTATCACGCGGCCCTCGTAAGGATGGTCATTCGTTTCGGGGCATGCGCTCGCGCGGGTGAGTAGAGAAGGTACCTAATGTCCGAGTCGGTATCCTGTACCGAGAGTACATACAACTTGGGCAATTTAAACATGGACGTACTGCCCTGACTACTCCGCAGGTTTAGGGGAGCAATGACCTATATCCTAGCTCCGAACACGAACAAGGAACAACGATTCAACTGCACCCAATCTCTGTAACCATACTAAACTTTATTTTTTGTGTATTAGAATCGAGTTCTAATCATAGTTTTCAGCATGAATTACAAAACTAGAAAGTCATACGTCAGTTTTGGCGGTTCCTCTAATTTGATTCGTAGCGGCCAGTGTCTCGTTCGATATTCGAATTATTTGTTAAGAGACTAAAGTCATTTGAGGTACGCGTAATAAAACGAAGTTTATGTTTTTTAAGAATTTATACCGGGTTCGGTGGTGCATTGCTTTGGTTATTTTTAACCAATCGAAAAGTTTATTACATGAGGTTACGCAATTAATAGAAGTTTTTATTAGACCGGTAAAGGACTAAAGCGTTTGATCGGTGCAGCGAGGCGCGTTCGAGGCGCAGGGAAGTTGTTGTTATGAGGATGTAGCATGCTGGTTATAACTTCAAATGACGATGAAATGTAATGAAAGCTTTAATGTGAAAGGGTACCGGCGCTCTCTCCATACAAACGTAGTCGACTGTTTCCTCCCTGGATAATGACACTAGAGCAAATATCTTTGTTGCATAAAACTTATAACTGCCACACGATGGAACCAATCATTAAAGCAACCATTCCATTCGGAAGTTGGGGTCTCCAAAATGGCCGTTTTGTAGGCGTCCACAGCTTCTTCAGGTGATGAAAATCTCTGACCACGCAATTTATTCTTTATTTTAGGGAAAGTATAGAAATCATTAGGGCTTTGGTCGGGGCTGTACGGCGGATGGTCTAATAATTCTATGTTTTCTTGCTCTAAAAACTCTTTTGTTCTGTTCGCGGTGTGAGAACTCGCATTGTCGTGATGGAGGATGATGCGGCGGCTGCAGTTCTCTTTACGGAGTTCAGAAACGACCTGTGGCAAACAAATGCTAGCATACCATTCTGCATTAACCGTTCTTTGTCCCTCAAGAGGAATAGTCACAACATGGCCGGTTTTGGAGACAAACGTGGCCACCATTTTTTTTGCAACACTCGGTGAACGAACAATTTTTGTTGGCTTTAACTCATTTTCGAACACCCAAACTCGTGACTGGTTTTTTGTTTCGGGTTCGTACGCATATATCCAGGATTCGTCACCTGATACGATGTTGTATACAGCATTTGAGGATCCTGCGTGGAATCTTTCGAGAGTTCTGACGCACCAAGTAACGCGAGCCACTTTTTGCTCTTCACAGAGCGAATGCGGTATCCATCGGGAAAACAACTTTTTTACACCTAATTGTTCATGCAAGATTATTTGTATTTGACTCATGCCAATGTCTAAAGTTGCCTGAATTTCGCAGTATGTTACATGTCGATCTTCCTCAATCAGCTTACGCACAGCATCAACGTTTTCTTGGGTGAGTGCAGTTTTTGGACGACCTTGACGGGGATCATCACTGAGCTTGACACGTCCACGTTGAAATTCAGCAAACCAGCGATAAATTGTGGTTTTGGATGGGGCTTCATCACCAAATGCAGAAATCATCCGGTCAACACACTGTTTTTGTGATAAACCACTTCGAAAGTCATAATAAATCATCGCTCTTGAATTTTCTCGCGTTAATTCCATTTTCTCAACGACTAAACAAGTTTGACAAAACCTTGTGACAAGACCGAGATTCTTTTTTTAAATAAATAAATGGTATTCGATTTTTAAAACTAAGGAGTTTTCAATTAAAAAGATTTAAATATGACAGGAACAGTGAAAATATTCCATTCCCGATACTTTTAGTGCAGCCTATAAAAGAAAGTCGTGTTAGTTACACCATTTATAACTCGGGAACGGCTAAACCGATTTGGCTGAAAATTGGTGGGGAGGTAGCTTAGAGCCAGGAGACGGACATAAGATAAGACTTTTTATCCCAATATGCCCACGGGATCGGGACTTACGCGGGTTAAACCGCGGGGCGCAGCTAGTTTATTATAAAACAATATAACTATTGTAGAACATTTTACACAACGCCATCTAGCCCCAAGTTAAACAACTAGGCTTGTGTTATGGGTGCTAGATAACGAATATACATAATATACTGTTTTTTTTTGTAAATATATACCTAATACACATACAGACAGCCAAACCAGAAACAAAATATCCAGAGCATAAATACATGTTTGAGGCGGGAATCGAACCCGCAGCTTTCTGCGTCGCAAGCGGGTGTTTGCCTGACGCGCTTGAAAAGTAAATTAACATTTTCAAAAGTTAATTCATGATAAAAATATATACCATATCCTCTATTTTTGAATCGCTCGAGTGACATAGCTTTGTCGCCTACAAGTCGTGCTCGACTTTCAATACGCATGACACCAATGTTCTGTGTTTTTGAATAAATCAATATTGCAGGACATTCCACACATCGCCATCTAGCCCCAAGCTAAGTAAAGTAACTTGACTTGTGTTATGGGAACTAGACAAAGATAGACATAGATACTACTTATATGCTTTTCTTTTGTAAATATTTACTTAATTATAATACATAGAAACAACCAGACAACAGGCAAATATCTAAGCATAAATACTTGCCTGAGGCGGAAATCGAGCCCGCAACCCTGCATTTGGCAGTCAGGCATGGTGACCATTGTGCCAAATGGGTCGAAATTTGAAACATCATTTTTTTCGAAATTTTGACTATGATTGTTTAGTATTTATTCTACCATTCACCTGTCGGCGACGAGTGGTGGAGACCATTCGTTACGATCGAGCGATTCAAAAATAGCGACTTTCCGATGTCGAACGAATATCAGTAGCGCTCGACGCGAGGCGAACGATTCAAAAATAGAGCTTCAGAAAAGTTAACAAAACTCGAATAATAAACGGGCAGGTGTTGTGTGTTTTATTTGTCACCATTACACATTATTTCGCGTGTTCCAGTCAATATGATAAATATTTAAATGTATTTCAAAGTAGGCACTATTTAACTGCGTGACGTATTTAACTAAAGTTTATTGAGGATAACATTTATTTCGATGTTTTAAATTATTTAGGCTTTAGAAAAACTACGCATGAATTTCTAGTGTTTTCTTCTCATTCGAGTGCGTGTTCCTAAGTCGCACATAGACTTTTGCAAGTGGTCAATCAATTTAAGAAGATAATGACTTTATGCTATATTATTTTTGAATTTTTCCTGTAAATAATAATTGTAAAAGGCATACTGTGTTAAATCTAATATATTGCTTTGTTACTTTAATTTAATTCTAGTTGGTGGGTACTCGTTATTGGCCATCTGATTTGTATTTCTGTTTTTGAGTTTGTAGTATTAGTTGTGGGTATTCTTAAGAAAATAAAATCTTATATATAAAAATCAATTGCTGTTCGTTAGTCTCGCTAAAACTCGAGAACGGCTGAACGGATTTATCTTATCTTGGTCTTGAATTATTCGTGGAGGTCTAGGGAAGGTTTAAAAGGTGAGAAAAAATCGTTCCCACGGGATCGGGACTTACGCGGGTGAAACCGCGGGGCGCAGCTAGTAAATAAATATAAAATAGATTAAATTTATGAATTTCTTCAAACAATTTTAACAAAAAATGAAACACTTAAATCTATACATATCCATACAGCGTAAACCGCTGATCGTAGAGACCTGAAACTTGGAGGGTGTGTTCTTTGTTTGACGTAGGCATAGAAATTCTACCCCTAAAGGGGTGAAATAGGGGGCAAAGTTTGCATGGGACAACGTGATTCCTTGATCCATTTTCGACTTCTACACGGACGAAGTCGTTATTATATAAAACAAACGCTTATCCAATCAAAACAAGCAGCATCATTAACCAAGAATTTAAAATTCTAATCAATCTTTTTTTAAATTACCCGTTTCAAGATGGCCGATGACCTCATTCGATTTAAATGGGTCATTTCACCCTTAAGGTCAGTAGCCCTAACAGGACTCAGTTTTTTTTTCGAAGATTGTGTGAAGGGACTCCATTTTTTATCGGCGTCCTAGCTTGATTTTAGTTTGAAGTACCGTTAAAATTACAGCCGTGGTGCGTATCCTGAGATTGTTTTGGGGATATATCGATGGGCAGTCTTTCGGTTTAGAAGTTCAGTTGGTTTTTGCAATACGTTTATTATATTTTGATATTCATATACAAGATTAGTTAATAATCTTTTTATTTTAGTTTCTTTTAATTGTGTGTTCTACAAAAATAAAGTCTTTCTATGTATCTATATAAAATCTATATCTAAAAAATCTAATAATATATTCTAAAACGTCTATTGCTGTGAAATGATGAACAAACTCATCTAAAAATAACTCACATTACTTAATATCACATTTTATTAAGTAATGTGAGTTAGTTATGAAACATAATCATTGATCAACATTTACTTTGCAAGATTCGATGCTATCAATCGATAAGATGTTTTCAGTGTTCAAAGCATCCATATGACTTTTTATTTATGGAATAACTATACTCACCTTTTTATAAAAGGTCAGTTGAATTGTCTCTACTGCTTATTATAATTTAACTAATAAATTAAATTTACTGGCGCTGGCTTCTTTTGTTGATATTTGATGAGGCGGAATTTGCATTTTCGATGTGGATCTCTGAAATTTCTATTGTTTGGGACAAGTTGTCCTGCTCTTTTTCTAAGAAACCACATCGCTAAAAGGGCGTTTCAAAGATAAAACTCTTTGACCGCTTTTAATTTTGTAAATTAAAAGACATATTGTACCTAAATTATATAACATTTAAATTTATAAGAAGAAAAAGACCAATCTGTTGAAAACCCTCTGTCAAGCAAAAAGGACCCAATAAAAGGGGTATATTTGCGGAAAGCAGCCCAATACACGTGCAAAGGCTTATAGAGTCACCTTTTTTAATTTTAAAATAGGTCTACCTACTAACTAGGAACATTTATATACTAGGGTGTAATCGATATATCGTTCGACAAATCTGTGCGTGGTATTGTGGTGTGTACCGTTCGGGATGCGAGCCCTTCCGCATTCCCGTCGGCCGGCGACCCACTGCGCTAGTGCCCGCCTATCCCTGATCCTGCGCAAGGATTGCGCGATCACTATATCAATATCGATACACTACATCGATATTATTCGATATCGATATTTTGTTATCGTTCGTATCGATAATTTATAATGTTCAGCTGGTTTTATTTTTGTATATTTTCAAAAATTTGAGAGATTTTCAATTCTTGTGATTATTTTGTGTTTTTTTTTCATGTCATTTTTTTGGCAAAAATTTGGTAGTTGAGCTTTTCAATTATGTAAGATTAGTTTTTTTTAAATTTTAGGATTTTTTTTGTTATAAGCGTTGACTAGAACAAAAAATAAGCATAAGCAGCGCTGTTATCGCTATCGTAATAATGTTTCTTCCTTAGCAACAACTTAGCAATACCATTTACTTCCATATTTGGTCGCCGGGACACACAAAATGCAAATATTATCATTTCTAAATCATTTTACAAAAACCTTAAAAATTGATTGTAATTTTTGATCTGTCCATGTAAAAATATTTAAAACAGTTTTAGAGAAATTACCGAAATATTTGCATGTTCGAAAAAATCATTAAGATAAAAATAAATAAATAATAAATATACCATCTAGCCCCAAGCTAAGTAACTAGACTGTGTTATGGGTTGACAACGGATATTCTACTTATATATTTTTTTTGTAAATATATACTTTTAATACATAGGAACAACCAGAGCACAGATAAATATCTAAGCATAAAATACTTGTCTGAGGCGGGAATTGAACCCGCTACCCTGTGCTTAGCAGTCCGGCATGGTGACCATTGTGCCAACTGGGTCGAAAGTAACATATTATCGATAAAATATGTGAGCACAGCACCGCAAGAGCATCACTAGGTCAATGTTTAACGGGTCCCAGTCCTACATAGCCTTAGCTTACATGGGTACCGCTAAACGATATATCAAAGATTTGTGCCCCGCTGTAGTAACGCTTTAATTTTATGTAAGTACTTAGTTTTTTTAGTCTTTTCTGACTAGTCTTTTTAACCGACTTCAAAAAAGAGAGGTTCTCAATTCGGTTGTATGTATTTTTTATGGATGTTCGCGCATATCTTCTATGTTTATCAACCGATTTTGATGATTTTTTTTGTTAGAAAGGGTTTATCTGAGAGCAGAATCTACAAATTTTAGTGATCATTTGGTCGGAATGGACTACTTGCTACAGTTAAACATTTAGTTTGTTAAGTTAGGTTTTACAAAAGTCATACAAAATTCAGATAGTTAATTTGTATTTTTTTACCTATAAGTAACTACTTTGTCCCTTCTTGCAAAATACATTTGACTAACGGCTTATTATTATTTTTTTCATCTATTTTTACAAAATAAATTGAACACAAAACTATAAAGATTTATAAAAAAAGATCTATCTAAGAACTAACATCCTAAATGAAATCAAATACTATGAAAATTCAATACGAGTACCTATTCAAAATAATGCATAATTTTTATCTTCTCATTCATTAAATTTTCTTGAGTTTAGATTTTTACAAAAACAAACTGAATTATTATTAGATTCTAAAATGTATGTTCTATAAAAATAATTGTCTTTGGTATTTGTGGTATATCAAATTATATATTATGTAGGTACCTATAGACATATTTATATAAATACCTATATTTGTGGTATTAATGATTTTTTAATAACCTAAGTTCACATCTCGCGGTTTTGTCATACCGACATGGAATTTAGAACTAACGGCCGTCGTTTAGCTCTTGCGGTTTCTGCTCGCCTGGTACTTATGTCGATGAATATTATATTTATAAATATTATTTATAAATAAATATATATTAATCGATTTATTTATACCACAGAATATATAATGTACGTATAGAAAACATATATCTTGTCATGTGGAGTTTTTTTAGGACGTAGGAAATAAAAATAATTGGAAATTTGACTGGGGTAAAAAGGGCTGATAAAGATTGTAGGAAATATTTTATTTTAAAATAAGTATATATATATTAAAATTTTGGTTTTCGTCTACTTTTAGAATTAACAGAACCATAGCAGTTAATTTTGCCTTAGTTTCGACGTTCCCTCTATACAATCGAATTGAGGACTTCCTTTTTTTGAAGTTGGACAAAAAAACAAGGATGTTGTAAGGAATGCTATTTTCTAAAAAAAATCTAAGGATAAAAAGTAAGTTTTGTTCTAACTAAACACGATGCCGATAGATGGCGCTAGAAGTAAAATTAAATCGCGCAAGCGTTACGTTTTCCCTATTTGGTCACCCCTTACCTGACTACGTTAGTAAAGTACCAACTTATAAAACCGTTCGCTCGCGGTATCGCGAAGTAGCAATTTTCGTAACTAAAAGTACTGTAAATTTTTGGGATCGTTTTGCATGTGTAAACGATCAATAAACTTATTTCGGCGTACTTGCCCACCAAATAATGATGGCGGGGTATTTACCCTCAACAACAAACGAACAAAATTTATTTGTTAAGGTGCACAGAAGTAGCCCTCAACGGTTTGCTAGTATAATTACCAATAACCCTGTATATGTATATTAAGTATGTATTTATTTATAAAAGGATTGTAAGGTTTCTTTGCGTTGTCTGGTCACCATAACACAAGCTTAGTTTAGGGTCAGATGGCGTGGACCTAAAAATTCCTGCAATATTTATTTATATCACCTAATTTTATCTGTAATGCCCGCGACTTCGTACGCGTGGTAGTCTTGCCACAGTCTTGCTTTATGTACCAAAACCTTCCTCTTGAATCACTCTATCTATTTAAAAAAACCGCATCAAAATCCGTTGCGCACTTTTAAAGATCTACATACATAGGTACAGACGACGGGAAGCGACGTTGTTATAAACTACTAGCAGCGCTTCGCGGTTTCACCCGCGTAAATCCCGATTCCGTGGGAATATCGGGATAAAAAGTAGCCTTGTAGCCTTCCTCGATAAATGGACTATCCAACTCAAAAATGTTTTTTCAGTTTGAACTAGTAGTTCCTGAGATTAGCGCATTCAAACAAACTGTTCAGCTTTATAATATTAGTATAGATGTGTGAAAAATAAGATACGAAAGTTAAATTTACAAATAATTTCCATATTCGAAGCTGAGTGCATATTTTTGTTAGTGAGAGTCATTCAGAGTTAACTAATCGAGTAATACTATTTATTGTACCTAAATTTTATCTACTCTTCAGTACCTCAGTCAAAAATATTTTACTTCTCTTTGAAGGTTTTTGGATTTCCCCTAATAGCCGGAGATCCCTTTAAGGACGACCTTCAACGATCTGTTTATGTACGAAAAGTATTTTATATTGAATTAAATAGGCCAATAAATATATTGCAAATGGGTTGCCTAAAAAAATTCAGTCCAGAATGATTAATATATTTTTGTTTTTGAACATTTTACTTGTTTGGTCAAAACACAAGATATAAATAGATATATTATATTCTAAATAGAAGAATTCCGTACCAATGAAATACATAATCTTTATTTAAAAAAATAAAAAAATTAATTGGTAATTAATCATATTCTGGACTGATTTTTTTCAGGCAACCCATTTGCAAAATATTTATTGACCTATTTAATTTGATTGAAGGTCGTTCTTAAAGGGATCTCCGACTATAACAATCCCAGCTAAAAATAACTCTGTGTTGTTTATAATATAAAGTGCCTAGATGACCGAGCTTTGCTCGGTATTTTTTTTTGTTACTTAGTCTAACCTCAAAGCAAATACTCATTGACTTCGTGTTACTTAACAACGCCATCTGCTGGAATAACTTTATTGCTCACAAAAAATAGTATTAGTAGTTCGCCAATAGATGTCAGGAAGAGTCATATTTTTCAGATAAAAAAAAGTAAGTTTCGATAAAACACGAATAAAATGACATTTTCTAAAAAATGATTCCTAGCTAGATCGATTTATCGCCCCCGAAACCCCCTATAAACCAAATGTCATGAAAATCGTAGGAGCCGATTCCGAGATTTTAATTATATATGTATATATATACAAGAATTGCTCATTTAAAGATATAGGATATATTTTAAAAATTACCCATTATTTAGTGCCTCGGTCAATAACAATTGTACCTACCTCCTTTAGAAAACCCTCCTTTTCAAAATAAGCTCAAATAAAACACCCTAATATATAATATAAACATTTTATTATTCCTTAACGCTATATGCCATAAACATTGCTTAAAATATTACCATAATATCCTATGGTGGGATCCTTTCTAACAAAACGAACCAAAACCATTCAGTCTTAACTGCAACACTGAATCAGAGAAAAATAAATCTAACGTCACATTATTTTAAGATTTATTCAAACTTAATAGACTTTAAAATACTGCGACTTACATTCCTTAAAATAAGAACAGCAGTCTCATCTACATACTAAAATAATAAAATGACAAAATAAACCTAGAAAAAGTAAAGTAAGATCTGTCTTTTATTTACATACAGTGAAAGGATAATGGTAACTCGAATCGGAAGTAAAAACATATGAGTAGAAAAAAAGTTAAACTAAGGGATGATACACATTAGACCGGACCATGTCCGGGCCGAGCCGTGTACAGTCGGAATACCAATTAGCTGAACCCCACGTGACCTAGAGCTCACTTACACATCTGTACGGTCGTAAAGTAATGTTACATGATTCTGTTTTTGTTTTTTAAACTATGTACTAAACAATACAATCTACAATAAAGAAATGATTTTGTGATTATTATTATTATTTTTAGTTATTTATTTTGTGTAATTTGATTTGATGTACCTAATTTTGAATTCTGTGTAAATATAATGTAATTTTGTTAATTAATGAAATAAAGGATGACACTTTAATACTATATGTAAAGAAATAACAAAATAGGTAAGAATACTACATTTTTACAGATGTGTGAGTGAGCTCTGGGTCACGTGGGGTTAAGCTAATTGGTATTACGACTGTACGTAGTCCGGACGATCCACTTATTTGAAACGTTACATACATTTTGTATGAAGCAATTTATCTAACACTGTGCATGATCTGTGCCCCGTTCCGTCCCCTCGGCGGCTGATAACCCGGTAATATAAACGTGCAGCTCGGACGGGCGCGCCCCGGACTCGGCCCGGCCCAATGTAAATCATCCCTTATTATTTCTAAAATACGATGTATTTTTGAAGGTACTTCAATAAAAATTTACAGTCGGGATGAAGACCAACAAAAACCTTTGCCTCATGTTGCTTGTCTTCTTTACTTAAAACTAAATGATCTTATTTCGTCAACCCACCATTTTGGATCGACGAAATTCGAACTTAAAAATAATTATAATTAAAATAACATACAAATGCATGAAGATATGTGCATTAATAAAAATACATATTAATGTTCAGTCATTAACTTATACTACTGAGTATTTAAATTAATAATAATTATTTATTATGAAAATATCGGATACTGATGGAATGTGTCCGGAAGCCGAAGATTTGTAATAATACCGTATCATCTGGAAAGAAAGAAAACACATATTAGTTACATAATATAAAACTTACACAGTCATATTATAAACAGAATAATACAAAATATAGTGTACTAAAATATGTATATTTGTGTGTATGTATTTGTATAACGTTATAAATAAAAGAAATAAAAGCTAGTCTTTAATAAAAAATATTTTTGTTAAGCTGTTTGATATTTTTATATTTGTATTTAAATTAAAGAAAAAATTAAGTCTTACAGATCCATTTTGACTAATTTTGAAAATCTTAGGTTAGGATTTGAACAACTGTTCGTTCAATTCCTTCCAAAAAACCAAATTCAAAAAACTTATGATATTTCAAGATTTTAGATAAATGTTACACTTATTATTTATCTATAATCTTGCAATTTATTCTCATGTTATTTTTAAATATTTACCTATATATTAAATGCTGGTTATTTCTATAATAACCATCATTTAATCAATGTGCTATACTTTTTAAAGGTCTTTTTTTTTACAAATTGTCCCTTATTTGCGTACCTACAATAAGTTTGACGCAATGCGGCCTCCTTTGACCAATTTTTAACAAAGGAGTCCTTATAAAAAGTTTTTTGTTTGCAAAAATAAAACACAACATTTGACCATTAAAATAAGAATAGTTACTTGCATACTTTTATTGCAAGTTATTCAAAATATTAGATATACTTTTTTGCAAAATAGATTTTTACATCAAAAAATATTTTTGTTTTTTATTCTATTCAACTATTTGTGCAAAGAATTCTTTTGTATTATTGTTTTGTTTTGCAAGTGGGTTTGTGGCATTTGAAGGCTCTTGAATGGATCCAAAATTTTAATATACTTATTAACTAAGTTATTGAAAATATATGCAGAGCTTAAATCAATCCCACCAGCCGCTTTCGGGGTAAAATTTAGCTATATTTTGTCCATTGACAGCGCTCCGCGGTTTCGCCCGCGTAACTCCCGATCCCGTGGGAATATCGAAACATAAAATACCCTATAGCCTTCCTCGACAGATGGACTATCCAACAAAGTCGCGGGCTTCGTTACGTTATTAAAGGTATGTAAAGACATCACAGCAGCTATTTATTAGTAGATGTGTCGTTCATGTGTTGATAAAATCTATCGAATAATTTACCTACTGTTTTATCGTAAAATTATTGACTATTTATTGAGTTTCATACCGGACATATTTATTGCCAGTTAAATACTAATTTTGCAAAAATTATTGCAGTCGCCATTAAATTTTATTGACGAATGCTTGGTATGCAAAGTCGTATGTATTTAAAAATAACTTCAACAGTGACTATTATTCACAATTAAAATACATATTGATACAAACGTTCTAGTTACACAGGACATCCAATTATAATATTCTGATAAAGACACTAATTATAATAGAACAGCCTTATGTCTCGTTACAAAAAACTGGCCAATATTCGAAGCCATTTGTCCCAATGCACCGGTCAGTGGTCATCCTTGAAGGAGGCTGGCGCATGCCGTTTGCACCTGTCAGTGTTCAAACCTTGCGCGACACATTGTCTTAAATAATAGGTAACCTTAAAATGAATGCCTCTTTATCTATAGACATATCTTGCTATTCAACTTCGCCAGTCGATAACAGATGGCGCTACATGCTCGACGGCTGCTTGCTATTTTTAATTTAAACCTGTCCAATTTATTTAACCTCTCAGTCTTGTAAATTGTTTCACAGCAATTATGAAAATATTCGATTAATTATTTGGATCTCTCGGTTCCATCTCGCGAGTGTTCGGAGCGTCAACTAGAACACAAAATACCAGGCGCTCATAAACACCGAGGCGGTAGCGCGTTACATCAGCTTACAACGTAACCTTCTGCCATTTATGAAGGCCTTGTGGCGGTGTAAGTCTTATGAAAGGACTTAAATCATGACTAGTCAGGATTAGTCAGATTAGCAATGAACTTATGGTATGGGTAGCTTGTTGAGTTGGCTTATTCTTTTTTTTTTTCATTTTCAGTAGCTATAAGCTTACGATTTATCTATTAGTGCGTAAATTATAAATTATAATATTAATGTTACATAGTTGTAGTAATTTAATGCAGACTAGACCGAGATTTTCGCACTAGCGTTAAATTGCGGAAGCTTGTAAATTGGGATCAAAGTGAGTCAGTTATCTTCAGCTTATTACGTAGAGCTGTGGTACCAGGAGGGCACAGATCGCAAGAGGCCAACGTGTGACGTAGCTTATCAATGCCGTAGTTCTATACAGAGGCAAATTTGTGGGTTCGTGAGACTGTGTGCGTGGGAACAAGTAGGTACGTAGAGTCGTGTAAATACGCTATAATTTGTACAGTGTCGTGACGACATTTTTTATTTGTTGTACATTTTTGTATTCAAATTAACATTTAAGTCTAAATTCACCTGTAAAGACGGAAATAAGATAAATGGTATCGAAAGTAAATAAATGAAAAGAATTGTGATAATTTCCCGGGTCGTGTACAGAGGCAGCTAGCGTAAAACGACTTTTTTTCTAATTCGTAAGGTTGTCGCTCCCAGTGAGCCGAGTGTGGTGCGTGCGGTGCGGGGGCAAAGCGAGCCCACCTCACACGCTCGTGTTCGTTGCCACAGAACTGCCTATGCGGAAACACAACTTCGCTATTAACACACGTTCCTACTATGAGATACTGCCACTTATGCACGTATACATGCGCATTATGTATACGTATACCTATAGCGTTGTACGTGAAAAGAGTTTTCACTGCACACAGTCGCAACGAACACAGAGTTCCTGAGTACACACGCAATTTTACATCTGTGTATACTCTATGAGCCATTTTCCACACGTGAAAGTTTGAGGCGTGTGTATTTTCAGATTCGTTCGTGAGCCGTTTCTATGTTTTGGGTACCAGGAGGTCAGAAAGTACGAAGAGGTTTCGCTGTCACAACACGTGCTTTATCGGCCTGCGGTGCGACTGTGTGCGTTATCTGACGTATTCTGTTATCTATTCGTTATCAATGTGTGCGTAGAGCACATAGAGCATATGAAAATGAGCGATATTATTGATAAGTTTTACGTTGTTTGTTTATTAGCAAATACCTAGCATGTGATAAGGTAGATGCACCGGCAGAGTTTATTGAACGCTGTCGATCTCATCATCTCCTAGTATATTGGCGTTTGATGCAGCGGTGTCAATGACATGATGGATGACGAATCACGAACCATGTGAAAACCGAAACGACAAAAGTCATTATTTTTTTTTTATATTTTTAACTAACTCCTTGTTGGGAATGCTATAATTCCGAGTTAGTTTCGTTTTACGACCCATAACTAATTATGTCTATGTTGAAATTGTTTCATCAACTTTACTTTATAATTTAAGAGGAGCAAATACATTTTTTGATAAAAAATTCATTTCGATACATACTTGTTTTTATACTACTTTAAATCGCAACAAAATGTTCTGCTTTAATAGTTTGAATTTTGACTTACATTAAATAAATTTATAAAAATAATAGAGTTTTAACTTAGATATTATTTTCAAGTTATTTAATAATTAATAAAAAACGGGCCAAGTGTGAGTCGGACTCGCGCTCGAACAGTTTCGTACCATGTTGTAGGTATACACCCCATTTTTTTTTCTGTTTTTATTTCTGTATTTGTCATTGTAGCGGCAACAGAACGGAAAAAAATCCCCAAACTCGACCAATAAGAGCTATTTATATTTTACCCGACAACGACAAAAGGAGGTTTATGTATCAAAAACTACAAGGTATTTAAGTAAGTAATCCTCTTAAGTCGTCATTATATTTTTTCACAGAGTCTAAAGTGTTCATATGTGATTAGAATGCAATTAAAACTTAGGTTACAATTAATAAATTCCGCCTTAATTCATCCATTCGCAACTCGTTGCCGCAACCTGCATTATGCAACTCCTGATGCAACCATTTGTATTGAACGAACAGTAAAGTTATTTTAATTTTCTGTCAATATTCGACCTACTGGCTTACTTGACAATGACTTACTGACTTACAAGTGACATTTCGTACCAAACAACCCCGAGATTTGACCGTTTCGTTGCAAAACCGCTACGATTGCATTCAATTATTAAACCTGATAATTAGCTTAATCAAGAACAGCGTTATGTGGACATAAAAAGAGGTGAACTTTACTGTGATTTTAATTTAATTCAGTATTCGGTTATTTTTAAATTTCACGGTCACCATTAATTTCTTAACTCTTTTGAAATTTAAAAAATGTTACGAATTTTAAATTTTTTAAGATAAGTATTTCAATTTAATTTTTAGTAAAAGAAACAATAGTACATTAATGCAAATGCCGGGAAATAAGCAATTGCAGGTCGAGTATACGAGATAGGCAATTGCCATTTCCGCCGAGGCACATATGGTGCTTTTCTCAAAAGAATGCAGGGAAATATTGTCATTGTTTTCGAGGACGCGCGAGATATCGAGTTTGCGGAAAAAGAGAATCAAATCCATTGCAGGAGTGTTTTTTTGAATTTGGAACATTGCAGCGCTCCAGCAATGTTGTATGAAACAGCGTGCTAACGCTCCTGCAATTGATTTGCCTTTCTTTGTCCGTAAATTCGATACTTCGCGTGTTCCTTTTTCGAATAAATGACAATATTTCCATGCAAGTTTGAGAGAAATAGTTTTAAATTTCTTTGTGATCATAATGTTTAATCTAACAAAATATTTGAGTTCAAACATAATAAAAACCAGTTCCTTGAGGTTTATTGACTCCTTTAAAGTATTTTGAACATTCTGTATCTATAATTCGATGTAAAATTAAAACATTGGGCTTTTTTTTTTATTTAGTCAACGTAAATTGTCTTCGGATAGTTTGGTGTTACAAAAACAAGTATGTTTCTAGAATACATGTGTCGAATCGTTAAACAAAAAGTAATTTAGAGAGCACGTGGACTGGCAAATAGGTTTTGTTAAACTGTCATGAACGGGCTTAGCAAAAAGAGTTTGTATTAACTCGTCATTTAGTTCTTTATTGATCTCTTTTATATTATGAAGTTACCTCTTATTCTATGGTGAAAGGGTACCGGCGCTCTCTCCATACAAACGTAGTCGACTGTTTTCTCCCTGGATAATGACACTAGCACAAATATTTTGGTTGCAAAATACCTATAACTGCCATGATTATGTTTTTTTTTTTCATTTTCTAATTATCAAAGAAATTAAGATAAAAAACAAAACATAGGGGTACGGCCATGGGAGTTATAGGTTTTATGCAACAAAAATATTTGCTCTAGTATCATTATCCAGGGAGAAAACAGTAAACCACGTTTGTATGGAGAAAGCCCCCGGTTCCACTTAAAAACATGATTAACACTCAAAATCAAAATCAACCCTATGAGATTGCATAGTACGCGCGAACGCATAGAGCCGCAAATAAGACGCTGATTCGCTAGAGTGAAGAGAGCAGCACAAAATTTACCAATCATTGAGCCGCATTTAGCGCAGTGCGTTCACTTATCCAAGAGCAACTTAAGTACTGTTTGTGAATACGGACGTAAGAAACTTTCAAGTGTCAAACTAAATAAATAATATCATGGGCTTTTTGATTTAGAATCTAATTTTAAATTTCCCGCTAAATGCATTTAGCTATTATGTATGTATTTAGCTTTATCCCGATATTCCCACGGGATCAGGAGTTACGCGGGTGAAACTGCGGAGAGCTTCTAGCTTAGGTAATAAAATGCGAAATTATTCAAATGAGCATTGTACGTTTTGCGTGCTATCTTGAAGAAATTAAATACGTAATTTGGCACGACTCTTAAAATAATGATTTTATAAAGGGATAAATAATAGAGCACCTGCTAGGTATTGCCACTTAATTATTTAAACATAAAACCTTTAATTAGAGTTGCCAGCTGTCTAGTGACCTTGTAGCCAGCACCTTTTGTAGGCACAAAGTATGTATCGAAAAAAAAACGAAGTAATTTAAAAAAAGAAGTAATTTTAAAAGTACAATCCGCGGTTGAAATGTTTCTGGCCAGTACGATCATTGTTGACATTTTGTGCATGGCAATATTATTAATTTGTTTTGCATAATATTATCGGTTTTGCGTATGTTCGATAATGATTACTGGCAACATTGAGGTAATTTCAGCTGCTGTTATGTGATGTTGATAAATGTGGTATTTGTGTTCGTAGAGAAATCAGCAATGAATCAACCTAATGAGTTTTAATTGTTAGTTTTTCTCGATCATTTTTAAAGTTTATGTTTTCCAATAGATTGTTATTCGAACTAAGTTATATTTACCCCATTTAGGGTACTGTGCCTGCGTGGGTTGTTTATTGTATATTAATAAAAAAATGGTTGTCTGTAAAGTCGGTTTACGGATGATAATTTTACGTGTTAACGTCATAAGAAAACGATGATAAATTGAGTTTTTTTTTTATATTTTCATTTTCTTTTTTTTATATTTTTTCATTTATAAAAGTCACTCGTCACCATAACACAAGCCCAGATGAGCGATATTAGTATCAAATACTCTGTTTCCTAAGTTACTATGACGCGTCTGGTCATATTACCATGACGCATGACGTCACACAATATTAACGTGACACTTTTTTGTGAACCAATTTATTAAACTATATCACGTCAAAAATAAAAAGGTCCTGATTTCACTGGTATATAAAAAACAAAGTCAGGTTATCTTAGTTAAGTACCTACTTTATACCCCAAAATATTCTAAAATTCTACCCCTTAGGGTGTGAAAAAGGGGGGCAAAGTTTGTATGGGACAACGTGATTCCTTGGTCCAATCTACTATGTAATTCTACGCGGACGAAGTCGCGGGCAAAAGCTAGTTACTTCATAAAGTTATTCCGATATTCGACGTTTCGATCAAGTTGCACGCATCATGATCACGGGGAGATGACTTAGAAAAACAAGGAGTTACCCGTGTTTACTAATATATAATATAATTTTGTCGGTATATTTCCTTATATAATCGACGTAAAGAAAACAAGTCATTAAACTTGACATCGTGCCATTGTTCCCCCGTATGCTAACTATTTGAACTCGAAAAAGGAAATATGAGTGTTGATCACAATCATATTACACCACATTAAGTTGCGACACGACTTGACTTTACTATATAAAGTCACCGAAATAGCTGGTATGAGTTTAAATGGACTTAAGTGTCCACTACACGATCAAGTAATGCTTCAATCTCAAACGCAAAACGTGGAAATGCAGCGAGAAATGTTGAAAAGGCTTGATGTTCTGTTAACCTCAAAAGAAAGTCGAAAGTATCAAACATTTTGCATATCAAGTGTTAAGGAACTTATACATATCGTTTTTTTTTATCCGGTCAGCTCTGTGACCGAACATTTTTGGCCTTCCTTCCAACAGTTACCAGTGTCAAGTATTTCATTCTTCCTTAGTGTGATTTTTTTGTTTTTTAGAAGTTCCTTGGGTTAGATAAAAAGTCATAGGCATCTAGGGTAAACATAGAGGAATAATAGAGGGTAAACAAACTATTCTCATTCTGGAACCGAATTTTGGCAATGGGTGTCTAACGACAGCACCAACCGTCAAGTTGATCTCTTATTTTATTTATTATCTATGCAAAAGTAGTGTTCCTTTAAATAAATTACATTTCTAAGAACTTTGTAATTTATCTAATCCTAGACAATAAAGGTTAGACTTTAGACACAACCATTTGTAGCATTCTAGTGTGCAGTTTGAAGCAATATTTGATGGTGTACCGGGCGCTTTATAAAGGAAGAACCCAACGTGATGAGCATTAGTTTATGAGCAAAAAATATGGCGGGCTAGGAAGGTAGTGACCTATGATGACGCAATGTTAAAACAGGCCAGGCCAAGCTGCAGTCGAACCTCCTCGCCGAATCGAGAGGTCAAGGAGGTTCAACGCGAAATATATTTCTCAATCTCATACGACATATGGAATATCACGTCGCCACTGGCAACTTACAAAAAAGATATTAAGATTCCAAATTACGAAATCCAAATCGATGTTCTCAATTTAAACTAATGTTTAAAGAGGTAATAATTGAATTAGTAATGTAGTGTTAAGTGATTTAAGGTTGGATGTCGTATGTAAAATATATTTTTATTTAAAATTGGAATCGCGTCCGCGTCTATTTCGAATTTCGAACTCCCGATCGGACGTTCGCCCGGTTATTGAACTGGAATAATTCGGCAAACAGGCATATTACACGCTTGTTAATCTCGCGTATTATGCTCGCCCAACGCCATTACTATCGACGACTACATTATGCAATAAACTTTATGCTGGTTAAAGAAATGGTCGTTTACAATTTATTGACGGCATCTCAATTGTGAGGATAAGGAAAAGCGAATCACTAAAGGTTTAGATTTTTTTTTTAATAATTGATAATGTGGTAACGATTAGTGATATAGATGACCACTATGTTTACAAGAGAAGCAAACATGTAGAGACGGTGTGGGTGTGTGCGTGTCGCGTCGTCTGTGTGGGTGAGCTGTCTATGTGTGTGTACGTGGAAGCGCGCGATGAAATAAAATATGTTCGGTCAATGAACTCGCGGTCGGTACCATAAAAATTGCGATAGTCCCCGAAATTCGGACAACCACGCTTTAAAGTCACATATAATTAGAATTCGACGGAAATCAGATTTAATTTCGTAATTATTAGGTAATCCGACGTGAAACTGCGCTGAAAATACTTAATCTATCATTTCACTAACAGTAAGCATATACCTGAAAAACTTCAGGTCTTTAGGAACAGTTCAGGTAGCTTAGTATGCAATGGAGCGCATAAAATATCGTGAGCTGCGAACAAAGTAGAAAGGACACCTGTTGGAATTTCTATTCCTCAATTTCTAATAAGAAATTGGTACGTTTGGTAAAATAACTAGTTGAACAATTCCAAAATCTACGGCTATTATCATCATTTGTAAATAAGTATTTAAAAATATGTAATTATATACTTACATTGAATTCGATCCGCATTTCAAAAGTACAAGTTGAATGAAATGTTTTCTTATATATTTCCTTACACGCGGCCGAGTCAGCTGTTCCTATGACCTTGCGGGCACTCCAACTATTTACAAGTTTATCTATTGATTATTCGAACCTCCTCTTCCTGCAAGATGAAGTTTCCTCTGGCCGAGTGCCCGTGGAAATCCTTCGTCTTCCGCAACACATCTTCGTTCAGTATATCTCTGTTGGATCCAAGATCATTTTCGCTGCAGATTAATATTGTCCAGTAGGATCGAGTACAGTGTCCATGTTTTTTTTAATATTAGTACTGTCCAGTTGGGTCGAGAGTGTATTCCATTAGTAGAGCCCTGTTGGGTCTAAGGAGGTATCCATCACAACACAATTTGATTCGTAGTATAAACGCGTGCGCGAGCGAGTGGTCACACTGGTGCCGGCAGGGGCAATGAGAACGGCTGAAACCGACAGCCTTATAAAAGAAACGGGCTATTGTGCTGCCGCCTGGCGGAGAGTAGGGCAAACGATCTTTCTCATACTTCCCAGAGATACTTAGTCAATGAGATGATTGGCCTCTAAGGTGTAAATATGACTAGAACAACATTAACTTGCTTGTTTCCTTAGGAAAACTTTACAGAAAAAACTTTGTAGGTATTCCTACACAAAATAGGTAATAAATTATATTGGTTCGACGATTAGAAAGCCATAAAACATGTTTGTATGAGATATGTTATTTTGTCTCTAATCGTAAAATTGGACAGAATAACAATAATAGAATAACGTCCAATATATATCACGGTTATTTTTATTCGGCAAGACAACAGGAGAACGATTCGCAACTTTTCTTAGCGGCAAAACCCTCCCAAAATCTTCAGCAATTTATTGTGAAATTCAGATGAAATCGTAAAGGTGCTACGAAGAATCATACGCTAATACTAATTCGAGAACACAATGAAAAAGAATTCAACGCGTGTCCCTTCTTACAGAACACAAATGTTCATTATCATCAGAAGGATAGTTTTTAAAGAAAATAGTGACATCTAAGAGCAGTGTTGGCTTAGTGGTAGATACCTCGACTTTCATTCTGAAGGTCGTGGGTCCGAATCCCGGCCGGGTTGACCAATGTATTTTTCTTGAGAAAAAATTATGTGCGCTAATTGACTCGCTCTTACGGTGAAGGAAAATATCGTGATGACTTAGTTGACTCCAGAAGTATTGATAAGTTCTCTCTTCTGGACATGGTCGACTAAGCTGAGAGGGTAGTAGGTGCTGGGCAAGCCTACTCCATCCTCACGCAAAAAGGACTCAATTAAAAAGGGTTCAATGGCGGAAAACGGCCTGTATACAAGTACAAGTAGTGACATCTAGTCATAATAGAAAAATATCAGTTTCCACCTAATAGTAATCAAACCTTTTTAGGGTTCCGTAGTCCTAACAAGGAACCCATAGTTCCCAGTACCCAGTTTCCCCATATCATGTCTGTCCGTCCGTCCGTACTTACGCGGCTTAGCTCAAACACTAACTAGAAATAACTAATAACTAGAAAGCTGTAATTTGGCATGAATATACACGTATCACACAGAAAAAATGGTAAAATATAATCTAAAATATTATATTTCTAAAAAAAAATGTATTATAATTTTTTTATCAGAAATCCCCTAAAGCGGGATAAATATTTTTTCTTACCAAACTCATGGTTTAATGAGTTGGTATCTAGGAATTTTCATTCCGTGGCATTTTCTACCTATTTTCATCCCTTGATTTGCAACAACTTAAATTGCAAAAAATTAGGTTAGAATTTCAATCGATTGAAAAGTTTGTATTGTAGGCTTACATCGTTATCACCTATCTATACTAATATTATAAAGCTAAAGAGTTTGTTTGTTTGAACGCGCTAATCTCAGGAACTACTGGTTCGTATTGAAAAATTATTTTTGTGTTGGATAGTCCATTTATCGAGGAAGGCTATATTTTTATTTTGATATTCCCACGGTATTGGGACTTACGCGGGTGAAACCGCAGGGCGCAGCTAGTTTCAAATATAGTAGCTATAATAAAAAAAAGACATAAAAATACAATAAAACTATTTAAGAGATTGACATCAATAAAAGTACAATTTATTGCTATGTCAGTAATTTACGGATAATTTTCCGTAATTAAAAATGTAATATTTATTTGTTTTTTTTTTTTCCTTTATATTTGTTTTTTTTTTTTTTTTTTTTCCTTTATATTATTATTAAAAAATATAAAACAAACACAAGACACGTGCCGTCGGAACGTGACGTGATGTCACACTTTTTTGTAAATACAGACAGGTGTTCATCAATTTATTAATTAGTCAAAAAATGTCAGTGGTTTGTACTAAAAATTTATTGATCTAACAACTTCCTTGATTAACTTTAAAATGTAAAGTCTAGTGCCGTAGGCTGGCACAGAAGCCGGTAGCCATCACCGCGTTCATTTCCCGATGCTAGTGAAAACTGCTTTCTTATCTAGCTAGTTAGACACCCAATACATAGGTATGTTATATACCTTGCCATAGCTGTGGTTCTATGTACATATATGTACATAAGTCGGTTGGTATATAGTATTCTGGTAATAAGGAAAACAAAAAGAAATTTTGGTCTTCAATAATCAATTTAGAAAAATGTATATCTGAAGCCTATCGCAATTCATGGAAGTAAAAAAATAAAAATAAAATAGAGTCTTTTAAAATAGCCCTATTTCCATTATGTCCATAGAGATGCTCTTACAGGATGATAAAAAATACTGAAACATGTCTATGGCCAGTAAAAATCAACAAAGTTTGTAGAGGCGAGGCTGTATGAGCGCAGCACCATTTGTCTTCCCTCACAGAAGGTATATTTAAATAAAATGGCATTCTCTTATCCAAAGATCCTGGAATTTGATCGCAGTGCTGTCTATCGAGTGATAAGGCAATAGTTTTGAAGAATAAAAATGGGGATAAGTTAAGTTCATTGTTATCAAACTAAAATTCAATGGATAAAGGGATTTGTTTATTTGGTCTTTGAGTCACGAGCGTATACGTATCATATGGGAAAGCCTGCTGTATCTTAGACCGCATCATCACATCGTGTACGATAGTGGTCAAACGCTGAGCTATTTAAGAAAATAGAAATTCTAATTTCACACAATTTCCAGAACAATAAATAGATAAGTTTAAACAACATTAGAAAGGTTGATGAAGGAAAATCTGTAATAGGAATAGGTATTATAAATACCTAATCGACCTAAAATCATAAGGAATATGAGGTAGAACCTAATGAACAAAGGGGTACTGGAAAAACCAAAATAGTAGAGGAAAACTTAATTTGGGCTTTTATGGTGACGTAAGATTTTTACCATGACGGTTTTGCCTAAAAATTTGATGCTTTGGTTTTTCGAAAATGTATTTAACGAGTAGGTGTATGTGGCCCTTTTTTGGATAAAGTCAGTTGTACTGGCGCCTTTGTATGATGTTTGAATAAAAATTGAAATTAAAATAAACACATTACCACGTCACGCAGTCGGGTAAAAAAGAAAATGCTTTTTTGGAAATTTTCTGACTTAGATTGCCTTCAAAAACTCTTTGGAGTTATAAGACATTTATAAGAGCAAAATTATGAGATTAATTATAAGAAATTATTAGAGATTTATGTATAAAAATTGATAGATAGATATATTTTTTTATTTAACGGTATTACTTGTAGACCTTCCAATCTAATTTTAAATAATCTCTTATCGGCCTCCCCAGTCATAGGAAGTCGATGAGAGTGAAAAATCTACCAACAGGATTTAGCCCTATGTTTGTTTTAGGTTATTCGATTTGCCTGTGAATCATAACTCCAAAATGATGGAATTAATTCAGATTTGAAGTGTTTAAAGCATGCTGATTTCAGGCATGATTTTATGTTAAAAAATTAGGTTCATTTTCATTGATGTGTTTATATTAGTTTGATAAATATATTATAATTTTAATATCTATCGATTGTGAGCACTTTATACTTGAGTGTACCAGTATTAACTATTAGAAAACGGGTCCATACTATTAGTTAAGTCTTGTTCCGCGATTTCTAATCTAACTTACTATACATGTATCTACTTTGCCCTGCGTGGGTATCATTTTCTCCATAGCTTTTAACTGTTTTTGTCTATGAGAAGATTTATCGAAAAGTTTGTGGGGGTGACTCCTGCTCCGGCTCGTTTCTGGCGCAGAGGTTAGCCATCGCCATTCAGCGTGGCAATGCTTCTAGCATTATGGGAACCTTTACGCCGGGAACGATAATTATGTACGATTATGTATTCTGTGGTTTTACCCAACTTACAGTTTGTTATCCTAAGCCAGGAACGTGTTTCATTAGAAAAAAATCAAGGTCTTACAGCACACGTAAAGGGAAAATTCTGAAATATAAAAAAAAGTTGAAAATTAAGGTAAATTTGGTACTTACAAGTAGTGCACGAAAATGTAAATTTGCCCATGTCTTTTTATCGTGTTGAATCAGGCCTTTGATTTTTATACACCTACGAGTAATATAATAGGCAAAATATATCTATAAATTTCAACTTGCTAGGTCCACCCGTTTCTGAGAAAATCGGTCGTGGCACACGGACAGACAGACAGACAGACACGAAAGTGATCTTATAATGGTTCCTTTTTTACATTTTGAGGTGCGGAACCCTAAAACACTTTACATTATTGTATCAATCGATAGTGTTGCTAATCTATCCTGGAAATAAACATAGTATGGGAAATCAAATGGAAATTCATTTTTGTAGTCTTCTGTAATTTTCACCTTTCCATATCTAGTAAATAACAGCTTCCGGTCCATAAGAACTTAATCCCAAAATGTCTGATATCGGTACGACTTAATCTCACAATGACTGATACCAAGAAGCCGAATTCAAAACGAATTTATCCCGAATTGCCTGAAATTTTAAATGTCTATATTTCAAAATGAGTTTGTCCCGTAATGCCTGAAATTTTAAATGGATAACTAACATTTAAAATTTCAGGCTATACGGGACAAATTCGTTTTGAAATGAACTCTTTTGAATGTATCCATAAACATACTCTACGTAAATATTCTCCATGCACTTGACAATGCAACTCAGTTTTATTAGATGAAAACAAAAGCGTTGTTTCTCAAGTATTGTCACTAAATCTTGACCTTTGAATTTTAATCTTTGGCGGTATTTAAAAATAACGTCTATAATCACTTTTTGGCTATTGCCGAAAAAGATCAAAAGGCCAGCTGTCGTTAATTCGTTGTTTAATATATTGTAAAATATGTATTTTTAATTATGGTATTGTATATAATATCTTTATTTTGTATCTATTTATTTGTACATTATTATGTAATTATATTAATACTAGCTGCGTCCCGCGGTTTCACCCGCGTAAGTCCCGATCCCGTGGGAATTTCGAGATAAAAAGTAGCCTATGTGTTAATCCAGGTCTCCAGCTATCTACATACCGAGTTTCATTGCAATCGGTTCAGCCGTTCTCGAGTTATAAGTGTTGTAACAAACACGACTTTCTTTTATATATATATAGATATTTATTTATGTAAAGATATGTATGTATATATATATATATATATATATATATATATATATATATATAAGTATAAGTATAATGTGCATTAAGTAATTATTATTAGTATGTAGTTAAGTTTGTATTTATGTTTTTGTTGCATCTTATTTATTTTCCTAAGTTTAAACACCCTACCCTTCACCTACCTCAACTTTTCGTCCATCCAAAGGTTGCCTGGAAGAGATCGCTTTGAGCGATAAGGCCGCCCTTTGTAACACTTAGACTTAAGCTTTGATTTTTTTTTTATTATTAATGTTATTTGAAATTGGTGTTTACAATAAACAATTTATCTATCTTGATTTATATCAAAAAAAAATATTATTTGTATAGTGTATGAGGGAAAAATAAAATATGTAGAATTGAAACAAAACACACGTGTACCTAGTGGTAAATTACTCAGAAATACTTGGAATTCATAACACGAACTCTTGCGCATCAAACAGATCTCGACTATACAAACCAAAATTAGTCTTTTTACATGAAGGAATTTTGTGAGCGATACAATTTTAAATAGTCTTTTGAACTCAAAGGTTTATTTTTGAAAATTCATCGGCCCACAGTTGCGCCCACGTCTGTTCTGATCCTATGGTAATATCGAGATAAAAAGTTGCTTATGTTACTAAGAAGTCAATGTATAATGAGGCATCAAGATTGCAGGCCCACCATAGAGAAAATCAATCCAGATTCTAAGGTCTTGCTCCAGTTAAATTTAAAAACTCATGAATTTATTAGACAAAAAAAATTGCAATGTATCATATTATGTTCTCCTCCATCCCTTATACTATCACTACACCGATTTACATTCAAATCAGCCCAGTCGTTTGACCGTGAATAGGAAACAAATAAACAAATTTTTAGATTTATCTATACACTAATATTTTGGGAAGAATTTTTTTTTGTTTCTTTGTTTGTAACGAATAGGCTCCAACAAATTACTGCACCAATTTTGATGAATAAATAAATATTGCAGGACATTCCACACATCGCCATCTAGCTCCAAGCTAAATAACGAGACTTGTGTTATGGGTGCTAGACAACAGATATACTACTTATAAACTTTTCTTTTGTAAATAAACACTTATAATACATAGAAACAACCAGACTAAAGACAAATATCTAAGCATAAATACTTGTCTGAGTCGGGAATCGAACCCGCAACCCTGTGTTTGGCAGTCCGGCAAGGTGACCATTGTGCCAACTGGGTCGTGATAGAACTTGGTATGAGGATACATTGATTCACCGGAAGTAACAAAGGCTACTTTTTATAATTATAAAGTTAGAATAGTTAAAATATATCTACTTTATAATCTTCTTCTTCTTTATAATTATAAAAAGTAGCCTTTGTTAGTTCTCTTGTAGAAATGTGGGTAGGTATACCCACATTTCTACAAGAGAACTATTATCACCACAATAAAATGGTAAACCTACACAGTTTCCTAGTAAGAGGCATTATGTTTAGGTATTTACAAGAGAGAGTAAGCTTGCTTACCAAGCGACTGACACCTAGCTTTGTTTAGATGCAGTTTCGGACATAGAAAACTATGGAGATGAATTCCGCAAAATTTGTCAACATTAAAAGCGTGGTTGTTGTAGTGTTGCATTACCAATATTCGTTTTAAAATGATTTTTTGAGAAACGGACTAACCATTTTAAAAAAAATTGTGGTTTCATAGCAAGATGTTTATACTTGACGACTCAGTTGGCACAATGGTCACCATGCCAGACTGCCAAACACAGGGTTGCCACCTCAGACAAGTATTTATGCTTAGATATTGGTCTATGGTCTGGCTGTTTCTATGTATTATACGTATTTAATATTTACAAAATAAAAGTAAATAAGTATATATCCGTTGTCTAGCACCCATGGCGCAAGTCTAGCTACTTAGCTTGGGGCTAGATGGCGATGTGTGGAATGTCCTGTAATATTTATTATTATGATACTTTTCCTTTCAGGTTCTATTGCTTTTATTGCTTAGGTAAATGGAATCAGTTGCCTGCGTCTGTCTTTCCTGACGGGTCCAATTCGGGGTTTCTCAAGTCGTGAGTGAACAGGTACCTTTTAGGAAAGCGTGCTAGATCTTGGACCGCATCGTCCTACCATCAGGCAGGTGTGATAGTAGTCAAACGCTGACCTATCACTTGTAAAAAAAATACATACATGTTAAGCGAACGCTCGGCGAAGCTACATGGTAGGCGGAGTGGGGGGTGTTAGGTTCTTGATTTGGTCGCCGAGCTCAAAGCCCGCGATAAAAGCTATGCAATAAGTTAAGACTTACCTATTGCTTTCTAAAATATGTTTTAAAAGTTGGTTTCACATGTCATAAAATTTTAATGGCTAAAATACAATCAACTAACAATATCTATCCTAAATGTAAGACACTTTGGTTTTTCTTAAACTTCTACTCCATACTTCTTATACTCTAAAAATAAAGAAATATTTATTCTCATTACAATTTATTTTTTAACAAACAATAAAATAAATATACTATGTATGAGAGAGAAAACAAAAGTTAAAATAGCTAGTAGTTAAAACATGTCGTGTTTAAAAAATGAACTACTCATGGGGTTCCATACCTACCTCAAAAGGTAAAAAAGGAACCCTTTTAAGATCACTCTCTTGTCCGTATGTCTGTTTGTTCGTGTGTTATAATAATAAACGTCATTATATCTGTTAAACCTCATTTATTTCGATGTTAAGTACTTACTTTTAGTTTAATTAATATTATAATTATAATTTAAAATAAAAATTAAGCGTCATTCAAATAAACCGCCCCTGACCGCACCCGGTGCAAAGGAGCCGAGAATACTGGCCGCGTTACCTCTCTGTATGGCGACGGCTAACCTTTGCACCAAGAACGATCCGGAGCGGTAGCAAAACCTCGGTCCCTCAGACGACGGCCTATTTCCCTCACAAAAGTCACGGCTTCCGACCCCTGTGTTTATCTGTTAAAATAGAACCCTGTGTTTATCTGTTAAAATAGTCTCAATATCTGCTCTATGTTCACCTATGTCCACGAAGTAGGTTAGTTCAAGAAAGCGACTCGTCTCGTCGCTCGCGCACCTGCGGCTGCGTCGCGGAAACTTGCATACATCTAGAAGTTTCATACAAAGTCTGCGCAAAGGAAGCAATACCATGTCTGATCGAAAAGCATAGGTACAGTCGGCTGCATAACTGCAGCCCTCGGTAGAGTTCTAAAATTACTATTATTGAAATGTTTTATTCTAATAATTTTTGTTTGATAAGTTGATGAGTTAGAAGACTTTAAACTTCAACTAAAGCAGGTGTCTAGAATCTTGCTTGTGTTGGAAATGTTCTTATAACAGCCGTTTTGGAGCTCTACGGTGGGTCTGCAATTATGCAGCCGACCGTACATATTTCTAAAGTCTGACATCCAACATCTATCTTCTAAAGTCTGACATCTAAATTCTATTAAAATAACTCCTAACTTCTTCCAACTCGGTAATTCGAGGAGACTTCCCGCTGGTGGATGAGGTTACTTATATATTTTTTTCGTTTTTATTAAATAAATATTGCAGAACATTCCACACATCGCCATCTAGCCCCAAGCTAAGTAACTACACTTGTGTTATGGGTGCTAGACAACGGACATACTACTTACATACTTTTCTTTTGTAAATATATACCTACTTATAATAAGTACATAGAAACAACCAGACCACAGACAAATATCTAAGCATAAATACTTGTACGACGTGGCAATCGAACCTGCAACCCTGTGTTTAGCTGGTCGGCATGTGACCCTTGTGCCAACTAGGTCGTCAATCTACCGTTTTAGGGCAGAAAGTGGATTTAAAAAATGATAAATATTTCACTTCGATCTACCGCTAAAAATCGGATCCGTTTTATTTATTTTCCATTTCACTTCTATTGCAGGTTCAGGCTTGGAATAATGATTTTTAGGTACCCATTTCTAATAAGCAATAATAGGTCTCATAAGCCATGTTTAGGCATCCGTACAAAAGAGTATAAAAAACGGGACCCTATTACTAAGACTCCCCTCTCTCTTTGTATATTTACAAAAGAAAAGTAGTATATCCGTTTTCTAGCACCCATAATACACACAAGTCTAGTTACTTGGCTTGGGGCTAAATGGCGATGTGTGGAATGTCCTGCAATATTTATTTATTTAAATCCAGGATCTTTAAGTCTGATAGACCTATTTCTAACTAGCAATAATAGGTCTTGTAAGGCATGTTTTCTTATAATTATTTCCATGTTCAGTCCAACTAAACTTTCAACAATAAAATAACATCATAAAATTCAAACCAAACTAGATACGTTGGTAATTGTGATTGTATGCACATAATTCTAAGAATCACACCCAGTTAACGATCCGGTATTTGTAAACGGATCTTTGGTGGCCGCCCTTCAAATCCGTTTAATTTATTACATAGGTAAATTTTATGTAAAAATGATAGCATAGATTTAATAAGAAGTGACTCCCGCTCCGGCTCGTTTCTGGCGCAAAGGTTAGCCATCGCCATTCAGCGTGGCAATGCTTCTAGCATTATGGGAACCTTTACGCCGGGTACGATAAGGGGTGGGTTACTTAATTTTTTGTATTTATAATGTTAAATATGTAGGTCTAATTTAATTAATAAATGAATAAAATAAAAAAAATTAGTTACACCAAACAATTAGTTAAAGAGTTGGGTGTTAGGATTAGGGGAAATAGGGGTGACTCCCGCTCCGGCTCGTTTCGGGCGCAAAGGTTAGCCATCGCCATTCAGCGTGGCAATGCTTCTAGAATTATGGGAACCTTTACGCCGTGTACGATAAGGGGCGGGTTATTTGACTAACTGGTCACTTCATTTTTTGAGTTTATAATGTTAAATACAGGTCTAATTTAATAAATTATTTATTTATTTGTATTTTAGTTATCTGTATAATAATAATATTTTATAAGTTCTTATTATTGAAAGTTATATTATTATAATTTCAAAATATGATTATGAATAAAACTTTTGGTATAAATACATGCTTAGGTCTGCGGATATTCAGCGTAACACCCGACTAAAGTTTCAACAAGTTGATTTCTTACCACTCTTTCTTTTTCTTTTTTCTATTAGATTTTTTAGGGTTCCGTACGCAAAGGGTAAAAACGAGATCCTATTATGATGTATTTCTGTTGCCGCTATAACAACAAATACTAAAAACAGAAAATGGTAAATATTTTGTGAGTATGTTTTTAAGAATTTTAGGTTATCCAATTTTTTGGCATTATTTTTTTGTTAAATATACTCCCAGGGCAGGCAAAAAGTTTTAACCTATACAGCCTCGTCTGACATACAATATTTTTGCATTTGTTTTTTTACTTCATAGCGATTTGCCCGGCTTCGCACAGGTAGCATTTTTATTTTTAGTATTTTTTTAATCTCTTAAAAGTTAAAGTCATACTTTTACCCGAATGCAAGGAAAGGGTAATGTTTTTCGCGCCTATTTTGTATGTTTGTAATATTCTTTATTTTCCTCATATCTTCCAAACAACTCGATGGATTTCTTTAGTTGAGGTATCGTTAGATTCGTCTTATTAGTCCAAGTGTTTTTATTTAAATAATGAAATATACAAACTGTTCAACCGCTTGACATTAATAACATATATTTGCAATTTAAGGGATGAATACAAAAAAGTCAGTGCCTAAATTATGATGGACTAGCAGCGCTCCGCGGTTTTACCTGCGTAACTCCCAATTCCGTGGGGATATCGGGTACCTCATACCAAGTTTCATGAAAATCGGACCAGTAGTTTAAAAAAAAAAATATTTTCAGATAGACCAGTGCAGGCCATGAACTAAAAAAAACACGGTTGTCTGTAAAGTTGGTTTGAGGACGATAATTTTACGTGATAACGTTATAAGAAAACAATGAAAAAATTAGTGTTTTTTTGTTATTCCTATAGATATTTTTTCCTTCTTTTTCCTTTATATCAATCTTCTATTCGTCACTCGTCACCATACCATATCACCATACATAAGCTCAAATGAACGATATTATTATTAAATACTCTGTTTCCTAAGTTACCATGACGCATGACGTCACAAAATATTACCGTGACACTTTTTTGTGAATGTGTTGCGGCGATTTATTAGACGTTATCACGTCAAAGAAACATTGAGAGTCTTATAATTAACATTAACATTAAACATTGAGAGTTTCATCAATCGTTTTTCAATTTTTTAGTTTTAGTTTAATATTATTTTGATTTTGAATGAATTTATTTTTATGTAATTTAATGTTGATTATTGTCCTAGTTATGATTATGATTAAGTATTTTATTTTATTTGGAATTTTATTTTAATGTAACAAATGTAATTTTATTTTATTTATTGTTGACATTTAATTTTGTAGTTTAAGATTTCTGACTTTTTTATTATTATTATTGTCTGTTATACGTCCTGTATCACGGGGCTATGGAGCCTTTGGAAGGCGTGCGTGGAGCCGAAGCCAACACGTAGAGGCCCTTTACAATAACAAGTATAATAGCAAGCAATGGGGTGGATTCTAAACCGGCGATTATCCCTGTCTACACTATAAAGTACAACCAATGACAACCTCCGGTTTGGATGAAAACTATTGATAATCTACAGGACAAAACTACTGGAGCTATTGTGATGGGATGGTAGTGGACTAGATACTGGGGAACTATGGATACTATGGCACCTGCCGTAACAATGTTCAATAAACACGTAAAAATGGCAGGCGGAGACTCGCCAACTCTCAGACTGGGCCACCCTAATTAGCCGAGCAAATTACAGCAAGGGGGCAACAGGAACGTGAGTGGCTGAAGGATGGAGAGGCCTCACTGGATTTTAAGTCATCGCTGGTAGTCCAAGCGAGCGGGCCAACTCATCACTGACGTTCAGCATCCATCCTTCGAGCATTTCTGCTATTGAGACTCCACTCTGGACAGCCGGTGAAGGCAAGCCAGAGGCGGGGGACCGCTTCCTCGTCAGATTTCACTCCGACCAACCAACTAAGGCAAGCCAGAGGTGAGGAACGGTGACTTCCCCCTGGAGAACTCGGGACCGCGGGGTCGTTACTCCCCGTCACCTCGCCTCAAGGTGCCCTGCGGGCACCTTGAGGATTATTATTATTTTTTTTTTTTTTAGTAATGACTAACTTGCATAATATGGATTAATTTATAATTGAATTCTATTTTAATGTAATTTAATCTGAAATAAATGAATATTATTATTATTATAAAGTTAAGAACACATTTTTCAGTACCTAGTATAGTCAGCAAAGGACTGAGGGTAGCAGGTGCATATTGTAAAGTTTTTTTTTTATGACGGTTCAATAATTTGGTTATTCTGCGTGATATAACTAACACTTCGAAAGCTTTAGTGACACCAAGCGGAATAATTAACAATTACTGAAAAAATTGAAACTTAAAAATTTGACGACCCAGTTTGCACAATGGTCAGACAAGCATTTATGCTTAGATATTTGTCTGCGGTCTGGTTGTTTTCTATGTATTATAAGTATATATTTACAAAAGAAAAGTATATAAGCAGTATATCCGTTGTCTAGCATTCATAACACAAGTCTAGCTAGAACTTAGCTTGGGGCTAGATGGCGATGTGTGGAATGTCCTGCAATATTTATTATTTATTTATTATTATTATAAAATATGCACCTGTTACCCTCAGTCCTTTGCTAATTGTGCTACCTGATGTAACTAGTCGAAGTTATTTCTTGAGACGTAGGTATATGTTTATGTATCAATGGCAATGAACTGATTTATGTAACAGAGTACCGGTGATGGTGACGGTGCTGCTGGCAACCTTCCGATGTCTGCAATCGGCTGATGCAACGTACCATTAGAATGTAATATGTTATGTAAAATAAAGAATTTTCCTTCATGAAAACTTTACTTTACCACTACGACTCTTTTTAGGGTTCCGTCCCTAAAGGGTAAAAACGGGACCCTATTACTAAGATTTCATTCCGTCTGTCTGTCACCAGGCTGTATCTCATGAAACGTGATAGCTAGACAGTTGAAATTTTCACAGATTAGAATTTTTCTTTATGAAAATTTACTTGACTATATAGTTAGCCGACTCTTTTTAGGGTTCCGTCCCTAAAGGGTAAAACGGGACCCTATTACTAAGATCCATTGCCCGTTCGTCTGTCTGTCCAGGCTATATCTCATGAACCGTGATAGTTGGACAGTTTAAATTTTCACAGATGATGTCTACTAAAAACAGAATATGGTACGGAAACCTTCGTGCGAGAGCCCGACTCGCACTTGGCCGGTTTTTTTAGTGACCAGGAAGCTAAAGGAAATAACAACGTCATTATGAAATTCTGTCGTCTCTAAAAACTACACACCTAAGTTTACAGTGACTATGCATACGGCTCTAAGTTTTTGTTTTCTCTCATAAATACAGGAGCCAACTTCTTTTTAGTACCAGAAGCCAGGAAGCTATTCGTAAAAGAAATGTATTATTAAAAGTTTAAAAGACATCGCCTCTAGAAACTACACACCTAAGTTAACAATGACTAAGCCAAGTTTTTTCACAAATTAATTTCGTAGTTACTAACCAAGGAGCCTTATGACCATCAATAAAAATGTTATAAATTTTAGCACTTTCTTCTATACTACAATTATAAAGGGGTTTTTTTTGTTTTGTATCGAATAAGCTCCGAAACTACTCAACCGATTTTGATGAAACTTGGTATTAGGATACATTGGTTCATTGGGAGTAACATATGTCAATTTATTTATACATTCACCATGCAAACAAAACGTAAAATAGACTAAATGTAATCTTTAGATTCAAATCCTTAAACGCTTTTCTAAGAAATCCAGAAGAAGAACTTTTACTAGATCATACGTACTAATAAATCATACGCAAAGCTCAAACAAATTGACGGATCTGGCAAAAAATTGACATACAGACATATTATGACGAATCCTAAGGAAGGATGTTGGGAAATTCAAATCCTACTCGGACGTAAAAGCCATATATTACTTCAAATTTAGTACCTACAACACATACCAAAAAAGGTTTCTTTAAGTAAGAAATAATCTTCTGCCAATAGAACTACAGAGAATAATTTCTTCTTTTTAGTACCTAAATGTTTTTGAAAATAGCAAGCAGGATACTTAATTTAAGAATATTGCTTTAAAATTAAAAATTCTGCTTTTCATTTTAAGATTTTTGTACTAAAACTAAAAAGAGGCTTCAGAGAAACCTTTTTTAAACCGACTTTAAAAAAAGGAGGAGGCTCTCAATTTAGTTATATTATGTATTTCTTTTATCTGTGTATTTACTTAGCTGCATATTCTTTATTCGTACTTAAGCCATAGATATTTTTATAGACTAACTTAGAAAAATACTTGTGATCTGATAAAACATGTTACTTAATAAAAAATATTTTAAGTAATTTTAATATTAAGTATAACCTTGTATGTAAAAATACAATCTACCTAGATATCACAATTTATTTAGACATAATTTTGTTGATTTAAGTGTATATTATTCATTGTTTCTACATTTTATCTATTTTTAGAACTGATTTGAATGATTTAATTTCAAAATATTAAGTTTTTTGTTACCAAAAAAATATTTAATAAAGCCTGCCTAGAGTTAAGAAAAGTAACTTAAAACTAAAGGATTGTGGGGTTAAAATAAAATGGTAGAAATAGATTTTTATAAACTAAGTCATATTTATTTCATGAAACCTACTCCGCAACAATTATCTAGAGTATTTTATCTAACAGTCTTATTAATTTACAAGAGTATAACAAAATCAAAAAGAAATGCAACGGGGTACATGAAATGCAAGAAACAAACTTAAAATTAAATGGCGGAAAGAAATCAATAACATGAAGTTATTCATTTCCAAGTTACTTACCTATATATTAGTCAATAAATATCTTAATTCTAAGGTAACTTTAATAAATTAAGTTGAACATTTGTCCTAAGTCTTGGAATGCAGACTTTGATCGTGAAACTTTGCAGTCTTTGGTGCCCTAATCAAAATATTAACGTTTGTCATTTATGTACATTGTTTCCTCTTCTTTCTATTCGACGACACTTCTCTACTCAAATGAATTAATTTATGCCTGTGCGATGAGCAGCAAAGCATTTTTTTTTATAAATAAAAAATAATATATAGGTAAGTAACCTTAGTACACTCCCGTGGGATCTAAGACGAAAGCCATTTTCGGGGGTGAAGTTAAATTAGTAGAACTAATACACATTGGTAGGATCTAGAATACACATTTTTACGATAGACACTAACACTAAAAGTCTTAATACACTCCTGTAGGGTCCAAGCCGAACATTTTGATGCACTGTTCTTCAATCTTTACAAAATTTTCAGGAATGTTAGCGCGCTACTGCTGCAGGCGATAGCGTTTCAGTAAACACCAGTTGGATCGAGGACAAACATTTTGGCAGATTTGTTGGTTGATTCACAGTAAAATCTTCACAAAATCAGTAGACTCCAGTCGGGTCCAGCACGAACATCTTGAATTTTGATGAATAAACTCCGAAATCTTCAAATTATCAGTAGACGCCCGTAGGATCCAAGCTTAGCATTTTCGCAGATAATTTTCAAAAAATGTCGTAAAAATATCTTCTTGATTTATCGGTACAGTTCAAAATCTGTTTCAATAAACGCCGGTCGGATCCAAAACTTTGATATCCATTATGTTAAAATGTAACTTGAACTTGAAAATAAATCGAAGTTATTTACGAGGGACGTGCGCGCGCGAGCGATCAGAGAGCGATGTGCGTTCGATGCGGTGTTTGTCTACAAACTGGCGGCTGTACCACGTGCGTCTCTTTTTATAACCGGCTCTCGGGCGCGCTCGTGAATTTTTTTGCGATTTGAATTTGGAAGCTTTCAGCCGGGTGCGCTTGCGCCCCAGCCCTCAGCATTTTTTGCACTAAAAAATACAAAAAATGCCACGCTGTTATTTGGCACATGTTATGTTAGAGATTGGTAATCAAATAGATTTAAAAAATGAATAAGAATCATAAAAACAACATTAAACACAAAATCGTAATAAGTAGGTTATTAAAATAAAAAAATTGAATTGCTAATTAACTTAAACTGAAAAGAGCCAGCACCTACCACTATCAAATTAATTTGTTTGATTTATAATTAAACTATTAAATAATATAGGAGAAAATGTTATTAAAAATCCAAATAATTTATCCTCAGGAAGGTGCCCAAACAGCCAGAATTTTGGATAATCTTCTTGTAGTGCGGCTATAGCATTCTCAGCTTCTTTGCATTGGCTAAGATCATGGGAGGTTTATGATTTACTTTTTATTTTAATTAAAAACCGAAGTATGCGTATTGATATTGTAATGTTTTAATTTTTGTTTATTTTTTAATAATTTGAGTAATCTTAAATATAAAACAAAGTCGGGTTTGTTTGAAGACTTATTTCATGATTTTTGATTTGTTTTATCTACCTATTTGTCGCCGTATATCAGAATAACTAAAAACATTGGAAATATGACGAAAAAATAAAAGTAAAAACATTTTCATAAACAAAATGTCATGGGTTTCGTAATTGTTAATAGATAATTATTTTTTTATGTTGGTTAGCTTAGGTTAGGTAAGCACAAGGTTTGTATAGAAAAAAAAAATCGAACGCGGATGACGCGGCGGATATCTTACACCTAGTAGTCTAAAAGTTGTAAAATATTTCTGTTTTTTTTGTCCAACAGTATAAACACTAATATTTTCTAACTTTTTTTTAGATGTGGTATGAAACAGTAACTTGTTTTGGGTTGAAACAATACTAAATATTATTTAATTTGATCATGAGAATATATTATGGTATTAAAAGGATATTTCATTTATATGGGATGAAAAAGTGGTATGAAACAGAACCGCCGAAACCACGGGGCGTTTAAACATTTAAAAAAGTTGAGTAATTTTCTATTTTAAAGTTATTTTTATTTCTGCCTAGTTACTCGGACAAAATTGTAACATATTATGCTGATGCTGATTTAATTGAAATGTCACGTATTTAAACTTGTAATTAATTGCATAAATTTATGATAAAATATAACTTATTTTACTATAAACAATATGTTGTTGCATATTATTACGTGATCCGATTCAATTTTAAGAATTTAGGTACTTACTTGTTTGGTTAAAATATGACACCACAATTTACTAGAAAATGAATGTATTGCAAACATAATTGTATTATAATAATTTGTTTTATGGTTACTTAATTATGTCATACATAAATAAATGCACGATATTTATTATTGTTAAAAATCGTGATGAAATCTGCGGCTTGGTTGGCGTTTTGTAGAGGTCTTTCCTCTGGATACGGTCGACTAAGCTGAGACCAAAATTTCACAGACAAGCGCTCAGAATAACATAAATAAATAAATATTGCAGGACATTCCACACATCGCCACCTAGCCTCAAACAACTTGTGTTATGGGTGCTAGACAACGGATATACTACTTATATACTTTTCTTTTGTAAATATATACTTATAATACATAGTATTTATGCTTAGATATTTGTCTGGGGTCTGGCCCCAGACAAATATCTAAGCATAAATACTTGTCTGAGGCGGAAATGGAACCCTCAACCCTGTGTTTGGCAGTCCGGCATGGTGACCATTATGCCAACTGGGTCGTCAGCATGGTATCGTTGGCGCTTTATATACTTACTTATTTACGCTGGATCAGCGACCCGAAGTGGATATTGGCCTCCGACACCAAAAGACGCCATTGCACCATACTCTGCACCACTTGCTGCCAATCGGCTGCATGAAGGGCTTCCAGGTCTTATAGGACTTGGTCAATCCAGCTTTATATACTTAAATCATCTAAATTAGATTAATAAATCTATACTAATTTTATAAAGCTGAAAAGTTTGTTTGTTTGAACGCTCTAATCTCAGGAACTGCTGGTTCGAATTGAAAAAATATTTTTGTGTTGGATAGTCCATTTATCGAGGAAGGCTATAGGCTACTTTTCATTTTGATATTCTCACGGGATCGGGACTTACGCGGGTGAAACCGCGGAGTAATATTATAAAGCTGAAGAGTTTGTTTGTTTGAACGCGCTTATCTCAGGTAATACTGGTTTGAATTGAAAAAATATTTTTGTGTTGGATAGTCCATTTATTAAGGAAGACTATACGCTACTTTTCATTTTGATATTCCCACGGGATCTGGACTTACGCGGGTGAAACCGCAAAGCGCAACTATATTATCATAAAGGTTTTTCATAGAATGAATAAGCCACATATTACCTTTTTCAATGGGTATTTTCAAATATCCCTGAAACTGATTTTCACCACATTATAATCAACTAGCAGCAGTCTGCGGTTTCACACTCGTAAATTCTGTTACTCCTAAGAATTCAGTGACAAACAAATTATATAAAATTTGATCCAGTAGTTTTGGAGCCTATTCGTTATAAACAAAAAATCTTTAAGTGTAAATATTAAGTATCAGAAACGCTTACTTAAATTTTACGCAGCCGATCAAATTAAAAAAAAATACGTCGACATCTCAAAGAATTAATTTACTTTGAATTCATTTTTCGTTTTAGTAACAAATAAGTAAAACAATCTTTATAACAATTAAACCTACCTACTTACATTTATTAAAAATTAGAAGTCCAAATGGAATGAAACCCCTAGGAAGTGTGCCGAAAAGGCTGACTGCGTTCTCTCGTTTGATGAATATGTTTATTTTATAGTCCTAGATAGGAGCCAGCCCTGTGGTCACCCTAAGCTAAAACCAGTAATTTTGAAACATTTACTTAGAAAATAACTTATATTTCAAAAAACATACCCTAATAAAACATTTTATCTAAGAGGCAACGTCAAAAAAAATACTAGAAACAATACATTCTATGCCTACGTCTTGCTTGGACCTGCTACCGATTTTACAAGCTTTTTAATCCTTTAAATGTACCCTTATAATCCTGTTCATTGCTACCGCATATTGTTTGGATGTGGCCGCTTGGACTATTATCTTAGAAGATATTTCATAGTAAAAATATTCGTTGATTTACGACCCCTTTCTCGATTTTTTGTTCGAAATGAATATGCCGATTTGTTGTTAGAGAAAATGTACTTGTATACGGGCTGTTTTTCGATCTTCCCAGCACCTATATTACCCTCTCAGTTTAGTGGACAGAACTTTTTAATATATTATCTAAGCCGCGGGTTTCATAACAATGTTTTCCTTCACCGTAGAGCTATGTCAATTTACACACATTATTTGACTTTTATTTTATTTATTCATTTTATTTATTCGTATTTATTTTATTTTTAAGTATATTCTTTTGACATCTTCATATGCCGATAAGGCGAAACATGGCTGTCACTACTTAATCTTATACAACACCACTATGTTTTATAAAATAAATGAAAATACATTTTTCTTAGGAAAAATCCATTAGTATCTATATATTTTTTTATAATTGAATTAATTTTGATAATTTTAGTGTGTTTCTAGTCAGGAGTGCCAAAACTCAGAGTAGGTTAGGTTAGAAACAGCAAAAAAAGTTTAATGATACACATTTTTTGCGGTTTAGATACCATTTTTTTTTTAAATCTTCTATGAGCAATGTCTTCCGTAATACGTGATTATGTACGGTCGGCTGCATAATTGCAGACCCACCGTAGAGCTCCAAAACAGCTGTTATAAGAATGTTTTCAACACAAGCAATATTCTAGACACCTGCTTTAGTTGAAGTTTGAAGTCTTCTAACTCATCAATCATTATCATTATCAAACAAAAATTATTATTAGAACGAAAACATTCTAAAAATAGTCATTTTTGAACTCTATCGGGGGCTGCAATTATGCAGCCGACTGTACATGTCTCCTACTGTTCATAACTTAATGCCTACATAAAGTGTTTTTAATCGACTTAAAAAAAGGATTTTAATATTAGAAATTTTAATATATATTTACCGATTATTCAAAGACGGGTCAACCGATTCACATGATTCTGTGCGTTAGAAAGGGGTTATTCAGGGGTGGTCGCATAAAAATTTGGTGAGAATCTGATGAGGTTCTTCGGAGTGATGAACAGAATGGCACCTCGGGCGTGCAGCAAAATGCTGTTTTAATTAAAATTACAATTATGAGTGTCCTCACCAAATAATATAATATTCAAAATGTTATATAACTTGTGACTGTAATATGATGTGTCCGTAAATTCCAAGTGACGTTACTAAGCGGAAAATCCAAATAATGTAGTAGGCACTAATTAATTAATTTTTTTATTGACTTTCCTAATTACATACACTTAAAAGTACATTTCCTTTATAATTTCATATTATTTGTGATGATTCTACTTTAGAATATTATAGGTAGACAAGACCTGGAATAACCAAGAAATGAAATGAAATGTATAAAATGGATTTTTACAATAATATTTTTTTTTAAACTTGGCTTTAAAAAACTTGGAATTAAAATACCCCGAATTTTTTCTCCATAACTAATATACGGCTAAACCGACTTTAATTAAACATAGCTAAGAACACTCCCTTATTCCTTTCAATCAAAAGAAACCAAATCAAAATCGGTTTATCCGTTCGGGAGCTACGATGCCACAGACAGACACATACACAGAAACACATCAAATTTATAACACCCCGTAGTTTTTGGCATCGGGGTTTAAAAAAAAATACAACTATGTTAATTTTAAATACTCTATACAATATCAAATTTTTTCGACAAATACCTAAACTAAAAGAGTATTGTTAGAAATTGGCATTGTCTGATCATGATTTTTGTAACACTTCGGATCGTGACACTTTAGGATATTTTTTGACAGAATATATGTCATTTGTATATATTAGGTATGTCCTTTATCTAAATATGAAGGTTTAAAAAGAAATTAAAAAGACCAGAGCAATATATAATCTGAAATTTATATAACAGTTTACAATTTTACGCAAGTACTATAGATGCAGTTTGTAGTTTGGTTTAAATGTTTATTTAATTTTTTAGTGTATACTAGCTCTTGCCCGCGACTTCGTCCGCGTAGAAGTCTAAAATTTGAAGTAAATTGGACCAAGGAATCAAGTTGTCCCATACAGATTTTGCCACCCTTTTTACCCCCTTAGGGGTAGAATTTCGGAAAATCCTTTCTTATCGGATGTCTACGTCATACAAAGAACACATCCTCCAATTTTCAGGTCTCTACGATCAGCGGTTTAGGCTGTACGTTAATCCGTCAGTCAGTCATTCAGGACAAAGCATTTTATATGTATAGATTTCTAGGTAGCTACAGGAAATTCCATTCGACCAGGCAAAAGGGGGCCCTAAATTAACAACCTCTTCTTTTTAGAAGTCGGTCACAAAATCCAGATCAGGCTATGCTAAAGCCATTCATGAACAATGTCCTTTGCGGAGCCCCACTAATCGGATTAGAGAGTCGGTCCAAGATTAAAATAATCCAATAAAGGTGAAACCGATCTATTGTTTACATATTTTCCAAAAACTATAGAATTTAAATTCATTTAGGATTCTTAAGAAGGATTATAATAAAAATATAGGAAATATGTCTATCGGTGATTTTGATGTACAATTCACATTGTCAGGTAACTTCTGTAACTATGAGATTATGTCGCTAAGTATGCGGGTGGATGATAAATATTGTCTTTGAAATATATTTGAAACAAATAAAGTCGGTAGTCAATCAGTCGACTTAGCGTGCTCCGAGTTATGTTCTTAGAAACTTGGGTTGGCTTTTTATTTATGTTCAGGTAAATTTTTTGGGTTTGTTTTAAAATTATGAACAAATACAAATATTATGTGCATCGTAACATAGTCTTAGTGCATATGTCGGATTACGTTTTAATTTAGAGCGAGTGATGTCACGTTAGTTATTAATCTAAAATCACACTAAAATGTTCTAATTTTTTGTTTATGTTTGGGAAGAAATTAGGGCTTGTCTGGTTTTATATCTATACTATTATTATAAACCCGGAGAGTTTATTTGTTTGTTGTTGAGACCAATATTTTTTTATTGGTATCTTCTTCTTCTTATAATATAAAAATGAATCGCAAAATATGTTGGTAAGCTCATAACTTAACAACGCCTGGATCAATTTGGCCAATTCTTTTTTGTTGTTTTTGATATTGTCAAGAGAAGGTTTTTATGAAAGAAAATATTAAGAAAGTTGCGCAGAAAATGATTACGCAGGTGACAGCTAGTATGAAAAAAAACAAAGGTAAAAAGACTTCGTTCCAAACGCGTGTCCCGCGAGACGTTCATCATTTTATAGTAGAACCACGACGACCAACAATGCATTATTTTATCTAATTAAATGTCAATTTTATCAATCAATCGATAACAAAATAGCAATCGCGCATCGTGACTAATCACAAAATGAATTAAAATGCAATTCATTAAACGATTTCTTGAGAATGAGATGTGAAATTATCATTATGTATCTGTTATCGCCTAAGGTAGATAAGATAATATAATAATAAAGTGGGTAAGTATTTACTGACTACAAAATGCAAAACTTTAACCCCCTTTTTCCAAAACGTGGTTTAAGAATAGTCCGAGATGTAGATTTAGACACAGTTTTTACTCGTGAACTATTATAGTTTAAACACTATCCCTATAGATTATATAGGGAACTATAGTCTAAACACTATCCATATAGATTATATAGCGATAGTGTTTAGACTATAGTTCACGAGAAAATCTGTGGGTTAAATCCACATCTCGGACTATCCTTAATCCTCGTTTTGGAATAAGGGGGTACTAGTCTATTAAAGTTAGATCTATTTCTTATTCCTATCTATCCCTTATCTCCTACTTCCATTCCCATACCCCATATCGATACTAAAACATAATTTATTCCTTATAATATAATTTGTCAGATCGACCGATTATAGGTCGATTCATACATTTTCCAAGCAGCGCCATCTGTCTGCCAGTTGATGAATAATGTGTCCCATATCACGGAGTGTAACAAGACGTGCTTTGAGCCGAAACCAACACGTATAGGCCCTTTACAATAACAAGTTTAATAGGAAAGTAAAATGTGGACACCAATCCGGTGATTATCCCTGACTGCACTATTAAATGCAGCCAAGGATAACCTAATATTTATTATAACTTATAATGATTTTAAATCAGCAACACTTCTTCTTCTCGTATAGTGGTGTGGCTCACCTATTGTTAGAGTTTTCAGATCGCCTTAAGGCCTCTAACTCGACCTAACGACTGCTATTGGAAGTAGCAACCAGGACCAATGCCTTCCGAAGCACGGAAGGGGTTAAAAAACACGTGTTTTCCACACTACTGATTGGGCATCCATGAAGTAATGACCCCGCCAGGCGTCGCTTAACCCGCACGATCAGCGAGCGTCGCTTAGCTGTGAGCCTCCTCATCAGCAATACTGAAAAAAGTACTTAACAACTGCGGGTTTTTTGTAAGTACGCTTATTAGGTACACCTTTAAGACTGTTATGTAATTATGCTGTATTAAATAAACTAATATATTTTCGAAAATAAGGATAATCAGATAGTTTTTGTTGACTAGTCGAGTGAAATCAACTTTTTATCTTGCACCTTTCATCTAGGTAAGAATTATGCAAAGTTAATGTGCAAAAAGCAATTACGGCGCGGGCGCCTATTCAAAGTCAATGTTTCCGAAGTTTTTTAAATTGTTTTATACCCCTAAAAATTGCATTGTGCAAACCTTTTGAAGGTCGTTTAGTTTTTTAACATTTTTAATGTTTTTACTACATGTAGTGCTATTTTAATAGAGGCGAATAAAATTTGTATAGGTTTTGTATTGTTTCTTGGGATTGTGCAAAAATTCAATGTTTGATTTTTTTACGAGTAGAAAGTTGCAGGGTTAAATTTCTTGGTAAACTTTAATGGGCTGACATTACGTTTGTTTGGGAAAAAGTGTTAATTTTTTTGTTAGTTTTTTTTTTTTATTCCAGACCACGTTTACACCAAATAATGTAAATTTAAATTTTTACATCTGATTATTTTTAGAACTTAGGCGCCTGCTAAGATAGAATTTTTAGAAATTTAACCGACATTTGACGTAAACTGCAACGGTTTTTATAATAACTAGCTTTTGCCCGCGACTTCGTCAGCGAAAATAGACCAAGGAATCACGTTATCCCATACAAAGTTTGCCCTCCCCCCTTACAGCCCCTTATGGGTAGAATTTCTTAAAATCCTTTCTTATCGTCTGCCTACGTCATACAAATAACACACCCTAAAAGTTTCAGGTCTCTACGGTCAGCGGTTTAGGCTGTGCGTTGATCCGTCAGTCAGTGAGGACAAAGGATTTTAAATGTATAGATTAACAGTTATAACCTGGATGTTCTAATGATAATACTACAGTTGCTTGAAAGATCTATTCACTCACGACTTAAAGACCTCACATATTTTTCAATTGGAAAGTATCGTCGCGTCAAAACTACATAAAAACAACAAATCATGCAAACAAATGTGTGTGTAAATATTGAAAATAGATAATTTATTTGTCTAGTCGTTTTTAATGTACAAATTATTGGTTTCGCTATGAACAAATTTGAATAAAAAGTGAGAGAAATCGGAGTGCTTCGAAGTGTACACCCGTCGGTTTGAGATGCTTTTCTCATTGTATGCAAAAATGCTTAGGGGCGGTGCCATTCGAAAACTGCTGGGTTAAACGAGCCTAAATTAGAAATGTCAAAGTCAATGAACTCTAGTGACAGTCTAGCAAGGGTCCCGTACATTTTGCGTAATAGTTTTGACGTGATAACGTCTAATAAATTGGTGGAATATCTGCATTCACAAAAATTGTCACGGTAATATTGTGAAACAGAGTATTTAATTATAATATCTCTCATCTGGGCTTGTTTTATGGTGACGAGCGACGAATAGAAAACTTATATAAAGGAAAATTTTTTTTCGTCGTTTTCTTATGACGATGTCACGTAAAATTATCGTCCGTAAACCGACTTTACAGACTTTTTTTTTTTTGTCTTATGTCTTAAGTGACGCAATGGTTTATGAAATCATCTGAACTTAGTGTTTGCGAAGACATATACGTTCGGACGACTTAATTATTGTCGCGGGAAGTCGTTGGACGCAGAGAGCATGCGACCGATCGCTCTGAAAGTCTTCCGGGGAAGCCTATGTTCAGCAGTGGACGTCATGTGGCTTATTTGATGATGATGATAAAATATTTCAACGTAATAAACAAATAAAATGAACGTTTTAGTGATCAAATTGGTATTTCATTCAGGAAGGAAAGAAAGCAGTGCGAAGATAAATACGACGATTAAATAGAGGTTTTCCCAACGAATTAAATGATTTACCGTAAATATAGTAAGTTTTTGAACATAATCAAAAGAGCAATTCGTGGGCGTTCCTGAAATAATTATCCTCTTTTACCACCTATTGACGCAAATTTTATCAATGAGTTACAACCTGGTTAGAACTATATTGGGTACTAGCTTTTGCCCGCGACTTCGTCCGCGTAGAAGTCGAAAATAGACCATGTAATCACGTTGTCCCATACAAACTTTACACCCCTTTTTCACACCCTAAGGGGTAGAATTTAGGAAAATCCTTTCTTAACGTCACACAAAGAACAGGTGTCTTTATGTGACGTAGGCATTCATTCAAGTTTCAGGTCTCTACGATCAGCGGTGTAGGCTGTGCGGTGATCCGTCAGTCAGTCATTCAGGACAAAGCATTTTATATGTATAGATATAGCAAGCCTGCTTGGCTGTGGCTCAGATCTAAGGTTGAATCATTTGGGACGGGTTGGTGCCGAAGCGACCACACACTTTAATTACATTATGTGACAGAATACGGCTTCTCTTTCTTATATACTTCTTGTACGCGTGGTAGTTTTTTTTAAACTAAAACCTTCCTTCTGAATCACTTTATCTATTGAAGAAACCGCATCAAAATCCATTGCGTAGTTTTAAAGATGTAAGCATATATAGGAACATTCAGACAGCGGGAAGCGATTTTGTTTTATACTATGTAATGTAGTGATGCTCATCCTTCTATGGGTACTATAGGTATATTATAAAGAGGAATATTATAATATTTTTTTTGTTTGTAATGAAAAGGTTCCGAAACTACTGATTTTGATAAAAATTGATATGAGGATACATTGATTCTTTGGGCTTACTTTTTATACCGATAATCCCACGGGATCGGGAGTTAGAAAGTGTAATATTTTGTTCAAATGTCCTTGTGTAAATATATACTTATTATAATATATAGAAACAATCAGACCACCGACAAATATCCAAGCATAAATACTTGTCTGAGGCGGGAATCGAAACCGCAACCTAACATAGTAACATAAGAAAAGATACAAACCTTAAAACAAGGACTTTTAGAGTTTGGTTTAAATCTGAATCTCGGACTATTCTTAAACCTCGTATTGGACTAAAGGGGAAGTAGTTAAAATGATACTTTATATATAGCGAAAATCAGCTAGAAATGGCGTTGAGAGCAATTTTTTTGCGCCAAAAATTGGCATATGACGTCAAATTGAATATTAATTAGTAGGAACAAATTAGCTGGCAGTTTATATAGGTGCTTTTGCGGTAAGCCACATTGCAATTGATTGTATCACATATTTTCCTCTACAGTATTTTAATGTAGGTTTTTGTTAGGTTAATTTAGGTTTGATTTGATTATTGGGTTTTATTATTTCTACCAAACCTTATAAGTAATTATTATATCTTTAGTGGCAGTTTTTATACCACTGTATATTTTTCCAAAACCACCTATTTCCTTTTTTTACATACCTAACTAGCTGCGCCTTGCGGTTTCACCCGCCTAAGTCCCGATCCCGTGGGAATATCAAAATAAAAAGCCTATAGCTTTCCTCGTCAAATGGACTATCCAATACAAAAATATTTTATTAATTCGAACCAGTAGTTCCTGAGATTAGCGAGTTCAAACAAACAATCAAACTCTTCAGCTTTATAATATTAGTAAAGATTAAAATTAAAAAGGAAATTATAAAAAAGTAAGTACTTGAAACATTAATAAAAATCAGATACCCTATTTTACTTTGTCACGGCAACACGCATGAACTGCTGGACCAATTTAGGTAATTATTTTTTTGTTGCTTTGTCAGGAGAAGGTTCTTATGAAATAAATAATTAAGAAAATTGCGCAGAAAATCACTCGCGGGGCGCAGCTAGTAAGGAAAAAAAAACAAAAATTCTTAGTTTTTTAAATTCACTATTTAAGCTATTGAAATCTATTGTTCCTAATAGCTCTATTCTTTGAGAAGTTTATACTAAGTAAGCTTAAACATCTGTGTGGTAAGGCGTACTATAATATAATACTAATAATCTTATATCTTTAAATGAGCAATTCTTGTATATATATATAATTGGAATCTCGGAATCGGCTCCAACGATTTGCATGAAATTTGGTATATATATCGGGGGCGATAAATCGATCTAGCTAGGAATCATTTTTAGAAAATGTCATTTTATTCGTTTTTTATCGAAACTTACTTTTTGAGAGCAATAAAGTTATTCCAGCAGATGGCGTTGTTAAGTAACACGAAGTCAATGAGTTTTTGCTTTGAGGGTAGACTAAGTAAAAAAAATAATAATACGTCAACTTACCTTAATGATATGAACATGAAAAAAATACCCCATGAGGTTCTTGTGTCTTCTTTTCATTGGGTAAGCGCGATCTGAAGACCCTATCTTAGTTAGAATAGTTAGGATAGATAGATAAACACTTTATAATAATAACAAAATAAATTTTAACTTAAGTAACTACCTATATGCTAAAAGAAAATTAATATTTAATACCTTACAATATGGCACAATGGGCGGCCTTATCGCTAAAAGCGATCTCATCCAGGCCACCTTTGGATGGACAAGAATTAAGGAAGGGGATGGGTGGGTTAGTTTTAAGACAATGCAATGTGATCGCATGCGAATGATTTGAAATGACTTTTGATTTTACTATAAATAGAAATTTACAAAGGAGAGATTTAATTGGGTACCTATCGACAAAAAATCGAACTAGGGAGCAACATGTCCTTAGAAATAAATAAATACCTCTAATTTTAAGACCTTAAGAGGAAAGGTACCCGGCTCTCTGGAGAGAGAGTCGGGTACCTTTCCGTTCCTTTACGTTTGTATGGAGATACAAACCTAGTCAACTGTTTCCTCCCTGGATAGGGGCATGGTCATGGCAGTTATAAGTTTTATGCAACAAAAATATTTGCTCTAGAGTCATTATCGAGGGAGGAAACAGTCGACTACGTTTGTATGGAGAGAGCGCGGGTACCCTTTCCTCTTAAGGAATGAGTTTCCAAAAATGCATTACACTTAAATAAAACCCCAAAATGATTTACAACATTGATTATTTCGTATATTTCCGGTAATTCGTGAAACAGAAGTCGAGAGATTAAGATAATTTGGCAAAATATTGTCATTGGATTGGATTGGATGAGATAAAAGGATTTTTTTTGCTAAGCGGATTATGTCGCTTCTTCTTTACGGCATAAATACGAGGAATTTTTCTTTTGTTTCTTTTACTCTTTAAAAATAGGCAAAAAATCTCAGGTTGGGTCTAGTGATGGTAAAAGCTAGGTTCTCAAAAGGTGTGACAAATAGACGACTGGCCTGTTTTCTGTTCTACTGCCGTCGTCCCACCTTCACCCACGTCCTTCGATGGTTCCCGTTTATTTGAGGTCTTTGAGTCACGAATGCAGTATCTTCTAGGAAAAGAATGTCACTTACCATCGTGTGAGATGGTAGTAAAACGCTGACCTATTTATTATTGGAAAATGTTTAAAATAGGTAGGTACTTCTTTAATAAAAAAAGGGGTAATATTAAGCTATCAAGAAATTCCGTAACGAAAATAAAACCTAATACCCCCCACTCCGCCTACTATGTAGCTCGGCCGAGCGTTCGCTTTAAGTGTATTACTTTTTAACCGACTTCAGAAAAAGGAGGAGGTTCTCAATTCGTCGCATGATATATATATATATATATATTTTTAATGTATGTTCGCCGATTACTCGAAGACGCCTGGACCAATTTGGAAAAATATTTTTTGTTTGTCTAGATTCTAGTCTAGACAATGGTGGAGTGCCACAGTCCAGTTATTAGATGTAGATTCATATGATGAAGAAATAAATCGAAAATGTTTCTATTTATAGGCAATATATTATGATTGACTTATCCTACTAATATTATAAATGTGAAAGTTTGTCTGTGTTTGTTACTCCTTCACGCAAAAACTACTGGATTGATTGCGATGAAACTCGCTACCTAGATAGCTAGAGACCTGGATTAACATATAGGCTACTTTTTATGCCACGGGATCGGGACTTACGCGGGTGAAACCGCGGGGCTCAGCTAGTATTCATATAAATGCAATTGTAATGTTTAATTAAATTAAAATGACCGAATTAATAATCTTCTAAGGAAAATATGCACTGGTAACAAATATCTTATCATTCAATTACATACGTAATTCAATAATTAATTCTTGAAATTTATGAATTAAAAAGCTTTTAATAATATTTTATATTCACGTTTTCCGCTAGTCAACAAGTAATAATTTAAGATAATTTATATAGATTTCAGGTTCCAAGTATTTTAATAATTTTCCTGTAGGGGATAAACCCACTGTAACTAGGTCGATTAAGAGGTTATTACGTAAAATCCAAGCTTATTTTATAATTTTAGATTTTGTTGGTACGTAAATAAATAAATATTGCAGGACATTCCACACATCGCCATCTAGCCCCAAGCTGAGTAACTAGACTTGTGTTATGGGTGCTAGACAACGGATATAGGTACTACTTATATACTTTTCTTTTGTAAATATATACTTATATTACATAGAAACAACCAGACCACAAACAAATATCTAATCATAAATACTTGTCTGAGGCGGGTATCGAACCCGTATCCCTGTGTTTGGCAGTCCGGCATGGTGACCATTGTGCCAACTGGGTCGTCAAACTACTAAGTTCTTGAGTTAAAAACTTAAATGGTTGCGTAATTTTTTCTTACCCGGAGCGGAGGACGGTATATGCATTTAAGGGAAAAGGTGTTTGTTCGTTTGTGCACTATAATTTATTTATTATTTTATTTTATTTTCATATGTTATTTTCATTTTATTTTATGCTATTGCATAGTTTTTATCGCGGGCTTTGAGCGCGGCGACCGAATCAAGAAATTCTGTAACGAAAATAAAACCTAACACCCCCACTCCGCCTACCATGTACCTTTTTAAATGTATGTTACAATCAACGTTCAAAAGTACATCGCCACCGTAACGTTTACAATCCCGTGCAGCACTATTTGAACATTATAACAACGTAACCTGTGGATCGAATCTACGTCGGTTGGTGTAGCGGGTGGCGGCTTATACCACTCACACAACTAAAGACATAGCTAACATGTTGAAAATAATAATCACCCTTAGTACTTTTAATTCAAGTATTTATGTTTGTGTGTAACGTCTATTAGAAGAAGGTCGTGAGCAAAACACATGTTGATTTTTGTAGCAAACTGATAGTGGACTTATGACGCAAACTGTACCTATGTGTTTTATTCTAGATAAACTTTATATCTATCTAAACAAAAACACTGTGATTTCATTGAAATTGATTCATTTCAAGGTTGTAGGTAATTTTAATAGTGGTTTAGGTTAAGGCAAGTGATTAAAAGTGGTTTTAGCATTGTATGGAAAATGTAATATTCAAAATGTTTAACAAATTATTCTTTCAAATATAAAATATAATATCTATACTTCTATACTAATATTATAAAGCTGAAGAGTGTGTTTGTTTGAACGCGCTAATCTCAGGAACTACTAATTCGAATTGAAAAATTTCTTTTTGCGCTGGATAGTCCATTTATCGAGGAAGGCTATAGGCTACTTTTTATCCTGATATTCCCACGGGATCGGGACTTACGCGCGTGAAACTGCGGAGCGCTGCTAGTTGTTTATAAATTTACCTTATCCAAGCCTTGGATTAGGTAAATTACAAAGTTTTATAGTAAAATAGCTTTTGCCTGCGACTTCGTTCGCGTGGAAGTCGAAAATAGACAAAGTTATCACGTTGTCCCATACAAAGTTTGCCCCCCTTTTTCACCCCCTTAGGGGTAGGATTTCGGAATATCCTTACTTATTGGATGCCTACGTCACACAAAGAACACACCCTCCAAGTGTCAGGTCTCTACGATCAGCGGTTTTGGCTGTGCGTTGATCCGTCATTCTGTCATTCAGGACAAGAATTTTATATTTATAGATAGATAGTCCGCTAGACCTCGATTTAATAAGCACACAAACAATTTTTTTTGTAATAGGAAACATTATATAAGTAACAGAAGGAATGAAATAAATTGTGAGTGTCCAGAAATTTAAAATAATATTTATGAACACATTTACATATATCAATTTGATTATTATTAGTGAGTTTGAGTTGCTTGTGCCTTCTTCTCATTGTTAGGCGCATTCCGAAGGCACACATCCTAACTTAATTTTTAAGACGCTTCTAAGTGATTTCATGCAAAATGTATGATTCTAATTGAATGAAGAGTTTTGAGTATTTAATTAATAATATACAGTTAATCATAAATTATATGTTTTTTCTTAAAAACAAGCACTACAGTTACTACTACCTTTGCTACAGTTGTAAAAACGCTTTTGGCTTTTTATTGGTAGGGTTAGTTAGGTAAAATAATAAAAAAATGAATTGTGCAAATCTTCCTTTCGGGGTAGGCAAAGAACGGTATTTTACAGCGCCCAGTTATTTTTAAGAGTTGTAAATAAAAAAGGAATATTGCACTAAAATCGCAATATTGTTTACGATTAGAAAGTTTTAAGGTTTTTACTGTTTTAGATGTGGCCATTTACTTGACTTTTTACTACTTTCTTATGGAAGGTATTATGTAGGTAAGTCCCTAATTTGTTTTGTTTCCACCGCGTGGAGTCGATTTTTTCGATATCCTTTCTTATCAGGTGCCTACGTCATACGAAGAATACATCCTCCAAGTTTCAGATCTCTGCGATCAGCGATTTAGTCAGTCATTTATTCAGTACAAAGAACACGACAGGCATTTCATATTCTAAACACGCGTATGGGAAATGCAAATTATGTCCTTTTATAAAAAAAAATTTTTTTCTTCATTCTTGGCTCTAACAGACCTAATTTTGGCGCTGTCTTTTAGTTTTTTTTTTTGAATCGACAAATGGCCAGGACAAAGGTAATGGACAGACATTAAAAAATGTACAATTTTTTTAAAAGGTTGTTACCGGAATTAAATTAAAAAAGTAGAGCACACCCTTTTTATAAAAAAACCGGACAATGCTTATGACATTTAATTTTAATTATTATGTAAAATATGTCGTTTGGAAGGACAGGAATTGTTTTTAATTATATTTACATAGGTAACTCTAATATTATGCAAACATGACGGCAAATGACAATAACAGCAGCATGATGTAAAATAATTAAATATTTTATGGATAAAAAATGTCGGGATCTCTTTGAGCTCATTTTATTGCGGTTCAACCTTTTTAAAGTCAGTTTTTTAACACAATAGTTAGGTAAAACTTACCTAGTTTAATGTTAGTCGGAGCACGCTTTTTGAACCTTTAGTTGCAATCTGCGAAGTTTAAAAAAAAAATTGGTACTCACAAGTTTTGCGAAAATCTAAACTTTCCTATATCTTTTTATCGTATTGACACAGGACCTTGATTTTTATACACCTAAAGGGAAACTCAGTATTTGGCATAATTTTTAACTAAATCTTTTGCAACTAAAATGTTGTCCGGTAATAAACGACACTGAGTTTTCAAGTGTCCAAATAATACATTTGGAGATACGAGGTGGTGTGTACCTCCAAAGGGAAGATCTTCCACCGGGCAGGTGTTATACCCGGTAGGCCGCGGCCCAACGATGTTTCGTTGGAACTTGTATATGAGCTTATCTTCAGAAAAACTTCGCTTGCGCGATCTAGGATCTCCGATCGGCTTGGTGGCGCCATCTGTTAGTGGCGATGTGAAGTGTCGCTACATCACTCCCCCCGAAGACCGGAGGTCGATGCAGAATTCTTGCCAGTGTGCCAGTTGAGTTGCGTCTCAGTGAGTCGAGACGTGTTGCTTGATGCATCCCAGTGAGTCGGGATGATGCTGTTCCAGTGAATCGGAACAGTGAAGTCCACGGTGAGTCGGGACGTGTGAAGGGGCGTAGCACGTGAAGATCCGGTGTATCGATGGCCAGTCGATGAGATGCCGGATGTACTCAACGTGCTGCAGGTGCCCAGTTGCGGTGTAGCCGTTGGAGGGTGAACCAGTGCTTGCGTAGTATACAGGCGCCGTGGTCCAACCGATGTGGCTGCGAGTGGTTGACTGCTGGCTGGCTGCAGGGGGTAGGCAGGAGTGGTGCGGAGGTGAAGAAGCTCATGTTGGCGAAGGTTCAGATCACGTCGGGGTCACCAGTTTGGAGATACGAGGTGGTGTGTACCTCCAAAGGGAAGATCTTCCACCGGGCAGGTGTTATACCCGGTAGGCCGCGGCCCAACGATGTTTCGTTGGAACTTGTATATGAGCTTATCTTCAGAAAAACTTCGCTTGCGCGATCTAGGATCTCCGATCGGCTTGGTGGCGCCATCTGTTAGTGGCGATGTGAAGTGTCGCTACATACATATTAAATTAAGAGTGTCAAGACGAGGCTTCCTAAGGCGTAGTAGGCTAGACGTTCAGTTTCAACTGTGGTTCGTCAGTATTTTACCAAATACCGTGGTATTTACTGATCTATAAGCTAGTGTATAAATACAGAATTAACCATGCATGACTGCCTTTTTATTCCGCCCATGGAATGTCATCATCTCATCCCCTGCTGGACATAGGTCTCCCCCATATGACGCCACAAACAGCGGTCCTGAGCCGCCTCCATCCACTGACTACCCGCCACCGCTACAATGTCGTCGGTCCACCGGGCAGCTGGTCTCCCAACACTGTGTTTCGCATTACATTCTAATCCTGAGAGCTATGTCAGTGACTTTGGTTCTTCTACCGATTTCCGTATTTGGGATTCTATCACGTAGAGAAACTCTGAGCATAGCTCTCTCCATAGCCCGCTGAGCGACTCTGAGCTTATGAACAAGGCCTATAGTCAGCGACCACTGACTGTAGGCCTCGTTGGAATGCTTAATGGAATGTGATCCTGTATTTATTATACTGATGAACCACATTGTAAATTGAACGTCTAGCCTTCGCCTTATATAGTACCCACCTGACATTTTAATTACTTTAAATTATTTTTCAACATAATCGCTCCAACTTGTCACCCTAAATTTCAATGCTTAATTGGTACGTGCTTCCAGATAACAACTCAACATACAAAAACTTTGGACATAAAATTTGGCCACTACACCGTTTCAACCCTTTCTTTGATTTATTATTTTACCACCCCTATCCCGTTAGAGCAGCTCAATTAATATTTATAAGAATTTCGTCTTTCGACGCTACCGTTGTGATATTGTACTATTTTACAGTTTGTCTTTTGTTTAAAATGTGTTTAGAATTGATTGTTTGTCCAATAATTTGCTACTGAATAGTTTAACAGGTTCGTTTGAGAAAGTTGACGAAGAAAAAGTATTTATAACTATTGAAAAGTAAGAAAATGGTGTGATTCATACCTATTGTTTATTTGTTAATAACAATAAATCTTTAGTCAGATTTTGATATATGTATTATAGTATTATACTTAACTAAATTTTTTTATTTGTCGACTAGCTGTCCCGGCAAGCGTTGTTTTGCCATATCCAAATTTCCCGCTTTTCTGTTGAAATTTTTCTTAAATTTTCTTTGCTATAAACCTCACGGAGCCTGAGACCTTTCCAGAAATGCAAAACCGTGGAAATCGGTTCGTGCGTTCTGGAGTTATAGCGTCAGGAAGAAAAACCCGACTTATTTTTGTATAGTAGATATATATGTGTTTAATTTAATGTTTTATTTGTATGTATAATTTATATTTTTCTGTGTATAATTTTGTAATAATATAACCAAAAAGTTTAACATTTACATATTAAGTAATTCTTCTGCTATTTTTACATTCTAAGTCAAAATATGTGTCTTTCTTATGCATTGTAGGTGGCTTATGATTTAGAATAAAAAACATTGAGGCACTCATCAAAGGAATATTTTAGTTTTAAAAACGGTCAATGTAAAGAAATCGGGTGCCATAAAATACCAGCTAAACCGCCGCGGTAAGACTACAAAATATTGTCTTACAAACAAAGACTTGGTAACGGCATTGTTGACGTTTAAAATGACAAATGTCAAAAATTAAAAATGAACCGCTTTGCTACGTCATCTTTCACAAAAAAATTAACAGTTCCACAAACGATACCGTTCATTAAATTTTTAGGGTTCCGTAGTTCCGTACCCAAAGGGTAAAACGGGACCCTATTACTAAGACTTTGCTGTCCGTCCGTCCGTCTGTCTGTCACCAGGGTGTATCTCATGAATCATGATAGCTAGAGAGTTAAAATTTTCACAGATGATGTATTTCTGTTGCCGCTATAACAACAAACAATAAAAAAGAAAAAAGAAAATATTTCTTTGAGTATATTTTTTAGAATTTTAAGTTATGTTTAGGTACTATTTTTTTAGGCAATATTTTATTGTTAATTTATACTTCTAAAAGGGCAGGCAAAAGATTTTTAACCTAAAAGCCTCGCCTGACATACAAACATTTTTAGGGTTGTGCGTCAGGGGTTAAAAACAGAATATAATGGTATGGAACCCTTCGTGCGTGAGTTCGACTCGCACTTGGCCGGTTTATTTTGTCTAATTTACGACAGTGTGGGTCCACTGTGCGGGACACAAACACACCGCAGTACATCACTGCAGGATGGAATCTTTTGACAGATTTTTTTTAAAACAATAGAGACACATCGGTCAGTTTTATTGCGTGAAATCTGACAGTGGCCAGTTCTTCAAATTCTATTCGAATTTTGAATATCATTATCCTTTAGAAAAAAATTAAATATTACAAAAGAGTTTTTCTAATTCAAATAAGTTTGGAAGATAAATTATATGTTTCTGCCAATGTAATATTACAAATTGGAAACAAGCTATCTAAATTAGTTGAATCAAAACAAGTTTAACATAATTGTTTTCACATTTCCGGTCTCATACGTAAAAACTTTAAATTGATTAAAACATTAAATAAATACACCACAAATTAGACACCGAGAACTGCAGTTTATTTTCCATAAACTAAATCGCTACCGCTTAGTAATTGACTATCGAATTAATCAACTATGTAAGTTTTGTATGTGTGTTTGTTTTGTTTTGTTTGTCAACTATTAGGAGTGAATTGGAAGAAGAAGACATACTTAGACGACCCAGTTGGCACAATGGTCACCATGCCGGACTGCCAAACACAGGGTTGCGGGTTCGATTCCTGCCTCAGACAAGTATTTATGCTTAGATATTTGTCTGTGGTCTGGTTGTTTCTATGTATTATAAGTATATATTTACAAAAGAAAAGTATATAAGTAGTATATCCGTTGTCTAGCACCCATAACACAAGTCTAGTTACTTAGCTTGGGGCTAGATGGCGATGTGTGGAATGTCCTGAAATATTTATTTATAAATATTTATTTATTTATGCTGCGTCGACCCCAAATAAATTGGGATGAAAGCAGGGAGAAGAGTAAATTTTGTTTGTGTCTATCTAAAGACATAGAAGTAGCAACGGCCCGGTGGTTTTACCCTCTTAAGTTCTATCCTGTGGGAATATCTAGGTAAAAAGAAGCTCCTAAGAATTTAATGTTTCTACATACAAAGTTTCATCAAAATCAGTTCAGTATTTTCGAAACCTATTCGTTACAAACAATCAGAGAAATCTTTTCTCTTTATTATTATTAGTTTATTAGTGTCGGTGTGAATAAGTGACTAGATTAGTGTAGATTATTATAAAAATTAAATTAACTACTTTTTCGCCTTTTTAACAAGGATACAACAGTTTGGTGGCATTTGGGATTAACCCCCACTTTAAACACTGAATTGTATTCTTTATTCTACCCCTTAAAAATTAATAATCACTTCTTTCCAAAGTTGTTAGATTATGGTAGAAATAAGTTGATTCAACACAAATCTGGCGTTTTAAATTCGTCCGACATTTCTAGAATCTGACATTAGTCGACAAATTCAAAAATCTATCTATTTATTAAAATTATTCAATACATATCTTCATTACAAAGTTTCCATCAAAATCGGTCCAGTAGTTTCGGTGCCTATTCGCCACAAACAAACAAAATAAATCTTTCCTCTTTATAATATTAGTATTTAGGATAATAACCTTACCCCTAAATTTGGCTATTTTGATTGGGCTGACTATTAGTCGCATTTTTAACAAGGATACAACAGTTTGGTGGCATTTGGGTTTTTTCCGTGTTCTACCTGAATTGTATTCTTTATTCTACCGCTTACAAATTAATAATCACTTCTTTCCAAAGTTGTTAGATTATGCTAGAAATTGGTTGATTAAACACAAATCTGGCATTATTAGAATCTGGCGTTTTAAACTCGTCCGACATTTTTAGAATATGATATTAGTCGACTAATCTAGTAGTCTATTCATTAAAATTACTCAATACATAGATGCGTCAGTTTAAATTCTCAAATATGTTAAGCAAGAAACCTCTGACGTGATAGTGTTTAATACATGCGTTGACTTTAGCCATGATTTTAGTTATGTTCGAATTGAAATGTGGAATACGAAGTAGGTTCAAGAAACGGTCAGCTAGGTTTAATAAAAGGAAATCGTTCCGTCAACGAATCACAAATGAAGGGAATTAATGAGAGCGGTTGATCCCTAAATGTGGAGGAAACATGTTGGGAAATTTTAAGTTCTTTTGTAGCTATCTCTACAAAAACTTTTAATAAGTGTTATTGGTAATCATATTAATTACCTTTTCTTTCGAAAGCTATCAATTTATTTTCATAACCCTAAGAATAGGTTTCACAAAACAATATTAACATACAAATAATTATTTTAATTTGTTTCAATAGATTTTTAAATTGTCAATAAGTTTTAATAAATATTGCAGGACGTTCCAAACATCACCATCTAGCTCCAAGCTAACTAGTGTTATGGGTGCTAGACAACGGATATACTACTCATATACTTTTCTTTTGTAAATATATACTTACGATAGATAGAAACAACCAGACCACAAATATCTAAGCATAAATACTTGTCTGAGGAATCAAACTGTGTTTGGCAGTCCGGCATAGTGACCATTGTGCCAACTGGGTCGTCGATTAACATAAATAATCTGACATAAATAATCAATTATGGATTAGAGTGTACTAGAACAAATAATCAAGTATATTTTGACCTCAAAATGAAAACACTGAAATGAATTGGTTGATATAGAAGGCTACTTCTGAGTACCTTAACCTACTGTTTGAAACATCTGATTTTCAAGTAAAATTTCCCTTAGAATTATCGAAAAAAAAGTTGGAATTTCCAAAAGTCGTAGAACAAAAGTTGTTCGCCTAGACGTCTAGAATAAACCCCATTCGTATTAAAACCCCTTCGCTGAAACAAATTGTATAAAGAAACAGCAAACAAAATGTAGATTCAATGAACAATAGTTAACACATAATGTACTATATTGACTTTAAAATCTTTGTTAATAAATAAAATAAATAGTGGAGCGATCGTGTGCAAATTGAAAACTCTATTGTCAACGATAATTACTTTTATTCTGCTTTATCTCTAGCCAAAAATTACTGGAAGTTGGGCATCTTCCATCAACACATCTCACGCCTGGCGAAGAACCTCTATTGTCTTTTGTTTCCATTTCGATCATCTTAGCGTAGAGTTTTTATTCTAAACTATTTATGACCTGAGTTGTACTTGTCTAAAAAACCACAGAAAAATTACTTGATAGGGATAAGTGGAAGCTCGGAGTGCATGTCAATTTCCAAAAATCTCTCCCAGTAGAGATAGGTGGAAAAAGCTTGAGAGGTGTCAAGGGACACCCGGATGTAACGAAGAAAGACGAAACGAAAATAACTGGCTTGCTTTCTATGAGAGAGAGAGAGAGAAACACGCGCACGTCGCACGGCTTACAACTATAGCAAAAAGTGTCGTTACATCTTTCGGTCTTAATTTTTTCCGTCTAGCCCCCTTTCGCAACGCGCGATAAGGAACTTCGTTCCAAAATCCCCACCAGGGGGTATACGTTGATAAGCACTAGTACCTTAGCCCGCATTTTTCAGACTTACTTGAAACTAGCTCATAGAAAACACACAATTTAAATAATTTACACGTAGAAAATCAATTGGATAGAACTCGTTCAATCAAACTGCAAATGCAATACCAGTCAATGACCCATTATAAAATTGATTGATTGTGAAAAATCAATTCCTTACTTTGCTCACCTTATCGCACATATAGATAGATGTGTATGCTAGAAAGGGAGGGTAGTCGAATCACGTGTTGCTATAGTAATAGTCAAAACATAGTGGGTGAATGAACTTAACTGCAATACTCTGATAATTGTGTTGAGATAGTTTGTGTGAAGCTTAATTTGATTTTTTTTATGAGAATTTTGTGTCTTTGATTTTAATGTTAATTGGCTTTTTGACTTTTCCAGTTAGTATATTAAGTTCCTATTACAATTATGTTATTTAATTAACCTAAAAAAAACATTTTTATTAATTAATTTTAATTGTCGCACAAAAACAATTGATGTCATTGGTCATATTTGAAGGCTCACTCCATGGAGGTTTTATATTTTTTAGGGTTCCGCCTCAAAAGGTCAAGGAAGCCTTATATCTGTCCCTTGTTTCTGGCAAATTGTACTGATTGCAAATAGACGTGACGTCACACTCGTGCAGTCAAATAACCGTTTTGTCATTTAGCTAAATTAAAATATTTGCAACATATTTAACATGCAAAAATAATATTGTAAACATAAAACTGTCATTTACAACAATTTTTTTTGCGTTACCACTGGCAACTTACTGTCAAGCATTAATTATTATTAGAAACTAGCTACGCCCCGCGGTTTCACCCGCGTAATATTTTTCTGCGCAACTTTCTTAATTTTTTATTTCATAAGAACCTTCTCCTGATAATAACAAACAGACCAAAAAAAGAATTGGCCAAATTGGTCCAGTCGTTGTTGAGTTATGCGCTTACCAACACATTTTGCGATTCATTTTTATATTATAGAAGACTATCATCTGATAGTTTCGGAACGAACGGTGGACGGCGCTGATAAACAGACGGACGGACGGACGGACGGACGGAACGGACAGTAGTTCTCGACGGAATTTATCTGAACTACCTTTGAATATGAAATTATATTTGCTTTCAGTATTTTCTTACTAGACTGTCAGTCTTATAAGAATACTAACCTGTTATACCTACTAAGAAATAAAAATATTCATGTTTTAATTTTTCTTTATGTATTTTCGTATTTTTCATCAAAATCGGTTTAATAGTTTCGGATATTACAAACATCTTATAAATTAATATTATAATAATAACTAGCTCTCCATCAAACGTCGTTTTGCCATTTACTTAAAAAAAAGGAAAAAAAATTGATGTTGTTCTATTCTCAGACCTAAAGAATATGAACAAAAAATTTCATACAAATCGGTTCAGCCGTTTAGGTGGAGTTTGGCAACTAACACTGAGATAACAAATTTTCTCATACTTACTATTTTCTTGAAATCGTATTTTTTTTCTAATAATTTTGTCCGGATTTTTGCTCATGGAAGTATTTGTTTGTCCCGATTTTTGCTCATGAAAGTATTTGTTTGTCCCGACTTTTGCTCATGGAAGTATTTGTTTGTCCCGATTTTTGCTCATGGAAATATTTGTTTGTCCCGATTTTTGCTCATGGAAGTATTTGTTTGTCCCGATTTTTGCTCATGGAAGTATTTGTTTGTCCCGATTTTTGCTCATTGAAGTATTTGTTTGTCCCGATTTTTGCTCATGGAAGTATTTGTTTGTCCCGATTTTTGCTCATGGAAGTATTTCTTTGTACCTCTTTTTTAGGACGGATAGGGGTGTAAAAAAGGATTTTTGGAAATATAACCTCTAAAGAAGCAATAACAGTTGAAGTTTATAGTTCGTAGTAACTATCATATATTTAATGTTTGTAGGAAAGCAATATTACTTTTAAAGAGACATTTTACTCTAGTAAAACCACGTGACGTAGCTAGTAAAGTATATAAAAACGCAAAAACCTAAACTCAAGCGCATTGTTATCCTCGTAGCACATTGCTACGAATGTTTGTAGCACTGCAGATATTATTCTTTGATCCTTTCGCAAACATTATCGATCTAGCTCAAAGGTTCCCAACGGGAGCCGCACCGACCCCCCGTGGGCGCTGGAGCTTTTCGCGGTAGTGGGTCCAAAGGCAAATGATGAATGAAATTGAAACCTAAAATTAATAAATTGTTGATCCAGCGTACAATATTTATTTGATGTTTAAGTTTCTATTTGGTTTACATTATTTCACTAAATTTTGCCCTCGACCTCGTCCACGTAGAAATCTAAAATGGACCAAGGAATCACGTTGTCAAATACAAACTTTGCCCTTTTTGACTCCCTAAGGGGTAGAATTTCGGAAAATCCTTCGAATATCGGCTGCCATTATGCATTAGGGGGTGAATTTAAATAAAATACGAAACTTCCATCAATTCTGTTAAAGAATGTTTATGCCAAATTTGAAGTAGATTGGACCAAGGAATCACATTGTTCCATACAAATTTTGCCCCCCCCCCCATTTTCACCCCCTGAAGGGTGGAATTTTTGAAAATCCTTTCTTATTGGAAGCTTATACCATACAAAGAACACACCCTCCAAGTTTCAGGTCTCTACGATCAGCGGTTTAGGCTGTGCGTTGATCCGTCAGTCAGTCAGAACAAAGCATTTTATAGGTATCTGTTGTGACTTTGTGACTAACATAAAAAGTTTTTGTGTATTTTTAACTAATAATTTAAACATTGTGTAGTTTTTCAGTAGTTTTCTCTCAGCTGTATGTATATGATTGAAATTAAAAGTAATTTGATAAACTTCAGGTATATAATATAGATTTCCAGTTTTATGAATGAGGCAAGATTATATTATTATAGATTACTTTCAACTGATATTATGGTGTTACTGATGAATCAAAATCAGCTTATTTTAATTTCATAGACATTAAAAAAAGCATTATAGGGATGTAAATAGATTCTAATGAATGCTGGATTGAGTACAAAAGTACGTCAATGGACTGAGAAGAGTTACACTTTACATAGATAAATATATTTTAGATTGTCAGTTTTTATAAAAAGGTCACATTTTTTTGGACAATTTACTAGCAATTCATTTTGCCACTCGGGATATTGCCACCTAATAGTGTGGACTTTCTACAGACAATGCCATTTTCTCTTCTTCTTTTTCTTCTCGTATAGTGGTGTGGTTCACCTATTGCTAGAGTTTTCAGATCACCTTATGGCTTCTAACTTGACCTAACGACTGCTACTAGAGGTAGCAACCGGGACCAACGGCTTGACGTGCCTTCCAAAGCACGGAGGGGCTCACGAATACACATTTTTGCTACAGTACTAATTGGCCACCCAACGAAGTAAACGATCAGCGAGCATCGCTTAGCTGTGAGCCTCCTCCTGTAATATACCTTCTGATTAGGAGTCACATTTTCAATGACAAATGAAAATCGACAAAGCGTGGTGGGAAATGTCTTGCGGGATGCGATCTTAGTAGGTATTAGTTTTTTTTTGACAAAATAGTCTTGCATTTTACTTCATCTTACCTGATCGGAAGCGAAGATTAGGTCGAGGGTTACATCCTTCTAATCTTCGCTTCCCTACTCACTCACGTAAAAGGTACCAATCCACTGTAGACTGAAGACTAAAAAGGTGGATGCGTGTGCAAGTATGATAGATTTCAAACGCCAACATATCATATGTAAAATAATACGGAACCCTAAAATCATTAATTAAATACCTAAAAGCCTGTGAATACCTGCTAATCTGATTCTCAGAACCACTTATCTAGAATTTGACAGAAATATGACACTTAATTCCGCCAGAACGTCAAAAAGCAAAACGTCCGGTTTTTGATGAGAAAGGAACTCAATCAAAAAGCAATAAATTGTTAAGTTTACTTCTGCAAAATTTTGGACTGATTCGATGTAGGTAAGCCGTTGACCCGGAGTGGTGCCAAACATTTTCAAAATTTATATGAAGAAACATTATTTTTAAGAAACAAGATCTTCTGCTAATTTATTAAGATTCTGGATAAATTAGTGAGACTAATGGTGTGCCAAGTGTCAAATATTGTTTAAGAATTTCCGGGGACATTAAAATAAAAGTTTTGTTTGGATGATGGCATCGCACATAATATATACTATTTTTTTTTAAATAAAATTCTCCGTTTTTCTAGATTACAATAAAATTGATATTATTTTGTGTTTTAAATGTGGAAAAAGATATGAGCATATAAATTCACGTCTTTTTTCATTTTCTACAGCATCTGACACATAAAGTAACTGCAAGAACGTAACCTCCTTGCAAACAAGTAATTTTTGATCAAAATTTTGAATCATTACCCTACTAAAATTAATTAAACAACCAGAAAGTAGGTTTTTTTTGGCGGGAACGAGTTAACAACATGTCGTGCTGCAGTTTTATTTTCATGAAACTTAGATGTAACCCGAGTTGAATTGTATAATTCTGGTGGAATGTTATTCAATTTAGTTCTGTGAAAGTGCACAAGTGTAGTGAAAGTAAAAATCAGTGTCAAACATGCAGTTTTCTCGTTGCCTCCAAATCTCCTATTAAGGTTATGGTAAACTTGCCACCGCTTTACTATAGCCCCTGACTTGACGGACTATGACGACTTTGACTGTATTGAAACACTTTAGGCCCGATTTATGAAAAATCGGGTCAATTTGATGCAAAATATAACTTGACACTGGCTAAATGCATACGTGCGAAGCCATAATAAAAGAAAAAAAAAACCAGAAAGTATACACGAAATGTTGCGAATACACGAATGTATTTCCGATAGATTCTCACGCAGAGGTCATTAACACTGGCTTCCTACACTTTCCTATAGATAAATGGAAAGCTATTCTCAAGCCACAAGCGTGATGGTGACAAAATTCACGTGAAACTACAATAATATTGTCGAAGTAGGCTTTATCGTTTTTAGGGTTCCGTACCGCAAAAGGTAAAAAAAGGAACCTTTATAAGATCACTTTCTTGTCTGTCTGTCCGTGTGTCACCACCGATTTTCTCAGGAACGGGTGGACCTAGCAAGTTGAAATTTATCCCAGATACTAAAGTCTATGGTCCCTATTAGGTGTATAAAAATCAATCAACGACTCGCACTTCACCGGTTTTTTATTTGGAGTGACGTTAATGGACCGTATCGGTCTAGAATGTGCAAAACAACATAAATAAAGACCAGAGTTACCAACGAAGTACCTTAAAAAAACGTGAAATAAAATAAAGAAAGAAAAGTAATATTTAGACAACTAACAAATACTCTTTTTATACTCTTTTTTTGACGTGATATAGTTTTATAAATCGATGAACACCGGCGTTCACAAAAAAGTGTGACGTCATGCGTTACGGTACGTTTCGTTATTGACTAGGTAACCATAGCAACGTATTGAAATATGCAAAATGTTTGTGTGTCTGGTTCTGTTGACATGATAAGTAACCATAGCAACGAATTTTTTTTTTTTCTTTTATTATGGCTTCGCACGTATGCATTTAGCCAGTGTCAAGTTATATTTTGCATCAAATTGACCCGATTTTTCATAAATCGGGCCTAAAGTGTTTCAATACAGTCAAAGTCGTCATAGTCCGTCAAGTCAGGGGCTATAGTAAAGCGGTGGCAAGTTTACCATAACCTTAATAGGAGATTTGGAGGCAACGAGAAAACTGCATGTTTGACACTGATTTTTACTTTCACTACACTTGTGCACTTTCACAGAACTAAATTGAATAACATTCCACCAGAATTATACAATTCAACTCGGGTTACATCTAAGTTTCATGAAAATAAAACTGCAGCACGACATGTTGTTAACTCGTTCCCGCCGAAACTCAAACGAATTATTTCATCAATGTTTTCTTACGATGTTATCACGTAAAATTATCGTCCGTAAACCGACTTGACAGACAACGCACGACAAACATAAATGAGGTAATAAAAATGAGATAAAATTAACAAATAATAAAAGTCGTAGTTAAGCACCTAGATTAATACGGTGCAGATATTAATTAACTTTATAGTTTTTACGGTTGAATTTTCCAAACGCACAGAAGGTTTGGTAGTTTTTGCGTGAAGAAGTAACAAACATACTTACACGCAAACTTTCGCATTTATAATATTAGTAGGACTAGTCCCGATCCTGTGAGAATATCAAAATGAAAAGTAGCCTATAGCCTTCCTCGATAAATGGACTATCCAACACAAAAATATTTTTTCAATTCGAACCAGTAGTTCCTGAGATTAGCGCGTTCAAACAAACAAACTCTTCAGCTTTATAATATTAGTATAGTTAGGATAGGAAGTAGTATAGGATACTAAACAAGATTCTCATTACGATGACGTCAAAATTACGTATACAACAGTTTTATCAATGGACCGAACACAGCCCCACGTAAGTCAAGTTACCTAATACCTGAGTCATTCTATCTTCAGTGATGCAAGGATCCGGCTGACTGACGCATGTTGGGACAAACCTGAAGCTTGGGTAGTTTATCTATTGCATTTCGATGGTGTCAAGGCTGGTCGATCTAGGTCCTAGATTGTTGATTCATACATTTTTCTTTGTAATCTATTTTTAGATTGGCAAATACTTTGTAGATCAACTTGTGATACGTTTTCTAGAACATATTGGACATGTTGAGCAAATGTAAGTATATATTTTTAATTTAAAAAAAAAGAGGAGATTCTCATTTCGGTTGTTTTTATGTTTGTTACTACAGAACCCCGCCATTAACCGACTTCAAACCAAAGGAGGAGGTTCTCAATTCGTTGCGTATATTTTTTTTTATTGACCGATTTGTATTTTTAATTTTTTTTTTTATGTTTCAGATTGGTGTCACCAAAATCGGGTCAGCAGTTTGGTTAGACAAAATAACTGGAAAAATATGTGATCTCAGTAAACGAAATTGCGTATTATGCGCTCCTATTTTTATTAATTTTTAGTTGTTTCTGATTCATGGATAACAAAGTAATAATTATTATTGTCTATGGATGCAGTAGCAATATTTTTACAGAACGGTCTGTACTTTAAATCAATGGTGTAATACTATAAAAAAGATGTTAATAGGCTAACAAAAATTACCACTAACCATTGAAAACGAACACTATGTTTTCTTTGCACCTCGCTGTGAAACTATCACGTCTTTTACCAAATTAAGAACCGCCTACACCACCCACATTTCCCAAATAAGTAAAAAGTCAAAGAAATAATTTTCCCATGGCAATCGGCATGGTCTCAAACTTTCGCTAGTTCACAAATGTTATAGCCGATTCCTTAGCTTTCTACTTGAAAGACGAAAGTCAACTTTTGCCGAATGACCGTACCGCAGATTAGGTAGGAGTTAGTTGATAGCGTTTTCTTTTTCAATTTAGGTCTCGCACGGCTTCCGTATTTTGCCAAAACACTGTATTTTAATATGCCGGTAAGAGGAAGCGGTTTTTGGCATACCATATAAGTACCTAATAAAAATAATTGAATTATTCCGCGGTAGCGGGTTAGGTTAGGAAAGCAAAAACAATATTTTCATTCTCAACGTAACCTTCTATTTCAACTGACCCTAAATAGTGTTCCTAATTGGAAGTGTAAAAAAAATAAAACGAATCAAAGGGAAATAAATGAAAAACAACAGACGACCGAAATGCAAAACACCAGAGGATCAAAGTGAAAAGAAAAGACGATCGAAGAGAAAACAATAGATGTGATCAGATGACGAAATGAAGATCGAAATGGAAACACAAGAGGATCAAAGTAGAAAGAAAAAACTATCGAAGAGAAAACAATAGATGTGAACAAATTACGAAATGGAAACGAATGACGACCGAAATGGAAACACAAGAGGATCGAAATGCAAAACACCAAAAGATCAAAGGGAAAGGAAAGGAGGATCGAAGTGAAAACAATAGATGTGAATAAATGACAAAATGGAAACGAATGACGACCGAAATGGAAACACAAGAGGATCGAAATGCAAAACACCAAAAGATCAAAGTAAAAGGAAAGGAGGATCGAAGTGGAAACAAAAGATGTGAACAAATTACGAAATGGAAACGAATGACGATCGAAATGGAAACACAAGAGGATCGAAATAGAAACAAAAGGGGATCAAAACAGAAACAAAAGGAGATAAAAAAATCTGAAAATTTAGGAATCTGCATCGGTCAAACGTATATAAGAGCGTAGATATTACAATAGGTATATAAAACCAAGTAATTATTCTCTAGCGTCTATAGGATTATTTCTTGCTTCAAGATTTTTTTAAGCACAGGTGTAATGTGCCAAGAGTGCCAACAATTTTTTTTCTATGCACAGGTTTAATGTGTCAACAAATCCAACAATCATAAGGCCCTTTGTCTCACACAAACATCGTACCAATATAAAACGAGGGCGTATACCGTATATAGTGATATCGAGCATACAATAAAATTGATAGCGAATATCACTTGGGTGTCAACGACCGGCGAAATGTTGCCAAGTACATTCACCTTTCACCCACATTACAATTACTTACTAACTGCTGTGTATTCTGTGACTTAGCTCACGTAGTGACTGTTGGTTATACTGTGGCGGTAGTGCGGCCATGAACAAGTGCGAAGTTTATTGAGTTTTCATTTGCATTTTAGTTGGGTTGATTTCGGATCTGTCTGGATGATTTTTGATTCATCTTCATTTATCTTATTTCTGTGTTTTTTTGACGAAATTGATGGAACACTTGCATTCACAAAAAAATGTTTTTCGAAATATTGTGTGACGTCATGCGTGGTGACATGACCAATAATGACCATGACGCGGCTGTTTCCGTTAGGAAACAGAGTATTTAATAATATTATCGCTCATCTGGGCTTGTGTTATGGATAAAGGAAAAAAAAGAAAAAAAGACAAAATTAAAAAAAATGAAAAAATATATAAAGTATAAACGAATATCAATTAATTTTTTATTTTTATCGTGTTTTTATGACGTTATCACGTAAAATTATTGTCCGTAAACCGACTTTACAGACAACCATTTTGTCTTTTTTTTCTTCTAACTTAACATTTTTTCTTAAAACAGTTTTAGGATATTAATTAATCCTGACAATTTGGAAAGTTTTTCCAAGGTCAGAAAGAAGCGAAAAAGAAAACTAAAATTCCAGCGAAGTTAAAAAGGGAAAACCAATATAACTCTAAAGTTGACATTTTCGATAACAAAAGAAAAGGGTAATTCTCAACCTGCCGGACTTAACAAACCACTTCATAAAAAGGTCGTGTAAAACCCAGTGCCCACCGCAAATTACGAACCGCAAACTCGTAAAAAGGTTTTATAGAACATCCGTAACAAGGTACGAAAAACTTTAAACGTGTGCTTTGTTTTTTTTGCGGTTTTCTTGAATGTGTGTGTATTCTACGATCGGATTTTGATCAGCGGATACGCCGGCATAAGCCCTCGTATTTCAATAAACTTTATCGAATACCATCTCATCTTGCAGCCCAGCATTTTAATGCGGCATTAAACTAACTGTCCCCCCAAAATACACAAGCAAATTTGTGAAGGTAGGTCGCCAAACGGTATCGGCAATGAACCCAGTAACTGGCACGATGACCGCCCAAATTGCCATTTACTTGCGATGAAAAAAAAAACTCAAGCGATACGAGTACCAGGAGAAAATGAACTAGAGAAAGGTCGAAATTTCGAGAGTTCGTGTGTGCGTGAAGTGAGAGGCATAGAAAGCTCAGTGAACGTTTGTTTACACAGACCGAAAAGAGTGAAACGATTTGATATACTAACAAAACATTAGTTACAAATAACTGGGTCAAAGACTCGGAGCCTCTTTGAACGTCGGAGCCCATGTATGTAGACGTTAATTTCGCCGAAATCATTTGATATTCTATACCTCGTTTTATTACAGGAAAACGTTTTTAAAGGCTGGATTCGGTTATAATTATGCTGTCTGAATGTGAAAGGCAAATTGCGGCGAAAGCTACAGAACTACATGGCGATGGCGATCGGAGTCGGCGATTCGAGAAATCTCAAATTTTGACTCTTTATATCGACAGGTATAAGTTGGTATAATTACTTATTTCAATGTTGATCGGCATTTAATTAATTAGTTTCACTTAGCTACATGAAGTCCATGAAGGATTTTAAATTTAATGATTCTTAAATATTTCAGTAATGTTTTCCAGTAAAGTTCTATATTATCGCATCGGAATCTAAAATTATCTCATATTTTCCTATTAGAATGTTTTTCTATAACTTTCTCGCATGCAACCACGCGTGCGCCAATTTGTCTATGGATATGCAATCATTCCGGTATGATTCACAGATAGGATACATTTTTATTGTTGAATTTACTACAACAAATGATAATTAAACGATAAGAAGTTTAAAAGAATGCAGAGATTTCGTATACAAACTCTTTGCATATTAAACCTCAATGGTATTTATTGAAATTACTGGCAGCATTTAAAAATTACATTAAGTACCTCTTTACTGCATACAAACCAGTGTCTCTGGTTTGGAAACGAAAAAGGTTGATAATATGACTGACCTCAATAATAAAATAATCGGCTATTGGCACGAATTTTCACTACATCACAAAAAATAAGGAACTCTCACGTTTATTTCGTGATTTAAAATATAAATATTTTTTAAATTACTAGTAAATATCTTCAGGAAATGTCTAATTAACGATAATAATTAGTAGTTTGGCATAATAAGCACGTGTAACCGATTTCATTCAAACAAACCGCACGCAGATTGCGCGGTAACTGTTAACCATACAATGTTGCTGCGAATGACTCTTGTAAAGTTATTATCGCCTAGTACTCTGAGATAGTGACGTTAACATTGAAAAAAAAATTGAGGACGTTTCGAATCGATGCGGCAAAACTTTTTTCAATTAAGTATTAATTACTGTAGTTAATTCGATTAATTTATAATGCTGACGTATGTAACTACAATATAGATTTATATTGATTATTTAATATAATTTATTTTTTATTGGGGAATTAAATTGGGTGCCTCTACCTAAACTCCATAGAGTCTGAAATAATTATTTAGTAAATTAAACTATTTAATAAGAAAAAAGTGCTCCCTTTTAGCTATCTATTGTAGATCTGTTGGATAGCTATTGGAAAGATTTTCAGCAGTTATTATGTTTTAATAATTATATCCATAAAGAAACATATTTTTAAATATAAAGACACTAAAAATATGGAGTCAGCACGTCCGCTCGTTCTAATGAATCATAGCATGTAGATTGTGATGACCTTATCGTATCGATAACTCGACGGAATCGTTTTCACAACACGCTGCAAGTTCTTCTACACTCATGATCGCCTGGTAACTTATATATTTTATATTTGAATAAATATATAACTTTATGGGGTTGTTAATTAATTAAATAGTAAATAAAATATATTTTCGTTGGCCTAGTTCATAAGTTTTTTAAATCAGATTTAGAGGTATGAAATTATTTTTACTTCTATAGACTGTATTTAATTTTATTTACTTATTACTTTATTTATTTTATATATATAAATATCACGAAAAATTAAATTAAATATGTGATTTAAAGAAACTCTGACTAAAATGTGCGTGTCAGAGAAAAATATTTCAAGTACATAGGTAATAAATCATACCACGATTTCATTTTTAAAATGGAAGCATAGCGACATAGGTACGTTTAAAGCAATAACTGATAACTAATCACATGCATATAAACGTCATTATATAGCTGGTTAGAGCTCAATCTAGACGGAAAATCAATGCTATCTAGGAAACTAGTGCCCTAAGTGGTTCCGTCGGCTACATTTCTATTGGTTGATAATGGACACGCGATAGTATGCCATTTACTGATAGCTGACAGGGTATCTATACCTAGGTATCATCTAGACTCAGTGGCTTAGGGTAACCTATAGATTGAAATCACAATTAGAGATGAAAATACTACATTTTTCATACAATTTTTTTGTCCTGATTTCGTACCCAAAAGGTAAAAACGGGATTCTATTACTAAAACTCCACTATCTGTCTGTCACCAGGCTGTATCTCATGAACCGTGATAGCTAGATAGTTGAAAATTTCACAAATGATGTGTTGCTGCCGTTATCAACAAATACTAAAAATAGAATATACAGAAGATAGTGCAAGGGCCCTGTTTTTACCCTTTGCGTGCGGAAACTCATGGGGCTTATTCTTGTATTTGAGCTTGTCTCACCAGATTTTTGGCGACAATGAGATCAAAGATGTAGCATACTCGCCTGGAACAGAACTGTTTTACGAGCCCTAAAAAGGTTAAGGTCTAAAAAGGTTGCATATCAAATTCACAACACAGCTTGCATAAGGGCTGCATTTATATTTATCGTTACCGTATCCTACGTGACCTACATAAAGATATTTGCAACACAAACAAAATTAAATAAGTAAAAAAAAACAAATCTTTGATTGCTGTTTTAAAAATAAAGCAAATATATTTGACTGTTGTATCTGAATATGTAGGTCCTATAACGGTACGTTTTTTCCTTGCAAGTGAGTCATGTGTATTAGGTTACATGTCAGTTGTTTAAAAAATAAATAAAACAAATATTGTATCTTACGTGGTTTTTGGGTTTCGTACCCAAAGTGTAAAAACGGAACCCTTATACCTCCACTGTCCGCCTGTCTGTCACCAGGTTGTGACTTATGATCCGTGATAGCTAGACAGTTAAAATTTTACACAAATGACGTATTTCTGTTGCCGCTATAAAAACAAATAATAAAAACGGAATATAATGGTACGGGTCCGTTCGTGCCCGATTTTAAGCTATCGCATAGCTTTTAAGGCTTTGAGCGCGGCGACCGAATCGAGAAATTCCGTAACGAAATTATTTTTATTTTTTATTTTATTATTTTTTTTAGCGAACGCTCGGCCGAGCTACATCGTAGACGGAGCCCACTCCGTCCACGTCTTAACGTGTATGTATATGGTACGACTGTACGAAGCTCGCACGATGCAATAGCTTTTTTTTTAAGAAACGCGATGCATAACTTTGAAATTTACCCTAGGCTGTTCCGGGAATTAAAAAGGCTAGCCCAAATAGATTAAGTTAAATTAGCCCATTTAGGAAAGTTTAAAAGAATAATTCTGCAATTAAAAGTTTGTAAAAGATGTTCTTTCCAAATGTGCAGCGAAGTTTTCACTTTGATCTTTAAAGAGTTTTTCTAGAATTTTGCAAAAAAAACATCAGCCATAATTACGCTTTTCGCAGCTTTAACATAATTAGTTTATTAATGGAGATTCGTCAACCTGGATGTTAAATGCTTTTTCATTTTATACTCCGAAAGTATGTCTAAAGATGCCTGAAAAGCGTGTAGAAAGAAAAACCTTCAGCCCTAGGGAAAATCGCTTTCACTGACAGCTGTCATGTCAAATTATGGCTTCGCGCGGCTTGTGCAATGTGCTTGTAGCCAGTATCAGTATCATTACGCATTAGGAACTTCAAAAACCTAACCTCCTTGCTTTAGGTAACACTAAAGAATAACAATTATGGCTTCTCACGGCTCATGTATACTGCCAGAGGTAGTATGGAGTATGGAGTCTCTCATTCGTTCTCATTATTATGAAGAATTTTATGTATTATTCGTAATGAAAAGCACAGTGTTTACCTCGGGTAAAAGACTCATTAAGTCCCCCGAACTATTAGCACCCTCGCTACGCTTGGGCGCCAAACTCCGTCTCGGGACTCAATGAGTGACTTTCACCCCTAGGGTAACAATGTACTATTCTATGTCTACATTTTCAGTGTAGGCCCTTTACTAAAAAAATTTACTAACCTTGCATTTAACCCGAATTGCAAGGAAAGGAATATGTTTTACTCCGTAATTTGTGACGCGTATCATTAAGGTGAAAGGGTACCGTCGCTCTCTTCATACAAACGTAGTCAACTGTTTCCTCCCTGGATAATAACACAAATATTGTTTTGCCATATAACCTTTAACTGCTATGACTATGCCCCTATATTTTGCTTTTTTTCATTTTCTATTTATCATAGAAATTAAGATTAAAAAAACAAAAAAAAAGCATAGGTCATGACAGTTATAAGTTTTATGCAACAAAAATATTTGCACTAGTGTCTTTATCCAGTGAGAAAACAGTCGACTACATTTGTATGGAGAGAGCGCCCGGTATCCTTTCGAAGGATCATTTTTTAAGAAGACACTACTTCCACAAAATAAATTATTTTACCCGCGTTAAATCTCTAAAAAACAGATGTAGTTTTATGTATTTATCAATCCGACCTACCTTAACAGCTTATTTAATGAATAACCGATAGGGTAGAAGTCAATGTCCGTTAACAGTAAATCAAACTAGGTCACAAGGCTTCGCTAATATCATTCAAGTACCGTTACCTTCTCTATGTATTTACAACCAACCTTCCGACCAATATAAATTGACACTTTAGGCTTCTACAATATTGTCACATAATGTTTGTATGTAAAGGTTGTATAAAGGTCTTGGAATACTGGTGGGTTGGATCTAAGAGCGTCGAAATGAGGTTATATAACAGTTCGGCATGTCTTTCTTGGTGTTTGGTTTGACATTGTGATTATTAGGTGGTTTCGCCTGTGTAAGTCCCGTTCTGATGGGAATCTATAATTATATTATTAAGCTGAAGAGTTTGTTTGTTTGTTTGTTTGAACGCACTAATCTCAGGAACTACTGGTTCGAATTGAAAAATTATTTTTGTGTTGCATAGTCCATTTATCGAGGAAGGCTATAGGCTATTTATCCTGATATTCCCACGGGATCGGGAGTTACGCGGGTGAAACTGCGGAGCGCTGCTAGTATGAAGATAAAAAGTAGCATGTGTAACTTCAAAGAATTCAATGTAATATCTTCATACCAAGTGTTTTACGGATTTCAATAACTAGGTCCACCCGTTTCTGAGAAAATCGGTGATGACACACGGCCAAACAGACAGACGGAGAAGAAAGTCATCTTATAATGGTTCCTTTTTACCTTTTGAGGTACGGAGCCCTGAAAAAGAGGAGGTTCTCAACTTAAGTACAAATATTTTTAGGACTTTTTTTTACTACATTCACTTATTTTTCAAATATCCCCTGGAATAGTTCTTATCCATGATGACATAGACCACCGAAGACTTAGTTTTTGAACGAATTCTTACGATGAATTTAGCATTTTTTACGTAAGAAACAATTTATATCCATACTTGCTTGATAAAACAGTTTTTCAAGAGAAACAATTAACATCAAATAATCCCTAAAATTACTTTAGAACTTCCTACAGAATCGGGAACTAAGAGAATGGAGTACATTCTAGCGAAGCTAGCGAAGCTAGAAGCATGTACCTTCAATAAAAAAAACAAACATCAGTTTGAATCCAAAAGGGATTGATCGAAAAAGCTACTCTCTCTATATAAAGAGATCAGCGCTGTCTGTCTATCTGTAATTAGCTTAAGGAACAAAATGATATCTCCTACTATGTCTAAGATCCGGGACCACTTCTACTAACTTGATAATAAACGTTACAACGATGTGAAGCTGTCGTCTACTGGATATGGCTCAAGCAATACAAAAATAGAAATAAACAACAAAATCTTACAGTGAGCTTATGGACTAAATAAACTATAAAATACAAAACTCTAAAGTCCCGGCAAACGTTGTTTTGCCAATAAAAAAAAGCGTGTGGCACACGGGGACTGCCGCGGTAAAGCTATTGCTTCGTGCGAGCTTCGTACAGTCGTACCATATACATACACGTTAAGCGAACGCTCGGCCGAGCTATATGGTAGGCGGAGGGGGGGTGTTAGGTTTTATTTTCGTTGCGGAATTTCTTGATTCGACCGCCGCGCTCAAAGCCCGCGATAAAAGCTATGCAATAGCTTTAAAAAACAGGCTGATTTGTGATTCTAAACCATCCAGGGCATCACCCAAAGGCATACAAAAAATTCATTCAAATCGGTCCAGCCGTTTAAGAGGAGTTCAGTGACATACACAAGTACAGTAGAATTATATAAATAAAGATGTAAGTAATGATTTTATTGTGAAACGGTCCTCAACTCAGCATAAGTCTTTTGACTAACGCTGATCTTCCGTTGAAGCCTTTTTGGTCACTCGGACGACTTGCTGTATATAAATTCTAATTTAGAAATTACATGCAATTAACCATCGATCATGCTGGTCAGGCTAAGATGGCCGACATTTCATTTCCATACATTTTATAAATTACTTATTCGATTCGGAATGACTTTTAGTATTTTCAGATATTTTCTAGAAAAGCTTGCTACATCTTAGGCTGCATATAGTCACCTAACATCAGGTGATAGTGGCCAAATGCTGACCTATCATTTATAAAAAAAAAACGATATATTTCCGAAAAAGTACACGCGAAGGATCGAATTTACGGACAAAGAAAATCAAATTCATTACACGCGTTTTTTGAATTTGGAACATTTCAATGTTTTATTGTGCTGGGGTTATTAAATACTCTTTGATTGGATCTCCTTTATCAAGGTATAACAAAGTAAGTCTCTCTGCTTGGTACAAATTACGTTCACGTGGCTGTGTAGCCATAAATGCGTTTGCCTTTCGCTCGGCACGGATGTTAAATAAAAAATTAGCGGCAAAGCTAAAAATTCGTTTTGATTTATTTACATAACTACTTAATAAATATAATTTAATAATTAAAATTAGTTCCAACGGGTCAGAGAGTGAAATGGGGATACACCAGATTTAAGATCAGAAGCCAACTTAGCAACGGAAAACCTGGTTCCAGCGAAGTCAAAAGAAAAATACACGAAAGTAGGTACCTTAAAATTTTATGAGTTGGAAGAACGAAAAAAAGGTATGTTGTATTTCCCTGCATTATTTTGAGAAAAATACTAGGTATATATATGCCTCGGTGGAAATGGCAATTGCCTGTCTCGTATAAGTAAAGTCCTCGCCTACGGCTTTGCCTTTAAACTCATACTAGACCTGCAGCTGCCTATTTCGGCATTTGCAATAACGGGCTATTGACTTTGATTCGATCGCTAATGCAAATTTTATTATAAGTCAACTTAACGCACTTAACTTTGAAAAGAATAATGGAATGTCTCAGGCACAGAATATATATGTACAACTCTCAGGTCCCATTAAACCAGCTGAACCTCTGACACGATAAGAAGTTCAGACGCTTGATAAGTGACGTTCTAAAAACCTAATGGGTATATAAAAGACAATAGAAATAAAAATAAAAATCGTAATTAATATTTTCACATTCACATACACACATTACTTCCTCTCATACAACTCACACACCCCCTTATGCCTCTCTTCTCTTGTCCTAATCCTCCTGTATCCTCCTCTCGAGCTTTATTCTTCTAGTTCACATCATACCGCGTGGGACGCATATTTTAATTGATTTAATTTAAAAAATTATGAATCTGTAATTGGCAGTTAGTTTAGTGAATAGTTTTTTGTTTATAATTTAATTTAAGTGCTATTGATTCTATGTTCAACAGTCTAACCGCTCTCTCATTCTTAACCGGGCGATAAATAATAATAAGCTAATCACATCCATTAATCAAGTATCTTCGGTCTCATCTGAACTTCTCCGTTATCCAGCCTCCTCCGACCAGGTTGTAACTGTCGGTGTCAGATGTGGGTCAACCGTTATAGATACCATACCTTTTAATGTAAGCTCTTATATCATTTTGAATACTGAGTACTTATAGTGAGAAAAACGAGCTTAAGAGGAAAGGGAACCGGGGGCTACTCTATACAAACTTCGTCGACTGTTTTCTCCCCGGAGAATGACACTAGAGCAAACATTTTTGTCGCATAAAACTTGTAACTGCCATGACCATGCCCCTATGTTTTTTTTGGAACAAAGTTCCTTATGGAAGTTCGTTGCGAAAGGGGGCTAGACGGAAAAAACTAAGACCAAAAGTTGTAACGACACTTTTAGATTTTACTAGCAGCGCTCCGCAGTTTCACCCGCGTAACTCCCGATCCCGTGGGAATATCAGGATAAAAAGTAGCCTATAGCCTTCCTCGATAAATGGACTATCCAATCCAATACAAAAATAATTTTTCAATTCGTACCAGTAGTTCCTGAGATTAGCGCGTTCAAACAAACAAACAAACATAGTATAGATATTAGTATAGAAAGTATAGATTACAATTCCTTTCCTAATTAATCGAAAGAATCTTTGTTCCATCCGGGTGTCCCTTGACACCTGTCAAGTTTTTTGTTTTTTAAATCTTAATTTCTATGATAATTAGAAAATGAAAAAAAAAAACAAAATATAGGGGCATAGTCATGGCAGTTATAAGTTTTATGGCACAAAAATATTTGTGCTAGTGTCACTATCCAGGGAGGAAAAAGTCGACTACGTTTGTATAGAGAGAGCGCTGGTACCCTTGGTGATTGCAAAGTAACGGCCCAACAAATTCAATATTTTTTTTAACACGCTTTTATTAGCTTCACCTGTATGTTTCAAACCAAGTTGGAAATCGAAATTTAACATTATTTTGCATACGCGCATGTAACATCTACACTAATATTATAAAGAAAAAATAAAGAATAGGCTCCGAAGCAACTGAACCGATTTCAAAGATTCTTTCACCAAAAGAAAGCTACATTATCAGAGAATAACATAGGTTACAATACATTTTCAAAAAAATTTGGGATCCGTAAGAAAATTGCAATATTGTAACCCAAAGTAGAAAACCCAAAATAGTTTTTGGCGTGCGCTGCGAAAACTATTGATGATAGAACATAATAATGTGCTATTGGTTTATAGTTCTTATTAATTTCTACAAAAACATATCCATCTAAGTATAAAAAAACGTGTGGCACTCGGGGACTGCCGCGGTATAGCTATTGCATCGCGCGAGCTTCGTACAGTCGTACCATATACATATACGTTAAGCGAACGCTCGGCCGAGTTACATCGTTACGGAATTTCTTGATTCAGTCGCCCAAAGCCCGTGATAAAAGCTATGTAATAGCTTAATTATTAAACTTGGTCTCAGGATACATTTAATCCTTTGGTAGGAGGAAGGAGAAAGTCCCTAGTTGTAACACGGGTAAAACCACAAGGTGCTGCTAGTCAAAAATAAAACAATTATATTGTGCAGTAGTAAATACCACGCCCTCATTTAAGCACTATACTTTACTTTGCTACGAGAGAACATTTAGAACAGAATTACACCTAATATGATGGTAAATGAATAACCGGAATAATACTAGAATCTGCAACATTGTAACTGGCGGAGAATTGTAAATTGCAGTTGAAGATAGAGACGACTGACGTGGAAACTATGGTTCCTCTATAATATTAGTAGGTATTTACCAGGAATACCAGGTCTAAAGTTGCGACAAAGAACAGGTATTGCAGACGTGGGCCAATAGACCGCCCGGCTTCGGTGGGGGTGGGCTAGCCACGTGTGTCAAATGCATGCAGATAGATGGGCAAACAAAGTCACCCAGTGGGTCCCTCAAGCGCGCAGGCGTATTCGAGGTAGACCCAAAAATCTGGATGCATTCGACGCAGAGTGGCCAGAAATAGCTGGAGATCGGGACAAATGGGGGAGGCTTTTGTCCAGCAGCGGGACACAACAGACTCGGTAAAAAAAATGACCTATTATTTTAAAATGAGAACGTTTGATACAGACTACAAAAATACTTCATATGCTTGAGTACGGTGTGAATTGAACATCGCTGAATTATAAAACATGAGTCTAGTCTAGAGGAAGCAATCCAGCGGTGGATTGGAGAGGAAAAAATATACCCATAGATCCACTGGTTGAGCCTCGTTCGGTGGCTCATAGTACACTTTTTAGGGTTCCGTACCCAAATAGTAAAAACGGGACCCTTTTACTAAGACTTCACTGTCCGTCTGTCACTAGGCTATACGTATCTCATGAACCGTGATAGCTAGAAAGTTGAAATTTTCACAGATGCAAACCAACAAATACTAAATACAGAATAAATGGTACGGAACCCTTCGTGCAAGTCCGACTCGCACTTGGCCGGTTTTTTATTACAGGATATCAATGGTTACAACCTTCTTTACTTTTATTTTTAACATTTGCACGTCTGCTTGCGGACCGAATACATGTTCTAATATGTTTTGTAAGACCTTTATGCTATGTATTCTGGCGAATAAATGATCTTATCTTATCTTACTTTTTGCTAAAACTAAACTTGAAACCACAACATTAACCTGTAAAATTAAACTAGGCCGACACTGAATCATCTCACTCATAAAACAAAGACAAAGAGTAGGTATTTAGTTAACATGAGACCCAAACAAGACAATACAATTTCATTGTTAAAAATACTCATACAATACGGACCTGCTTCAAACATCCATTAAAGAACACCTCTTTAGGTCACATAAAAAAAAATACCATTTATTATTTGGACAGCGTTTTAGCATGAATAAATAATAACTTAATAAAAACACCATTTGTCAATGTTAATGTTGAACGAACGTTAGTTGTAATGTAACCCAGTTTTGCTTTTGGCAAGAATTGGTTATCTATATTCAACCTTGTCAGCTTAATTGTAGAGTCTTCATTTGTTTGTATGGTGTAGGTATTGGCAATAAACTTGCAGAGGTCATCTCCAGACGACCCGTATCTGGGTCAACCGTTGCTCGCCTTCGCATCGCACTGAGGAGTCGGAGGTGCAGGTATTCTGTTTAAGTACCCACATGAACCTTGTGGAATTTTGGTCATAAATGATATTGATTTTCTGATATCATTTCTTATTCATATGTGACCTATAGAATAACGGAAGAAAAAAACAACGTGTGGCACTCGGGGACTGCCGCGGTAAAGCTATTGCATCGTGTGAGCTTGGTACAGTCGTACCATATACATACACGTTAAGCGAACGCTCGGCCGAGCTACGTGGTAGGCGGAGTGGGGGGTGTTAGGTTTTAGTTTCGTGACGGAATTTCTTGATTCGGTCGCCGCGCTCAAAGCCCGCGATAAAAGCTATGCAATAGCTTAATTGCAAATAAATGCTAAGTAGATATTAAGGTACCTATATTTTAGAATTTATTCATCATCACAGTACTTTATCCATTGTCTGGTGACCATAACAGAAGTTTATTTACTTATATTGAAACTAGATGGCTCTGTGTACAATCTCCTGAAATATTTATTTAAATTTACTGTAATAAAGAGCGTCAGTAGCATAACGTTTTAATTAACGATAATATTTTCTTTTTTCGATGAAGACTGTCCAAACATAGTCCATGTAGGCTTGGAAATACATAAGGAAAACCTTTACCATGCCGTGGGACCAAAAAAGTTGATATAGTTTAAGACTATCAGTAGGTAATAAGAAGTCAAACAAACAAAAAACAGAAAGTAGAAAATATGTTTTCGCATATTTCTGCTAATTGTACCACTACGCAAGTCTATTCTAATTACTATAACAAACATCTTCAAAATAAGTTCACGAAAGTCTCAATCAGTCACGCTACGGTTCTAAATTCACCTATTTGAATACCTAGTAGAACTGCAGACTACATACTTTCTGAAAATTGCAGTAGTTCGGCCAACTGAACTATTGAAAAAAATACAGGGATAAAATTCACAGGTATTCTGTTTAATTGCCCATATGAAATACCCTTGTGGAATTTTGGTAATAAATGATATTGATTTTCTGAGATCATTTCTTATTCAGATCTGACCTATAAAATAAGGGAAGAAAAAAAATTGTTTATGCAGAAACCTTAAAGCATTGTCTACTTTGCATACTTTTTGACGACTTTGACTGTTTCGAAACATTTTAGGCCCGATTTATGAAAAATCGGGTCATAATTTGATGCAAAATATAACTTGACACTGGCCAAATGCACAAGCCGTACGAAGCCCTAATTAATAGAAAAGCATTGTCTACTTTGCATACTTTTTAAAACACACTAACCAAAGTAAAACGAGATTATTCTATACTAACACCGCTTCGCGGTTTACCCGCGTAACTTCTGATGACGTAGGAATATCGTGATAAAAAGTAGCCTATTTTACTTCCATAGAATCAATGTATCCTCGTACCAAAAAAATTGCAGTAGATTGGCCAACAGAACTATTGAAAAAATACTGCGACAAAAAAATGACGTCAAAGCCTTTGGGCACACTTTCAGTTCATAGCGTGGTTGTCAGTAAAACAAGTGAAGTAAGTAGTATAATAGACAATGGCCCAAATAATGAGGCTAAGTGCGGAAACAGCCCCGTAAAACTAAACTAAACTAGTATAATAAAACTTTGCGTAAAGTTTTACGGGTCATTTCTACTAGTAGTACGAAACAGAGAAAAATAAAACTTGAGAGGTGTCAAGGGACACCCGGATGGAACGAAGTTTCTTTCGATTAATTAGTGAACGAATTGTAATAAAATCAAAAAGTGTCGTTACAACTTTTGGTCTTAATTTTTTCCGTCTAGCCTTTCGCAACACGCTATAAGGAACTTCGTTCCAAAATCCGTTTAGTTATACTAGTAGGACGAACGGATATGTGGGCGCTTCACGTCCAAAACTTCGGTTTACGACAGAAAAAAAAAATGTGGGCGATTGCCTTCTGATGAGCTTACGATCTGCAGTCTGTGGTGTTTAAAGTTACACCCTTTTTTCACTATCTAGGTCAAAGCAGAATTTCTAAAAAAAGTTCCTTGATCTCTGACTCATATCCTTTTGAAAATTCGAAGTAGGAAATGCTAACCATCATGTTTGTTTCACCTACTTACGGATACATAAACGGACCTTATTTGTCATTATTGTTAATGGTTCTTTTGTGTCGATTTAGCGTTTTAGGTCTTTCAAAGTAGGTTGAGAATTTTTAGTGTTTAACCGACTTCGAAAAAAAGGTAATTCTCAATTCGATTTCGCATAGTATGCATATTTTTAGTGGCTGCTATAACATACCTTTAACCGATTATTAAAACTATCATATCAAAGTCAAAAAAAATATTCCTTTGGGTGCTTAATACATTTGTACAAATATCACATAGAAACGTCTTAAAAACTAAGTTAGGATGTGTGCTTTCGGAACGCGCCCACCAATGAGAAGAAGGCACAAGAAACTCATGGGGTTAATATTTAAATAAATAATATTTAAACCTTTATTGCTAACACATTAATTTAACACTATACACATTTATATATATTTTACACATCGGATTGTGCGTTTAAGTGATCAGCGTGTCCTGTGACAAGCAGCTCTTCCAGCTGCTTCCATTCTATTCTATTTTTTGCTTTCCGTGGCCATATTGCACTTCCAATTGTCTTTATATCATACTTTTTGGTTGTACTCTCTGTCGTTTCCCGTCTCGTGGTTGCCACTCGGTTATTTTGTCGTACGATACACGTGTGGTTTGATCATTTCATCTCGGCTCTCTATAACCTACGTAGTTACATTTTATAATTAACATATTAACGAAAGGTGCCCAACTTGCTGCGATGTATACCTCGTTAAATGACGATGCTTATACGAAGTCTGAGATTGCAGCCAGCCCTTTCTTCACCTGAAGACAAAACTAGTAATTAAGACATTTGTTTCCCTCTTATTCCAAAGCGAGGTTTAAGGATAGTACGAGATGTAAATTTTAACCTTAGATTTAGACACATATTTACTCGAGAACTATAGTCTAAACACTATCCCTATAGATTATATAGGGAACTATAGTCTAAACGCTATCCCTATAAATTATATAGGGAACTATAGTCTAAACACTATCCCTATAGATTATATAGGGAACTATAGTCTAAACACTATCCCTATAGATTATATAGGGAACTATAGTCTAAACGCTATCCCTATAAATTATATAGGGAACTATAGTCTAAACACTATCCTATAGATTATATAGGGAACTATAGTCTAAACACTATCCCTCAATATTATACAGGGAACTATAATCTTAACACTATACCTATAGATTATATAGGGAACTATAGTCTAAACGCTATCCCTATGAATTATATAGGGAACTATAGTCTAAACACTATCCCTATAGATTATATAGGGAACTATAGTCTAAACACTATCCCTATAGATTATATAGGGAACTATAGTCTAAACGCTATCCCTATAAATTATATAGGGAACTATAGTCTAAACACTATCTCTCAATATTATACAGGGAACTATAATCTAAACACTATCCCTGTAGATTATAAAGGGAACTATAGTCTAAACACTATCCCTATAGATTATATAGGGAACTATAGTCTAAACACTATCCCTCAATATTATACAGGGAACTATAATCTAAACACTATCCCTGTAGATTATAAAGGGAACTATAGTCTAAACACTATCCCTCAATATTATACAGGGAACTATAATCTAAACACTATCCCTGTAGATTATAAAGGGAACTATAGTCTAAACACTATCCCTATAGATTATATAGGGAACTATAGTCTAAACACTATCCCTATAGATTATATAGGGAACTATAGTCTTAACACTGTCCCTATAGATTATACAGGGAACTAAAGTCTAAACACTATCCCTATAGATTATATAGGGAACGAGTAAATCTGTTTCTAAATCTAAGGTTTAAATTCACATCTCGGACTATTCTTAAATCTCGTTTTTTTAGCAAATGGCTTATAATAAGAATCCAATATTTCGAAAATAATAATAAAGTTATCACTTGTCACTACTGTGGGTTTTTCAATTTGATTTCATGCAAATTGTATGGATTCCAAATAAATAAAGAGTTTTGACTTGACTTTGAGGTTACGCTCCAATATCGAATTGTGCTTAAAGACTTCATAAAAACCCTGATTTAAACACGTGCTTGGTTGCATACGGTCTGTTGCTATTTACTCTATCAGACATTGATAAAATTATTATTTTGACTAACATAATATTTACCAACAAACTGTCATTACCAAAACAGTGTTATTAAAGCCAATGAACTTCTACACCAGTTCAAATTGTGTTTTGATACAAGAAGTCAATATACTTTTCGCCAATTCAACTTGTGTATCTGTGTCGGATCAATGGCCTTATGTACTAACCTAACCTATGGATATGGGAAGTGTATGAACGCGAAAAATTCCCACCAAACATAGGTATAAAACAAACAAAATTCAAACACCCAACAGGTAGATAGACATGGTAACATTAAACTTCCGTAAAAGTTAAAAACATTAAGAAATATTGTGAAACTACTGATGAACCTATCGAACTCTAAGCTACGTGAGTTTCTTGTAATGATGCTACCAAGGAATTCAAAGTTAATGGCTCCGAACCGCGCGTGCCGTTTCCAACCTAAAAACGTGTATCGTTGAGTTGTGTAGTGCGATATTACTCCGTACCCTGACAAAAAGGAACCTTGATCATGAATCACGAGCTGCGGCCGCGCGGCGGGCGCGCCTGCGCAGCGACTACGCGCGCCGCGTGACGTCACACCCGCTACGTCACGCTACGTCACACGGTCAACACGCCCCGGGGTCAACGAACGACCGCCAGTTTATTTTGGCGCGCACAACACCCGCCATTTTGAATTTCGCCAACAACGTCGGCATCATAAAGACATCTCGATTTGTGATAGATTAACGACTATAAATAATGATGTAATCGATTCACTCTTCCGATTACTTTTCGAATGGGAATTCTTATACTCAATTAAAACACGACATCGGTCATAAATCATAGGCGTTTTTATTCTTGACGCTACGTAGAGTCATGCGATGCTACTGAACGCGCTGGAGTTTATTATAGGTACGGAAACGTGGAAATCAGAGTTTTCGATAAAAAAAACTGGTCAAGCAAGATATGACATCATAATAGAATAGGAGGACTGCAGATTTTTTATAGAATCAAAAATATTTGACCGGACGTCGAACCCTGGGCGGCGAATCTGACCAGGGGCCGCGCTACGAGGAGCTCACGTGACTGCGGACGTGACCAAGGTAACTACAACCACCTCTGAATCCAAATTGAACCTATTTCGGAGGCCCGCCTTCTCTATGCCCTGATTTACGACTGCGTTCCAAGAATTCGGTAATCCATTCCAAATTCTAAATTCAAATATAAACATAACCTTAAACCACATCTAAACTTCGGATATTTTCGGGTCTAGTCTCTTTAATTACATAATTTAGCGAAGTTTTATTTTTAAGTCATTGAACTGGAAGTCAGCGATAAAAATGTTTAAATAGCGAAACAATGTAGCGCCTCCATTTATATTCGTATCGATAGCCTAAACGCTGCAATTAGAAGTTCATTAAACCCGCAATAGAATTTTAATTTGTTTTTATCGGGTATTTGGAATTGGTGGAACTAGCTCAATGCCACACTAGTGTCTAATTAGGTGATCTGCCCGCAAAATTAAACTAAAGTATTACAATAAAAAGACATTCGACTACTATATCAAAGCGAGAATACTAGAAACCGTATCATAATCTTGTATCTATTTCATCAATGACAAAAATTGATCGACAAAGTATCTACGACGAAAATTTTCGAAATAAAAAAATCTCATTTTTTTTATTTTTTTATAATTCCGTTTCTATTACTCCGATGTGGTGGAAGATGACCTTAAGTTCATCACACTCTAGTAATGTGAATGACCAGAGTTCACAACAGTTGGTAAAGATTGTGAAAAAATTCCTACAGGATAGACCTTTAACTTAAGTGCCTAGTATACCGTCATCCATTAATCAAACAATTTTTCATTGCTACCTAGCTTCTGTCTACGGCTTAGCCCGGCATTTTACGCCTTTATGGACAGAATTTCGACATTTTTTTTAATGAATACACTTCACAAATAACATACCCTCTCACGTTCCTGATTTCCCAGTAAACATTTTGAAAAATGGTAGTTTTGAATTTGACCAAATTTTTTCATATCCATTATTTTGGCATAAAACCAGGCAAACTGATATGCGACACTAATTCATAATTGAAATCCCTGACACCCGCACTAAGTGTTTTGCTTCTTCATTCCTTATTCGTACAGCAAGAGAATGGAATCAGTTAACTGCGTCTGTCTTTCCTGACGCTTAAAATTTGGGAGTTTCAAGTCGCGAAGGAAAATGTATTTTCTAGGAAAGTATGCTACATCTTAGACCGCATCAGGCAGGTGTGATAGTGGTCAAACGCTAAAATATCATACGTAAAAATAAATGTGATCTACCATTAATAGACGAAATTACCAAATACTAGCAGCTCTCCGCGATTTCACCCCCGTAACTCCCGATCCCATGTGAATATCGGAATAAAAATTAGCCTATGTTCTTCCCAATGAATTAATATATCCTCATAATAAGTTTCATCAAAATTGGTCCATTTCTTTATAGCCTATTCGCTACAAACATTTTTTTTTTCTTTTTAAAATAAAATAATTAAATGCCTTTCGCTATGACATCGAATCAGCTTGACATAGTAACAGCAGCAGTTTTGGAGCTCGAAAGTAAACAGACTAAATACGTTTATCTAGACAACATCTAGATTTTTTGTTTGTAACGAATAGTCGGCCTATCAACATCTAGATTTTAGTTTGTAACGAATAGTCAGTCTAGTCAACATCTAGATTTTTTGAACAAAAAATCTAGATATAGACTTTTTTTTCAAAAAATCTAGATATTGACTAAATAAATATATTTAGCAAGAGCTCCATCACGTAGGTTAATACGTTTGTTTTGACTGTTTATTTTCGAGTGCGCTAAACCGAGGATTTGAAGATTCTAGTCGATGTCCGAATAGTTCGATGACATAGAATAATAAATAATTAATATTTATTACTTACTTGGATTTTACCCGCGTAACTGCCGATGACACTGGGATATGGTGGTATAAAAGTAGCTTGTTACTTACTTCTCAGGTTTAATTTGTGATGATGCTCTGCAACTAGTAATACTGATTTTAATGAAACTTGGTATGACTCATCATCATCATCATCATCATGTCAGCCCATGCACGTCCACTGCTGGACATAGGCCTCCCCCATACGACGCCACAAACAGCGGTCCTGAGCCGCCTCCATCCACCGACTACCCACGACCGCTACAATGTCGTCGGTCCACCGGGCAGCTGGTCTCCCAACACTCCGTTTCGCGTTGCATCGCGGCCGCCACTCGAGAACCTTTACTCCCCAGCGGTTGTCAGTTCTGCGAGCTATATGACCTGCCCATTGCCACTTCAGCTTACTAATCCTGAGGGCTATGTCGGTGACTTTGGTTCTTCTACGGATTTCCGTATTTCGGATTCTATCACGTAGAGAAACTCCGAGCATTGCTCTCTCCATAGCCCGCTGAGCGACTCTGAGCTTTTGAACGAGGCCTATAGTCAGCGACCACGTCTCGGATCCGTATGTCATCACTGGTAACACACATTGGTTGAAAACCTTCGTCTTGAGGCTCTGTGGTATTTGTGACGAGAAGATATTGCGAAGCTTCCCGAACGCTGCCCAACCGAGTTGGATTCGTCGGCTGACCTCTTTATCGAAGTTGGATTTACCTAGTTGGACCATTTGGCCTAGGTAGATATAGTGATCAACAACTTCGATAACATCGTCTCCGATGTGAACAGGTATGGGTACGACATGGGCGTTCGACATGATCTTTGTCTTACCCATGTTCATTTTAAGACCCACCTGTCCGGAGACGGTGTTGAGGTCTCTCAGCATCCTGCTGAGGTCCTCCAGCGATTCTGCCATGATGACTATATCGTCGGCAAACCGAAGGTGAGTGATGTAATCGCCATTGATATTGATGCCATATCCGTCCCAGTCCAAGAGCTTAAATATATCCTCCAATGCAGAGGTGAACAGTTTCGGAGAGATAACGTCTCCCTGTCTCACCCCTTTTTGCAATGGGATCGGATTTGTGCTCTGGTTCTGAAGCCGGATAGACATAGTGGCGTTGCTATACAAACACTTCAGCACTTGGATATACCGGTAGTCGATTTGGCACCGCTGGAGGGACTGTAGCACTGCCCAGGTTTCGACTGAATCAAAGGCTTTCTCGTAGTCCACAAACGCAAGACATAACGGCCGATTATACTCCTCTGTCTTCTGTATAATCTGCCGGAGTGTATGAATGTGGTCTACGGTACTAAAGCCTTTTCGGAACCCGGTATGACTCAATGTCACAAATTAACTTTTTGAATTTTTACTTCATTTTTGAAGTCTGTTTTTACATTTTTAGTGCATATTTTTATTGGAAGATGTCTAAAAGACGTTTCGACGTTGCACCTCAAAAGTGTTTCAATTTCTATAAATTGAAACGCTTTTGAGGTGCAATTTTGCTAATCACTCCAAAGACATTCGTCAGATCTTCACCATATATTTTATGGAACCACCCTTGAAGTAGACCCTTTCCAACAGAAAAACAATCATCAAAAGCGGTTGATAAACAAAGAAGATATGCGCGAACATCCATATAAAAATACATACAACAGAATTGAGATGCTCCTCCTTTTTTGAGGCCAGTTGAAAACAAAATAACAAATATTTTAAACACTTTGTACACTTTTGATTACCTTCTGTTACATTATTTCCTTCCGTAGATCATAGTTCATGGTCGTTATCAAAAAAAAGATAGGCTTGTAGGTAAGACGACCCAGTTGGCACAATGGTCACCATGCCGGACTGCCAAACACAGGGTTGCGGGTTCGATTCCCGCCTCAAGTATGTATTTACGCTTAGATATTTGTCTGTAGGCTGGTTATTTCTATGTATTTTAAGTATATATTTACAAAAGAAAAAGATTTAAGTAGTATATCCGTTGTGCAGCACCCAAAACACAAGTCTAGTTACTTAACTTGGGGCTAGATGGCGATGTGTGGAATATCTTGCAATATTAAAAAAGTAAGATAGATAGATAGGTAAATGATTTATTTGTTAAATTAATTATACTTAGTTAAAAACACAAAAAGTAAAAATTGCACAAATGGGCTGCGTTTTTACTCAAAGCGGAAAATGCGAAGCTAACAATGAAATCTAAAAGCCCCCATATTTAATTTTATGTCACCGTTTTCTTCTTCTTCTTCTCGGATAGTGGTGTGGCTCACATATTGTTTGAGATTTCAGATCGCCTTAAGGCCTCTAACTCGACCTAACGACTGCTACTAGAGGTAGCAACCGGGACCAACGGCTTAACGTGCCTTCCGAAGCACGGAGGGGCTCACGAAAACACATTTTTTTGCCATACTACTAATTGGCCACCCATCGAAGTAATGACCGTAAACGATCAGCGAGCTTTGCTTAGCTGTGGAAATATCACCTATCTAAGAACTCTTAGACTAATGAGACAAATCTATAAAGAGATCCATGGAGTGGTTTGGAAGATATAAGGGAATAAATAATATTAATAAAATAAATAAATAAAAAAATTGCCTTTATTCACTGACCTTAATTAGACAATTTTTAACTGATTATGGTGTTAGTATCTTTTTAATCTTTTTAAATCGTAATAGTAGGTATCTTCAGCAATAAGTTTTTTGGTCAGGTTGTCCTTGGACATAGGCCTCCCCCAGATTCTTCCACTTCTCTCTGTCTCGAGCTAATCTCCTCCATCCTTATTGGTAAATAATATTACAAACATACAAGATAGGTGCGAAAAACATAACCCTTTCCGGTTCTTTTATCTTGGAAATCAACAGGTAGACCTGCGTGGCACAGTAAACTCTAAGTGGGAGAGGGTATTGCCTCTACCACTGAACTCCAGCACCGAAAATACAATCAATTTTCAAATAGGATCAATACACTTCAGTGGGGTTCATTACACGATCATTGAACGAGAATGAACTTCATTAGGCTCACTTACACTTGGTGATTGATGACGTCACACTGTGACGTAGCTGATCGAGTATCGAAATATTTGACCAGTTCGAGGTTGTGGGGAAACAACCCTTATGATTAATGACCTTGATATTTCACAATTATTCGTCTTATTGCGTGATGAATTTAGCACATATTTACATACAGTCATGGCACTTAAAAGATACTAAATTAACATACACACAAATGAAATACTCCGTCCAGAGCTTCTCCAAACGACATCATCCACAAAAGGCTGGCGGCATTCCCTGTTTGGATAGCCAGGCTCGCCCTTTGAGTGAAGAAGCCGACAGCTCTTCGGTCACCCGACACTGCATTGAGACGCCCAACCATGTCCTTAAAAAATTAATGTTAATCGAATGTTAAAATGTGCAAAATTCTTACATACAATAATTTAGATTTATAAAGTAGGTAATAGGTACTCACATGCATATTTCATTCTGTTTAAAAAATGAGATATCCTCTGACCAGACCAATAGTATTTTGGGTTTTAAGGGATGAGTCATTGCTGACATACTTCAAAACTAAACCACAAGTGTAAGTGCATTATTGTTTGCAAGTCAATTAACATCTTGAACACTTATGTAACATTAGAACGTATATTAAGACCGGCTATTATACCGAAGTAAAGTAGGTTTCTTTTTCTGTGGTCATTGTCATGGTCAAGATTAGATTTGACACCTATATGCACCCACAATTTAACCTTTTTTTAAGTCAATTTCATTCCACTACAGTACAAATACCTCACTCACCTCTTCCACTGGTTCCAGTCTAGCCAGCTGGGTCCAGTCCCTACGATGCGAATTCAACTCATCTCGCCCTCTCCTTCTGGGCCTGCGGTTCCCCTGTTGTTCGGGACCCATCAGTCGTAAGTGGTTCTTGCCCACATCTCATGTGGCAGAAATGGCAGTTTACCCAATTTGAATTCCGTACCAGTGTGGCCAATGTGACCTTAGTTTTAGTTTGGTAGCGAAATTCCATGTTGATAACTGTGCTCATCATCATCAGATCAGCTACAGGACGTCCACTGCTGAACGAACCTAGGCCTCCCCCAAAAACTACTAGAGCGAACGGTCGCACATGCTTCTGCGTCTAAGTCTATTCTTCTACTAGGAGGCCGTCCCGCGCTGCATTTTCCGATACGTGGTCTTCAATCTAAGACTTTCGGATCCGCAACAACAATTTTAGTTCGCCCACGAATTATCGCATATCTGATTAGATATCATAACGAAATAATTTAATTATGCATTATCATTTATCTAAGTATATTTAAATGGGCGAAGACCCTTAACATTAAATACGCAGTCAAATATCAAAACAGGAACTGCAAGAGCACAGATGTCCGCTGTTATCAGTTGCATAATAATGTTTATGATATTATTCACCTCTCCGAGATAGGGAGATCAAATGTATGGAATGGAGTCGCTGTGGATGGAATACGTGATCACTTACTGACGTATTGTTTTCATTTCGTCTCGGAATAAATGGTCGCTAAACTATGGTAAGTGAAACGAAGTAAAATAGGCATTTTTAAACTGATCAGCTAAATATAGAGGTTTCAATCAATTGTATGATGTTTTTGTCAGCAAATAAAATACAAAATACAAATATATTTATTAAAACTCATTTTACATAATTAACTTAATTTTAATTTATAAATTATAATCATCATTTATTGTTATATATTATAATACAATATCTATACTTAATAGTATAAAGCTGAAGAGTTTGTTTGTTTGTTTGAACGCGCTAATCTCAGGAACTACTGGTTCGAATTGAAAAATTCGTTTTGTGTTGGATAGGCCATTTATTGAGGAAGGCTATAGGCTACTTTTTATCCCGATATTCCCACGGGATCGGTAGTTACGCGGGTAAAACCGCGGAGCGCTGCTAGTTATCTATACGTATGTTAGTCTATCAGGTGGGTCTATAAGGTTTAAATGGGTATGTACTTATTTATAAAACTTGTCTGAGGTGGGAATCGAACCCACAACCCTTGGCAGTACGGCATGGTGACCATTGTGCCAACTGGGTCGTCAAATAAGCTATCTATAATACCTATAAAATAAAAAATATTTCCTTCTATTTATATGAAATTTATTCAAACACCAAATTGTTAGTACTTATTTATTTATCAATGAATTTGAGAGCTGTATTTCCTGAATATGTTTTGGAAATGTTCACATAATATTAAATTAAAATTAATTAATGTTGATTGAAACATAATGCATTTCATTAATGGATGATTCAGCTTTGCTGTTGTAAAGTTCGTTGATTGACCACCTGAAGACGATGACTGGACAAAAATAGGTACCTACTTATCATACAGGGTTATTGGTAACTATATGACGATCCAGTTGGCACAATGGTGTCCATGCCGGACTGCCAAACACAGGGTTGCGGGTTCGATTCCCGTCTCAGACAAGTATTTATGCTTAGATATTTGTCTTTGGTCTGGTTGTTTCTATGTATTAAAAGTATATATTTACAAAAGAAAAGTATATAAGTAGTATATCCGTTGTCTAGCACCCATAACACAAGTCTAGTTATTTAGCTTGGGGCTAGATGGCAATGTGTGGAATGTCTTGCAATATTAATTTATTTATATTTTTTATATAAGTAATAAGAAAGCAGTTAAGTATTTGTCTTTTGGAGGCATGAGACATAAATCAGGTAAATAAATAATATTATTTTTCTGTGGAGACTCAAGACCATATTTTTGGAGGCATGAGATCCTTCTGTGCACCTTAACAATCCAATTTTGTTCAACGACTTTTTGGGTACTTGTCTCTACCTACTTATAATATGAGGTTATTGGTAAGCATATACGAAAGTCAAAAAGTCGTAGAACAAAAGTTAATTGTTACGGTGCCCAGAAATATGAAGAGTACTTCTGTACTTTAACTTTTAGAAAATTCGAACATTTTAATAAACTATTTGCGGTTTTTACCCGAATATTTACTGCTACTTACACAGAGGGGCAATTAACCTTAAGATTATACTTATTTTTTTAGTTTTATTGATTGTCCTAAGTTTACATGACCTATTTTTTTAAATCACTGATTTTCGAATTAAAATGACTTCAAAAAAGTTGTAGAACAAAAATTTATTGTTAAGGGTCACAGAAAATATAGCCCTCAACCGCTTTCTTATTTAATTACCGATAACCCTGTATACCTACTTACCTACCTACCCACCAATAATTTCAGTGTTTTCATTTTAAGGTCAATATACTCGATTATGTGAATCATATATGTGAACTCATTGACAATTTAAGTAATCATGATGAAACAAAAAAATAATTATCTATGGTAAAGTTCACTCTGAATAATTCCTTAGGTAATGTAGGTTTCCTAAGTGAGCTACATATATAGTATCGATTCGCCACGTCTTTAAACGGGTTAAGCAGAGCATTTATACATAACCTCCTGCTGTACTAGGTGAACGACAAACGCAGCAACGCGATATAGTACGGGATCCCTTTAAGAACGACCTTCATCGAGCTGTTTAATGGATGAAATAATTTATAAAATTAAATAGGTCAATAAATATATTGCAAATGGGTTGCCTAAAAAATTTCAGTAGACATTTCACTGGTTTGTACAAATTGGTCAATAGACAAATTCCGTACCAATGATATACATAATTTTTTTTTATCATATTGTTTTTTTTAACATAACTTTAATTAATTACTCAGACCAATTCAAATGACTAGTATCGATTTACCTGCCTACCCAAGAATTGTGATGGGAAAGAATAGTCAACAAGATGCTGACGTTTGCATATTCTTTAGGCTTCATAATTTCTACAGCTATGCAATTTGTCTCATAAACAAACCAGTAAAATTTTAAAAACAAAACAAAAATTAAACTGTTAATTAATCATAATTTTGGTTAATTTTTTTAGATCATCTATTATAAATAAACATATTGACTTATCTAATTTGATATAAAATACTTTTCATCTTTTAAGCAGCTCGATGAAGGTCGTTTTTAACGGGATCTCTGACTAATATATAGTGTGAATTTATTAAATGGGCCTTCAGATGAATTCCTAAGCTATGTGAGATGTAAAAACTCTTTTTAATTTTGTTGTCTTTTTAACCGACTTCAAAGGAGGAGGTTCTCAATTCGTTTGTATGTATTTTTTATAGTTTAGCATAAGCATTCGCATCGCGTCAGGTTACCGCATTTGTTCACCTAGGACGTCTTATAGAAAATCATTATCTATACTAATATTATAAAGCTGAAGAGTTTGTTTGTTTGACGCGCCAATCTCAGGAACTACTGGTTCGAATTGAAAAATTATTTATGTGTTGGATATTCAATTTATCGAGGAAGGCTATAGGCTACATTTTATTGCGATATTCCCACGGGATCGGGACTTACGCGGATGAAACCGCGGAGCCTGCTATTAGTCAAATATTTCTGGAAATATGTTATTGTGTATGAACAGAAATGTAAGTAAGTATAAATGTACATTTTACAACCACGCGATGTAATAAAGAAAGCATATACGTCTCACTTCCGACTTCCTACCACTCCGTCACGGCAGTCACGGGCAGTTACACTCGTAGATTTTTTAAAAGTTTAGATTTCGCGCTATTTGTTCATATTGCCAGTGTCAAGTACCCTAAAAGATCACTTTCTTGTTTGATGTGACGATAGAGTAAGCTTGCCCAGCACCTTTAGGTACTACCCTCTCAGCCTAATCGTCCGTGTCCAGAGGTAATAGCTGGTCAATACGTCTGTAGACAACTAAGCCGCGGATAACTCATTAAAACAGCAGATAACTCGTCAATACGTATGGAGGCAACTAAGCCGCGGATGACTCGTCAATTCGTCTGGAGGTAACTAAGCCGCGGATAACTTGTCAATACATGACGGCCCAGTTGGCACAATGGTCACCATGCCGGACTGCCAAACACAGGGTTGCGGGTTCGATTCCCGCCTCCGACAAGTATTTATGCTTAGATATTTGTCTGTGGTCTGGTTGTTTCTATGTAATATAAGTATATATTTACAAATAAAAAAAAGTATATAAGTAGTATATCCGTTATCTAGCACCCATAACACAAGTCTAGTTACTTAGCTTGGGGCTAGATGGCGATGTGTGGAATGTCCTGAAATATTTATTTATTATTTTTATTTTACATCTGGAGACAACTAAGCCGCGGATAACACGTCAATACATCTAGAGGCAACTAAGCCGTGGATAAGTCGTCAACGTCTGGAGGCAACTAAGCCGCGGATAACTTGTCAATACGTCTAAAGGCAACTAAGCCGTGGATAACATGTCAATACGTCTGAAGGCCACAAAGCCGCTGGTTTCATCACGAAGTTTTCCTTCATCGTGTCAAATCAGTGACGTAGCCTAACCATACTAGCTCCGCCACTGATTATTCGTACCAGGATCGTCGACCTTACAACTGGGACCACGTGGTGCGTGAACATTGCAAAACATTGTCAAGGTCAAATATAAATAAACTTATACGAGTTACGGAAATAAATTTTGAATCCTAAAATAAATAAATATCGAAAATAAATATAATTGAATGTTAATTTGTTGTGAATCTCATTTTAAAATTGCTTATGACTATTACGTCATTTTGAGTTGTGATTGTGACGTGAAATCAGCGCAAGTGTTAACTTCCTAAACTTTTTACTCTTCTTTTGACGAGTTCCTTCCTCTGGATACGGTCGAATAATTATTATTCTACTCCATCTTCACGCAAAGAGGGTCCAACTTAAGGTGAAAGGGTACCGAGCGCTCTCTCCATACAAACGTAGTCAACTGTTTCCTCCCTGGATAATGACACTAGAGCAAATATTTTTATTGCATAAAACCTATAACTGCCATGACCATGCCCCTATGTTTTGTTTTTTTTTTGTTTATTAGAAAATGAAAAAAACCAAAACATAGGGGCATAGTCATGGCAGTTATAAGTTTTATGGCACAAAAATATTTGTGCTGATGTCATAATCCAGGGAAGAAACCGTCGACTACGTTTGTATATAGAGAGCGTCGGTACCCTTTCACCTTAAGTTGGGTCCTCTTTGCGTGAAGATGGAGTAGAATAATAATTATTCGACCGTATCCAGAGGAAGGAACTCGTCAATACGGGTTTTATCATGATATTTTCCTTCACTACAAAAGCAATGTCAATTGTTCCCCCTTCACGGTCAAACGACTGTCATAGTGGTGGTTTAGAAGATGGAAAAAGACATAGGATACTTTTGATTCCAAAATTACCGCAAAATCGGGACTTACGGGGAATAAACCACGGGACACAGCTCGTAGTTTCTTTAAATGCAAATCGTGTGAGTTTAAATAGTTTATCAACATGATATTTTCCTTCACTACAAGAGCAATGTCAATTGTTCCCCCTTCACCGTCAAACGACTGGTCTGATTTTGATAAAAATCAGCGTAGTGGTAGTTTAGAAGATGAAAAAGGACATAGGATACTTTTGATTCCAAAATTCCCGCGAAATCGGGGCTTACGGGGGATAAACCGAGGGACACAGCTCGTAGTTTCTTTAAATGCAAATCGTGTGAGTTTTTGCATTAGATCAACGCGTCAAAAAGGTAATAGACCAACACGTAAACACATTAAAAACGTATTCTAAATCCCTATATGTCAAAGTTAAACGACTCTTAATTCGATACAGGCGTGTAATCTCAACTCGGTGTTTATAATTATAAAAAGCGGATAGAAGGTCCGTGTTTCAAAGAGATTTAGCATTAAAGCGGAGGAGAGAGAACATGTTTAACTATTCAATTAAAAAACCGGCCAAGTGCGTGTTGGACATTTACCACCATCTCATACATGGTAAGTGACGCTGCGGTCTAAAGATGTAGCACGCTTTCCTAGAAGATCACGACGTAAAGACCCAATAACGGGGGCTTTCGAAGGACGCGAGTGAAGGTAGGAAGACGGCAGTGGAACAATAACGTTTCCGAACCGTTCTCCATTTGTGGCTGTAAAGCTTAAAACATTTGTTGGACGCGGCTGACGGACGCGACTGACAGCTGTGACTGATAAGTGTGCAAGATCGTTTGGAACGCCCGCCCCGCGCCGCGATTCAGATTGCTATGGGACATCTGAACTTTTCCGAACGCTCAAGAACGGCCCAAGGTTATGTCCGCGACTTACGCCCTATAGTTTAAACAGTTCATACATTTATCATTTTACAGATGCCTTTAAAAATCGCGGCTGTCAGTCGCGTCCTTCATTCGTGTCCAATAATTTGTGCCAGCTTAATGTTATCTTAAATGTTGTATCTACTTTAGTGTATTTTAAACATCTTGAGTATCACAATGCTGTTAACGAATAGCATACCTTTAACAGAAGTCGGCCGAGGGCAGTGACCGAGTGCAGCACGTGGTAGGAGCAACACCCTCAGACGATAGCAAAAACCAGGGAAGCTACACTGAATCACATCCAACGAACGGACGGATTTAGGAGGCTGGGGCACGGGCGATTTGCCACTGCTCCTTTCCAATCGTACTGGTGAATCGTAGCTGTAAAAAACAAAATATACATGACAATAAAGTTAGTCCCAATTAGTGCTAAATATCGTGGATTGAGCTTTTCAATTAATTTATTTATACACACTCAAATTATTATAATTTCATTCTAAATGTATTTTTATTCTCTTTTCATTAAAATGAGTCAAATACTATTAAAATACTTTTGTAATATGGTCCGCCTAAAAGGTAGAGAAGGCACCTTTATGCTCCATCATCATTCTGCTTCTTACGACGGGAAGCCTCTGCCTTGAATATGCTAGGTGATCAGAAGTTCACCCACTAAAAATTTACCTTGGTTCCAAGCTCTTGGTGTGTGAGCAAAATCAAATAAGTTTGAATAAAACAACCAACATTATCTGTATATTTTTGTGCAGTGGATAGTTGAAATCACCCGATCTTTCCACACCTAAGTCCGCTCCTGCTGAACTCACTTGCAACTGACATAGCGTCTGCTAATGAATGCTATTTATGCAACAAGAATAGGAAACTTATTGTCTGTGTTAGACTATACTGGGAAATACAATTTTCTCTAACCAAGTAGATATGTGGGGAACGTAACACGAAATTTTTAAAAGATTTATTTGTACTGTCAAAAAGCTGGAGGCGTTAGGAAGAAGAGATCACTAGACATCTCAGCAGACCTGGTACAAAAGGTGTAGTTTTTAGTGGGTTTTGAGTAGTCCCGTTTTTACCCTTTGGGAATGAAGGAATTTTCGTCTTTTTAAGGGTCCGCAAACCCTAAACCGGCGCAAATTCCTCGTCGTTACAAAATAATATCTGAACAAAGCAATATGTAATGGTAACCACAAGGAAATATAACTTAAGAGGAAAGGGTACCGGGCGCTCTCTTCATACAAACGTAGTCGACTGTTTTCTCCCTGGATAATGACACTAGAGCAAATATTTTTGTTGCACAAAACTTATAACTGCCATGACCATGCCCCTATGTTTTGTTTATTTTAATTTATTAAGCTATTGCATAGCTTTTATCGCGGGTTTGAGCGCGGCGACCCAACCAAGAAATTCCGTAACAAAAATAGAACCTAACACCCACCACTCCGCCTACCATGTAGCTCGGCCGAGCGTTCGCTTAACATATGTATGTATATGGTACGACTGTACGAAACTCGCACGATGCAATAGCTTTACCGCGGCAGTCGCCAAGCGCCACACGTTTTTTTTGTTTTTAAAATCTTAATTTCTATGATAATTAGAAAATGAAAACAACCAAGACATAGGGGTATAATCACGGCAGTTAAAGGTTTTATGCAACAAAAATATTTGCTCTATTGTCATTATCCAGGTAGGAAACAGTCGACTACGTTTGTATGGAGAGAGCGCCGGTACCCTATCACGTTAAGTAAGTAACAAAATAAACAAGAGAGATTAGTCAACAAAAGGGAGGAAGCCACAAGTTTAGTTTGCAATACGATTGTTGAAATGTCGAGAATTTATAGTAATAAGTAGAAAATTGATGTGTCGCAATCAGACTGCGGTCTGTGCTAGATACTGTGAGGGGAATATATCTTAATTTAACGAATGTAAATATTGGTACGGCTTTAATACGGCATCTAGCGTAAATATCCTTTTCATTACTCATACTCCGAAAGTAGGTGTAAAGGTGCCTGAAGAGCGTGTAGAAAGAAAGACTTTCAGCCCTAGGGAGAATCGCTTTCTGACACTGACAGCTGTCAGCTGTCATGTCAAATGATGGCTTCGCACGGCTTGTGCAATGTGCTTGTAGCCAGTATCAGTATCATTACTCATTAGAAACTTCAAAAACCTAACCTCCTTTCTTTTGGTTTTCACCAAAGAATAACAATTATGGCTTCACACAGCTCATGCATACTGCCAGAGGTAGTATGGAGTCTCTCATTCACTCTCGTTATTATGAAGAATTTTATGTCTTATTCGTAATGAAAAGCACAGTGTTTACCTCGGGTAAAAGACTCATTAAGTCCCTCGAACTATTAGCGTCTCGGGCTTCAACGAGTGACTTTCACACCTTGGGTAACAATGTACTATTTCTAAAGTTTCATTTTAAAGTTAATAGTAACATAACGACCCAGTTAGCACAAAGATAGATAGATAACTATAGACGACCCACTTTTGACGACCCAGTTGGCACAATGGTCACCATGCCGGACTGCCAAACACAGGGTTACGGGTTCGATTCCCGCCTCAGACAAATATTTATGCTTAGATATTTGTCTGTGGTCTGGTTGTTTCTATGTATTATAAGTATATATTTACAAAAGAAAAGTATTTATGTAGTATATCCGTTGTCTAGCACCCATAACACAAGTCTAGTTACTTAACTTGGGGCTAGATGGCGAACTCTTTATACTTAGTTTAGTCCTTTTTGCGTTAGGATGGAGTAAGCTTGCCGACCTATACTACTTAGTCAGCTTAGTCGATCGTGTCCAGAGGAAAAAACTGCCAATTAAGTCCAACAGTTTCTGAGATATAGCCGTTTTAATTTTGACAGCTGTCATTTTGACAATTATATCACTGTTTTTGATCGTCTTTTGTTGATTTTTCGATCGTCCTTTGTTTCCATTTCGGTCGTCTTTCGTTTATTTTTTCGATCGTCACTCGTTTCTATTACAGTCATCTTTTGTTTATGTTTTTGAATTGTTCGTAGTTGGTATTTTACGTAATTATTTCTACTAATCCGCAAAACACAACAAAACCTCGAGTTGGTGTTTAGCGTATATGGTGTTATGCGTCTAAAGGAATCAAATTAAAAAAAAATATTCAATAGGTGTCACGCAGTACAATACATCACTTAAAAATTAAGTTAGGATATGTGCTTTCGGAACGCGCCGACCAATGAGAAGACGGCACAAGTAACTCATGGGTTTTTTTTCTTTTTGTGATCATGCTCATGATCGTGCATGGAGCAATTAAAGTTATGTTCATGGGTCCTTATCATTAACCCCAATGAGAAGAACTCACAAGAAACTCGTGGGGATTTAAACACTTGTAAAAATTATGATTTACAATTACAATGGACGAAGCAATGTCATTGAAACTTTGTCTAATATTTGATATTAAAATTAGATTAAAATAAGTTATCCATCTGTATGAATTATTAATTTATACGTCGAGCGACTTATTTCTATCAAATTTGGTATTCAACTTATTATATACATTTTCATTTGTAATTTGCACATGTATTTCAGTCATAGGTTACGTAATTTCCTGAAATTCAAATAATATCGACTTCATTAGCTAAAACGTGAATTTTAAAAGTATTCGATTATGCTGTACATTTACCACGTTTTTTTAAATCTATAAATAAAAAATAAAAAAACAATATTGCAGGACATTCCACACATTGCCATCTAGCCCCAAGCTAAGTAACTAGACTTATGTTATGGGTGCTAGACAACGGATATACTACTTTTCTTTTAAATCTTTTTCTCTTGTAAATATATACTTATAATACATAGAAACAACCAGACCACAGACAAATATCTAAGCATACATACCTGTCTAAGGCGGGAATTGAACCCGCAACCCTGTCTTTGGCAATGCGGCATGGTGACCATTGTGCCAACTGGGTCGTTAAAAGTGGGTCGTCTATAGTTATCTATCTATCTTCTTATCTATATCTAAACCTTTTTTAGAAGAAAGTAGCCTTTCCCCCGCTGTCTCTAAAACTACTGAACGGATTTTTATACGAATATCATCAATGGACAGATTAGATAGATAGATAGACAGATAAACACTTTATTTGTACAACACACAAAACATTGAAAATAACAAAAAGGATGAGAAAGCTTATAACTACGAAATTGTACAAACAGGCGACCTTATCGCTTAAAGCGATTTCTTCCAGGCAACCTTAGGATGGAGAAGGTCTGTTTAGCTTAACTGGTAGGTCGTGTGGTGTAAGAAACACATATAATAATAATAGATTCTGGAAGATGAAGAAAAAAGTGTACCACAACCTACGTGTTGAACTTTACATACACTTCAAAGAAAACAAAAACGAGGTTTAAGAATAGTCCGAGATGTGAACCAATTTAGACACAGGTTTACTCGTGAACTATAGTCTAAACTCTATCCCTATGTTTAATCTATCTATCTATATAAAATCTATAGGGATAGTGTTTAGACTATAGTTCACAAATAAATCTGTGTGTAAATCTAAGGTCTAAATCCACATCTCGGACTATCCTTAAACCTCGTTTTGGAATAAGGGAGGCATAGTTTATTTGTTTGAACGCACTAATCTCAGGAACTACTGGTTCGAATTGAAAAAATATTTTTGTGTCGGATAGTCCATTTATCGAGGAAGGCTATAGGTTACTTTTTATTTTGATATTCCCACGTGATCGGGACTTACGCTGGTGAAACCAGGGTGCTGCTAGTAGTAAATAAATCTGATATTCAAAAGAAACAAACCACAATTTACTTACAATTTACTACAAAGTGTTTCTCTTCGACATTATCTAATTTGCGTACACAGTGTTTCTAAATGCAGTTGATGATCAAATGTTAGTGTCTAGTTAGCTACTAGGTAGTTTGAATTGATAGAACCTGAATGACAATGCGACCTCGAATGAAAGTACTTTTACTATGCACACACGTGACTTGAGTCCTTCATATTGTGCAATGTCTAGTATAAGAAAATTTTAGACAAAATAGTTGCAAAAAAAGGGTTTTGTAACGAATTCTTTTTTTGCCGCACTGCACTCGGAAAGAAGTGTCACGTTATTGACAATTTAACCATAGCAACGTCGGTCACGTTATTGATAAGGTAACCATAGCAACATAAAGTATGCAAAATGGTAATGTAAAAGATTCAAAATAGTTCTTATTTGTATAATAAACTAGCAGCGCTCTGCGGTTTCACCCACGTAACTGCCAATCCAGAGGGGTTTTTTAATGTATGTTCCCTACGCCTAGATAGATTTGGAAAATTATTTTTTTGTTTAAAAGAAAATTCTTCACATGTGGTCTCATAAAAATTTTGGTGTAGATCGGATGACGATCTTCGGAGTGATGAACAGAATTGCACCTCGAGAGTGCAGCAAATTGCTTAGTTTTAGATTTCCACCAGCAGAACATTTTGAAGAATTTAGTCAAATTTTAACAGTAGCGTGGCGCTTAGAAGAATGCTTCTTCTACTGCACCACTGACCTAAAGTAGAGTAGTTTATACCTAGTAATAAAGCTCAGGTTGACCTTGCTTTGTCTTTCATAATTAACTTTGTCTATAAATTTATGATATACTACAGAAACTGCATTAGCAGTTGGCGCGGTGCCCGAAGGCGGACGCTGCGGCTTAGTCCACTGCACCATTGACCTGCGAACGTAGGGTAGCTATGAAGGTCGGGGTCCCTTTGTCTTCTGTACTTGACCTTAGTTTCTGAGGCCTTCTTTTTGTTCGTGGACTAAAGAATAACTTATAAGGAGATAGCGTAAGAAGCCGGCCGCCCACCGCCAACCAAGTAGATTAGTTTTAGCTTAGCTCGCATTATTGAGCTAGTTTTTCTGCGTTCCCACGAACTATGCCAGCTAAGCTACGTAAAACTAAAAAACTAGCTCAACTATGCGAGCTAAGCTAAATTAACTTAGTTTGACGGTGAACAATCAGCTTTATGGTTCCTCTTCACACTAAGTTGCAAGCAATGCGTCAGCATTCTTTCGTTCCTACTAAAAAGAGTAGTGCGACACGTAATATCTACTGCTGTCGCACTACTGCAGCGCTGCTTGCGATCTAATGCGCGATTTAAGCAAGAAGATACTGTTGTAGATAGATAGATAGATAGATAAACACTTTATTTGTACAACACACAAAACATCTATATATATAAAAGAAAGTCGTGTTAGTTACACCACTTATAACTCAAGAACGGCAGAACAGATTTGGGTGAAAATTGGTAGGGAGGTATCCCCGGGGAAACCGCGGGGCGCAACTAGTTTAAAATAACAAAAAGTACGAGAAAGCTTATTAACTAAGAAATTGTACAAACAGGCGACTTTATCGCTTAAAGCAATTTCTTCCAGGCAACCTTAGGATAGAGAAGGTCTGTTTAGCTTAACTGGTAGGTCTGGTGGTAGGTGGGTGGGTAACTAGTGGTGTTTTGAATTAAATTAATGAGAAAAGTAGGTAAAGGTTTTAAGACTCAACTTGAAGGTTTGATTGTGTTAACTTCTTGCTCATTATCTATCACATGTTTTTATGTTTTCCTTTTATATATTTTTTTACAAAATTCCAAATCATATCGACCCTACTCCGGCTGTAGGCTAGGCTCAGTGCGTGCCTAGAACACTGGAAAGTGCCCAGCATAAAGAATGACGTGCCTACGTGGTTGGCCTGACAACGTCCTCAGGGGTCCACTGTTGTGCATAACAACAGCTTGACCTCGAGAGATATGCCTATTATTCAAGTTCTAGTAATCCCATGACATAATCTATATTATGGAGTTGTGGTATTTCATATTTATACGCGGTCTTGTACAGCAAGTAGATCTCTTTAGTTGGCTTGTCCTCTCAGCTTAATCGACCGTGTCCAGAGGAAAGAACTTGTCAATACGTCTGGAATCAACAAAGCCGTGGGTTTTATGACAATGTTTTCCTTCGTAACGGCAACGTTAATTAGCACAAATATTTTTTTCACAATCCTTTGGCCGATCGGGATTCAAACCCACGCCACGATCGGAATTAAAGTTAAGGTATCTGCTATATCTTACTAATATTTGTTTACAGAAATAAATATATATACTTGCGTCTTTAATTATGATTCCTGATTTAAACATGAAGTATCGAAAACTAATTGTTTTTCCAGCTACAATGATGTTATTATTTCCATATGGCAATGTCATTAGGTTATTTTGGGCACCAGTTTTAGGTTCAGATAAAAAACTGCACACCCTTTTGAAGATACAATAATTTTAAATACCTAAAAAGGTCGGCTGCATTTCCTCTTTGATTGGCACTTATACACTGATACCACTCTCAGCTGTAAGATGGCCTATTATGCCACTGCATATTAGTTTAGTTTTATATGTAATTAGCTGCGCCCTGCGGTTTTGCCCGCTTAAGTCCCCAACCTGTGGGAATATGGGGATAAAATGTAGCCTATGTGTTAATCCAGGTCTCCAGCTATCTAGATACCGAGTTTCATCGCAATCGATCCAGTACTTTTGCATGAAGGAGTAACAAACGTACGTACACACATACACAAACTTTCACATTTATTATATTAGTAGGATTTTTTGATGTATTTTATATCTTGAATGTTTAATAAAGCGTTAAATCTGAAGAGTGGTGTTGGCCTAGATTTTTCTTACGAAAAATTTATGTGCGCTATTGACTTTGGTCCCACGGCAAAGGAAAACATCGTATTGACAAGCCATTTTAATCGTCTTTTGATTTTTTTTCTATCGTCTTTTATTTTTTCCGATTGTCTTTTGTTTCCATTTCGATCGTCTTTTTTCCGTTTCGATCGAATTTTGCTAACCACTTAGTTAAGAACTTCGATTACGAGGAAATTTATTCCTTTTGGACAAACTAGTTTGACTAGAAGATTTGATCAGCAGGAACGTACCTTCTTTCCTCTGGACATTTTCGACTAAGCCAAGAAGGTATAATATGTGCTAGACAAATCTTCTCTTTATGCCAAAAGGACCCAACTAAAGAGGAAAACAGTCCATATACAAGTACAAGTATCAACAAGCATTTTGTCTATCTCACATATCCATTCCGAGAACTTCACGAAAAGTCAATAACGAATGATGAATTAACATACTTTCATCTGTGATTCACAATCGCTACTTATTACAATGTCTGTGAATTGCAAATTGTTGTTAAATAGTCGTATGAACGGATGTTACACGTTTCATACGCGTGGTTTGAATCTTTCTACATTGATTTTACATTATCATTTTACTTGGACTTGAAGTATGAAGTGTGAGAAAACGACAACTTAGAGTCTTCGTTAAATTATATGTTTTAACTTGGAACGGCTTCGACCCCACTCTACCCGATCCCACCTCTATCCAATTTAAAATTACCTAACAAAAAAGCCTAATTCTACCCGATTTCATTCTTTTTATTTATTTATTATTCAATTATTAACAAAAACATCTTTTAACTAAAAAGTGCTAGTAAACCTAGTAAGTAAAAAGTAGTGTTAGTACTTGTAATAGTACATTGTTACCCTAGGTGTGAAAATCACACCTAGGGTAACAATGTGGAGTCGCTAATAGTTCGAGGGACTTAATGAGTCTTTCACCCGAGGTAAACACTGTGCTTTTCATTACGAATAATACATAAAATTCTTCCTAATAACGAGAGTGAATGAGAGACTCCATACTACCTGATCCTCTTACAAGGTTGAGACCAAAGAGGTTACATAATGTATAACCTCTTTGGTCTCAACCTTGTAGTGTTTTGCAAAGCAAGGAGGTTAGGTTTTTGAAGTTCCTAATGCGTAATGATACTGATACTGGCTACAAGCACATTGCACACGTCGTGCGAAGCCATAATTTGACATGACAGCTGTCAGTGAAAGCGATTCTCCCTAGGGCTGAAAGTTTTTCTTTCTACACGCTCTTCAGGCACCTTTACACCTACTTTCGGAGTATGAGTAATGAAAAGTTATATACTAACACAAACCTCATCTAGCATAGGTAGGTATAGCAAAAAAGCAAGAGTACAGTTGACATGATCAAAAGGCCCAACGTCAATTCAATTTGGACTATTCAGACTAAGTCCCCAGACTAGGAGGTGCTGCTAGATATGCTGCTAGTTCATATGGTATTGTGTAAAAAAATCAACGTTATCAATTTAAAAAACAGTGATCTTGAACATGTCTCGAACTTAACACTGTTTTGGTATTAGTGGGTATTCATTATGTTTTAGCTCTCTTATACCGAAATTAAGTAATGTCCTCGTGATTTTTATTAATTTAGTGGCTCAGTAGCAACTAGACAGATCCGCAACTGATTGGAACAAAAACAAAACAAATGACGACCGAAAAAAAAAGATTAGGTTAAGTTTAATACGTGAAACTTGTATAACTGGTAAACTATGAATGCAGATTAAAAAAATATTTTCAACAAACAATAAGTTTTCAGCTCTCCCGCAGTGGGGTATATTTATATTTAGGGATTTTCTATTTTTTTTTGCCGTCTCATCATCACTGATTTTGGGTCGAACCAAATCTACAGATTTTCAAGAGCAATTCTACCGATTACGCATTTTAACATTTAACTGTTATCAAATCAAGAATTTAATATCTAGAATCTCGCATGAGGAAATGTCAATAATAAGTGAACCTAGTGGAAAATTGCCAACGTCCGGGAAACACATTTCTGCGGAAGAGAAAGTGGATATCACTACTAACTTCCCACTCTTTATTGATTATGGCTTATTAAGATAGGTATAGTAACCAAAGCTCATAAAATTATGCCATTATTTAGTTAGATAAACGACACCAGTCTCGTAAGAGTCACTTACTTCTATGTAGTGAACTGTCAAAAGGCGAGAAACCACAGACTATAACTAATGGGAAAAATAGTCATCAATAAAACTATGCTTATGTCATAGATAACCAAACACAGGCCATGCTTTAAAAAATAAAAAATCTTCGCTTACGTCCTTTTATAAAACGTAGGCGAGCACTAATAAAGTATTTTTGGAAATTCGTTTTTAACCGACTTCCAAAAAAAAGGAGATTCTCAATTCGTCGCGTATAATATATAAGTACCTTGGTTATTTTAAGATTTTTTTTACGTCGCCCCCTAAACTAACATACTAAGTTTGTTTCGCGGAAGTAATCTCTATCAGCTACACTATCGATTGCTATAAAAATATAGGATGTTTTATTTTTTACAAAATCATCAGGTTTGATTCTGGCTAGGGTAATGACTTTTTCATTACCCTAGCCATCAAAATCGGGCACGCAACTTCTTTCAGCATATTTCGCTATCTCTTATAGCTTTTGATATAGCCATGAAGGCCCACATAAAAATCATCCTGTATATAAAAGAATTGCTCGTTTAAATATATTAGATACTAGCTGCGCCCCGCGGTTTTACCCGCGTAAGTCCCGATCCCGTAAGAATATCGGGGTAAAAAGTAGCCTATATGTTAATCCAGGTATCCATCTATCTAGATACCGAGTTGCATCGCAATCGGTCCAGTAGTTTTTGCGTGAAGGAGTAACAAACACACACACACACGCACACACAAACTTTCACATTTATAATATTAGTAGGATTTGTCCATACACTAATGAAACAGTAGCTAAACTAAGTCCGAGTAATGTGAAAACATAGTTAAGATTCAAGCTTAGACAATAAATAATCAAATGATTCGAGTTTAATTTTACGAGGTAGCAATAAAAGGCTACTGGTGGCCAGACGCCGACATCGCATCGCCTATAAATAGAAATATAGGACAGGATGTACTGATGACATGTGGCTACGATGCGTGCCGATCAATGTGAGGCGTTCCATGTGCAATGTCAGGTACAGTGTTACAAGGACAATGGTGCGCAAATATAGCCTCTAGCCTTTTTGATGGCTTGGGTATGTCAATTTCATTTAAAAAAAAAATTGTCTGTCAAAAGCCAATCTTGTCTCATCATTCGAGCGATGTTTCCGGTTGCATTCCTCTCGGGAGGGTCTGCCTCGGATGCGAGAGTTCCTGACGCGATCCTTTCGCGTCACTCCACACATCCAGCGCAACATCTTCATCTCCGTGACACGCAGCTCCTGCTTATGTAGCTCAAGCACCGGCCACGCCTCACTACCATATAAAAGGACAGGTCTAATGATGGTTTTATAGACCTGTTTAGTTTAACCGGCATTTTGGGGTCACAAATGACACCAGTCTTGTCTAAGGGGGCTGATAAAGAATTCTGATGAACTCTGGTGTACCCTCGATTGTAATACAAGTATCATACCTCTACGGGCCGTTTTCCCCCATTAGACCCTTTTTAATTGGGTCCTTTTTGCGTGAGGATGGAGTAGGCTTGCCCAGCACCTACTACCCTCTCAGCTTAGTGGACCATGTCCAGAGGAGAGAACTTGTCAATACTTCTGGAGCCAACTAAGCCGCGGGTTTCATCACGATGTTTTCCTTCACCGTAAGAGCAATGTCAATTAGCGCACATAATTTTTTCTTAAGAAAAATACATTGGTACAAGGCCGGCCGGGATTTGAACCCACGACCTTAAGAATGAAATTCGAGATATCTACCACTAAGCCAACACCGCTCTTCATACCTCTATATGGTATGGTAGTGAAACGCGTTCACTAACCTAACCATTAACCTATAATTTCTAAAAGCAGCCACCATGAAGTCGGAAGACGTCAACTGAATACGGAACAGGAAATGAAGTCTGCTAATTACTTTTATAACTTACCTATACTTATTAACTTTATCTTACTATACCGATTTTTGACGTGATGACGTTTAATAAATTGATGGAACACTTCACAAAAAACATGACGTCATACGTCCCGTTCCGGGAACGCGTCATGTTATTAACAAGGTAACCATGGCTACGTATTATCGTTGCTGTTGCTACATGACCAGTATTGTAAGGGACCAGTATTTGTGTTGGTTTCATACAACGCTCTGTAATAAGTACATTACTACAAGCTTGACGCGCGTGTGGTCGTGACTAGGCTTGTGTTATGGAGACAAGTGACGAATAGAAGACCTATTTAAAGGAAAAAAAATATTAAGGAAAAAAACTCGATTTTTCATCTTTTTCTTATGACGTTGTCACGTAAAATTACCGTCCGTAAACCGACTTTACAGACCACGCTTTTTTTATTTGGATATAAATGAATATTTTACTTATTTACCTTATTTTGTAAGCCAATATTATTCTACTGATGAACAAAGGCCTGAAAGAATAATGGCAAAACTTCGAACAAAAATTACTTGTTTGCAAGGAGGTTAGGTTCTTGAAGTTCGTATATGTGTAATGGCGTCAGATGCTGATGAAGAAAATGAAAAACACGTGAGTTTAAATACTGGTACCCTTATACCTATCTTTTTTCCACATTTAGTTCACAAATGAATATCGTTTTCATTGTAATACTAGTTGCGCCCCGTGGTTTCACCTGCGTAAATCCCGATACCGTGGGCATATTGGGATAAAAAGTATGTATGTAAAAAGTACTTATGTCCGTCTCCTGGCTCTAAGCTACCTCCCTACCAATTTTCACCCAAATCTGTTCTGCCATTCTTGAGTTATAAGTGGTGTAACTAACACGACTTTCTTTTATATATATAGACTAGCTGCGCCCCGCGGTTTCACCCGCGTAAGTCCCGATCCCGTGGGAATATCGGTTATTCGATTTTTTCTCACCTTTTAAACCTTCCCTAGACCTCCACGAATAATTCAAGACCAAGATAAGATAAATCCGTTCAGCCGTTCTCGAGTTTTAGCGAGACTAACGAACAGCAATTGATTTTTATATATAAGACTAGCTGCGCCCCGCGGTTTCACCCGCGTTTGTCCCGATCCCGTGGGATCGATTTTTTCTCACCTTTTAAACCTTCCCTAGACCTCCACGAATAATTCAAGACCAAGATAAGATAAATCCGTTCAGCCGTTCTCGAGTTTTAGCGAGACTAACGAACAGCAATTGATTTTTATATATATAGATTACCATTAAATAATGCTTAAAAAAAAAAAAAATATTTAAACAAAGAACTGTTAAAATAACAAACAAATAAGAATCGTTCTCAGCTGCGAAAGTTGTAAACTGCGTTGCAGTGAGAGCGCCCTCCTCCAGAATTAGGTATGCGGATAATTAAAAAAATTATTAATTAAAAAGCAAGAAAACTATCGTGATATTTTTAAGGTTAAAAAATATTGGTGAAAACTCAAGTGAATGTAAAATTTTCACCGTTTTTACCACAATCGAGTATAATATAAGTGTACTCGAAATTATTTGAAGCTAAACCATGTTTTTCATGGTTTATTTGTACCCACTTTCTTATGATAATAGCAACATTCAATATCCATTGGTCATTCAAGCATGCACAATCGAAGTGAATGGCTTCCTGCAAATTGCACGCACAATGACTCCCATTCAAAGATTATAATCTGGCAACAAAAAAAGAAAAAAATGTATTTAAAAGGGTTGCCAACAGTTGCGACTCCTCGGGGATTATCATTGCTAGAATTTAGCGCCGATATTTTTTCTCTTTTTGTACCGGAAATTTCGCTTTGTTCTTAATTTGAATATTTTTGACGTTTGTGACATTTGAATAATTGATGACGGATTTATCAACTTTCACAAGCATATTTTCCTACAACGCGTTCAATGCCAAAAATGTATAAAAAAGTTTTTTGGTCAAATAATAAAATTAAATACTCACACTCCCAAGGTATTTTTTTGTCTTTTTGTGAGACTTAGGTAGGTTTTGTAGTTTCAGTCCTTTGTGACTTTATTAAAAAAAAAATTGCCTACTTTCATCGTTAGATCCTGATATTTATAAAGCTTTATCAATATTTATAATTTGACATAAACTTCTTTTATTTAATATTTTTGTATTTTTTAGGTTTCCTTTACTATCCTTATCCTTTTCCTTTTTGTATTTTTTAGGTTTCCATAGCCTATCCTTATCCTTTTTGTATATTTTATTTTCCAGTCACTTTTTCCAACTTCCCTGATCCTATTTTGCCCTCAATAAGTCCGCGTTTTTGTTGTAAATATGTTTCCCAAATTTTTGCTTAAATTAAAAAAAAACACCCTAAGTCCTTCCTAAATCCCGCTAAGAATGAAGAACAAGATGAAAATGGCATAACGTTCGTGGGGCCAAACATGAGAGAAAAAAAAAAAACGCGTTCAATGCCAAAAGTGTATAAAAAAGTTTTTTGGTCAAATAATAAAATAAAATACTCACACTCCCACGGTATTTTTTTTGTCTTTTTGTGAGACTTAGGTAGGTTTTGTAATTTCAGTCCTTTGTGACTTTATTAAAAAAAATTGTATATTCATTTTGAACAAGCAATTTTAATTTTTACCTTATACATTTTTTATATGTGAAAAATAAAAATGAATATAGTTACTTAGAACAGTTATTTTTATTTATTATCACATTTATTTTGTTCCTACGATTTGTTTAACTATTAATTTATAAAAGTTTATCTATAATGCACTATTTTAAAGAATTAGTCTTGCGTAATTAATACCGCCCGCATAACTCCCGATCCCGTGAGAATATCGGGATAAAAAGTAGCATATTATCGTTATTATAACTTTCCTCGATAAATGTACTATCCAGCACAAAAATATTTTTTCAATTCAAACCAGTAGTTCCTGAGGTTAGCGCGTTCAAACAAACAAAGAAACTCTTCAGCTTTATAATATTACTAGCTGCGCCCCACGGTTTCACTCGCGTTAGTCCTGATCCCGTGAGAATATCGGGATAATAAGTAGCCTATGTGTTAATCCAGGTCTCCAGCTATCTACATACTAAGTTTCATCACAATCGGTCCTGTAGTTTTTGCATGAAGGAGTAACAAACATACCCACAAACTTTCACATATAATTTTAGTAGGAGTAGAATATAGATTTTACATTTTTTATTTTACTCACATTATAATATTTAATGTAAATCACGTGTTAACTATTAAATTAAACCAAATAGAAACACTTTTACCTTATCAATTATCGAATTTGTATTAAACACACATTGTGGTCATCCTGTATACAATACAGGATGACTAAAATGAGAAGAATTCCTGCATTGCCGTAATGGGTTTTTCATAGTGAAATTAGTCATTTATTTAGGCCTTTTTTAGTCATTCATAATTATATGTTTATTTGTATAATACTACATTTTACGTCATTAATTTTGTTAATAACATATTATGTGGTTAATTTATGAAAACAATATAATTATTCATTTATAAGTATGGTAAATACCTAATCAGTAAGTAAACGCTTACACAACTTATTTAATACTTTTACTATATGTCCCAGGCACTACAGTGAGCCCCAGAATTGCATGCATTTAAAGTTGCTGGCTTCTACGTACAAAAGTCATCTACATTGACGACCGAGTTGGCACAATGTTCAACATGCTGAACTGTCAAACACAGGGTTGCGGGTTCTATTCCCGCCTCAGACAAGTACCTATTTATGCTTAGATATTTGACTGTGGTCTGGTTGTTTCTATCTATACTTTATATTATAAAGCTGAAGAGTTTGTTTGTTTGTTTGAATGCGCTAATCTCAGGAACTACTGGTTCGAATTGAAAAAATATTTTTGTGTTGGATAGTCCATTTATCGAGGAAGGCTATAGGCTACTTTTTATCCCGAAATTCCCACGGGATCAGGAGTTACGGGGGTGAAACCGCGGAGCGCTGCTAGTGTATTATAAGTAAACAATGTGTTTCAGCGAAGGGGTTTTAATACGAAAGGGGGTTGTTCTAGACGTCTAGGCGAACAACTTTTGTTCTACGACTTTTGGAAATTCGAACAGTGAATCAATGTATCCTATTACCAAGTTTTATCAAAATCGGTTTAGTAGTTTCGGAGCCTATTCAATGCAAACAAACAATCAAATCTTTCCTCTTTATAATATTGGTATTGATTTCTAGAGTTAAAATTAATTGCTATATAAAACATTTAAAAAAATTCTGATTAAAATAAGATAAATTCAAATAAAAACAAAATTATCAATGCCGAAGTTAGTGCGCATGAAACCGCAGGGGTTGAAGTAGTTAAAGAAAAAATAGATAAAGACTTCAAAATAAACATTAAGTTTTACGGTGTTTTTTTAAACTAATATTTGCTCTCAATTCGGTTTTTTTATCGTATTTATTACCTCAAAGTTAGAATTTTAATTAAATTCCATTTAATAGGTTGGTTTTAAAATCAAGATAAGTGGAAAAATATGAACTCTAAAAATACTTAGTAACATAATAACCGCTTCCTTTATTACTTGAGTAAGTAAATAAATAGAATAGAGAAGCACCTACAAAATATGACAAAAGACCCTTAAATATCTTCTAATCTGGTTAATCCTTTAAGTAAATACTTGAGTTCACTTAGCGACGATCAAGCGACGCGCACTGAGTAATCTTGCCACCCAAGTTCTTCAAAATTATTTAACTTATTGAAAATTATTTCACCCAATTTTGCGCCACTAAACATGAATAGTAATATGGTTGCATTATTAAATGACATTTTTCTTATAATTATTGTATTTTGGGTGGCATTTCTTTGGTCTGCACAGTGGGTTGATTTCGTCGGTAATGGGCAAAGTATTGCGTATTTAATATTTTAAGAATCCAAGAGTATTATAAAGGAGGTACTATTATGCGCCTCGGTACTTCGATGAGTAGTCTAATTGTTCTTGTGTTAATACGCTCCATCGTCAAAATGTACAATGGTTAAAAAGTTCATAAACGGTATAGGGTGCAAAAAATAGCTATTTCGTTGTTGTTTGTATAGTTTTATTAAATTTATGATTTTTTTTTAAATATGTTGTTAGAATTATGTAGATTTTTTTCTGTATTTTTGTTTGTAGCTGTGAAACTACTACACCTATTTTGATGATACTTTAAGATAATACATTGAATTAAATGGGAGTAATATAGGCTACTGTTTATCCCGAATTTGCCACAGGATCGGGAGTTACGCGAGTGAATCCGCAGGACCTTCACGATTGGTGATGACTGTATTTTTAACGTGGTAACGAATGCACTAGGAAAAAAGTATGACGTCATCGCTCACGTTCCGTTATTGACAAGGTTACCATAGTAACGTATTGAAGTATGCAAAATAGTAATGTGTCAGGTTCTGTTGACATGATAGGTAACCATAGCAACATATTATTTTGATTAATGTTTTCTTATGACATTATTACGTAATTGTCACAAATGGTTGTCTATAAACCGACTTTACAGACACCCATTTGTTTTTATATTTGAAGGTAATTTTTATTACTTTAATTGCTTTGCTTTGATACTTTAAAATAAATATGTTAATAGTGGTACAAAGGTCGACCTAAATGATGTTATCTTCAAGGCAACCTGAACCTTATTATTTTATCTAGATAATTAAAACCTATACATTAGTACAGTGTGGTATTTTAACAAATTATTGTTTAAATACCACACTCTAACCCTGCAAGAGTTAAAGCCCAGCTTGTCCATCCATCATGTAATGCAATTGTTGTTCATTTTCATGTTGAGCATTTTTTCTACAAGACCCGGTGGTCAATCGAGATAAGCACCTTGCTTTTGAATATTTTGCGACATATCCGCATTTTTTTCTAAAGCAGTGAGGTTTATAGTAACGAAAAATATCGATAAGTATAACTTAAATAATTTTACTGAATTATGCTTATTTGTGTTTCAGAAGCTTATTTTTCAGATTTCAATATCATAATCAATTTTTCATTTTCGTATCGAATACTAACGCTTGCGTAAGGTCAGATATCCTGTGAATATCGGGTTAAAAGTTGCATAATATGTGATTTTCTAAGTTTTAGTATATACTTACTATATCAAGTTTCATCAAAATTGGTTCATTAGTTTTAGCATCTATTTTTAAACATAATTATAAAAAAATACTCTTTTTATTATAATGAAAATAGGTAACTTAATTATTTTAAGGAAATAAAAAAGTGTGTCAAAATTAGTGCGAAAGTGTAACTTTAAAATACTCTCTAGTCATAGTAACGATTTTAAGTTTAAAAAAATCTACTTTTAGTCGATAAAAATTTCAAATTATCGATATGACTACACCAACGTCCCATCCCTCCCAACTCTTCAACAGGCCCAGTGGACATCTTTCACGAGTAATTTAACCAAAAAAACCCTACAACTGCCCACCACGGATGGGTTTGACTAATCCTGTATATTGTGTCCTGTATCTACACGGTTGACCACGCGAGCTGCTTGACGGATGTGATGGCGAGACTTGGTTGGGCGAGTGGGAAGAAAGTTTCATCTTACTAATATTATAAATGTGAAAGTTTGTGTGTGTTTGCGTGTGTATGTTTGTTACTCCTTCACGCAAAAACTACAGCACCGATTGCAATGAAATTCGGTATGTAGATAGCTGGACGCCTGGATTAACATATAGGCTACTTTTTATCCGCGTAAGTCCTGATCCCGAGGGAATATCGCCCTCGGGATCAGGACTTACGCGGGGCGCAGCTAGTGGTACATAAACTAATTATGTATTTCTAGATTGATTAAAATATAATAGTATGTACAGTCGGCTGCATAATTGCAGCCCCCGATAGAGTTAGAAAATTACTATTATTGAAATATTTTTATTCTAAAAAAAAATTGTTTGATAAATTGATGAGATAGAAGTCTTTAAATTTTAACTAAAGCAGGTGTCTAGAATCTTGCTTGTGTTGAAAATATTCTAATAACAGCCATTTTGCAGCTCTACGGTGGGTCTGCAATTTTGCAGCCGACCGTACGTTTTGTTTATTTGCATTAAATGTATGTAGGTAAGTGGGTGAGTATGTAAACTACATTTGTAAGGTCTCAAGTGGCTGAACCGATTTTTAAAATGATACGTCATTAAATTTGTTACGTCAAAGCAAATTACATACATAAATGTTTTTTTTTTCTATTAATTATGGCTTCGCACGGCTTGTGCACTTAGCCAGTGTCAAGTTATATTTTTTTGCATCAAATAATGACCCGATTTTTTATAAATCGGGCCTAAAGTTTTTCAAAACAGTCAAAGTCGTCATAGTCCGTCAAGTCAGGGGCTATAGTAAAGCGGTGGCAAGTTTACCATAACCTTAATAGGAGATTTGGAGGCAACGAGAAAACTTCATGTTTGACACTGATTTTTACTTTCACTACACTTGTGCACTTTCACAGAACTAAATTGAATAACATTCCACCAGAATTATACAATTCAACTCGGGTTACAACTAAGTTTAATGAAAATAAAACTGCAGCACGACATGTTGTTAACTCGTTCCCGCCAAAATTCCACATAAATGTTTAACATATACAGACATACTGTCTGTCTGACGTTACAAATCTAATGACGTATCACTTGTCAAAATCGGTTCAGCTGCTTAAGACCTACGACGTTACCAATGTAGTTTACATACCCACACATATATACATTTAATACAAATAAACAAAACGTACACACTAAGTTATTTTCAAACGCCTAAACTAAAAAGGTAACAAACCTAAAATTTTCTTTTAAATCGCGGTTTTGCTTAGTCTGATAAAAACATAGGAATGTTAATAATTAAATTTGATTTCATTGATAAATTCTTTCCTCTGGACACGGTCTACTAAGCTGAAGGGTCTACACCCTTCCTCTTTTTTGCATGATCCTTTTTGCATGATTATGGATTGCCCAGCATTTATCTTAATATATATAAATCTCGTGTCACAATGTTTGTCCTCAATGGACTCCTAAACCACTTAACCGATTATAATAAAATTCGCACACCATGTGCAGTTCGATCCAACTTGAGAGATAGGATAGTTTAAATCTCAAATTATAGTCGCAAAATCTACTATTTCTACGCGGACGAAGTCGCGGGCAATAGCTAGTACTACTATAAATGCTGGGCAATCCATACTCATGCAAAAAGGATCTAACTGAGGAGGTCTAGTTGCGGATATACAACGTTTCACAGCTATTGACCGCACGAAAGCTCGAAAAACTTGTTTCCAATAAAATGGCAAATGGATCACGAAAGGGGTATGTAAATAGCCATTAGTATTTAAAACCTCATTAAATCTAAAAGTAAGGAAATAATGTTTGTAACTTTATATCCGCCGCACCGATACGTCTCGTGCGGGCAGAGTGTGGATTTGCGAATTACAAGGCATTTCTGTGTCGACATTGTTCTACTGCAGGCTGGACCAACGCGATGCTGTTCCAACTTCGAATACCTTATACACGGTTCCTCGATGTACGGGGTGATTCGGAATTCTAAAAAAAAAACTTATTTTTTAGTGTGTTATTTCGATACTGTTACTAGCACCATTTTCACAAGTCGCGTGTGTATAAACAATATTTAACGAAAACTATAGTTTCCGCTTAATTTTTAATGGCCAATACTTACTCTATGTTATAGGCATAGACTAGATGTGTACGCATTGTGATGATTAACCATTAACCTACTATTAAAGCTGAATCAGTTCTTCTCCATCCAAAGGTTGCCTGTAAGAAATCGCTTTCAGCGATAAGACCGCCCATTTGTGCAACTTATACTTTCTAGCTACTACTTTATTTTGTGTTTATCGTGTTCTGTTTCTTTTTGTGTTGTACAAATAAAGTTATCTATCTATATATTAAATATTCAATAATTAAAAATAAATTGGATTATGAATATTTTTTTTCAAAATGATATATATACCTACCAACCTAATTTAATGACAGATATAATAAAATAAAAGTTTAAAATTGGTTAAATAAAAAAAAACAGGTAAAAAAGATATAAATCTCATGTAGGTATATTTTTATATTTTGTTTTATTTTCGAGTTACCTTACAAAACTACATTTAGTAATAGGAAAATACAATAGAATTTTTATCTTTTGACATTATTATTTATTAATTTGATAATTGACATTATGTAATTGATATTATTTTTAACATTTGCACGTCTGCTTGCGGACCGAATACATGTTCTAATATGTTTTGTAAGACCTTTATGCTATGTATTCCGGCGAATAAATGATCTTATCTTATCTAAAAATAGCAATTGTAATTATTGTACTTTAACAAAATCAACACCATGTATAAATTCATCGGTCATTCATGTCCATACAAGTTTTTTTCGACCCACTGTTCACAGACAATGTGACAAAAACGCAGGCTGCTTCAAATTCTACACTTTATTAACTACCCACAATAGGATTACGTCGACAATACATTCAAATGTGCATTACAAGACCCGGACGATTATTGAGCTGTTTTCGATGTCATAACTCTTGTAAGTATACGAAAATTAATGATTTTTGATGTTTACAATTTTATTATTTTTGTACTGGCAATTTAATCATGCAATCCACTGTGCGATATCTCTACCTTAACTTAACCTAACCTTTTCAATCTTACCTATGTCTAAGTTAGGGAAATTGATTTACAAATTAACGATAAATAATAATTTATTAGGTTAGTTTTTACAATCACATTACTTAGATAATACCTGAGGACCAAGTTTTGCTCGGTTATTTTGCTTTCTTTTTTGCTCGTCCCCGAAACTAAATACTACATATCGCATACATCCTAAATTTCATAAAAGTCGTTAGAGCCATTTCAGAGATCCTGATTATATATAAGAATTACTTGTTTTAAATTTATTAGATTTAAATGATGAGCCTTTTTTATATTTATTTTATCAACGTCAATGGACAATCGATTAGAAATTAGAATATCAAATCAAATTATCTAGCAAAAATAAAAAAAATACTATCAAAATTTCGAATAAGTTTCCATAGGTATGGTGCCCAAACAGTTAAAGTTATGCATTGCCTTTTTAGATAGTAATGCCGATCTCTTGAACTAAGTAGCATCCACCAGTATGTATGTATGTATGCATACGGGCTTTTCCGCAACTAAACTCTTTTTAATTGGGTCCTTTTTGCGTGAGGATGGAGTAGGCTTGCCCAGCACCTACTACCCTCTCAGCTTAGTCGACCATGTCCAGAGGAGAGAACTTGTCAATACTTCTGGAGCCAACTAAGCCGCGGGTTTCATCACGATGTTTTCCTTCACCGTAAGAGCAATGTCAATTAGCGCACATAAATTTTTCTTAAGAAAAATATATTGGTGCACGGCCGGCTGGGATTCGAACCCACGACCTTCAGAATGAAAGTCGGGGTATCTACCACTAAGCATCCACCAGTATTTTGGTCACCTTCCTTTACCCAACAACCTTCCTTCTTTTCTTGATTTATTCAACACTAGACTTTTGCCCGCGACTTCGTCCACGTAGAAGTCGAAAATGGACCAAGTAATCACGTTGTCCCATGCAAACTCTGCCCCTCTTTTTCACCCCGGAAATTTCGGAAAACCCTTTCTTATCGGATGCCTACGTCATACAAAGGACACACCCTCCAAGTTTCAAGTCTCTACGATCAGCGGTTGAGCTGTGCGTTGCTTTAAATATCAGACAGTCAGTTAGGACTTTGAATTTTATATTTATAGATTAAGATGTTTTTTAAATTAAAAAAAAAAACAAGTAAAGCTATACATATAAAATGCTTTGTCCTAAATGACTGACTGACGGATCAACGCACAGCCTAAACCGCTGATCGTAGAGACCTGAAACTTGGAGGGTGTGTTCTCTGCACGACGTAGGTATTAGAAGAAGGATTTTGGAAAACTCCTAACGCGGACGAAGTCGCGGGCGAAAGCTAGTGTATAAATCAATAAAAAGACAAAACAATTTCATTATATAACATTGACAATAGGTATATTGTATGCAAACTGCACCCTAAAACATTACGTTACCTCGAATTTCGAAAGGGAACTCTCTATATTCAGCCTTCTGAAAACAAAATGAGAATAAAATCACGAAATCAAAGAGATAAAGTAAAGGAAACATCAAATCAAATCAAATCAATCATTTATTCACATTAAATAGAGAAAGTAATTAGATGTTAACATTATAATAAAGTACTTGGCTATTTAACCTCATTTGAGGTATGTGAATTAGTCTAAATTAGTAGTGAAATGGCAATATAATAAAATTAAAAATTATTGCATAAAATGTCATTAACACATTCTATACATCGGTAAATACTCTTAAAGGCTATAAAAGCATCTGAACATTCTAACGTCTTCAAAAGAGGTTGTCCATTAAGGTGAAAGGATACCGACGCTCTCTCCATACAAACGAAGTCGACTGTTTTCTTCCTTGATAATGACACTAGCACAAATATTTTTGTGCCATAAAACCTATAACTGCCATGACTATGCCCTTATGTTTGGTTTTTTAATTTTCTATTTATCATAGAAATTAAGTTTTAAAAAACAAAAAACAAAGGGGCAAGGTCATGGCAGTTATAAATGTTATGCAACAAAAATATTTGCTCTAGTGTCATTATGCAGGGAGAAAACAGTCGACTACGTTTGTATGGAGAGAGCGTCGGTATCCTTTCCTCTTAACTGTGTGCTAATTGACATTGGCCTTACGGTGAACGAAAACATCATAATGAATCGGGCGGCTTAGTTGGCTCCAGAAGTATCGACAAGTTCTATTCTCTGGACATAGTCGATTAAGCTGAGAGGGTAGTAGGTGCTGGGCAAGCCTACTCCCTCCAAGTACAGGTACATAGGTTATCCATTAAAATTGTTTTGACTTGATGTTCTATTTTAATTTATTTTTTTAAATAAGGACAAAGTTTGACCACTACCTCACACGAAGGCAAGTGTCGATGCGGTCTAAGATGTAGCACGTTTTCCTAGAAGACCTATATGCTCGTGCCCCTAAATAAACAGAGGGCATTCGCGAGAATTATGCTTTAACTTCTGCAATGATTGCCTATTTAAAAATAAAAATGATAGCTTTATTGTAAACACCATTATCAAATGACATTAAATAAAACAAATAAAACAAATACCAAATTAAAATATACGAAAGGAAATAAAATAACAAATAAAAGACATCCTCAAGCGCGTCTCCCCGAGGCATCGTTCCTAGAAGGCTGGCAACATTTCCCTTCTGGATGGTCAGACTGACCCTTTGAGCGAAAAAGCTACCAGCCCTCCGATCACCAGACAAGACGTGCACCGAGATCCCTAAGAAAATGTCTCTATTGCATTTTAAATTGAAGATCTCTACACGAAGTAAGTACACTGCGAACATGGCCAATGTTCTGAATAAATCAATAAATCCCTATATTGATAGTTGTGAAATGTACTGACAAATTATTATACAATTATACATGGTCCATATACAAGCTAGATATGCTAAAATTTGCCCTTATTGTTGTTTTGTTCACAGGTTTGATTATATTAGTCTTCCTTGATGACGTATTTGTTATCTCTGCGATTCAATTAGAGCAAGAAGTAAAGATAATCTTCTATACATGTAAAATGCTTTGTCCTGACTGACTGACGGATCAAGGCACAGCCTAAACCAGAGGATGGGTCGTGCTAAAATTTAAATTTAGCATACAGACAGCTATTATGATGGCATCAGCTAAGAAAGGGTTATTTAAATTACCTTAGCTAGTTTGTTATATAAGTTCGTTCAAAAGTCCACCGGCACCGTAACGTTTACAATCCTGTGCAGCACTATTTGAACATTATAACAACTTAACCTGTGGATCGATCCCACGTCGGTTGGTGTAGCGGGTCGCGGCTTATACCACTCACACAACTAAACACATAGCTAACATGTTGAAAATAATAATCACACTGAGTAATTTTAATTCAAGTATTTATGTTTGTGTGTAACGTCTATTAGAAGAAGGCCGTAAGTACAATACTTGTTGATAGTATTATGGTAGCAAACTGATAGTTGACTTATGACGCATACTGTACAATCGAATTAGAATAGAATAGAAATAATTTTATTTTGTAATTACACTACACATACAAAAGTAAATAAATTACAGAAAACTAAATCTAAACAATTAAACAGAATTCTAAACCTGTAGTTTAAGTAACCAAAAAAGGATTATACTCAGCATAATGTTGTGATGCCAAAAAACACCACAACGCTGATTTTCAGTACAATCCTATTATGATGAGTGACTGATAAAATAAATCTTTATAAAACCACAAATACAAAAAATACGTGATCAAATAAGGCAAACGATACATATTCTTATATTAAAATAGTATAAGAGGAATAGCATATTATACATATATATGAGAAAAGTAAAAAAGAAGAAAGATAACAAAAATAAAAGTATAAAATAGCATAGCGAATAACCCCATCTTAAACACACGGATGCCAACGCACGAATTGAAAACCTCCTTTTTAAGTCAGTTTGTAAACCTTCTTTTAACCCACCAGCAGTCTGTTAACTTTATTGCATAAATAGCCACAAGAGGAGGATGGGTCGGAAAAAGTCCACTGCCGCCGTCTTCCTGCCTTTACTCGCGTCTCTTAAAGTTAGGACTTCTCTCGCGTCTCTTAAAGGCTTATTTGGGGGCCTCTAAGTCGAGTGTAGGTACATATATATTCTAGGAAAGCATGCTACATCTTAGACCGTATCGTCTCTTACCATCTAGTGAGACAATGGTCAAATGCTGACCTATAACCATAAAAAATCAGAAAAAACTAAAATCGATTGTAAAGAATTCGCCTGAAAAATGAAGGCATATTAAGAAAGATCATAAATAAAATATAAGGCAGGCGCCGTGGCAGTCAACAACCGCGTAAATATTCGAGTGCGTCACGATCTCTCTGAAAACTGAAGCGTTTTCATCGATTTCAGTCTTTAATATTGTTAGCTTTAAATGAAAACGAAAAACACAACAGATAGAAAGAAATGTCCTCCAGTCACATTGACAACTGAGATTCATAACCAGTTGCCAAAGAAGAATTAATATTCAAATATATTATTAATCTATACTTATATTATAAAGCTGAAGAGTTTGTTTGTTTATTTGAACTCGCTAATCTCAGGAACTACCGGTTCGAATTAAAAAAAAAATTTTGTGTTGGATAGTCCATTTATCGAGGAAGGCTATAGGCTACTTTTTATCCTGATATTCCCACGGGATCGGGAGTTACACGGGTGAAACTGCGGAGCGCTGCTAGTTATTATATTTATTTGCCGAAGAAATTGATGTATTCACATGCGGGAAGAGTGAATTTCAAAAACTAGCTTTATGGATTATTTGTTATAATTAATTTAAATTTATTATAACTACACTATTGCATTGGGGAGTCCTGTAATGATAGATGTAGTTTTTCTGATAAATAAATAAATAAATTCTTGCTACTCAATCAATTGTAAAAGACGATAGATTTTTCTTCACAGAGCACAAAAATATTAAAAACCACAAAAATATCGAAAAGTAAGGACTGTAACTGAGAGGTCGTCTACATGCATGTTAAATACGTGAGAGCGGTGTTGACTTAGTGGTAGATACCTCGACTTTCATTCTGAAGGTCGTGGGTTTGAATCCCGGCCGGCCGTGCACATAGGCAGTTTTTATTTATTTATGTGAGCTTATTAAAATTGCTCTTGCAGTGAAGGAAACCCGCGGCTTAGTTGGCTCCAGAAATATTGTTCTCTCCTCTGGGCATAGTCCACTAAGCTGAGAGGGTAGTAGGTGCTGGACAAGCCTACTCCATCCTCACGCTAAAAGGACCCAATTAAAAAGGGTCTAATTACGGAAAACAGCCCGTATACATACAAGTATATTCGTGACTAGAGCACATGAGTTTGAGTTTCAAAATCAGCTATGAACAATTTTGTGACTTTTTCTTCTTTGTTTCGTTAACTAGCCGTAGCTATGATAAAATTAGACGTCGTCCTTAAGGTGAAAGGGTACTGACGCTCTCTCCATACAAACGTAGTCGACTGTTTCCTCCCTGGATAATGACACTAGCACCAATATTTTTGTGCCATAAAACTAATAACTGCCATAACTATGTCCCTATGTTTTGATTTTTCATTTTCTCACTATCATAAAAATTAAGATTTAAAAAACAAAACATAGGCGCATGGTCATGACAGTTATAAGTTTGCAACAAAAATATTTGCTCTAGTGTCACTATCCAGGGAGAAAACAATCTACTACGTTTGTATGGAGAAAGCCCTCGGTACCCTTTTCTCTTTAAAAGTTTCAACCAATGGATGCGTCTCTAGTCTCCATCTATACTAATATTATAAAGAGGTAACGTTGGTAACAAGTTTGTTTGTATGTATGTTGGGGGTAATCTCCGAAACCACTGAACCGATTTCAAATGTTTAATATAACATTGCTAAGTTTATTGTTATTTTCGAAGTTTCCTTTATGTCAGGATTTTGACACAAATAGAACTTTGAAAACAAAAAACTTACATTTTCATATTCAGCGTAAAGCTCATGTTAAATTCACATACCTTTGTTGCTTTTGAAACTCAATTTGTTCATTCAGTTTTATTTTTGTATTTATTTATTGCAGCTCCCAGCTATTTGACACGCGTAATTCTTATAAAAATGTGTGTTAAGAGGAAAGGGTATCGGGTGCTCTCTCCATACGAACGTAGTCGACTGTTTCCTCTCTGGATAATGACACTAGAGCAAATTTGTTTGTTGCATAAAACTTATAACTGCCATGACCATGACACTATGTTTTGTTTTTAAAATCTAAATAAAATGGCAGTTATAGGTTTTATGCAACAAAAATATTTGTGCTAGTGTCATTATTGAGAGAGGAAACAGTCGACTACGTTTGTATGGGGAGAGCGCCGGTAGCCTTTCACCTTAATCCGGGCCTATGTTACTCCCCATGAATCAATGTATCTTCATACTAAGTTTCATCAAAGTCGGTTAAGTAATTTCAGAGTCTTTAGAGTCAAAAACACAGCGCCATCTTGCGCAGTGTTTTTGTAATTATTTATTTATTTTGTTGCTTTGAATGCCTTCTGTTTGTTTTACTTTGATTAATCGTAATTTACCTAAGAAAATAAATCTGTTGTAGATTATTCTTGTAACTAATCATTAGATGTTTCTTGAAGTGTCAACGGGGGGCTTACGGGAATGGAAGGTAGGTACAGACGTGGGCGAAAGTGAAAAATAAAACATTATGTTCCAAAATGACATCTTGTCTGTGAATGAAAAAAAACTGCGTTGATGTTAGTGACTCTAGGATAAAGCTTTTTCATAATTTTGTAATAATTCGGTCAAAAACTGTATCCCATTTAAAAACGAAAACCTAATTCATCCTCTAAAATTCAGATAACAAAACCGGTGTATTAATAAACGGACATTTGTTGAATCAGAAAACGAAACAAATAAAGGTCAAAATTTTCTAAAAAAATTAAATAAACACTTAAAAAAAAAGCTTTTATTTAAATGCGCTAAAAAGAATAAAATAAAATATAATAAAAAACTTTTAAAAACAAGATTTTCTCATGTTATTGTTAATAAAATAAAAAAAATAAAAATTTAAAAATAATAATTTAAACTTGCATTAGAAAAACTAAAACTTTACACATTGTATTAAATCTTTGCGATTTTATGACATACAGAATCTATATATATAAAAGAAAGTCGTGTTAGTTACACCACTTATAACTCAAGAATGGCAGAACAGATTTGGGTGAAAATTGGTAGGGAGGTAGCTTAGAGCCAGGAGACGGACATAAGATACTTTTTATCCCAATATGCCCACGGGATCGGGATTTACGCGGGTGAAACCGCGGGGCGCAACTAGTTATTTATAAATAAAAGCGTGTTACAATATGATGCTACACCTTCATTATTTTTCTTTTGCAATCGCATGCAATACAAAGTATGCAAGAACATACATACATACACTGCAAGCTTTTTCCTTTTTTTTTAAGGAACTTTTATATTAAAAATACATGTCAGTTTACACTGCAAGTTAAATAAAAGCTTTTAAAATATTTGCATTTCCAAAAGTCGTAGAGCAAAAATTGTTTGTTTAGCACTTTTCTAACCAAGCGTCCTACAGCTATCTATTGATAATATGATGTACAGCAATTACAAGTAATTATCGCATCTCAGTCTCTGTCACCATATTTGATGGTGTAGTTATGTCTTTCTCTGAATCTAACAAGGATTCCTCGCCTATATTTGAGACAAGCTCTTTATACTGTGCGAAGATATGAGTTCCTTGTTTTTCAGTCAGAATAACGCATTAAGTTCTTAACAAGGTTTTGCTTTCTTTCTTACAGTTCTTACAGTCGAAATCAATATAAGTACCGACTGATCGACTGAAAGTAAAGATTTTTTTAAGGCTTTCAGTAAAATAACAAAAAACGATAATTTTTAATTTAGAATACTGGTTAATATTTTCAAGAACATTTATTAAGAACAAAATTATTGTCTAATTAATGAAGACGATTATTTCTAACCTTAAGAAATTCTTTTTTTTTTTTGTCAAGGATACGCTTTCTGACATTTTACTGCAGTCCGAATTTGATGAACAGCGTAAAGTGTTAACTAGCGTTAGCTTTCTATAAATGCTTACGACGCATGCACGCAGCTTTATTTCCATTTCAGACCGCAGCGCATCTTAAATAACTAAGATGATATCCGCGACTGACTGAAGCAAATAGGTTAGGTGAATTGATTTCGACAGTAAGTCCTAATAATCGAGTAACGTGAAATGCACTGATGAAGCTTTCAAATAGAAATGGCGGTCTATGGTGGCATATATGGTTGACTGGTAGAGATCGCCTTTAGGCGATAAGGCCGCTCTTTGTGCCAATTTTGGATCTTTTGCAACGAAGTTCCTTATGGCGCGTTGCGAAAGGGGGCTAGACGGAAAAATTTAAGACCTAAAGTGGTAACGACACTTTTTGATTTTATTACAATTCCTTCACTAATTAATCGAAAGAAACTTCGTTCTATTCGGGCGTCCCTTTACACCTCTCAAGATTTTCTCTATTTAAAAGTAATATTTTAGTACTTTATAATTAATATTATTTTTAATTTTTTGTGTTTTGTTTTTATGATGCAATAATGTCCTAATTTATCTATCTAGATTTATGGATAAAAACAACGAACTTGGTAACTTTTGACTATAGCTTTTGTTAAACAGGGCATGCTAAATGCATCGTCTCGGTTTGCAGACAGCTTAAAACTTAACTAATATATTCTACCATAAATAAAATAAAATGCTAAGTAGGTACTTACCTGACTTTTATTAGGTTCATTGAACACAACAAATTCGCTTTGTTGACATAGGTTTATTGACTAGAACGTTCACCAGTTGAATGCACTGGGTCTAGTCAATTGTCAATGTCCATTGAAATTATAATTAGGTAGTTAACTATATACCTATCTTATTTATGTATTTATATTTAAGAGGAAGAAATAAATATTAATTTATTATAATATTATTATTATTTATATTTAGAAGAACTAACAGCTATAACTTAAAAATAAACAGAAATGGTAACAGAGATCGATTGTCGATACGAGATTTGAATTAAAACATAAGACGATCTAAAAAATCGGTCAGAATTTTTGTTTTTTAGACCTTTCATTTATGTATTTCAGTGGTATGGAATTTATATATTAAGAGGAAAGGGTACCGAGGGCTCTCTCCATACAAACGTAGTCGACTGTTTCCTCCTTGAATACTGACACTAGAGCAAAATATTTTTGTTGCATAAAACTTATAACTGCCATGACCACGTCCCTATGTTTTGTTTTTTTGTTTTTAAAATCTTAATTTCTATTATAATTAGAAAATGAAAAAAAACAAGACATAGTCATGGCAGTTATAGGTTTTATGCAACAAAAATATTTGTGCTAGTGTCATTATCCAGGGAGGAAACAGTCGACTACGTTTGTATGGAGCGAGCGCCGGTACCCTTTCCTCTTAATTTCCACGTTTCATTTCACGTGGCCATGTTGTTTACTATTATTCTGTGAATCAGTACATTTTGTAGTTGCGTTTCACTTAGAATTTGTAATGGAAAATTGCATTGATGTTTTATGTATTTTGCATGTGACAATCCGAAAACAAAACATATTGCTCAATTGTAGAAAGTGGAACGAGTTTCTGTAAAATTCATGTTTTCAGTAGGTTTTTCTTAAAATGAGCTGAGCATAGATCTCTCGACTTTCATTCCGCAGGTCGTGTATTCGTATCCCAGCCTAAAAAAATATTTACAGTACGCGTCTTAATTCCACTATCAGAGTGTTACAATAATACAACCCAGTTAGCACAATGGTCACCATGCCGGACTGCCAAACACAGGGTTGCGGGTTCGATTCCCGCCTCAGACAAGTATTTATGCTTAGATATTTGTCCGTGGTCTGGTTGTTTCTATGTATATAAGTATATATTTACAAAAGAAAAGTATATAAGTAGTATATCCGTTGTCTAGCACCCATAACACAAGTCTAGTTACTTAGCTTGGGGCTAGATGGCGATGTGTGGAATGTCCTGCAATATTTATTATTTATTTATTTATTTAATACTTTAAACAAGTACTGGACTTACAACTTTCTTCTAATAGACGTTACACACAAACATTAATACTTGAAAAGTACTCAGTGTGATTATAATTTTCAAAATGTTAGCTATGTTTTTAGTTGGTCGAGTGGTATAAGCCGCCACCCGCTACACCAACCAATGTGGGTTCAATCCACAGGTTACGTTGTTATAATATTCAAATAGTGCTGCACAGGATTGTAAACGTTACCGCGGCGTTGGACTTTTGAGCGTCGATTGTACACTAATTAACAGTTCTGTGAAGGAAAATATGATAATATCCACTGCTTAGTTGGCCCCAGACGTATTGACTAATACTTTCCTCTGGACACGGCCGACTAAGCTAAGAGGGTGATATAGATGCTGAATAAGTATACTTCATCTAATATATGCCCCAAGCACTACAGCGCCTTGCATAGCCTGGATTAAAGTTGCTGGCGATCATCTAGATTCAATGGAAAGCCCAATATTATTATTCTCATAATATGTAAATTATATCTAAATCAGTTATGCCCTTTCTACTAAAATTGATACCATTGATTAAAAATGAACCTTGTCTACCTCTGGATAAATCTATTTTTTTAAACATCATAATCACGTCTCACCTAAATAATTATTTTTGTTGTTGAAATATTTTAGTAAAATTTTAGAAACAACGCATCTAGCTTGCTAAAGCTGTTTATTTTTGTCAATGATCAAACGAACTTACCAAGTTAGGTTCGATCCTAATTATGTGAGTAGTTTTTAGCGATTCTTAGCGATTTACTTGTTTACTTAGTGTAGTAACACTTTCTGCACTCAAAGCCTTCCTCGAATTTTTAAAATAGTGGAAATAAAATTCGCGAACTGGTCACACTCCCGAACTTCCCTGTGAAGCTAGCGAAGCCTTCGCTCGTCTCATCTACCTACGTAATCATTTATTTTATTTGTCAAATTGAATTATTTTAGTAAAATTTTAGAAAGCTTTAGCAAGATGAAACAACCAACCGTTTCATCTTGCTAAAGCTGTTTAATTTTACACAGCACAAAAAAAAGAATTCAACGCGCAACATTTTTCTCTACTTACTTTACCAACAGCAATCTTATATATTTAAACCAATTTATTCATATTTTCTTTTACAAATAAAAGAACACAGAACATAGGTACTTATTAAATTTAGTTACATTTTCATATATAAACTTTTTAAGCTATTGCATAGCTTTTATCGCGGGCTTTGAGTGCGGCGACTGAATCATGAATTTCCGTAACGAAAATAAAACCTAACACCCCCCACTCCGCCTACCACGTAGCTCGGCCGAGCGTTCGCTTAACGTGTATGTATATGGTACGGCTGTACGAAGCTCGTTATACTCAGAATATTCACAGTATTTTCCCGGGTCTTTATTGCATTGTTTTATTTCTCTTACCTCGACGTTTTGACTATGTTACAATAGTCATGGTCCCGAGGAGACTGGAGCAGTGGCGAGGGTTGTGATCTCATGCTGATGGTCGTACCGACACTCGATTTTATAAACAGCGTTATTAAAAATACGCGATAAAGGGCGGCTTTCATGAAATCGAGGTGGTAAGACCAGAAGCGCGATATAGGTGTCTTAGAAACAGTTTTTCGCTAAAATCACTGAAATCCATAGAATGATATTCCTACTATCGTAACGTTGAATAAATGCTTTGTATTTTCATACCCTTCGAAACACAATTAGAGTAATTTCCCTCTATAGAAAAAAAATCGTGGAAATCTTAAAAAATCATCATTTTTTGGACTTTTTTAAGTTTTACGGCGATTTAAAAGAAAAAAAAGTACAATTTTTTTAATAATTATTTATTTTTCACAGATTCTACATCAAATTCCATAAGATATTATGGATGGTTTTTCACTAAAATAGATGTTAGTCTTTTAATTACATAAAACAAATTACATATATGCCATTTCGCGGCGCGAGAGGGAAAGGGATAGAGTCATCGTGCGGCGCGCGCGTCTGAAAGGGATAAAGATTTTCAGGTCCTACGTCACCTTAAAGTAATTTTAGCAAAATTCTAGCTAAATACATTTAACGTGTTATTTGAAATTAAATTCTATTTCAATAACCGCAAATTAAGATATTATTGAATCAGATTGACACTTTGACAGTTGGTTGGTCATCTAAAGCCATAGAAATACACGTTCGTACCTCACAACTCTAAAGATGTCTAAAGCACATGATTAATTTCAAAGTTTCAACTGATTAAATAGTATCAACCTTTGTCGTTATTTAAATAAAATTTAATTTTCGATTACACGTTAAATGCATTTAGCTAGAACTATGATCAATTCGGTCCTTTTTAACCGACTTCAAGGAGGAGGTTCTCAATTCGGTTGTATGTATTCTTTACTTGCTTGCTTTAAGGTCGTTAACGATTAGAATTTTTACCGTGTAAGTCAACCTAAAACCCGGGGAAATTATTATTACATATTTTCATATTTCCCTTGAACTAAACACAAATAAACCAGGATCGTCTTTGCGTGAACTAGCTGCCCTGATTTCTTAATAAATTACACAGCCATTTATTTTAATTGATATGATACATTCCAGGAAGCCCCATAATCGAGTTCACTTTAAACCGTAACAAAATCATATGAAAACCACCGCTTTTCCTTTCAAATACGGGGGATTTTCGCTTGAGTATTCAATAGTGAGTTATGATTTTTGTGTTCTGCAAAATGTATTGCTATGAAGCTCAATGATCCCACTTCCGCATGCTCTTAAATAAGAGTCTTAAAACTTGAGTAATAAGACTTAAAATTGTTTTATGTAGTTTTTATAGTTATGCCTTCTCGGTGTTGGGGTGAATCTCACGCTTGCAAAAGTTCAACGGCCGTCCTAGCCCCCCTCGGCTGAGAGGGGGGAGTTCACCTGACAACCAGTCATATCTCCTTTTGGTAATTAACAATAAAAAGTGACGGATTTCAGACAGGAAATGATTACGAGGATCGTTGCCTTTTTAAGGTATTAATTTTTATTTGCACTTCAAAATGAGTATTACAGAGTCTGGGTTTAAAACATTAGAATTGGATTTAATTTTTTGCTTTATTTATAACTTTAATTGAGAAACGCACCCAACAGATTTAACCCTCTTCTTATATTCCCATTTTCTTATACTTAACGCATTAAAAAATTAACATTATTAAGCAACACGTCTAACTTAAATGATTTAAACAGCCCGCGTTGTTACGAACCCGTGGCTTAGTTGGCTCCAAACGCATTGACGAGTTATTTCCTCTAAACATGGTTGACTAAGCTGAGAGAGTGGGTAGATTCTGAGCAAGTTACCTAAAAACATGTTCCAGGCACTACAGCATGCTAAATTAGTATAGATTAAACTGTACAAATCATCTTGGAAGTGAGGAGGCTCACAGCTAAGCGACGCTCACTTATCGTTTACGGTCGTGCGGGTGAAGCAACGCCTGGCGCGATGGGTGACCAATTAGTATTGTGGCAAAAATGTATTTTCGTGAGCCCCTCCGTGCTTCGGAAGGCATGTTAAGCCGTTGGTCCCAGTTACTACCTCTAGTAGCAGTCGTTAGGTCAAGTTAGAAGCCTTAAAGCGATCGGAAAACTCTAACAATAAGTGAGCCACACCACTATACGAGAAGAAGAAGAAGAAGAAGATCTAAGAAGTAAAGGCCAATATAAAAACAGCATCAGCAACTTTTTTGTTATTCAAGACAGCTCTGACTGGAACATGAATTAAGCTTGAAATTATCATAATAAGTAGTTCTATTAAGCAGCTATTCAAAAATTACTAAATAGATATTTTATGGGGAACTCTAAAATCATGTAAAATCACAATGACCACGGATTTACGTTTCAACTTTCCAAAAAATTTGCAAATTTTGTCCATAATCATTTATTTCGTGTCGTTGAACTGTGGATATAGACAATACTTACTACGAAGTCATTGTATCTATATCTTCTAAATAAATAAATAAAATAAATAAATATTACAGGACATTCCACACATCGCCATCTAGCCCCAAGTTAAGTAACTAGACTTGTGTTATGGGTGCTAGACAACGGATATACAACATAAATACTTTTCTTTTGTAAATATATACTTATAATACATAGAAACAACCAGACCACAGACAAATATCTAAGCATAAATACTTGTCTGAGGCGGGAATCGAACCCGCAACCCTGTTTTTGGCAGTCCGGCGTGGTAACCATTGTGCTAACTGGGTCGTCATATATATACTTATATCCGTCTTCTATATTTATTTTCAAGAAATCCTGTACTTGAAAACAAAACAAAAAATTAAGTTAAGAAGTAAAACACAAATTATAGTATCAAAATTCTTATCTGTCTGTTTTTCTCTTTATAACTTTGTTATTTATACAATTAACTACTTAACCTATTGAAATCTTAACTAATAGCTGTATTTTCTGAAAATGTCGTGGTATACTTTACATAAAAATCTATCAAGTAGGACTTGAGTAATTAATAAAAAACTGCGACCGCCCACGTTCTCGCGAGCACTCCTTTCGATAATCCTATTTTTATCCTTTTTTTTCCACGGGATTAAGACTCTAGACAATCTTAACGACCCAGTTGGCACAATGGTCATCATGCCGGACTGCCAAACACAGGGTTGCGGGTTCGATTCCCGGCTCAGATAAGTATTTATACTGAGATATTTGTTTGTGGTCTGGTTGTTTCTATGTATTATAAGTATATATTTACAAATCAAAGTATATAAGTAGTTTATCCGTTGTCTAGCACCCATAACACAAGTCTAGTTACTTAGTTTGGGGCTAAATAGCGATGTGTGGAATGTCCTGCAATATTTATTTATTTATTTAAAACACTATTATGTTTTTTTAAGTTACTTGTACTTGTATACAGGCTGTTTTCCGCCATTGGACCCTCTTTTTAATTGGGTCCTTTTTACGTGAGGATGGAGTAGGCTTGCCCAGCACCTACTACCCTCTCAGCTTAGTCGACCATGTCCAGAGGAGAGAACTTGTCAATACTTCTGGAGCCAACTAAGCCGCGGGTTTCACCACGATGTTTTCCTTCACCGTAAGAGCAATGTCAATTGTTTTTTTAAGTTATTGTAACTATTAGATTTCTATTTGAATTAAATAAGAAAGTCAAATTGCAACCAATCTAGACTCTTGTTATTCTACAGCCGTATTGCTTCCAAAACTCGTAACGAAAATTAGTTCGTTGAACTCCAGTGGACCTACTGGACAAATTAAAATCTATACACACGTATCTACGTTTTAAACGAAATACGAATATGTATACTTATGTAAGTCCTTTTTAACCGACTTCAAAAAAGGAGGTGGTTCTCAATTCGTCGCGTATATATTTTTTAGACTACTAAATGTAGAGTAATCCTGTCACCCTTTCAGCTTAGTTCACCGTATCCAGAAGAAATGATCATACACTCATAGGAGTACTTGCAGCAAAATTGACAAATCCCGATTTTACTAAACTTAGATTTGTTCTTTACAATTTTAAAAGAAAGCTAAAGAAATTGTGTAAAAAATTACGTTTGTTTGTTTTGAAACACTATTTTCAGGCTATTGCTGCTAATTACTAACAAATTAGTTAAAGTGAAAAACGACAAAATACTCACAAAAATATGCTACGCTCAATTTAATTAACAAATCTCAGTGTGAAACAAAAGAAATGAATAAATAAAGTTGAATGAAAACAAAAAACTTGAATATTTTCCCATGATTAAATTAATTTTATCTTCATTTCATTCAATAACAAAAGTTTTTTTGTGTTTAATTAGTGGAAGTAAATAGTTTTGAAATACAAAACGTTTGGTGCCTGTAAAAGATCATTCTTCAAAGGCATTGATTTATTATTGCAATAAAATATTGATCATTGATAATTGTTGGTGTTCAATAGTTAAAATTATAGTTGAAGTAAAATTTAATAAGCAGAAATAAGCACACATTAAATGAAAAGATTCGTCCCAGTATTCGGTTGCTAGAATAAAATATTTCTGGAAAATGGTTTTTAGTTCGCACTACTCGACAAGAGATGGCGCCCAAACATAGCTACTTTTTTCAGGCTACCTAAGTACCTATGTACAAATATTACTATAAGTTGTTATAAAAACTGCTGTTTATAAATATAAAAGTCAAAGTTTAAAAATTCTGGCTGATTTAGCCTGGCCCTCAAGACATGTTTGGAAGGTGTGTTTTTATATTCAGTAAGAGTTTTTTTGAAATTCCGTTTCCTGTAGGTCTAGCGGGTAAAGGCGCAGGCAGAAGCTAGTCATAATCTTTTGTTTCCTTTTCAATCGTCTTTTGTTTTTTTTTCGATCGTCTTTTGCTATTTTTCGATCGTCTTTTGATTGTTTTTCGACCGTATTTTGTTTTTGTTCCAAATGTATCATGACCTCTGAAAAATTGCATTACCCACCAAATGGCCTAGCGAATGGTAATTGGCCAACCAAATTACTACTGCGACAAAAACCAAATACAAAAGCTTGATTTGTGAAGTATAACACTGTTTAAGCATGTAATTCCCACCCAATTTGCATACATTTATGCCCTCAAAATATTAAACGATTTCTTTAAATCGTTCTGCAATTTCAATACAATACACGAAAATGACAGCACCATTTGGTGTCAAGCCGACGTGACAGCCAATCAAGCAAGTTTCTTGGAATCACACCCACTGCCACTGCTACACAGTGAAACACTTTATTATATAACTAAATATATATTTAAAAAATGCTTATTGCTTATATTGTCTTTTTAAGTATACTGTTTACTGCGTACTAAAAAATAAATGAATAGACTCCAAATTAGGTACTAACTGCTTAACAAGAAATAACCATGCTGATTACACATATTTTGGGATATAGTCTAGCTTAAAATTATTTGTTATATTTATCTTAAGTATATAACTGTATTCTGTTTTGTGTTCCATTCAATAAAATAACTAGCTGCTCCCCTTGGTTTGGAATTTCTCGATTAAAAGTCCTTCTCCTTCCCTTTTAAACTACCACTATGGCGATTTAAATCGGAACAAACAAACAAATACTTACCTATAAAACAAACTTTCGGATTCATATATAATATTAAGGTGAAAGGGTACCGGCGCTCTCTCCATACAGACTTAGTCGACTGTTTCCTCCTTGGATAATGATACTAGCACAAATATTTTTGGGCCTTTAAACCTATAACTCCCATGCATATTTCCCTATGTTTTGTTTTTTTTTTCATTTTCTAATTATCATAGAAATTAAGGTTTAAAAAAAATATACGGGCATGGTCATGGCAGTTATAAGTTTTATGCAACAAAAATATTTGCTCTAGTGTCATTATCCAGGGAGAAACAGTTTCTTCTTAAGTTAGGATTATAACAACCTTTTGCTCGCGACTTCGACTGCCTATGGATTGAGTTTTCCAAATTTATTTCTTAGCCCATTTTGGTTTGAGCTGTGCATTGCTGTTTCAGGCAGTAAGTCAACAAAGTCAACATTTGTAATTTTACAAATTGACTAGCTTTTGCCCGCGACTTTTTCCGCGTAGAAGTCGAAAATGGTACTAGGACTTTTTGTAAAATTTGAAGTAGATTGGACTAAGGAATCACGACGTCCCATACAAACTTTGCCCCCCCCCCCTTTCACCCCCTTAGGGGTATAATTTCGGAAAATCCTTTTTTATCGGATGCTTACATCATACAAAGAACACACCCTCCAAGTTTCAGGTCTCTACGATCAGCTGTTTAGGCTGTGCGTTGATCCGTCAGTCAGTCATTCAGGACAAAGAATTTTATAAGAATAGATTTATACTCTGTAGCCCAATAATTACAATACATATAGTGTTTATCGTTCGAATAAAATGTTCGTATCTGAAGATTCCGCTCTTCATTAACTTTTACAATCTTAGTTTTATCGTGGTTTTATCTGCTAATAACCTCTCTACGTGTTTTTTAATGAATTGCCTGTTTTTTTTTAAGTATTACGACTTTGCACTGGAAATTGGTCAGTGTCAAACTAGATTGTGCTTAAAAAACAAATTATTTTAAATGCAATGCAATATTATATAGAAAGATAGATAAACACTTTATTTGTACAACACACAAAACATTAAAAATAACAAAAAGAACGAGTAAGCTTATTAACTACGAAAAAATACAATATTATGGTCTATAAGAAATAAAAAATGAAAACCAATTAGGAAAATTTGTCTTCAAACCATGTTTTACAATACAGTTATGTACCGTCTTTATTCATAATTAAACAAAAGTTATTAAAATATCAAACCATAAACTACTGCGATATTATTTAACGACCTATGTGGCAGTGTTGCCAGCAGTGTCTTGTCAAAAATTACCTGAAATATATAAAAAGTAACCTTTTAATGTAAAAAGTAACCTTATATTTTTTAGTAAAATTTATTAAAAGTGATTAGATGTTAAAATTATAGTTAATTCAGTTGCATTTTTTGTACGTTCTCGGTCGATTTTTGTCGTTAGGTGGATTTAATTGTACCCACTTTTGAAAAGCAGTTTTAATGCAGTTTTATGAATTTTAGCGATTTTTTCCAATAACTGTCATATTTTCATGATACGTTTCGTGAGCTTTATCACATTTTTAAACATATATATTTGCTAGAGATTTTTTTGAATGCATTTATCAACAATGCATTAACAATGACATGACATGAAAAAACATTTAAAGAGCAATCCGTTCCACGTTCGTTTGCAAAAAAAAAAAAATTTTTAATTCCGAAATGTTACCTAAAAGCTACCTTTTGAATAGTGTAACCTAAAAGTAACTAGACAGGCTTAAAAATCACCTAAAACGTTACAAAAGTAACCTTCTGGCAACGCCGCTCTGTGGTGCAGTGGGTGAACACCTGCCTCCGACGCAGAAGTTTGCTGGTTAGATTCCAGCCGTCAAGCAAGTATTTGTGTACAGATATTTATTTCTGTAAATAAAACTTTATGGTGGTCTGAGTATTTCTATATGTAATATTAAGATTTACAAAAAAAAACAGTATGTAAGTATTCTATATCCGGTATTTGGTCACCATAACACAAACCTAGTCAATGTCGAAGACTAAGTTATAATTATTGTCTTCCTTCATTAAATCTCATTGAAACATCTTACAAACTAGCTGTCTTAAAAGATGGCGATGAATTCTGTCTTGCAATATTAATTTGAAAGCACAAACAGCATCCAAACATCATAGAATTGCAAATGGCAATTGTAAATGCGTTTGCAACAAAAGGAGCCAGAGTAAACATCAGTTAACACAAGCCTACCCTTTGTATAAATAACCATGGTTATAGCTAGCTGGAGTTTACTGGGCTAAAAGTTGAACGAACCTAGGCATAGCTCGTCTCATTGCTCACACACACATACACAGTCTACCCACAGCTATAATACACAGACAACACACAGATGGAAAACGAAGCGTGAGAAATGTTGATAACTCACTTGTGTACTGAGCACAGACCTCACTTCCGACTTGAAGTCGAACTTTATATCAACACGTTTACCAAAAACCGAGGCGTGAGTGAACGAACTGGGTGTGTGTGTGTGTATGTGTGTGTTGTGTGTGGGTGTGCTTTGACCGAACCATTTGTCCCGATCACCATGAATATTCGTGACGCGTCATTCGAGACAAATTGATTGTAAACTTTATAATTTATAGTCAATCGCGATTTAAACTGGCAATACTTTAAATAAAATTTAATAAAACTAATCCTATTCCTTTTAGCGATAAGGCCACTCTTTGTACGATATTGTTTAGTTTTTAGAAATTAAGATTAAATTCTATTAAATAGCGCTCTTTAAGAGGAAAGGAGGGCTCTCTCCATACAAACGTAGTCGACTGATTTCTCTATGGATAATGACACTAGAGCAAATATTAGTGTTGCTTAAAACTTATAATTGCCATGACCAAGGGGCATGACAGTTAAGTTCAAACGTTATAACTGCCATGCCCCTTTGGTGATTTTTTTTCTTTGTTTTTTAAATTTTAATTTCTTTGATAATCAGAAAATATAAAAAGCCAATACTTAGGGGCATAGTCATGGCAGTTATAGGTTTTATAGCACAAAAATATTTGTGCTAGTGTCATTATCCAGGGAGGAAACAATCGACTACGTTTGTATGAAGAGAGAGTCGGTAACCTTTCCTCTTAATGATAAGAACCCATGGACATGACTTATATTGTTTAAAGGAAATATGCTTTGTTGTCACTTGTACCATTATCAGTTCCATGCATACATTACCTTCATTACCTTTAAAAAATTTGTAACCTTAACCTATGGGAGCATGATCAAAAAAAATAAAAATCCCCATGAGTTTCTTGTGTCTTCTTCTCATTGGTGGGGCGTTCCGAAGACACACTTCTTAACTGAGATAGATCTTTAATTAGGGTTCTGTACCCAAAGGGTGAAAACGGGACCCTTTTACTAGGACTCCACTGTCCGTTTGTTTGTCTGTCTGTCTGTCACCAGGCTGTATCTCGTGAACCGTGATAGCTAGAAGTTGTATTCACAGATTATGTATGTATTTCTGTTGCCGCTATAACATCAAATACAAAAAAAGAGAAAATAAATATTATGTGAGCTCCCATACTTACCTGGTACGGAACCCTTCGCACGCGAGCCCGACTCGCACTTGTCCGTTTTTTTTAATCCAGTAGCTAGTGATGTGTAAGTGGTGTTGCCATTTATCGAGGCATATGTATGTATGTATACTTTTTTCCGCAACTAGACTCTTTTTAATTGGGTCCCTTTTGCGTGAGGATGAAGTAGGCTTGCCCAGCACCTACTACCCTCTCAGCTTAGTCGACCGTGTCCAGAAGAGAGAACTTGTCAATACTTCTGTAGCCAACTAAGCCGTGGGTTTCATCACGATGTTTTCCTTCACCGTAAGAGCAATGTCAATTAGCGCACATAATTTTTTCCGCCTGAGATTCGAACCCACGACCTTCAGAATGAACGTCGGGGTATCTACCACTAAGCCAACACCGCTCTTTATCTTTATCAAGGCTAGTACTTTTTTAAGCAAGCTTTATCAAGCACGTTGGTAGATGTTAAAAGATGTATTATGAGTCGAGTATTACTTGCACACTCCTATTGAGTTATGTAACCCTGGTACTCGGGATCTTGTTTACGCATACATTTGTACAAGTTTTTTTTAGTTTAAAATAACCAACCGGCTTGACGGGATCATTTCTCAGTACCTCTTTGCATTTCCGCGTTGAGAAATGTAAATAAAAAGGGCATTCGCGGCTAAATTAAAGAAAAAATACGACATTGTGTGGAATAAACTTTTTAAAATAAAGCCGTTTAAATCATACATAGGTACAGTCGGACTCAGAATTGCAGACCCACTGTAGAGTTCTAATATTACAATTATTGGAATGTTTTTATCTATAGGTACAGTCTAGGTACAAGCCCTCGGTAGAGTTATAAAATTACTATTATTGGCATGTTTTCATTCAAGAATTTTTGTTTGATAAATTGATGAGTTAAACTTCAACTAAGGCAGGTGCCTAGAATCTTGCTTTTGTTGAAAACATTCTTATAACAGCCGTTTTGAAGCTCTACGGTGGGTCTGCAATTATGCAGCCGACCGTACATAATATAAAAAGCTTTGCCCTGACTTATGGATCAACGCACAGCCTAAACCGCTGATTGTATAGACATGAAACTCGAAGTGTGTTCTTTGTATGACGTATAAGAAATTATTTTCTGAAATTCTACCCCTTAGGGGGAAAAATGGGGCAAAGTTTGTATGGGTTTCCTTGGTCCATTTTAGACTTTTACGCGGACGAAGTCGCGGGCAAAAGCCAGTCTATAATAAACTCATAAGTTGAAAGACTTTAAACTTGAACTCGAGCAAGACCTTAGAATCTTGCACAAGTCGAAAATATTTTAATAATAGCAGTTTGAAGCTCTACGGTGGGTCTGCAATTCTGAGTCAGACCGTACATGAACGAAAAATAAATGCGTGAAATTAGAAAAGAATTCGTACCAAGGGAAAGCGAGCGGATATATCACGAGCCGAATCATCTGATAGGGAATGAAACCTTTCTTAGATTCTGTGAATCGGGCAAAAGCTGCGCTGGAAAGGCCACGTTAAGAAAATGCCCCGTTTTTAGAGCCACAAAAGCTATAACAAACTGGAGAACCCTAGCAACAGAGACCATATTATGGTAAGCCAAAGACTGCATCGAGGAGGACCTGACTGCTCTGAGCCCAGCAGAAGATAGTATCTTCAATTGACTATCTTCTGCTGGGTTTAGAGCTCTTGTGGTAGACTAAGAAATAGCTTAAAAAAAAATATATACAACCGAATTGAGAACCTCCTCCTGTTTTTGAAGTCGGTTAAAAATTAACAAATTCGCACATTCGTAGCCGGCCTACGGATGTCGTAGCGCGCGTAGCACCACTCTGCGCTCACTTCACGGAAATGTTCGAAGTTTATCATTGTACAACGCGGATAATGAGCATTTTGCACGCAAAATTAATAAATTATGGTATTTGAGACTTATATAACGTTTCTTAAGGTAAAGGGTACCGGCGCTCTTTCCATACAAACTAAGTCGACTGTTTTCTCCCTAGATAATGACACTAGCACAAATATTTTTTTGCCATAAAGCCTATAACTGTCATGACTATGCCCCTCTATGTTTTGGTTTTTTTCATTGCCTAATTATCATAGCAGTTAAGATTTACAAAATAAACAAAGCATAAAACGGGGCATGGTCAATCGTCATGGCAGTTATAAGTTTTATGCAACAAAAATATTTGCTCTAGTGTCATTATCTAGGGAGAAAACAATCGACTACGTTTGTATGGAGAGAGCCCCCGGTACCCTTTCCTCATAATTAATTATGGTATTTGAGACTTATATAACGATTCTTAAGGTCTTCGCCCACTATATCGGATAATATTACATTTTTTTAAATAATCAGATCGTCACATTTTGTAAACTTCACCCGCCAAGTAGCCAAAGACATTAAAATGAAAATCAAACAATGCGTGTCAGCTATAGAATTTTAAGTTCGTAAGGTCTTCTCATTTCTCTGGTGTCAGCCAATGAACAAGCTAAGGCGAAAATAAAACTATTCGTGTCAGCCGAGTGTCATTTCCAATAACTTTTAGAAACTACAAAATTGAGCTATTTCATTTGATTTGCCCATTATTTGCCATACTATGTCTATTTACAGGAATCGATGTTTAAAGATATATGAAATTATATAGAGTGAATTTTGTGGGTTTATTACGCTGGATCGAAACACGTTTCCACTTGAGAGCGATGTTGGCTTAGTGGTAGATACCTCGACTTTCATTCTGAAGGTCGTGGGTTCGATTCCCGGCCGGCCGTGCACCAATGTATTTTTCTTAAGAAAAATACAGCCTGTATACAAGTACAAGTACGTTTCCACTTGTTACATTTGAACTATGACGACTCACCAACTATTCAATAAACCTAACAATCAATTCATACAATGTTTGTTATGCCTTTGTTTATTTACTCAGTGCTACATTTCACCTAAACACTGTTCCACTAAGTTTATTTCATCCGAGCACTATTACACCTATTTTCATTTCATATTTAGAAATTTACAGGTTTGATTCCTGGATAGGGTAATGAATTTTCCAAAATCTATTATTGCAGTTTTATTTTTTATCAAAATCGCGCTGCATACAGCATTTTCCGCTATCTATACTAATATTACAAAGATTATGTGCTTTTTTGTTTGTAACGAATAGCCTCCGAAACTACTGAACAAATTTTGATGAAACTTGGTATGAGAATACATTGATTCATTGGAAATAACATAAGTTACTTTTTATCCCGATATTGACAAGGGATCGGGAGTTATGCGGGTGAAACCGCGGAGCACTGCTAGTCACTTATAATTAGGAAATTTCCCTGAAGGCTTATAAAACTCAGCCTGTAATAATCTGTATACCTGTGAAAGAAACTTCTTAAATTTATTTAATTCTTAAATCTTTAAATTTCATGCCTTGCAATGGGCAACATGTGGATGCTATACCTAATTTTAAGAGCACCTATGTACACAGATTTAGGCAAATAAATGTTTTGTATTTTTAAAAGAAAAGAAAAATGGTTGTTTGTTTGACTTTAAATCTCAGCGCTGTTCATCGAGCGATGAGCGATTTGGAATCTGAAAAAAAGCAAATCTGAGTAAAAGCTATTAGTAACTTTTTTGCATAGAAAAAGAAAGCTGCAGTTAAAGTGACGATACAGTATTTTCTAACAATAACAGTGAGCCCCCACACCCGTATAGTAAATAAATATCATAGATTAAAAATTGTATAAAGATCACCGTGATGGCGATTGTTTTGTTGAACTAAAACGTTACATAAAACACCTTTTATTTCCAGACGGTGCTACCGCTTTTATACAGTTTATTATCCCACTATTGTTTTTAGCTAGTTAAAAGTTCCGTTACCAAGCATAATATCGTTCAGCCCCTGTTAAAAACTGTCACACGTGAAATGGTAATTTTAAATTGAGAATAATCACTTCTGATCGTTAAAAAATGCTAGTTTTTTAATCCTAAAATCTTACTAATATTATACTATTGCCCACGACATCATACGTGTGTTTTGTTTCATATACTGAAACCTTTCTCGAGAACCACTCTATCGATTTTTGAAAACAGTATGAAAATCGATGAGCAGTTTTTGAGTTTATGCTGCAGAAAGACGCATCGGAGGACTTTGTTTTATAATATCTAGTGATAGTGATTACAACGATGTTTATGTAAATAATTTGCAAACTTTTTGTAAGTTGCACAAGATTAACAGATGGCTTTAGTAAAACGCACAATATTTTGTATGGGCGTTGTTGTATCTATATACAATAGTAAATCTGTGGTATTATGCACGCATCCGGGGTGAACGGCCGTGGATGGAAATGTTGGAAACTCGTCGCTAGCAATTAATGCGAGACGATGCCGACTGCCGACTCATACTGGATCCCGGAAAACTCACCGAGGAAAATCTATGACTACCTACTATCTACCTTATTTATTACAAGTCTAGCAGCGCTCCGCGGTTTCATACGAGTTTTCGTTAAATAGCGCTCTTTAAGAGGAAAGGAGGACTCGTTCCATACAAACGTAGTCGACTGTTCCGTCATTGGATATTGACACTAGAGCAAATATTATTATTGCATAAAACTTATAACTGCTATTACCAAGAGGCATGGCAGTTATGACTTATATATAACTGCCCTTTGGTGTTTTTTTATATTTTGTTTTTTTAAATCTTAATTTCTAAGATAATGAGAAAATGAAAAAAAAACATAGGGCAGTTATAGGTTTTATGGCAGAAAAATATTTGTGCTAGTGTCATCATCCAGAGAGGAAACAGTGGACTACGTTTGTATGGAGAGAGAGCGGGTACCCTTTCACCTTAACGAAACCTCGTCCCGAAGTTTTAGGTAAATATCATTGCGCGGTCATTACTACGACGGGTGGCCAATTAGTAGTGTGGCAAAAATGTGTTTTCGTGAGCCCCTCCGTGCTTCGGAAGGCACGTTAAGCCGTTGGTCCCGGTTGCTACCTCTAGTAGCAGTCGTTAGATCAAGTTAGAGGCCTTAAGGCGATCTGAAAACTCTAACAATAGGTGAGCCACACCACTATACGAGAAGAAGAATAATGTAACATCTTAAGTTAATTAATTTACATAAAATAGTAATTAATTAAATAAATACTAGCTGCCCCGTCAAACGTTGTTTTTCTCCATACAAAAAAAAACAAGAGGAAAAATAGATATTGTTCGATTCTCGACCTAACGAAAATTTCATACAAATCGGTTCAGCCGTTTAGGTGGAGTTTGGCAACTAACACCGCGACACGAGAATTTTACACAATGTGTTCCCTGAGAAGGGGTTTTAATACAAAAGAGGGTTGTTCTAGACGTCTATGCGAAAAACTTTTGTTCTACGACATTTGGTAATACAACACAACAGCTGATTTTCAAGTGAAAATTCCCTCACAAAAATTTGTTTTTATCAGTCAGTCCTGTCTGACTGACTGATAAAAACAAATGAATTGGGCTAAAATTTCGCATACAAATAGCTGTAATAGAAATCAGCCATTTTTCAAACCCAACACGAATAAAGTCGCAAATAAAAACTGGCTTCAAATAAATTGAATAAAAATATTACACTAATCTTTGCATCGTCATTCGATTACTATGTATCGATACCCTATTCGATATAAACATCGTTATCGATTCGTAATGACGAGTTGGTTTCTGCCATGGCAATGTCGATAGCTTGATAGTGTTGGGACAGGGCTGTAATCTATTTACGATTAATCGAATGATATTTAATTTGATAGAAGAACTGGGTTAGAGAACACATCACTAAGCCTTGAGTGAATAGCCTTTTAGGCGAGCATGTTACTTCCTCGACCTCATTTTTGCTTCCCATCTGGCGAGATGAGACCACATAACACCAGATGGCTTCAAAATAAGCTTGCTTTTGGTCAAAAGTCTAAACATTATCCCTATATAATCTATAGGGATAGTGTTTAGACTATAGTTCACGAAGGTTAATGTATTAGTACCTGGATGACCGAGCTTTGCTCGGTTTTTTTTTTTGTTACTTTGTCTAACCTCAAAGCAAACACTCATTGACTTCGTGTTACTTAACAACGCCATCTGCTGGAATAACTTTATTGCTCACAAAAATAGTATTAGTAGTTCGCCAATAAATATCAGGAAGAGTCATATTTTTCAGACAAAAAAAAAGTAAGTTTCGATAAAACACGAATAAAATGACATTTTCTAAAAATGATTCCTAGCTAGATCGATTTATCGCCCCCGAAACCCCCTAACCCTATATACCAAATTTAATGAAAATCGTTGGAGCCGATTCCGAGATTCCAATTACAAGAATTGCTCATTTAAAGATATAAGATAAGATATGGGAAAACCTCTTGGGCTCTTACTTGTTTTGTAAAAGTACAGTGTGCAAATAAAAATAATCGCTGTTATTTCACAAAATGTAACTATTTTCACCACTAAATTATTTCCATACCACAAAGTATCGTGCATCATTTTACGATCGATCCTAATAGGCAATAGACAACCCTACCAGGAAAACATGAGATGGAACAAGTTTCCCTCGACTTCCTACTGCAATTGCGATCTGCTGGCACTGGGCTAAAAGTTCGATGACCGGACCACCACTTCAGCTTGATAGATAACAACTTTTTATTAAATTCTAATAAAGAACTTTGTTTTTCTAAGAACCTATTTTTGGAACGTAGTTCCTTATGGCGCGTTGCGAAAGGGGGCTAGACGGGAAAAACTAAGACCAAAAATTGTAACGACACTTTTTGATTTTATTACAATTCCTTCACTAATTCATCGAAAGAAACTTCGTTCCAGGGTATCCCTTGACACCTCTCAAGTATTATTTTTTTATAATTGTTCTACAAGAAGCCAATAATTTCTGAAAATGACTACATAGGTACTTATACAATCCAGTTAATAGTTTAGAAAAAAAAACCACAGTAAAGTAATAATGAGTTTTATTTAGCTCAAAACAATAAATAATTTAATTTAGAAACAATTTTATTTTACCATTTACGCAAATTAACTCCTTTGAAATGATAATTATAACACAAATATAAAAAAGTAAAAGCAAAGAGATTAACACTGGCCAGCAAGGTACTAGGAGCTCATAACAACAAAGGAGATCTTAACAAAAAGTATAAAAGTGAGTTAAAAACTATTATGAGGAATTTTATTACGAATTTCGACTGCATGCACTTATATTTCTAAAATTATACTTTATAGATTGCTGTTTATAGGAAACTGGCTTTACCCCCGACTTCGTCCGCATATTGGTTGAATTTTCTAAAATCCTTCCTTTTTTCATAGCTCTCTGTGTACCAAATAGCCTAATCAGTCTATTGCCTAAGCTGTGCGTTGATAGTTAGTCAGAAAATTTGAATTTTGTATTTGTAGATAACCATAGCTGCGTCCCGCGGTTTCACCCGCGTAAGTGCTGATCCCGTGGGAAAATAGGTGTAAAAATAGCCTATATAACTTTCAATGAATATCGGTCCAGTATTTTCGGAGCCTATTGGTTACAAACAAATGAAAAAATCATTCTTTATTTTATAAGTGTAGAAATATGTTGATCTAACTAAAAATGATGCAGAAGATGTAATTTAGCTATCCGTCCTATCCTAGAGCTAACTCAAGCATGCTTAGCTTGATTGTCGCTTTTTGCATCAAACATAATATGTAAAAAGTACCCCAGCGATAATCAAGCTATCGACCAAGCCAAGCTTAAAAAATCCCCATCACATCTGTACTCGGCTTGACACTTGATAGCGACTAAAAGCGGTTTTATTCACCACAAACAAGTAGTTATTAGTACCGAAGCCAATACAGTGGTAGCCATAAATTAAAACAATAACCGTACATTAGATAAATCTTTGACTACCCACAAATCCAACTGTCTCTGCGTCTGACATAATCTGAAGTCATGATTACTGCGAGATCCATGGCCGTCTCGTTTTGGTCATGCGCCTAGCGATGCGACATGTTCACGTTAGTTCCTGCATTACCTTCTCTATGTAGCTTGGTTTTGTAACTATTACGGATTTACTGATATTTACTGCTCAGTATTACTATTAGATTGTTAAGAGGAAAGGGTACCGGCGCTCTCTCCATACACACGTAGTCGACTGTTTCCTCCCTCGATAATGACACTATAGAGCAAATATTTTTGTTGCACAAAACCTATAACTGCCATGACTATGCCCCTATGTCTTGTTTTTATTTTTATTTTCTAACTATAATAGAAATTAAGATTTGAAAAACAAAAATATGTATTTGCTGTACAGTGTCATTATCCAGGGAGGAAACAGTCGACTACGTTTCTATGGAGAGAGCGTTGGTATCCTTTCCTCTTAAATATGACCATATTAATTTATAATTTTACCAATTTCGATGTCGAAAATTCATGATTTGAATGTTACTTCTTCACTGGCGATAATTCGGTTGACCCTTAACGGCTCCCCTAACGGATCCCTGTCAAGAATTATTAATTCATGGTTTGAACTTTACTTCTTCACCAGACAGAAAGTGAAAAAATGACTAGTTACCCAAAAAAAACTTCTAGAAGCAAGAAAAAAATCTCATCCTTAAATCTTTTTTGCTTTAAGTAAAATGTTTAAAATTATAAGCAGTATTCTTAATTCAAAAGCAATATCATTAAATTAAGAAAGAATACTCCTTATTATTTTCAAGAACATTTAATAAAACCAAGAAATTATTCTCTAGCGTCTATAGAGAAAGGATTATTTGTTGCTTTAGAACACATTTTTTTCAGTAATTTTTAAATTTGTCAAAGGTGTCATCTTTTTAAACTGAAATTACTGAGTGTTTTTTTGACTGTACAATTTATAAACCTACAAAAGCTGACATAAATCTTCATAAACCACGCACTACGACCAAGCAAGGGCTATCAATTTACTTAATGTTGAATGAACTTAGTAAAACCATAAAAACCGGCTCCACCCACACAAAACATGAGACAATGAAGAATTTACACGGCCATTTCAACAAGACCTGTCGGTATGTCTGTTCATCTTTGAAAACGCAGCCGTGGAAATGATATCGTCTTTTGTTTCTGTTTTCCTTGAACTAGGGGAGATGAGATTGAAAAATTCCGACGAATATAGGGAAGCCATGGGGATCCGCGAGCCGCTCCAATCCAATTTTTAAATTAGCGGGGCCCGACAGGCGTGAAAAAGTTTTCGACAGGGATCGTCGGAAGTAGGGGATCCGTTAGGGGAGCCGACGGGCGTTAACCTGTTTTTCTACCCTTTCTGCATTTGTAAACTAAATAATTTACGATCATTTCTATGAAACCGAAGTAACAAGTGACATAAACCTAACAATTGTCAGCTTGTACTTTTCTCTTCGGTTGGGTCCCTTTTGCTTGACGATGGGGTAGGCTTGCACAGCACCTACTACCCTCTCAGTTTAGTCGCCCGTGCCCAGAGAAAATAACTTGTCAATACATCTGGACCCAACTAAACCGCGGGTTTCATCACGATGTTTTCCTTCACCGTAAGAGCAATGTAATATCGCACATTTTTTTAAGAAATACCATTGGTGCACGGCCGGGATTCCATGACCTTCGAAATTAAAGTTGAGGTATGAAAGAAGAGACCAACACAGCTCTTCCGGTAAAGTACAATGCTGACAAAAATGTTTGTTATACAATTTGCAGCGGGCTATAAGACTTATGATGCTTCTTTAGTTTCGTCGCAGGAGGCACTTAAAGGATTGTATAACATTGCATTTACAAAAAATACCCTCAAAAACAGCTTTTGGTATTCTAAAGCATTTTTTTGTAATCGAAATGACATTGAAATGTAATTTAAACAATGTTAATTAAGAGAATTGGCCTTCTGGTAGCCTAGATTATTTTTTTTCGGAGATTTTTGTAGAAATATTGATTGATGTGTTTGTAAATATAGTACTTAGTTGGTAGAGGTCTTTTTAAAATGGTGGTTGAATTGTGTAGGTGCTATTTGTCCCGTATTTGTATGTGTGAACTTTTTTCTCTATTCAAGTAAATATAAAATTCAAAGTTCGTATCGGTTTCGTAATTCTACGTGTTGTATTGCGATGTAAATGAATTATTAGTTGGTTATACCATCAGAAAGGGTCAATAGAAAATTCAAGAAAATTTTCAGGTTAGATATTTGAAAAATTATTACGAAGTTAAATATAAAAACTTGTTTTACAACAAGATTAAAAAATACATCATCAAAGACAAATTAAAATCGATATAATATCGAGATATCGACAAAACTCGTCTCGTTTGACTATCGATATAGACAACGTAACCGTCAAAACTACCAGGCGCTCATAACAACACAAAGGTAAACTATTTCGACAGTCGAACGCTCAATAAAAACTTCTAAACTTGAACATAACACGGGAGAGGGACGCAGCTATCTGCGCCGTCAACTATCTCCCTCACTTTACGTCAGTTGACAAGCACTGGGTGAACGAACTTGGAGAGTTTACTGGGCTAAAAGTTGAATGTACCTCCGTTCGCGGACATTACGAACAAGATACCAACTTTACCATACATTACAGGTTATAGAATGACTGAAATAGCTTCGCGAATATCTTCAATCGTCGCTCTTATGTATACTGTGATAAAATTCATATTCGCAGAGCAATGTGTAAGAGTTAATTTGTTTTAGAATTGAGATGCTAGTTTCTCACGACTACCACTACGTTTGCAAGTCGGTAGTGAGACGCATGTGCGGATGAGTGCCATCTATCTATGTGTGCTTCGTGATGCTGTGTATAATATACTCTTGAAAATAATTTCGCGGTCACACAGACCCGGCGCGAGTTCACACAACCTGCACCACCTGTCTCTCTTGCTCGCCTGGTTATTTATATCTATGAACCTATGTAACATTATCTATTTAATAAAAAATGCTTAGGTACAAAAATACATACAGCCCGTGGACCCGTAATTCACATTTAGGGTAAAAAAGGGACCCTTTTACTAAGTATACTTTCTGTCTGTCTGTCTCTAGGCTGTATCTCATAAACCGTGATAGCTAACCAGTTGAGATTTTCACAGATTATTTATTTCTGTTGCCGCTATAAAAACAAAAGACGGAATATAATGGTTGGGAACCCTTCGTGCGCGAGTACGACTCGCACTTGGCCGGTTTTTTCTTTTTCTTTTTCTTTAATCGGTCCAGTCATCCTCCATTTTATCATCACCCGTCACTAAGAGGTAGAATTTTAAAATAACCCTTAGTGGATTTTACAAAGAGCACACCCTCCGTTCATATTTCTAGGACCAGCGGTTTTAAGGGCTTATTCCCAAAGGTCGGGTTATATCGGTCTTTGAATTTTTAGTCATATCATAGATTTCCGGAAAAGAATCTAAGCTTTGTCTATTTTTCTTATGTGCGCTAATTGACATTGCTCTTACGGTGAAGGAAAACATTGTGATGAAACCCGCGGCTTAGATGGCTCCAGAAGTATTGACAAGTTCTCTCCTCTGGATATGGTCGACTAAGCTGAGAGGGTAGTAGGTAGGTGCTGGGAAAGCCTACTCCATCCACACGCAAAATGGACCCAATTAAAAAAAAAGATTTTTTCTATAGGATTCAGCAATCTAGGTATAAACTATTAAATCGACCTAGGCAGATTAATGAATTTGAGATAATGCTATTGCTAAGAAGATAAATACAAAACTTAAGAGGAAAGGGTACCGAGCGCTCTCTCCATACAAACGTAGTCGACTGATAGAGCAAACATTTTTATTGCATAAAACTTATAACTGCCATGACCATGGCCCTATGTTTTGTTTATTTTTTATTTTTTTTTGTATTTTAAATCTTAATTTACATGATAATTAGAAAATGAAAAAACCTAGGACATAGGGGCATAGTCATGGCAGATATAGGTTTTATGGCACAAAAATATTTGCTCTAGTGTCATTATCCAGGGAGGAAACAGTCGACTACGTTTCTATGGAGAGAACACCGGTACCCTTTCACCTTAATGCAAACAAATATAAATGATACTGCCTGTCTATATGCATAAATCACGCTAAGCCAAAACTTCACACTTATTTTATGTCTTCACATGATTTGTGCATAAAGCCAGGCAATGACATATTTATTTATAAGTTTCGTAAATGTCTACTTAGACCTTAGACTCTTGTAGAGCTATCGTAACATATAAGTAATGTGAAAATGGCCTCTGTGAAAAACAATGGACGCAAACTGAGTGCATGCAAAGACTTATGAATCGATCAATTGCTCGATGGGGGCCAAAATACGTTTTTTTTCTTTTCTTTTTCAATAGTTTGATGGCATTGCATATTTGGTTGCGGTAAAACGAAAAAATACGAGTTAAAATCTGATTTAGGGTCGCAAGAGAAACAAAAGATGATTGAACCTGGAAGCAAAATAAGACGATCGAATCTAGAAGCAAAAAAAAGACGATCGAACCTAGAAGCAAAAAAGACGATCGAACCTAGAAGCAAAAAAAGACGATCGAACCTAGAAGCAAAAGAAGACGATCGAACCAAAAGCAAAATACGTTCGAAACAAAAGCAAAAGACGATTACTACTAATTAAAGAAATTAAAGAAATTAAAGACGATCGAATTCCCGTTCTCAATTAAGTTAAACTATTACTTGTGCGCCACCACCACCACTACCATAAATAATTACAAATACCTTCCACAAATAATAATACTTAACTAATTTGTCGCTAAGCATAAGAATTGCAAAAAAAAGCATAATGAAATCGAAAGCTCCTACAAAACACCTGTCTTCGTTACATGTAAGCAATAAAACATCTGCGTTTTTTAAATAGCCTTGCATAATGAAAATGGAGTGTAGTGTTTTGTTTATTAATAACAGCGTCACTCCCGATCCCGTAGGAATATCGGGATAAAAAGTAGCCTATGTTATTGCCAATGACTTCTTGTCCATCCAAAGGTTGCCTGGAAAAGATCGCTTTAAGCGATAAGGCCGCCCTTTGGAAGACTTAAGCTTTGTTTTTATTTAATACTAGCTGCGTCCCGCGGTTTCACCCGCGTGAGTCCCGATCCCGTGGGAAAGATAAAAAGTAGCTTATGTAATCCAGGTCTCCAGCTATCTACATACCGAGTTTCATTGCAATCGGTCCAGCCGTTCTCGAGTTATAAGTGTTGTAACAAACACGACTTTATTTTATATATATAGAAGATTATTTGAAAATGGTGTCTACAATAAAGAATTTATTTATCTATCTATCTATGAATCAGTATATCCTCATGGCAAGTTTCATCAAAATTGGTCCAGTAGTTTCGGAGCCTATTTAATGCAAACATACAATCATACTTTTCCTCTTTATTATATTAGTTTAAATGTACCCGTCTTAGAGCTAGTAGTAGAGGGAAATCCGTTCAGTTATTTTTGGATGGATGCATGATTTTAACCAACATTTTCAACAATAATTTCCATATTTCAGCCACAAAATTAAACTAAATAAACCTTGTATCGTGAATCTATTGAAAAACCGTATGAATATCCGTTCAGGCAAGTTTTTGAGATTGTCCATAGATAGATAATCATAATAAATATTGCAGGACATTCCACACATCGCCATCTAGCCCCAAGCTAAGCAACTAGGCTTGTGTTATGGGTGCTATACAACGGATATACTACTTATATACTTTTCTTTTGTAAATATATACTTATAATATATAGAAACAACCAGACCACAGACAAATATCTAAGCATAAATACTTGCCTGAGACGGGAATCGAACCCGCAACCCTGTGTTTGGCAGTCCGGCATGGTGACCATTGTGCCAGCTGGGTCGTCAATAGAGGCATGACGCCATACTTTTGAAGGCATGATAGCAATTCAATTTCTTATGTATTAAAATTAACAAATCTTGTCAATATAGGTAACCAAGTAAGTTGTACTTTTGTTTATTCTGTAAACAAAATTCGCAAATGGTTTAAAGTTTGAGAAAAGAAAACTTAAATAATAAGTTAGTGACATATCTTTTCACGAGAAAATTTAACATCCTTTTTGTTAATACAGAACTAGCTTTTGCCCGCGCCTTCGTTCGCGTAGAAGTCGAAAATGTACCAAGGAATGACGTTGTCCCATTCAAACTTTGCCTCCCTTTTTCACCGCCTTAGGGGTACAATTTCTGCAAATCCTTTCTTGTTGGATGCCTACGTCATACAAAGAACACACCCTCCAAGTTTCAGGTCTCTACGATCAGCGGTTTAGGCTGGGCGTTGATCCGTCAGTCAGTCAGTCAGTCAGTTATTCAGGACAAAGAATTTTATATGGATAGATAATACAGATAAATTACAATTGTAGTATTTTCTAATAAAGGCTTTCGCGACTTGAACTCATAATTATATTTATTTTCACGGATATAATCGCGTATTAATAAAAACCGCGATTATATCCGTTAAAATAAATTTATTATGATATTAAAAATGGTTATATTTAGCATTTTGGTCACCAAAAATTTAACACTTTGTTTATTTTTATTCTGCTAAAGAAATGTTGTTGGCAACTTTCTCGAGTAAATAAGAGCAGATGAGGTCGCCGAACTTGATTTTGAAATTTTGAGAGTTACCTCTCTACCAATGTCAACTTTCTGATTGTCGCATGTGAAATTATGATGATGAAATGATTAATTCAGATGGCAATACCATTAGATTTAGGTACGTCATCAACCACTCATCAGAACCAAAAAAAATACTTGTTTAAAGCTATTAAGTAATAGAAATTCGTTCTGAGTTGACAACTTATCTATACTTAAAGTAAGTGATACTTAAAGTATAGATTTATAAAAAAAAATCTTTTTATAATTAAAAAGTTTTTTGTTTTTTTTTGTTTGTAACGAATAGGCTCCGAAACTACCGGGCCAATTTTGATGAAACTTGGTAAGAGGATACATTGATTAATTGGGAGTAACATACTTTATTTTTATCCCGATATTAGAAGATTCGTTAGTAGCTTTAAGACCCCGAAATTGTACACGTCAGGAAAGACAGACGCAGGCAACTGATTCCATTCCCTTGCTTTACTAAGAAAGACGAAGCAAAACATTTAGTGCTGGTGTCTGGGATTGCTAAGCTTACACTCTTAGCAATCCCAGACACCAACTAACTATTACTTTAACTATTTAAATAATTTTCGATCAGTATGTGAGTGGATAGAGGTCGTACCAGATAAGCACGTCATTAGTAATGCTTTTCCACTAGTTTCAATTTCGTTTAGTTTCAATTACCTGCTCTTGACGTGAAGATAGCAAATTAATACAAAATACAAAGATACGTTGGGGCACCGCACACAACACCTGAGGCATTGACCACCCCTGATAGATCGTCTTACTACGAATCAAACGTAGCGCATTGACTATTTACCATGACACTGAATGAATAGGATCGGCCAACACGCGAGCTATGAACTACACTATTGACTATAAATACGCCACTTCAAAAGAATTGAGTGACTTTTATCGAGCTTCACCAAAATTGAATGAAGTTTATATAACAAATGTATATCTACCTACATCAACGGTTAGTACCCATTCTATATGTATGAATGAATGATTGAGAGTTTCTCCTCGTCTGAACGGTTGACCCATTTCCTCAACTCTTACTTACCATTGATGACCTAAAAACAGGCCATAACTTTCTTCGACTCCGGAAGGTTAATGAAAGTGATAGATAAAACCAAAAGTGAAGCCACCCTGAAGGCCATCAGCTCGGCCTACCACAATACTTAACAATTTTTAGGTCGTAGAAAGTAGTGAAAGTCCAACCGTGATCTACTCTCTATCTCCCTAAGCACTTTTTATTGTGCTCTTGACATTCAACGTTCATTTCTAATTTGATTTTTTTAAATTTAAACTTTATTGTAAAAGTTTATAAAAACGAAATACAAATGTTTTGAAACTAGGTCAATATGGACACTTCTTTTGATTACAATATAATGACGATTTCATTTCGGATCGCACGCAATTTCATTTGAAATTGAGTCTTTTCTATTCACAAACAAATAGTAGCTAAAGTGGATTTGACATTCAAAAGAGACAAGAATAAGTTTTGCTACGCGGAATTATTAAGTTTGAGAAACAGTATGTTACTCGATTAACTTAGACTAATGAGACAAATCTAAGGATACTTAACTACATTAATTAAAGAAATCATACGAGTGGTTTGGAAGGTATGAATGAATAAGAAACAAACAAACAAACATACAAGGATAGACGCGAATAACATAACCCTTGCAGTCGGGTAAAAAGAGATTCAATACTTAGAAATCAAATCTATTTTCTCGTTTCTGGCGCAGAGGTTAGCCATCGCCATTCAGCGTGGCAATGCTTTTAGCATCATGGGAACCTTACGCCGGGTACGATAAGGGGTGGGTTATTTGACTTAGATCTCACCATAAGCTGCTTCAGACACAGTCAGCTGTACCTATTTGACTCTATCGAGTGTTAGTGCCGCAGCTAACATAAGTTAGTAAATTGTTTCAACGACGAGGCGTCACCCACAATGTTGTGTACAAGAAAGCTTTGTAGTTGTCATAATATAAGGACACACGTATTAAGTAAGTTAGGCAATCGCAAACGTTCTAAATAAAACAAAACCACCACGCGAACGAAGTCGCGGGCAACAGCTAGTGTAAAAATAAAAACGTTGTTTTTTTTTTTTTCAATGTAAATCCAAAGATGGGAGTATATAATTTATCGATAGTTAAATGCAATGCGTTGAATACCTGTCTATGATGGAATCGAACAAAGGTGCATGGCTTGCAGTTTAGTTTCTAGAATCGTGAGTGGTTGTTTTCACCACTTTCTATATATACTTTCACTTCCGAGTGGTTCAGACAAAACGACTGGCGAACTATTTATCGGAAATTGTGACTCAGTGTTTATAAATGTGGCTGGCTTTGTCTAGAGGAAAAATTGTATTGATTGAAGCGATTTCTGCGTGTATTCTAGTAGATGCAATTATTGTGAAAAACCGGCCAAGTGCGAGTCGGTATATTCTGTCTTTAGTATTGTTGTTATAGCGGCAACAGAAATACATCATCAACATATTAGCCAAAGGACGTCCACTGCTGAACATAGGCCTCCCCCAAAGACTCCCAGAGCGATCGGTCGCATGCTCTCTGCGTCCACCGACTTCCCGCGACCTTAATTAAGTCATCCGAAATACATGATCTGATGATTTTCAACTGTCTAGCTATCGGTTCATGAGATATAGCCTGGTGATAGACAGACGAACAGTGGAGTAAAAGGATCCCTATGTAAGCCTATTTTGCGCTAAAAAACGTACAACAAGAAATAGCTGAATTTTGAAGCTTAGAAGCTCCGTACCATGATGTATGGAAGCCCAACTATTTTTTTTTCCTGTTTTAGTATTTGTAATTGTAGCGGCAACAGAAATACATCATCATGGTGGACATCCCAGACGTTCGCACCAAGCATTTTGCTTCGTCATTCCTTTTTGGGAATGGAATCGGTTGCCTGCGTCTGTCTTTCCTGACGTGTACAATTTGGGGGTCTTCAAGTTGCGAGTGAAGAGGTATCTTCTAAGAAAGCGTGCTACATCTTAGGCCGCATCGTCACCTACCATGAGGTAGGTGTGATAGTGGTCAAACGCTGACCTACATTTGTAAAAAAAACCTGTGACAATGGTGACGGACAGACGGACAGACAGTGAAGTCTTAGTACCTATTACTAAGACTTCACTGTGTTCCGTTCTTACCCTTTGGGTACGGAGCCCAAAATCCCTTGCTAATAGGCCGGCTATGGGACTTCGATCCACACGGCACGAGACAACATTGAACATCAACGGTAAAAGTTGGCAAGTGTAAAATGTCATTGACCTTCTCGCAGTTGTGACCTTCCGTCGGTTTGTGTAGCAAAACGAGTGAAAGTGTCGGCGCGGCTGCATCCATCATCTGTGAAAGTTGACCGCACCCTTGTCGAAGAGGGCGTTCTTCAGATAAATAACATGATTAATTCGATTCTTAATTCAGGACGGATTTTTCGCAATTTCGCTGTAGATAATATTGGCATACTATCAGGCAACATGGGTGCAGACGCACGGTAGAGTTCCAATTTCCAAAACTGCTAGATATTTTTCGAAACGTTTCAACTCAAGAACTCAAGCAAGATTCTAAGCTCCTGCTTGAGTCGATGGTAGTCTTTCAACTCATAAATTTATTAGACAAACATTAATAATAATGTAAACATTCTAATGATAGTAATTTTAGAACTCTACAGTGTACATAAATTCAAAAATTAAAGATAAAGTCGTATCATAAAAACAATTGACCATTTGCAAATGTCTTGAAACTTAAGTTAGGATTATTTGGAACGCGTCCTCCAGTAAAATACATGAGGTTTCGAAAAGATAACCAAAATTTTCAAATTTACGTGTTCTATTGTTTACTTATCATCATGCATGCCTAATACATAGGATATCCCATAATTATTGGACAAACGGGCACTTACGGATTAGTACGGATAGAGAACACTATGCCGCTACAGTCTTGGCACCAAAAACACTGGAGGAGTTAAAAAATTTAAAATACCGGGATATGTCGGTAACCTAGAAACTTTCGCAGAGCATAATTTGTATTTTTCTGAACCGGCACGGTGTCCTCTATCCCTAGGTGACAGCGCTCCACAGTTTCACCCTCGTTACTCTCGATCCCGTGTGAATATCGAGATGAAAAGTAGCTTATCTAATAAATCAATGTATCCTCACACCCAGTTTCATCAAAATCGGTCCAGCAGTTTCGGAGCATATTCGTTACAAAAAAAAATCTCTGGAGATGTAGATATGTAGGAAGATAGCTGGTAAGCATAGACCGTGCTTCACATTCTCTATCCGCCCAACGCCTTCAAACCGGTAGTAGCCTCGGCTCCAACACACCGTTGCACCTCACTCCAGCTGTGGGACTGGACGCTTATAGGCATATTTTCTCCATCTTAAAAAAGTAAGTAACCTACTTACTTACCCTGTTCTACCCACACCTACTAATCTGTGTCAAATTTTAGGATATTTCATCTTATACCTACCTACTATTGGCCATTACTATACTTCGAAGTTGTCCCGAAAAAAAGCTCTCCCGGTATTATAGCGGCCGATAGCTGAAGAAAACAGGTATATTTTTCGAGCCAAAAATCTAAACTATTTTTTTCAAACACGTTTTGGGCTTTTGTATCCAAGTATCCTTTTTTTCGGTCTGAAAAAGTATACCGCGGTTAATGTAACAGTGTCATCTAGCATTAATTTATTAAACCATTTTGTTGAAACAGATCTATAGTATAAACAAGCTAGCGCTGTAACGAAATAGTTATTTAGTTTACCACTAGATGACTCTGTAAGAAATCGGTTTTCGTTTCTCCGCTAGATGGCACTGTAAACAAATAATTTTATTTAACCTATGATGGCGCTGTGTTGCAGATACAATTTTTTTTATTGTTGACACGTTTTTGACAGCATACCAATGTTGCCAAGTTATAAAAAACTTTTTAGTTTTGTAGAAAATAGAATGAGCATTTAACTATTTTTCCTATATCATCTTACTATTATAAATGTATTACTACAAAGTATGTAGGTATCCTAGATTTCGTAGGGAGCCAGTAGCGTAGCGATGGGGGAGGTGGAGGGGTGGACCACCCCTCCACCTCCCTCTCCCTATATATATAAAAATAAAAAGTAGCTTATTATAGCCTTGCTCGATAAATGGACTATCCAACACAAAAATAACTCACTACTCATAATCATAAATGCGCAAATTGAACAAAAAGATATTTATTTACTTGCAACCCAGTATTCGGCTGCCATGATCTGAAGTTTGTCAAGTTTGTCGTGCCTGCTTCCGTATTATACCGTAGAACATCTTTATAATTACGAAAATGTCTCATGAAAGGCTAAATTGGGCCCAATTTTTGTATATTTCCTTGTTATTTAGTTGTATATCCGCAGAATGGAATACAAAAGACTATGTGCGACGAGAGCATTCTCTCACAAAACCCTACCAAGGTGAGTGACCTACCGAGTGAATTTGCTTGGTATCATTGTAGCTTCAATTTCACTGCCAATAAAACAAATTGTATAATTTTAGGTAGCGGAATGTCGGTGCCTTACTGGGACTTTTTAGGTAATACACTGCTCACTACGAATTACGTTCGTCTAACACCAGATTTGCCGTCCAAGTCTGGGGCTTTGTGGAACACTGTCGTAAGTACTAGAAACACCTAGAATATATTTGTTATTTTTAATGTTGTATCAAGTCGGCAATATTTAAACCACACCCGCCGGTTTACATACGTGAACCAGTTCTTTTTTTCAAAAATCACCAAGTCTCATCTGGTGGAACACTGAAGGCACCTCTGACAAAACTAAAACTTAGACATAACTTATTTTTGATATGACTAAAAATAACAGACTTAAATTAAATAATATAGCCTCTGCGCCCTGAGCTGCATTGCAAATTGATCACTCAAGATGTTGATGTTCTTTGTCGAAAAAGGTAACATATTGAACCAATCACATTAGAGAAAAGATTTCAAAAAAATTCAAAATTAATTTACCTCTAAAAATAAAAATACTAAACGAAAATATTTTTCGTAATAGGTTAAGAAAATGGCTGATCTCTAAATCTTTCCATAGTATTAAGGAATATTTTGATTTAGATGTTTAATTCACATAGGTTTCCAATTATTAATAGGATTGTTAAGTTTCCCGTTATATTGGAACGAAGTTCCTTATGGCGCGTTGCGAAAGGGGGCTAGACGGAAAAATTAAGACCAAAAGTTGTAACAACACTTTTGATTTTATTACACTTCCTTTACTAATTAATCGAAAGAAACTTCGTTCCATACGGATATCCCTTGACACCTCTCAAGTTTTTATTCAAATTTTAGTCAATTCATTAGTTTTATAACATACTTCACTAGATACATGAGCTTAATATGGCAGCTCAATATATTGTTTTGTATTTAGTATAAATTAAGTTACTTATGTAACTCATTATTTTATGTCCCGGATGGACAAACTGTTGATGCCTATCTACTATAATTTGTCATCTTATGTACACAGATTTTCAATGAATATATTTGATTCTTGAAAAGAAGAAATACATAGATAAGTCTAAATTAATTACAGTTGCTATAAATTATTGTCCTTAACATGTAATCTAGATGAATAATACAGCAACTTTAATCCATGCTACTCAAGGCACAGTAGTTAGGCTTGACCAGCACGTATACTCTCTCAGCTTAGTCGACCATGTCCAGAGAAAAGGACTTGATTACTTCTGGAGTCAAGTAAGCTAGTGGAACCATCAGAATGCATTCCTTCACCATAAGAGCAATGTACGGTCGGCTGCATAATTGCATCCCCCGATAGAGTTCTAAAATTACTATTATTGGCATGTTTTTATAAGATAAATTGATGAGTTAGAAGACTTTAAACTTCAACTAAAGTAGGTGTCTAGAATCTTGCTAGTGTTGAAAACATTCTTATAACAGCCGTTTTGGAGCTCTACGGTGGGTCTGCAATTATGCAGCCGGCTGTACACATATTGAGATACCATGGCACTAGGCTAACATGGCTCTTTTAGTTGCTATATTTTATCCAATAATAAGTTTATTACATAGTTGCAACCCGCGACACATTCCTAACTTATTGCATTATTTTTACACTCATACCTTTACAGATAAGCCAATATGCAAAGATATCTTACAAAGAGCAACTATGACCTCATAATGTTAATTGTGTTAAACCAACATTGGTTGGATAATAATAACTAGTTTATAAATTTTATCATAAGATTTAGACCTAGTTAATTCTGGCATATCAATTCCTTTGGATAATAATATTAATATTTAAATGATTTATTCAATATTCAAAAGATTTTAAAGATTTTTACATCACTTTTGAGCGTCTTAAAATTAAATTAGGATGCGTCCTACTCAGAGCCGGATTAATCCTGTCCCCTAGGCAATGTTACTCTCGGGGTCCCTTTTTTACTCTGCTTGACTGAATTGTGTGTTGTTAAAATCATTGCTTTCTACCCCGCGGTCCCGGTAAAGATTTAAAGAAATATTGTTCTTGAGAAAGGGCACAAAATTTTGGTTCGATTAAACTTTTATTTTTTTTCTTGGTGCGTGCACGGGACTCCTACGCCTCTTGTTGATTGTACTATGTTTCCTTTTAAAACTGTCTGGTGTAGTTACCTTAAATTAATCTAAAATCGTTTCAAAAGATCATAAAATATTACGTCACACTTTTGCTGCCATAAAAAATGTACTTATCACAATGAACGGAGGACAGAACAGTCTTATCAGCCGTGGACTTTATGTTAATGCGAAACAGCTATAGTTTATATGCAGCTTAAGCAACTTAGCTGTAGTGAATGACAGATTGTATTGAATCTCCCCGACATACACACATAGTGATAGGCCAGCGTTTGACCACTATCACACCTGCCTGGTAGGTGACGATGCGGTCTAAGATGTAGCTGTAGTGAATGATAGATTGTATTGAATCTCCCCAAGGAAGAATAGACATAATGATAGGCCAGCGTTTGACCACTATCACACCTGCCTGGTAGGAGACGATGCGGTCTAAGATGTAGCACGCATTTCTAGAAGATACCTGTTTACTCGCGACTTTAGGACCCTCAAATTGTACTCGTCAGGGAAGACAGACAACTGATTCCATTCTCTTGCGGTACGAATAAGAATGACGAACCAAAACGCCTAATGCGGACATCTGGGATTTCCACCGTAAATCGGTGCCATATATCAGTTTGCCTGGTTGTATGACGAAAGAATAAAGATGGAAATTATACATGTATGCAAAATTTCACCTCAATTGATAACCGGGAAGTGGATGAAAATTAATTTGCAAGATTTGACCCGAACAAACATACATACAAACACTGCAAGTTAAATAAAAGCTATTAAAATTGGGTCTTTTTACGTGTTGTACTTTCTGGCACGACGAAGTAGATTTTTTTTAAAACTTTATGTGGTACCAAATTACTTTAGATTTGTACTATTTTTAACCCCCGACGCAAAAATGACGGGGTGTTATAAGTTTGACGTGTCTGTGTGTGTGTGTGTGTGTGTGTCTGTGGCATCGTAGCTCCCGAACGGATGAACCGATTTTGATTTAGTTTTTTGTACCACTAATTTGAAATTTTGTACCCTTGCCATTTTGGAGATATGACGGTCATGCATAAGTAGCTATACCTACGTAAGTATACTTCCTAGCACGACCAGGCTGAAATGACGGATTGCAATTACTTTTTATTTGGAATTTACTCTATGCAGTCACTTTTTTATGTATAAGTACTTACTCAACATAGGTACTATACTTAATCATAAAATGTAAATAAGTACAGTCGGCTGCATAATTGCAGCCCCCAGTAGAGTTCTAAAATTACTATTATTGACATGTTTTAATTCTAATAATTTTTGTTTGATAAATTGATAAGTTAGAAGACTTTAAACTTCAACTAAAGCAGGTGTCTAGAATCTTGCTAGTGTTGAAAATATTCTTATAACAGCCGTTTTGGAGCTCTACAGTGAGTTTGCAATTATGCAGCCGACCGTACCTACTTATTTAAGTTTAATCAAGGTGAAAAACAATTCAAGGTTTCAATGACTTGTCGTGGCTAAGAAGTGAACCAGGGATGACAAAAAATATGTTGAAAAGTAAACTTAAGGATAATTTATTAAAAACAGTTAAGTAGGTAGGTAATTCAATTGATTTTTTCTAAATCTATAAACTCTTAAACTACATTAAGTAAGTAAGAAGGTATATAAGATAGTGCACATATAAATAAGCGCGCGCTCGCCAACAAACTGCACTTTGCAGTTTGGCGGGAAATTAGTTTGTAAGAAATTGTGTACTTTTTTTAGTTAAATAAAAAAAAAAACAAAATACTCATTTCTTACAAGCGGTTTGCTTGACATTGATACCTATTGGACCTACAATCTTAAAAACAATTTTGCAAGTTAATTGTAAAAAGAAATTCAATTTACCTAACATTCATTCTAACTTGTATTCATGTAATTCAAGTTTCTCCTACTTAAGGCCCTCTTCCTGTACCGTGTGTAGGTATTTTAACATTACCTCAGCCTCCGCGCACAAAGACGTAGCGTGAAAGTGAGCCGCGCGCAACGACTCGCGTACGCGATCAAGCTACGCCACAGTGTAGGTGTAAACAGTGGGCACGCCACAGTGTAGGTAGGTGTCAACAGTAGGTTTTCGTTATCTAATTGGGCTCGATACGTAAAATAATAAAACTAATGTGTAGCTGTAATAATGTACCTAATATTTTTATTGGAACGAAGTTCCCTATCGCGGGTTGACGCGGGGACCTAGCCGAGAAAAAAATGTTACGCATTACAAAACCGTGAAACAAAAAACCGAAAAGAAACTAATCTTCTACATATTACAAATATACACACACATAGATTAAAAAAAAAATAAAAAAATGGTTGTCTGCAAAGTCGGTTTACGGCATTCATATAGGATAACACTACGTATAGACAAGTTACGTTCCATTTTATAACGGCGGGAGCCTGCGCGGGTGGGAGCGCGCCATGACCAAGCCATCCGCTACTTCAGAAATGACACTACCTTTTATACCTACAAAATTTCATTAGAGTTAAACACGTAGATGTAGAGGCTTTTTACAATAACAAGTTTATGAACAAGGTATTATAATATACTTATTTATTATAAATACGAAAGTTTGTGTGTGTGTGTGTGTCTAGTGTGTTTGTTTGTTACTTCTTTACGTACAAAATTTAAACCGATTGTGATATTTGGCATTGGGGCTAGCTAGTTTAAGGGGTAAAAGTAATTAAACACTGAGTTAAGACTTACCTATTATTTAAGGGTTTTTTGGGTTCTGTAATACCTATAATACCTACTACCTAATATACTGCAAAATAAAGGAACTTTTTTTTACAAATTATAAATATATGTGTACGGAACCCTCGCTCCGTGCGCGAGTTCGCAAAAAAAGCGGTCAAGTGCGAACTTGACCGGTTTTTTGCTTGCCACACGTCTATCAGTTATCTAAGGCAAATTCAGTTATATTAAATACTTATCTTTTAATTTGACTTTTATTCATATTTTCTACGGTTGTCGTAATATTTGTTTGTAATGTTAAATATAATTTAGGTAGTACATAACGTTGTGTTTTTTTAAGTTTTTTAAGTTTGTTTCCGCTGTAAGTAATTTTTTGTAACGTTTCCATATATTTTTATTCAAAATGCGAAGGCCCTTATCCTCTACGAACTAGCAAGCGACTATGTCGTCTAGTCTTATTTCAGCTCAGATGGACGGAATGAGGCAATGTACGGCGCTGACCTCTCTTGTAATTTATCTCAATGGTTTACGGACGATAATTTTACGTGATAACATCATAAAAAAACGATAAAAAAATTGAGTTTTTTTCCTAATTTTTTTCTATTAAAATATTTTTTTCATTTATAGTTTGCTTAGACTGACTGGAGCACTCGCTCACTCAATCGCGTCTAGTCACCATAACACAAGCCTAGCTGCTTAGACTGGAGCAACAATACAATATACAAACTTGTTCCTAACCTTACCTATTTATAACATTAGTAAAGATTATTTGCGCTCACTCAATCACGTCTAGTCACCATAACAGAAGCCTAGCTGCTTAGACTGGAGCAACAATACAATGTACAAACTTGTTACTAACCTTACCTCTTTATAATATTAGTATCGATGATATGCGCTCACTCAATCGGGTCTAGTCACCATAACACAAGCCTAGCTGCTTAGACTGGAGCAACAATACAATATACAAACTTGTTCCTAACCTTACCTCTTTATAATATTAGTATGATTATTTGCGCTCACTCAATCACGTCTAGTCACCATAACACAAGCCTAGCTGCTTAGACTAGAGCAACAATACAATGTACAAACTTGTTACTAACCTTACCTCTTTATAATATTAGTATAGATTATTTGCGCTCACTCAATCGCGTCTAGTCACCATAACACAAGCCTAGCTGCTTAGACTGGAGCAACAATACAATATACAAACTTGTTACTAACCTTACCTCTTTATAATATTAGTATATATTATTTGCGCTCAGTCAATCGCGTCTAGTCACCATAACACAAGCCTAGCTGCTTAGACTGGAGCAACAATACAATATACAAACTTGTTACTAACCTTACCTCTTTATAATATTAGTATAGATTATTTGCGCTCCCTCAATCGCGTCTAGTCACCATAACACAAGCCTAGCTGCTTAGACTGGAGCAACAATACAATATACAAACTTGTTACTAACCTTACCTCTTTATAATATTAGTATAGATTATTTGCGCTCACTCTATCGCGTCTAGTCACCATAACACAAGCCTAGCTGCTTAGACTGGAGCAACAATACAATATACAAACTTGTTCCTAACCTTACCTATTTATAATATTAGTATAGATTATTTGCGCTCACTCAATCACGTCTAGTCACCATAACACAAGCCTAGCTGCTTAGACTGGAGCAACAATACAATATACAAACTTGTTACTAACCTTACCTCTTTATAATATTAGTATCGATGATATGCGCTCACTCAATCGGGTCTAGTCACCATAACACAAGCCTAGCTGCTTAGACTGGAGCAACAATACAATATACAAACTTGTTACTAACCTTACCTCTTTATAATATTAGTACCTATAGATTATTTGCGCTCATTCAATCGCGTCTAGTCACCATTATACAAGCCTAGCTGCTTAGACTGGAGCAACAATACAATGTACAAACTTGTTACTAACCTTACCTCTTTATAATCTTAGTATATATTATTTGCGGGCAAGTACGTTTGTAAATTATTATTTGCGGGAAAAAGTTTGTCATCCCTGCAAATGCAAGGTTTCGCGTGGGGTTCGCTCGAACGCAGCGTGCCGGCAAAAGTGGCATAGGTCTTACCTCGATGACGCCCGGAGGCCAACTGCGAGGAACTGACGCGTGCTAACTGTTATATTCGATCGATTTGCAAAACATTTTGTACTTTTTAGCATTATTATCCAAGAATATAGTTCCTAGAGGTCAAAACCTATCATTTGATTCAATTTTTAGAAACATACGTTAACTATTTTTGAATAAAAACCGATAAACGATCTAAAAATTCTCTGTTTTCTATCATTTTTTTTATCGAACAAAGTTGTTCATATCATGTTTTCAACCCAAATAAACAAAAATATGGTTTTTAAACTACAATATCTACTTATATCAAAATAACAAAAAAAGAGTATTTGATTACTTAAAGTTGCTTAACACAAAGGTCGATTTGCGAACACATGGTCTTAAAGAATGGCAAATGAGTTAGCTATTTACTGTGGCTATGTACTTTTGTATAATTATTTATTTAATAAAATGGCCATCAGATACCTATGTTAATCATGTTTATTATAGATGGTCAACATCAGTTGTAAGGTAAAGCTGAAGAGTTTGTTTGGACGCGCTAAGCTCAGGTACTACTGGTTCGAATTGAAAAAATCTTTTTGTTTTGAATAGTCCATTTATCGAGGAAGGCTATAGGCTACTTTTCATTTCGATATTCCCACGGGATCGGGACTTACACGGGTGAAACTGCGGAGCGCAGATATACAAGTAATTCTGTCCTTAGTCTGGCTACCATAACACAAGCCTGGTGCTTAGCTTGCGGCTAGATGGCGTTATCTGAAATGTCTTACAAATATTGATTTATGAATTTCCAGCCATGCTACACTCGCAACTGGGAGCTCCAGATCCAGTTCAAAGTCCACGGCTCCGGCAAGGGTCTGTTCGGTGATGGGTTCGCGATATGGTACGTCAGGGATCGGATGAAGACTGGCCCGGTGTTCGGGAGTGTCGACTACTTCACGGGGATGGCTATCATTGTTGATACTTATAGCAACCATAATGGTGCTCATAATGTAAGTTACCATCCTACTATCCCATCCTACTAATATTATAAATGTGAAAATGTGTGAGTGAGTGTGTGTATATGTTTGTTAGTCCTTCACGCAAAAACTACTGGATCGATTTCGATGAAACTCGGTATCTACATAGTTGGAGACCTGGATTAACACAAAGGCTACTATTTATCCCGATATTCCCTCTCTATGTTATGATAAAATGTGCCAACTGGGTCGACAAATACTTAAGTATTCGGCACAATGGTCACTATGCCGGACTGCCAAACACTGGGTTGCGGCTTCGATTCCCGCCTCAGAGAATTATTTATGTTTAGATATTTGTCTGTGGTCTGGTTGATTCTATGTATTATAAGTATATGTTTACAAAGGAAAAGTATATAAGTAGTATATCCGTTGTCTATCACTCATAACACAAGTCTAGTTACTTAGAGGTTGGGGCTAGATGGCGATGTGTGGAATGTCCTGCAAAATTTATTTATTTATATAACATTTTCAGCACCAACACCCGTACATATCAGCAATGATCAACAATGGAACACTACACTATGACCACGATAGGGATGGGACACATACTCAGCTCGCCGGCTGCGAGGCACAGTTAAGGAACTTCAACCATGATACACATTTGAGTATTATTTATAAGGATGATACACTTGTCGGTAAGTTTAATGAATGCGACGTCTCAGCAGCATAGCGCTTGAGCCTCCTTGGGAATGCGTATCCCAAACCGGAGGAATATAGGTTTCTTCCTCTTAGTGGGATCACCGTGTTAATCAACCACTTTTTCAAAGAGTAAGAAACATTAAGGGGTAAACAAAAGATCCCAATGGGTCCAAGTGTTGCTGGCTGTTTGTCAGCCCTCGATATATAAGATAAGAAGTTTAATGTTTTACTGTTGAAAACAGTTTTGCTTAGAAAACTAAACCGATGTATCCAAATGGTACCAAAGGATATCCAATAGTTGTGAATATTCTTTGACGACCCAGTTGGCACAATGGTCACCTTGCCGGACTGCCAAACACAGGGTTGCGGGTTCGATTCCCGCCTGAGACAAGTATTTATGCTTAGATCTGTGGTCTGGTTGTTTCTATGTATTATATGTATATATTTACAAAAGAAAAAGTATATAAGTAGTATATCCGTTGTCTAGTACCCATAACACAAGTCTAGTTACTTAACTTGGGGCTAGATGGCGATGTATGGATTGTCCTGCAATATTTATTATTTATCTTTGGTAAATATTTTGAAAATGATAGTTAAATATAACCCAGAACTATATACATTTTACAAGCTTTTTATTATTGCAAAAAAATATGATTATTCGTCTGTTGATTCCGAAACCACGACTGTGACGTCACAGGCCGCACGTTTTATCGATAAAATTACAAAATCTTCATGGAGTGATCCTTCAATTATGAACTAGTGATGCCATCAAGTGTTTTCGTGTGACAATGCAAATGAACGAAGATTTTTTTGAAATAAATGAAGTACTTCTTTTTCGAAAAAATTTTTTTTTAAATTAGTTTATAACAAAAATTTGCTACTGCTAAAACACCGGAAATAAATCAAGAAGTCAATTCTTCAGTATCGGAAATCCGGAGGCTTCATGAATACCAAATTTCCTGGGAAATTCCTATAAATTTTTTTAGCAGATGGTTAATTGTAAAGAGTAATGTATTTCTTTCTTTTATTCCAGTATCAACGGACCTAGAAGGCAAGAACGCATGGAAAGAATGTTTCAGAGTGGAAAAGATATTGTTGCCCACTGGTTACTACTTCGGAGCTTCAGCAACGACAGGCGATTTGAGTGATAATCATGATATTATTGCTGTTAAGATGTACGAGCTTGATCTTTTGGACACGGTGAGCTTGCTTTATTATTCTCTGACTAGCTGCTTTCTGCGGACCCATCTAATCTTCTGTAAAAGTCGGAAACGGACCAAGGAATCACGTTGTCCTATATAAACTTTGCCCCCCTTTTTCACCCCCATTGGGGTAGAATTTCGGAAAATTCTTTCTTATCGGATCCCTACGTCATACTAGGACCACACTCTCCAAGTTTCAGGTCTCTACGATCAGCGGTTTAGGCTGTGCGTTGATCCGTCAGTCAGTCAATCAGGACAATGCATTCTATATGTATAGAAGACTAGCTATTCTCTGCGATTTCACCTGCGTAAGTCCCGATCCCGTGGGAATATCAAAATGAAAAGTAGCCTATAGCCTTCCTCGATAAATGGAGTATCCAACACAAAAATATTTTTCAATCCGAACCAGTAATTTCTGAGATTAGCGCGTTTAAACAAACAAACTCTTCAGCTTTATAATATTAGTATAGATTATAGAGAGGAAAGTTTTTTTGTTTATAATGAATAGGCTCAGAACTACTGTACCGATTTTGATGAAACTTTGTATGAGGATACATTTATTCATTGGGAATAACATAGGCTACTTTTTATCCCGATATTGCCACGGGACCGGGAGTTACGCGGGTAAAACGCGGAGCGCTGCTAATCTCGAATATATCAAAATTTTATTATTATAAACATTTTAAATAAGTAAGCCTGCACTAGGCATGTTTTGAAAATTTTTCAATCCTTCGTCACAAAAACCTTTTATCCTTTATCATACTATTCCATCATTCTATTTTGAACTTTATTCCACAGCAAAATAGAGACGAAGATCGTTCACAAATCATACCATCAGCTGCCTCATTTGAGGCGCCGAGGGAACGCATCGAAGACACCAAACCAGCCATGTCCGGTGTTAAGACATTCTTACTTATGATGTGTGTGGCTATTGTTTTAATTGTGTTAGTTGTGTTGGGGATTATGTGGTATCAGAAGAGACAGGAGCAGTCGAGGAAGAGATTGTATTAGAGTCTAACGGCCCAGCTCACCGGAAGTCTTCAAACTGCACTTTCGGTGATACTAGGCCCGTATTCTAAGCCAAAAGGGTAGTTTCAGTAGTATAGGTCGGGTAATGAATCATGGCCCCCAGCGGAAAGTGGAAAGGGTATGCGCAGAACTCAATTTTTAGGTCCGTTTGGCGGGGGGACAGAAGTGAAGGAAGGATCAGTTGCTCACATCATCGCTCTCTGTTGCACATACACGTCTCTAGCCGCGCTCTGTCCCGCTCCCACACGTTTTTAGTCGTCTAAATACTGTCGCGCACATAAAATCGCGCCTAACTTTTCCTATGTGTAAATTAAAAATTTGGATAACCTAATGCATTAAAATTCAAAGGAATGTTTTTCGGGTTGGGCAAAATAATAAACGGGGGTAAAGTGGCTGTAATAATGATGTCCGCGATTGTACATGCGCAAACCATCCCCACCAATTTCTGCTGGGGGCCATTATTCATTGCCCGACCTATACTTCTGATATTGATCTTAGCTTAGAATATGTACTCGTGAAGATCTCATGGTCTTCCATATTAAAAAGTCATAAATAATTTCAATATTTTGTTTTTTACATGATGCCAGTTTTACTGGACTGATTAGATATTTGCCTTGTAATACTGGTTTCGTGTTATTTATAGTCATAATAGTCTTTATTGTGAGAGCTAATAGGCTTCATATCTCAAATGAAAAAATAGCGCGTAATTAGGTAGGTTCTTGAGGTTTTGGACGGGTGTAAACGATTCAAATTTTTTATGACCTGCTGACAGGATGGGTAATGAATGATCAGTATCACGGGGAGAAGTGAAGGGGCGGAAAACCGGGTATACGTCGATTCAAGTTCATTAAATAGCACGCTGTCATGTTGGCTCCCTGTCTTTCTGAACTGAAGGTAGAAGCCAGTAAATATTTGCAATGCTGCCAAGCTAACGGCATAAGAATTATTTGATGAAACCACAGGATAAAACTCTATGGTGAGAATCTCGTATCATAGACAATAATAGAGATAAAAAATCTTTCAGCGTCAGCCATCAATTTCAGACGTCCCGTAATACGTTTGATTAAGACTGACTGCAGACTGATTCACAAACCGTCGGAAGGCAACCGAAATGAAAAAAAATTGCTGTTCCTTCACTCCCGCGACTTTTGACTTTTTGCTATCCTTGTTTTTTCCGTTTTTTTCGTGTCGGTTACCTTCCGACGGTTTGTGAATCAGCCTGCTGATCGGCTGAACAATTGTTATTTGTTGTTATAAAGGAACAGGCAACATACTTTTATCACATACAACCTTATCTGACATATGAACTCTTCGAAGGTTGAAGATGACAATACGCCCCTCCCGCACCCCGACATTACCCAAGGGACCTACTAAATCACGCGATAATAAATTACAAAGTTATGTGAATGACTCTGTTTGCAATTTGTAGGTTTTGAATGGTTTTGGTTCCTTAGTTTAGTTGCCAAATATTCGTGATAATTTTACATACGTAATTTGAGTCTCGTATTAAAAATTAATTTGATTGACTACCTATATTCCCACGGTACGCCCATGTAGATCCGGGGTCTCTGTGACAATTTTTAAATTACATTTCGTGAATAATAATTATAAATTAATAAATTGAAAAAACCTAGACATTCCTACTTTATTGAAATAATATAAAAATGTTATTTTTTACACTTTTAGAAAATGTCACACATACACACCTATTTTTTGTAAATTATTTATTATTTTGTAAGCTGCTTAATTTAGGCCTTTACACACTGAAACACGAAATAGTTAATCTTTCTTTCTCACACGTGATTCAGTGAGTATTGAACCTAAAAGTTAAGTTAATTCATACCTCTGGTCAAACGATTCAAGTTATTAATTATTATGTATTTTTGACCTTTTTTATTAACTTATAAGTAACATTAATTGTTACACAATGATATTACATTAAAATTAATTTTATTTGCTTAAATGTGTACCTAATTATTTGCGCCTATATATTCATTTTCAACTCTATTCTCAAAAAAGGAGATTTTTTTTCGTTAGGTGTATAATTTAAACACAATTAATTTGATAAAATCACCTATTTTGTAAGAGAGAATGCTTAGTTTGTGCCTAATAATTACATATTATGAAATGACAAGTATGAGAAATATTGTGTGAAAGTAATAGAAGTAGAGTAGATTTCTTAAAATATTTTTTATCTCTATACTTGCGCCAAATTCGTTGTAAACAGAATTGTCTTGTAAATTCAAGGCCCGGGACAGTTGATGGGTCTTTTATCCCTTAGAGAAGTGTTGGGGTACAAAACCACGTCATCTGTATCGTGCATTTTCTCACTAACTAAATGTTTATTAAATAATTTAAGTTGAATTTGGCTGAGGTATATTTAGATACTTTGTTGCACTTAAATAATTACTTTCTCCTTTATTTATTGTTCTGTATTTATTTATGAATTGTATTGTTTAAGTGCAAAATAGAGTTTATGAAGAGTGTATGTATTTGCGTGTTTTAATAAAGTGATTTATTAAATAATTTATGGTTTTATTAGAAGAAAGTATAAATAATGAATAAGTACAGGACAAACGGTTTTGGCGGGAGGGAGCCAACAACACGTGCTGCAAGTTTTAGTTACATGAAACTTAGTTATAAATTGAGTGGAATTTAATTTTTCGCTGTAATATTTAATTTAGTTAGTGAAAATGCATAAGTATAATGAGAGTTAAAATGGACTTTTCTCGTTACCTCCAAAATCTCATTTACTTATAGTGACTAAAGACCTCAGTTTTTTTTTCTTTTATTATGGCTTTGCACGTGTGCATTTAGCCAGTGTCAAGTTATATTTTGCATCAAATTATGACCCGATTTTTCATAAATCGAGCCTAAAGTGTTTCAATACAGTCAAAGTCGTCATAGTCCGTCAAGTCAGGGGTTATAGTAAAGCGGTGGCAAGTTTACCATAACCTTAATAGGAGATTTGGAGGCAACGAGAAAACTGCATGTTTGACACTGATTTTTACTTTCACTACACTTGTGCACTTTCACAGAACTAAATTGAATAACATTCCACCAGAATTATACAATTCAACTCGGGTTACATCTAAGTTTCATGAAAATAAAACTGCAGCACGACATGTTGTTAACTCGTTCCCGCCAAAACTCCCAAGACCTCAGTTATAGACTTTTTTTTTTTTCTTTTATTATGGCTTCGCACGTGTGCATTTAGCCAGTGTCAAGTTATATTTTGCATCAAATTATGACCCGATTTTTTATAAATCGGGCCTAAAGTGTTTCAATACAGTCAAAGTCGTCATAGTCCGTCAAGTCAGGGGTTATAGTAAAGCGGTGGCAAGTTTACCATAACCTTAATAGGAGATTTGGAGGCAACGTGAAAACTGCATGTTTGACACTGATTTTTACTTTCACTACACTTGTGCACTTTCACAGAACTAAATTGAATAACATTCCACCAGAATTATACAATTCAACTCGGGTTACATCTAAGTTTCATGAAAATAAAACTGCAGCACGACATGTTGTTAACTCGTTCCCGCCAAAACTCCCAGTTATAGACTTCATGAAATATGACGATACTTGACTTTTATAATGTGACTGAGCCCATATTGAGCCTCATTCCTGAAAATCTGAAAGTTTGCTTTGCTATATTTGTGGTGGGCGAACATTGATAAGCGAAATATACTTAGACTAGCAGCGCTCCGCAGTTTCACCCGCGTAACTCCCGATCCCGTGGGAATATCAAGATAAAAAGTAGCCTTTCTCGATAAATGGACTATCCAACACAAAAATAATTTTTCAATTCGAACCATTAGTTCTTGAGATTAGCGCGTTCAAACAAACTCTTCAGCTTTATAATATTAGTATAGATACCTTTCATACTGGCGATGTACGTAATTCGTATAAAGTCATAATAATTAAAAAAAAAAAAAAAAAAACATGAAGGCTGACATTAGGTTGATAAGCTGACAAATGAAAATTGGTTGTCTGTGGCTGGTGGTTGAACGAAAGTGGTCGACTTCATTTTAATCTGGGAAATAAAATTACGCTGAAAAAGTACATAAAACTGCTGTGAAAAAGTAATTTCATTCCATTATCATGGATGTCAAATCATTTCTCTACTCTTGGTGTGCTAAAAAGAGCTTATCGCCGACGTACGATGTTCGTGTCACCGGTAAGAAATAGGTTTATTTTGGTATTTTTCCACAATAAACGCTCCGTATGAACACATTTAGCCATTGCATTTGCTATTTATTATTTTATTTTGTGTGTCTGCTGGCCTCACGCCATAGTTTTTCTGATCTAAAAATTGTAACCTATCACCGCCCGCTGACCAAACGGCTCCGATCAATACATTTCCCTTGTCAAAAATTCCAATCGTTTCAAAGGTCCAAAGCACCGGCAGAGGTTCCTCTGCGAAGTCAGGGTCGATGGTATCGCATACGCTGGCGCAGGCAACTCGACAACCAAGAAAGAAGCCCAGATGAACGCGTCTCGAGATTTCGTCAATTATCTCGTTAGAAAGGGTGATATAGCCGCGAATGAGGTTCCAGAGGAAACTAGAGTCAAGTTGGAACCTTCTGGTGGTCCAGGAGGTCCACCAACAGGTGGTGATCCCCAAGATAATGGGGATAACCAGAATACTGGTATCAATAATTATCAACAACGGCCTGTTTTTCAAGTAAGTCTTATGCCTAAATTACAATAGATTTTTTGAAATAAAAAATAAACATTCTCAAACTAAATTTAAACACTCTATTTTTATCTCCTAAAATATTGCCCAATATATGTTTTACTAGAAAACAGCTACATTTTAATTATTGTCACTTTACTAAATAGGACTTATCATAATCAGTAATGTGAATTTTGATTGTTAAACTTAGAATCCTTTGTATGGTGTGCAATTCACTTGAAAGTACAACTATTAAAACTGAATATTTTAGGGCGGCATGGGTCCCGACACCATGGGCCCAGCGTACCAAGCATATGGCGGAGAACGTGATAACTTCACCTACGTAGACCGTATGCAGCAACAGAAGAATGTTGAAGAAGCTGAGGATCTGGATGTAAATGCCAGTCTCCACGGCAACTGGACTATGGAGAATGCTAAATCCAAACTTCATCAGTTCATGCAGATTAATAAAATCAATGCTGATTATGTTTACAAGGCTGTCGGGCCTGATCATACACGGTTTGTTATGGTTCCATACATTTTACTTGTCATTTCAGCCATGTAGAACAGAGGTTAAATAAAATTATCAATGGAATTGCTATAGCCTGTAATAATATAGTGACTATACTATGTAGATAGTCCACATCTTCCTTCTACTACTGCTGCTATTTGCTCATTATTCTGGCTAACTCCCAAAATTTCCCACCATCCCCTACAAATTAAGTTCTAAGATTTTTTTCTGAAATCCCTTGCTAGTGCTCAAAGAAAATCGGCACATTTGGCTGTAACTAATTTAATTCAATTGTTAAATGATAAATTATCAGTTGAATTTTAAAAATGGCATAGTTTTTAACAAGCTTTTATTTAGTTTCACCTGTTTAGTTCTTCTCCACAGCTATAATTTGAAAAAAACCATCTAGTCTTATACATTATGCTCATGTTTATGTCCCTCAGTTGCCCTTATTATAGTAATAGCAATTGCTGACTATTAATGAAGAATAGTCGCAAACTTCACAGCACAAGATTCTTCAAGATTGCAAATTTACAGTGTGAAGTTTGTGGATTAACTTTGTTGATAGTAAGCAAGATCACTCACTAAAATATCATTAAGGTGCTTGATTTCATTTGCACTTAAGAATATGTTGCACTCTTGATAAATTTTGAAAAACCTTTGAATTGCTTTTCAATTTTAAGCCATTGGTTATTCATGAGATTTGAAAAATCATTGGCTAAATAACAGTAGTAAAAATTTTTTGGAAATGTGGTCAAGTAATATAAAAATGGAGTATACTTCTGAGAAAAAAATTGTTCTAAAATTGCTGAAAATCAATTGTGGATTTTTGACAATTTGTAGAAACACTGATAATAAATATTTTAATTTTCTTATGTATACTTCAGTTTGAAACTTTAAAATTTTGAGTTTTGTCCTAATTTTTTTATTGTGAGAGCAACACTCAATAGTTGTTTTAGTTCAAGAGAGAATATTTCTTAAAATAAAGTAATATTCTCTTTAATGCCGTCAAACAATTCAGCAAAAATCCAAGACAAACAAAACAGTGTTGAACTTTGTTTATAACAATGTTTAAACAATTTCAACAAAAGAATACAAAGGAAAAGTATTTTATGAAATCTTGTAAAATACTTTTCGTTTCTTGTAAATATTACAATCTATATTTAATTTGGTTTTTGATAAAATTGCATCTCTAGTCTTGGATTTTCTCTGAATACAGGTTTCGGTACTGCAGTCTACTTGGCCACAGATCCAGAATATTTAAATATTTTTCTACCTTCGCTAAATCAGGTAAGATTAATTTTAAGCTGCATGGACAACACTATATAGTCTTATTTAAATAGCGAAAATTATTTTAAACACTATAAAATTCAAAACTCCTGGTGCATGAACGATTTTTAAAATGAAATGTGTACAAAAATAATTGTTTTTATTATGTTGAGCTCGATATTTTAATGTTGTTACAAATACCATTTTCACGAGACCTGTAGTGAAAATAACTATGTTTATTGAAAATCCTGCATTGTTATAATGTTGAGACACAAAACAGCTGTGTTGATCTTACATATTAGACACCGAGAACGCTTTTTTAAAACAATAGTACTTATAAGATGCTGTGGACTATATAAATAAATATTATAAGCCCACAATATCTAACTGTCGGGCAAAAGCCATTCTTTCAGATCACTAATTCCTAAAGGAAACTAACTTTACTGTACTAGTATTTCACATAGATCTAATAAAGATAAGGCAGGTAAGTACTTCTATTATAATGTAAATATTTCTAATATAAATTCGTTTCTATTTCCAGGAGTTTCTGCTGTGAGATGTCGATCTACGTGCGTCAACTGGGCCGCAACGTGACTGGTCGAGAGACAGCGTCTAACAAGCAAACTGCGAGCAAATCATGCGCACTGTCACTTGTAAGGCAGTTGTACCATCTCGGAGTCATTGAGGCGTTTAGTGGCACACTCAAGAAAGATAGGTAACATTGATAATACTACGAGACCAGCTGGCTGATTCACAAACCACCGGAAGGCTACCGAAACGAATAAAACTGAAAAGGCAAGGATGGAAACACGTCAAAAGTCGCGGAAGTGAAAGAGCGGTAAATTCTTTCCGTTTCGGTTGCCTTCCGACGGTTTGTGAATCGGCCTAAAGAAGACCAATTTCTCGTAAATAAAATGGTTCGTATTACATTGCAATATCATTCCGATTGCAAAAGATACCATAAATAATGTATTTTGAGCTCCTTGACGGTATTTTTTGCAATCGGAATGTTAAATACAATAAAAGGTATTTTGAGCCACTTTGACGGTATTTTTTCCAATCGGAATGATAAATACAATAAAAGGTATTCTGAGCTCCTTTGACGGTATTTTTTGCAATCGAAATGATAAATACAATAAAAGGTATTCTGAGCTACTTTGACGGTATTTTTTGCAATCGAAATGATAAATACAATAAAAGGTATTCTGAGCTACTTTGACGGTATTTTTTGCAATCGGAATGATATTAGTATAAATTAGCCTTCTGGATTAACACATAATAATATTAGCTTTTACATATCTCAGGGTGGCTTGTATGACATTGTACTTAAACAAATTTAGCTAAATGCATTTAAATTTCAAATTAAATTATATTTCAATAACCACCGACACTCTGGCAGTTGGTTAATCATGTTTAGGGTCTTAAATCAATTTATTTTTTGTCAGCAATTTCATGCTATTCAAATGGAAATAAATGAAATGTCATTGTAAAACTTGTCGAAATCTCGGAGAAATTAGACCCGAGACGCATAACATATTGGTTTCTCATTCTAACTCACTAAATTGTTATGCTGCCACCATTTTAGGGACCCTCGGGAGGGTGTAGCCGGGGGCTTTCTCCTGTTTTAATGTTGTGGCCTATAATGATTTTTAATTTAATACTAATTTTATTATTTATTCATGTTGTTAATTTTATACTTCATTTCTGAGTGGAGGTATTTTTTAGCTTCATTTTTGTGATTATTATTTTTAGTTTTTAATTTTGTGTAATTTGATTTATTTGATTTGATGTACCTAATTTTAAAATTGTGTTTTTAGATAATAAATTACATTAATAAGTAAACGACGCATAATAAGAGAATAAATAATATCAATACTTACTAAATAGAGGATTAAATATATTCTTGTTTTAGATCTGGAGAAGGTGTAATGAAACCATATCAAGTGGCTATAAGCCCAGAACTTGAAAGTAAACTTGAAGAGGTTTTGAATGGTGAGTTCAAAGAAAACATGTGGCCCATCGGATCTGTATTGATAGCCCATAATGAGCCCTGTATTAATGGCCCATGTTATCTCTATGAATGGTCCTTGGGATCTGTATTAATGGTTCATCATAAGATCTGTATTAATGACCGAGCATGAGCCCTGTATTAATGGCCCATAACCCCTGAATTAGTCGGTGGATGGAGGCAGCTCAGAACCGTTGTTTGTGGCGTTATATGGGGAAAGCCTATGTCCAGCAGTGGACGTGTATAGGCTGATATGATGATGATGAACCCCTGAATTAATAGCTCATGAGCCCTGTATTAATGGCCCATAACCCCTGAATTAGTCGGTGGATGGAGGCGGCTCAGAACCGTTGTTTGTGGCGTTATATGGGGAAGGCCTATGTCCAGCAGTGGACGTGTATAGGCTGATATGATGATGATGAACCCCTGAATTAATAGCTCATGAGCCCTGTATTAATGAACCATCATGAGCTCTGTATTAATGGACCATCATGGGCCCTGTATTAATGGACCATCATGAGCCCTGTATTAATGACCCATAGGCCCATCAGGGCGCGGTGTTTGAACCGATTTGTATGATTTTTTTGTATTCATTAGGTCTGAGAATCGAACACTATTCTATTTCTTTTTTCCTTAAATATATTTTTTTGTATATTCCAAAACGTTTGCCGGGACAGCTTTCATAACATCTCATTGTCCAGATCTAGAAATAACCCCAGTGGACGTGAATACCACCGCTCCCGAGCAGTCTGAAGACCGCGCCGTGGTGACCATACTGCAGACGAACCGAGTGAAGGCGATGCGTGAAGCGAGACCCACACCCGGAGGCGTGGTATCATGGTCACCGCCGCAAGCTAATTGGAACGCTTGGACTGGCTGTAACATTGGTAATATAATTTAATAATAATAATTATAATTATATTTATTCAAGAAAAGCTTACAAATATTAAAATACCCGCACGAGGCAGAGCCTATATCTATATCTTCTTCTATACATATAAAATGGTTTGTCCTGAATGACTGACTGACTGACTGACGGATCAACGCACAGCCTAAACCGCTGATCGTAGAGACCTGAAACTTGGAGGGTGTGTTCTTTGTATGACGTAGTCATCTGATAAAAATTGATTTTCCGGAATTCTACCCCTCAGGGGGAGCAAAGTTTGTATGGGACAACTCATGAATCACTCTATCTATTAAAAAAACCGCATCGAAATCCGTTGCGTAGTTTTAAAGATCTAAGCATATATAGGGACAGACAGCGGGAAGCGACTTTGTTTCATACTATGTACTGATAGTAATAACATTGTAATATCACTTTTTAGCCTACTTCAAAAAAGGAGGAGATTATCAATTCGTTGTTTTTTTTATGCACGGTCGGAGTCAGAATTGCAGACCCACCGAAGGGTTCTACTACTATTAGTGGAATGTTTTTGTTCTAATAATATTTATTTAATAAATTCATGAGTTTAATAGACTTAGAATCTGGCCAGAGTTGAAAACATTCTAATTCGCTTCTGCAATTCTGACTCCGATCGTACGTTCACCAATTACTCAAAGTCTATTAAATGTCCTAATTGACAGTCGCACGAGCATGCGTAAAAACCAAAATGTTCTATAGAAATGTCATTGCATCGGTCACGCGATGGGCAATTAGGATAGCGCCTTCAAGTCACGAGTGACAAGGAATTCGCATTGTTACTTTTAGGTAGGTGTGATAGTGGTAGAATACTTGTAAAAAATAAGTTATACCTAAATCACCTTTATGTTTACAGATGAAGGTCCACTAGCCACAACAACTCTCGATGAGATTTCGTCCGATTTAGAGAAACATCACAGGGATATCTGTCAGAACAGTCAACTTTACCAAGTAAGTACTACTTGTCAATATGTCTGGAGCCTACTAAGCCGCGGGTTTCATCACGATGTTTTCCTTCAACGTAACAACAATGTCAATTAGCGCACATAAATATTTCGTTATCAATTGGTGCACGCCCAGGATTCGAACCCATTACCTTCGGAATGAAAGTCGAAGTATCTACCACTAGGCCAACACTAACTGTGTTCACGGCGTCCGATCGATTGGACTAAGCGAATTTGTGTTTACTCGCAAGTGTGAAAGCGAGAGCGCGTAACAATCGATAGAGAGACACGATCGGCCTAAGCATTGGACTGGGCATAAATGTTTTCTTACGATGCTATCGCGTAAAATTATCGTCAGTAAAAAGACTTTACAGACAACTATTTTTATTTAACAGGAGAGCCTTAAAGAGCGCCAACAGTTGCCAGTATACGCGATGCGTTCAGAAATTATGAACGCTATCAATGAAAACCCTGTTATTATCATCAGGGGTAACACTGGATGCGGTAAAACTACGCAGGTAAAGTGGAAATCAAAAGGCTCTTTTAAGGGCCACTCGCAGCAGTATTTTTTTCCCCTAATAATTGTGGCTTCGCACGGCTTGTGCATTTAGCCAGTGTCAAGTTATATTTTGCATCAAATTACGACCCGATTTTTCATAAATCGGGCCTAAAGTGTTTCAAAACAGTCAAAGTCATCACAGTCCGTCAAGTCAGGGGCTATAGTCAAGCGGTGGCAAGTTTACCATAACCTTAATAGGAGATTTGGAGGCAACGAGAAAACTTTATGTTTGACACTGATTTTTGCTTTCACTACACTTTTGCACTTTCACAGAACTAAATTGAATAACATTCCACTAGAATTATACAATTCAATTCGGGTTACAACTAAGTTTCATGAAAATAAAACTGCAGCACGACATGTTGTTAACTCGTTCCCGCCAAAACTCCTACAGCAGTATTGTAATGTCTCTTTTTGACACAATATGAAACTCAAATAATAATGGCAAACCTTCAAACAAAAATTACTTGTTTGCAAGGAGGTTAGGTTCTTGAAGTTCCTAGTGTAATGGCGTCAGATGATGATGAAGAAAATGAAAATAAATGCTTATATCTTTTTTACCACATCTATTTCAGGAATTACTATTAATTTCATTGTAATCTAGAAAAACGGAGTACTTTATCATATTTTTATTTGTGTATATGCTCAAGTATTACCTTGCCATCATTATTTAGCTGTCTGTCAAAAATGTATGGGTTAAACTTAGGTTAAGTAGAACCCCCTCCTCTTGTAAGTGGATGTGCTATGTGAGGTGCGTTCTGAAACCTTACTATCTTCACAAGTCTGGTTCACAGCTGTACAAACATCTGGTATCTATGTTCTAAGACTAATCCTTTTTGGAGGTATGAGGTTCCTCACATCAAGATTTTTGGTTGTTTTAAGTTCCTTGAATTTTTTTGTTTGTTTTATCCTTCTTTTTTACGACCGTATGTACCTGAACTAGTTTTCTATTATGTAGTACTGTTCTAATCTATGTTTCGGTTTTAAACTTATACTGCTTTTCCCCCAGGTGTGTCAATTCATCCTAGATGATTACATAGCATCCGGTCAAGGTGCTTGGGCCAACGTCTGTGTGACCCAACCACGCAGAATATCCGCCATCAGCGTCGCTGAACGTGTCGCTAACGAACGGTGTGAGGATCTAGGGAATAGTGTCGGGTAAGTCAAGGAATATACCAACAGATTATGTTTCCTAAGGAAAAATGCTTATCTAAAATATTTCTAGGAACCAATATCGAGTGCAGGCTTCTTACACTTAACAGACGAACAAGAAAGTGATCTTAAAAGGGTTCCTTTTTAACCTTTTAAGGTTTTTTACCTACTGATTGGCCAGTTTGCCAGATGTTTCACGCTATTTCGTTTGTAAATTATCATGTTATTGGACTTCATCTGTGCTCACCCACTTGATACCACACAGATGGAGCACTTGTTGTTCCAATATCTGTAGGTAGTTCATACAAATATGTATTTCACTTCAATTGCTGATTACTATCAACACTCTCAATAACGTACTTACTGCTAACCCAGATTGTGATGTAAGTATATGTGGATGAATGGAAGGAACTCATGTTGGTATGTTTGAAATATTGCAAGATAGATGAATGAATTTTGTCAATTTAGAAATAATTGTAAGTAATATTAATGTTTTTCTTATTCTTTTTGTTATGTAGTTATCTTAAATAATTAATTAGTGTAATTGGTTAAGGCCGTTCTAATTAAATATATAAATAAATATTAATTCTTTGCTTCCAGTTACTCAGTACGTTTTGAGTCTGTACTGCCTCGACCATATGGCTCCGTGATGTTCTGCACTGTCGGCGTGTTGCTGCGGAAGTTGGAGGGAGGATTGAGGGGTGTCAGCCATGTATTGGTCGATGAGGTTAGTTGACTCAATATTGAATATCAGGCAGGGTAAATAGGGGGGGAAAAATAAGTTTTTCATTCGCAGATTGTTGCGGGTTCGATTCCCGCCTCAGACCAGCCTTAGGGCTCCAAAACTACTATTATTAAATTAAATTAAATATTGCAGGACATTCCACACATCGCTATTTAGCCCCAAGCTAAGTAACTAGACTTGTGTAATGGGTGTTAGACAATGGATATACTTATAATACATAGAAACAACCAGACCACAGACATATATCTAAGCCTAAATACACGTCTGAGGCGGGAATCGAACCCGCAACCCTTTGTTTAACAGTCCGGCATGGTGACCATTGTGCCAACTGGGTCATCAAATTATTAGAATGTTTTCAACTCAAGCAAGATTCTGACTAACAATGATGACTCCAACCGTACAGGTTTGTTTCTGGTCTGGGTGTTGCTCTATGTAAATCCTACTAATATTATAAATGCGAAAGTTCGTGTGTGTGTATGTATGTTTGTTACTCCTTCACGTAAAACTACTGAACCGATTGCAATGAAATTCGGTATGTAAATAGCTGGAGACCTGGATTATAGGCTTCTTTTATCCCGATATTCCTACGGGTTCGGGACTTAGGCGGGTAAAACCGTGAGGCGCAGCTAGTTAAGCATCTTAACTTGAGGCTAGGTGTATTTGTTGTAACTTTTTAAAACTACCTACCATCCATTGTACACAATTTATGCAATAACATTCTTATCCTTCTTTTACAATGATTTATTGTTCTGTGTAGGTCCATGAACGCGACGCTGACACAGATTTCTGCCTGATCCTGCTCCGAGACCTGGCTCACACGTACCCGGACGTTCGCATCGTGTTGATGTCCGCTACGGTGGATACTACTCTCTTCACCGAGTATTTCGGTAACTGCCCCGTTATTGAGGTCAGTGTACAAATTTAGAAAGAAAGAAAAACATTTATTCGGTGCAGCCACACAACAACTTTAAAATTAAACACACACAAAGAAATAGGTAACATTATACAACGAAGAAAGAAACATACACTAAACATAAGAATATTTAAGAAGCCATGTGCTGCCCCAAATGGGTCGACCTCAGCTGTAAGCCACAGTCAAGCGTAACTTGGCTGCAGCGCTGGTCTTCCGGCCAAACCCACGCTCCCGTCGTGGGTTTGTTTTTTTTGAGTAATTTACAGTTACTCCAAGAAAACAAACCCACACCACTGAATTTGGGTCTGATTTCGAAATCACCATTATGAAAAAATATATTACAAAAATATTTAAAAGGATATCTTAGAAATAACAGGGAATAACCACGGTGTCTTCAAGTCTTGTTTGTTTATAGGAATTTTTCTCTATTAGCAACACTATCGATTCGTACAAAAATATAGATGACTAGCTGTTTTGCCATATCCAAATTTCCCGCTTTTCTGTTGAAATTCTTCCTGAATTTTCTGTGCTATAAACCTCACGGAGCCCGAGACCTTTCCAACGAATGCAAAACCGTGGAAATCGGTTCGTGCGTTCTGGAGTTATAGCGTCAGGAAGGAAAACCCGACTTATTTTTATATTTTTTTGAGTAATTTACAGTTACTCCAAGAAAACAAACCCACACCACTGAATTTGGGTCTGATTTCGAAATCACCATTATGAAAAAATATATTACAAAAATATTTAAAAGGATATCTTAGAAATAACAGGGAATAACCACGGTGTCTTCAAGTCTTGTTTGTTTATAGGAATTTTTCTCTATTAGCAACACTATCGATTCGTACAAAAATATAGATGACTAGCTGTTTTGCCATATCCAAATTTCCCGCTTTTCTGTTGAAATTCTTCCTGAATTTTCTTTGCAATGCAAAACCGTGGAAATCGGTTCGTGCGTTCTGGAGTTATAGCGTCAGGAAGGAAAACCCGACTTATTTTTATATAGTAGATATGATTATTTTTTTGGAAAATGCAAAAAAATAATCATACCAGGTTCGATTCCTGGGGTTTCTTAAAAAATCTAATGAAGCATTTTTTATTATTGTCATAATCGGGCACGCAATTCCTTTTAGCATTTTTCGCTATCTCTTATAGTTTAAGATTTCGCAGGGTTGCGGGTTCGATTCCCGCCTCAGACAAGTATTTATGCTTAGATATTTGTTTGTGGTCTGGTTGTTGCTATGTATTATAATTATATATTTACAAAAATATCCGTTGTCTAGCACCCATAACACAAGTCTAGCTACTTACCTTGGGGCTAGATGGCGATGTGTGGAATGTCTCGCAATATTTCATATTATATTTTATATAGCCCATGTAAAAAACTCATGAAACCATGACCGGGTAAAACCGCGAGTCGCAGCTAGTGTAACCAATAACATAATATTTAGGTGCCCGGCCGTACATACCCAGTTCAACAATATTTCCTGGAAGATGCAATAGAACTGACCAAGTTTATTCCACCGCCGGACACGAGGAAACGGAAGTCGTCAGGGAAGCGAACCAATAAAGACGATGAAGATGATGATGATGAAGGTACCACAGTCATAATATTTACAAGTAATCTAGGAAACTGGTAAAATTAGGATTGCGATGGGGCAAAAGGGGAGTAAACGGAGATTCAATATGTCCCAACTCAACTGCGGGTTCCATCACAATGTTTTCTCCAAATATTGGTATAATAACACATAGTATCCAGTGATATGGGACACATAACAGACTAATAAAAATGTTTATTTCAGGCATAAAATCCCATATATATACATATAAAATGCTTTGACCTGACTGACTGACTGACGCTTTATTAGCACCTGGCCTTAATAATTTAGATTTATTTAACCCAGGTGTAGGAGCGGATGAACAAGAGGAAGATCTCAATAAGAACGCTAACCTCGGATCAAACTACTCACCGGAAACATCGCGCTCTTTGGCACAACTATCGGAGAAAGATGTAAGTATTTTTGACGTGATAACGTCTATTAAGGTGAAAGAGTACCGGCGCTACCTCCATACAATGTTTTGGATTTTTTCATTTTCTAATTATCATAGACATTAAGATTTAAAAAAGAAAAAAAAACAAAACATAAGGTTATGGTCATGGCAGTTATAAGTTTTATGCAACACAAGTATTTGCTCTAGTGTCATTATCCAGGGAGAAAACAGTCGACTACGTTTGTATGGAGAGAGCCCCCGGTACCCTTTCCTCTTAAAACGAACACCGGAAGCACTCACGTTACGCTTCCGTTATGGACTAGGTACTTTATGGACAATGATTTGTCAAGTTTCGAGTCGAGGAAAAAATATATATACGGGTATAGAAAAAAAATATAAAGGTAAAACAAAAAAAAACTCAGTTTTTCATCGTTTTCTTGTGACGTTATCACGTAAAACTATCGTCCGTAAATCGAATTTGTAGACAATCATTTTTATCAATACATAGTATAAAAACTAAATTAAAATCGGTTCATCCGTTCGGGAGCTACGATGCCACAGACAGACAGACACACACACACACACACACACACACACACACACGCACACACACACACACACACACACAGAGACATGTCAAACTTATAACACCCCGTCGTTTTTGCGTCGGGGGTTAAAAACAAATCGCTTCCCGCTGTCTGTCCCTATGTATGCTTAGATCTTTAGAGACTTTTGGTCGCCAATTAGACAAGTACCTATACTTAATATGCTCAAACTTACCTAGTTAACCAAATTCTTCGTATGTTTATTTCCAGCTAAGCTTCGAACTGATAGAATCAATACTTCTATACATAAACAGTCTGTCTCAAGAAGGTGCTATACTTGTGTTCCTTCCTGGTTGGAACCTTATATTCGCTTTAATGAAGCACCTGAATCAACATCGAGTGTTCGGAGACCAGAGCAAGTTCGTTGTATTGCCTCTACATAGTCAGATACCGAGGGAAGATCAGAAGAAAGTTTTTATAACTCCACCTCCTGGGTTGACTAAGGTAACAGACTTAAATATCATCGACTAAGAATTACTTATATACTGTTATGAAAAAAAAAGTGTGTGTGTCAGCTCCGACGCACTACTGGAGTTTACTCCTTAAGTACGAGTATCTAACCATACGCAATACACTCACAGCCAAATTAGAAAGTTGCGCACTAAAGGTGCGCACCAAAAACGTGACACGATTTTCGTTACTTGTTAGTAGGTTTTACCCCTCGGATTTTTCTCATACCGGGCGCCTTATGTATGAAAATCGATTCTTAAGGAGTAAACTCCAAAAGTCATACAAAAAAGCCTTATTATGAGCGGTGTTTGTCTATATTTGGCAATTATTAGTCAATATCACAGAAATATATTTGAGAAATATATGTATCTTCAATATCTTCTATTTAGAATATATCTAAAAAGTATACCTATAAAGATGCGACGTACTTAGAATCTCTTCCTTTTTTGGTTAGTTAAAAAAGAGAAAAAGAGATAAATCTTTGAAACCACAAGAGCTACGAGTCTCAAATTTCGCATGGAAGATCTTTTTAGAATGTATATAAAGTATTCTTAACTCAGTTGGTACAATGGTCAACATGCCGGACTGCCACACACTGGATTGTGGGTTCGATTCCCGTCTCAGACAAGTATTTATTAAAAGGATTATATTTACAAAAGAAAAGTATTTATGTAGTATATCCGTTGTCTAGCACCCATAATACAAGTCTCGTTACTTAGCTTGGGGCTAGATGGCGATGTGTGGAATGTCCTGCAGTATTTATTAATTTCAGACAAGCTTAGTTGCCTTAACGCTAGATGGCGCTATATGCAATAGTCTTCAAAGAAACCCCCATGAGTTTCTTGTGCCTTCTTCTCATTGGTGGGCGCGTTCCGAAGGCACACATCTTAACTTAGTTTTTAAGGCGTGTCCATGTGATCTTTGTACCTATGTATTAAGGCGCTCTTCCAGTACCGTGTGTAGGTATTCACATTACCTTAGCCCCCGCTCTCAAAGACGTAGCGTGCTGCGTGCTAACTGTTATATTTGATCAATATGCAAAACATTTTAGCATTATTATACACAAATATAGTTCCTAGAGGTCAAAACCTATCATTTGATTCATTTTTAGAAACAAACGTTAACTATTTTTGAATAAAACCCGATAAACGATCTAATAATTCTCTGTTTTCTAACATTTTTTTTATCGAACGAAGTTGTTCATATCATGTTTTCAACCACAATAAACAAAAATATGGTTATTAAACTACAGTATCCATTTATATCCTAATAACAAAAAAAGAGTATTTGATTACTTAGAGTTGCTTAAACAAAGGTCGATTTTGGTAGCTTTATTAGCACCTGCCCTTAAGCATCCAATGGAATAAATATTTTTGACTTTGACTTCCAATTTTTCTATATATTTCAGGTGATATTATCAACAAACATAGCGGAAACATCAATAACAATAAACGATGTTGTATATGTAATAGATTCGTGTAAGGCGAAGATGAAGCTGTTTACGTCACATAATAATATGACATCGTATGCTACTGTTTGGGCTAGTAGGACTAATTTGGAACAGGTGAGTTATTTTAACCGACTTCAAAAAAAGGAGGAGGTTCTCAATTCGGTTGTATGTATTTTTTATGTATGTTCGCGCATAGTACTTTGTTTTCAACCGATTTTGATGATTTTACCTGTAGAAGTATTTGAATCTAGATAGATGGATAAATTTATTTGTACAACATATTAAGGAACATTTAAACCATTTATTTTCCATAGCACAACACATACATAAACAGATTATAATACATAAGTCATTAAACATTAAATAACAATATATGTGCGTGCCATGGAGGGCGCAGTCTCAGCAATATGCTGTGAGCTGTGTGACCATCTCACCGCTACTGATTTTCAGCCCGCCCCTGACAAGAACTCTACATAGCGTGTAGCCGGCATAAACTTAGAACGCGACAAAGTAAAGTAATAGCTAGATAGTATAACTTCCACAAATTAAAGGCACTGAAAGTAAAAATACGATCGTTTTTCTAAATTACAATTAAATTAATAATATTTCGACTAGATGTGAAAAAAAGATATAAGCTTTTAAAGTCACGTGGTTTTTTTTTCTTCATCAGCATCTGACGCCATTACACATATAGGAACTTCAAGAACCTAGCCTCCTTGCAAACATGTAATTTTAGTTCGCGAAGTTTTGCCATTATTCTTTGATATTCGACGACTGAATTGGCACAATGGTCACCATGCCGGACTGCCAATCACAGGGTTGCGGGTTTGATTCCCGCCTCAGACATGTATTTATGCTTAGATATTTGTCTGTGGTCTGGTTGTTTCTATATATTTACAAAAGAAAAATATAAATGTAGTATATACGTTGTATAGTACCGTTGACAAGTTTAGTTACTTAGCTTGGGGCTAGATGGCGATGTGTGGAATGTCCTGCAATATATATGTAATTTGTCCAGCGTAAAGGTCGCGCTGGTCGCGTCCGTCCGGGTGTATGTTTCACGCTCTGTTCACGCGCGAGGTTCAACAAGCTGGAGGAACATCTGACGGCTGAGATGTTCCGCACTCCACTGCATGAACTCGCACTTAGGTAAGTTTTTTTTATCATAGTTGCTCATAAAATGGATCTTATTTAACCGCTTTTAGGCTCATAATCCAACGTATTACACGCGTAAAATTCGAAAATGGACCAAGGAATCACGTTGTCCCATACATACTTTGCCGCCCTTTTTCACCCCCTTAGGACAAAAATTTCGGAAAATCCTTTCTTATCCGATGCCTACGTCACACAAAGAACACACCCTCTAAGTTTCAGCTCTCTACGATTAGCGGTTTAGGCTGTGCGTTGATCCGTCAGTCAGTCAGTGATTCAGGACAAAGCATTTTAAATGTATAGATAAGACCACTTCCTGTCTAAGGCTGCCTGTCTAAAGAAGCAGAGTGGCGTTTCTACATACATTGTGCAACAAAAAAAACTCCGCGAAGTCCGCATATTGCACAATGCCGCTCCGCTACCTTGCTCTGCTTCTGTGCACAGGCCTAAGGCCACCGTCGTTAGACGATATCATCGAAGTTATATTTCTAACTATAATAACTAAATAAAAAAACCCTTTCTTGTGCCTTCTCCTCATTGGTGGGCGCATTCCGAAGGCACACATCCTAGCTTAGTTTTAAGACATTTCATTGTGATTTTTGTACAAGTGTATTAAGCATCCAAAGGAATAATTTTTTTGACTTTGACTTTGAACTAGTTCCCTTTGGTTCCAGTATAAAACTCCTCCGTCTCGGCGGTATAGGCCACTTCCTGTCTAAAGCCCCCGAGCCACCGTCGTTAGACGCTATCATCGAAGTTATGTTTCTAACTATAATAACAAAATAAAAAACCCCATGAGTTTCTTGTGCCTTCTTCTCATTGGTGGGCGCATTCCGAAGGCACACATCCTAGCTTAGTTTTAAGACATTTCTATGTGATCTTTGTACAAGTGTATTAAGCATCCAAAGGGAAAAAAAATTGACTTTGACCTTGAACTAGTTCCCTTTGGTTCCAGTATAAAACTCCTCCGTCTCGGCGGTATAGGCCACTTCCTGTCTAAAGCCCCCGAGCCGCCGCCGCTAGACGCTGTCATCGAAGCTATGTTTCTATCTAGTTCCCTTTGGTTCCAGTATAAAACTCCTCCGTCTCGGCGGTATAGGCCACTTCCTGTCTAAAGCCCCCGAGCCGCCGCCGCTAGACGCTGTCATCGAAGCGGAGGCCTTACTCAGGGAATTGGGCTGTCTAGACAATGCTGACAACCTGACCCCGCTCGGGACTATATTAGCTAAATTACCAATAGGTTAGTCAATTGTGTTGTTTATTTAGCTTGTAAGCACATCTGGTCAAATATTTGTAAAATTCATTTAAAAGATCAATTTCTTTAAAAGTAGTTATAAAAACCGGTCAAGTGCGAGTCGGACTCACGCTTGAAGGGTTCTGTACTATTATATTCTGTTTTTAGTATTTTGTATGTTGACTTTATTATAGCGGCAACAGAAATACATAATCTGTGAAAATTTAAACTGTCTAGCTATCACGGTTCATGAGATACAGCCTAGTGACAGACAGACAGTAGAGTCTTTAGTCTTTGGGTACGGAACTCTTACAATGCCTCTACGACCCAGTTGGCCCAATGGTCACCATCCCAGACTGCTAAACACAGGGTTGCGGGTTCGATTCCCGCCTCAGACAAGTATTTATGCTTAGATATTTGTCTGTGATCTGGGTATTTCTATGTATTATAATATATATTTACAAAAAAATTACATAAGTATATACGTTGTCTAGCACCCATAACACAAGTCTAGTTACTTAGCTTGGAGCTAGATGGCGATGTGTGGAATGTCGTGCAATATTTATTATTTACTAACTGCGCCCTACGGTTTCACCCGCGTTAATTTTTTTGCGCAACTTTCTTATTTTTTTTCTTTCATATGATCCTTCTCCTGACATTAACAAACAATAAAAAAGAATTAGCGAAATCGGTCGAGCCGTTGAGATGTGATGCCGTGACCAAGGAAAATAGGGATTCATTTTTATAAATATAGATTTATTTAATGCCTTAGATCCCCTGGTTTATAATCTAGTGTGTTTCCCTCAGAGCCTCGCCTCGGTAAGATGATGGTGCTAGGTTTCGTCCTCGGCGTTGGAGACGCTCTTACAACGATGGCCGCCAACTCCACAACCTTCCCGGAGATATTCGTACTGGAAGGTCGGAGGAGGCTGTCTAATCATCAGCGAGCGTTGGCCGGAGACAGGGCTTCCGACCATGTCGCCATGTTGAACGGGTTTCAGGTACGAACAGGCAGGAAAACTTGAGGCTCATTAGTTCCGGCGTTACTTTTTGGAACTCCATATCTGTAAGGGAAGTATTTATATTTAGTTTTTAGTTCCGAACCTAGGGCCTAAAAATTACATATTTTGGCCCTGGGTTTTGAACTAAAAACTAAATATTAATACTTCCATTACAGATTAAGGCTCATTGTAGATTTATAAAATTGCTATTAATTATAAAAGAAAAATAAGCATTTATTGAGTACAGACACTCGACAAACATAGAAAGAAAGAAATGAACATGACAAAGAAAAAATTACGTAACAATCAGAAAAGTGACAAAACTAAAGAATCAAAATCGGTTCAGCCGTTCGGGAGCTACGATGACACAGACAGACACACACACAGACACGTCAAACTTATAACACAGCGTCGTTATTGCATCGGTTGTTAAAAAAAAACATAAAAGAGGAGTCGTGTGTATTTAGGTTTAAAGTCCTTCAACTCAAGCAGAATTAAGGGAGCTCTTCCACTGATGCGGAGCTGGGCAGAGTGGAGAAGAGTGGACCGTGAATTGGCCAATCACAGTGCCGGAAATCTGCATCAGTGAGCACAGTGATTGGCTAATTCACGGTCCACCCGGCTCTGCGTCAGTGGAAAGTTAAAAACACTCTTATAATGGCAATTTTAGAACTGTATTGTGAGCCTCTACTTTTGTTGCCAACTATACAATCAGGCATCATAACTGCAGATCCACGGTAGAGCCGCAAAACTGCTATTATTAGAATATTTTCAACTCAAGCAAGATTCTAAGGTCCTGCTTGAGTTGAAGTTTAAAGTCTTTCAACTCATGAATTTACATTAAATTATTCAAACAATATTGTTATAATTTATTCAATTAATTAACAAAATTATATATGTTAACATACAAATTCAAAATTAGATACATCAAATCAAATTACACAATTAAAAAAACTTTAATAATAATCATCACAAAATAATTAAAAAGACGCCAAAAAAAAATAATCCCACTCAGAAATTAAATATAAAACTAAACAACACAAATAAATAATAAAATTAGTATAAAATTAAATTAATTAAAAATCAACCAAGGCCTTAACATTAAAACAAGAGGAAGCTCTCGGCCATACCCTCCCGAGGCATTGTCCCCAAAATGCTATGAAAACATTCCAATAATGGTAATTTTAGTACTCTACAATGGGTCTGCAATTATGTGGCCGACTGTATATGGTATAGATTTTAACCTACTTCAAAATAAGATGTGGATGTTCTAATATCCGGAGTTGTAATAAGTAATGTCCTGAAGTCAGTATCTAAAATATGGTATAATTTTGCACGGCCTATAAGTCCAATAGACGACTATCAATTGACGAACTAATCAGCTGAAACATCCGTAAAACCGGCCAATAATAAGTTTGTCTCTACAAATAATAAAATGTTGTAATTGTACTTACAGATGTGGGAAAGAGAGTACTCTAAAGGCGAGGAAGCGGAAATGAAGTGGTGCGAATGGAAGGGAGTCCAGCAGACCACACTCCGTGTCACTTCCGAGGCTAAACGACAACTTATTAGTGAGTTTACAATACAATTATTCATTAAAATACTGTATGGCGTCGGCGTGGGGGTTTGGATCATCGCTCCGGGGCAATTCAGCGGGGAAATGCCGCTTGCATCCTTCCTTCTTTTGTGTCGGGAGTCACGGCAGTTATAAGTTTTATGCAACAAAAATATTTGCTCTAGTGTCATTATCCAGGGAAGAAACAGTCGACTACGTTTGTATGGAGAGAGCGCCCGATACCCTTTCCTCTTAAGAAAGAAAGATTTTCATATTTTGCATATTGATCTAAAGAGCTACAGCTTCACTTCCAAAGAGTCGTATGTGGCTCGCGAGACGAGGTTGAGGTTCCCTGCCCTCGACAATTTTTTTTTTCCTCTAAAGAAACTCTATTTGTCCTCTAAAATGATCGTATTTCCTTTTCAGATATATTAACAACATCGATAGGTTTCTCTGAAGAGTGTTGTATCCCTCAACGTTGGAACCCGACCGGGCCCGATCCCACGTTAGACGTGGTTATTGCACTCATGGCAATGGGCCTCTATCCCAACGTCTGCTTACATCTTGAGAAACGAAAGGTAACATTTAGGGCCTTACCTCACCGGAAAGTTATGGCGACGCCGCCGGCTACGTATCCTTGGCTACTTCTGGCTACCCTAGGTCGCCAAATAGAGTAGCCACTGGCTACTGTCTATCACAAAAAAAATGGTCTGTGTGGGGTGCCCAGATAGAGTAATGAAACTAGTCGTCCATTTTGCCGGTAGGATTTATTCTCCTAGTAATAACCTGACTCCGTATAACAGATTATAGCTTATATATACTACACAGATATCTAGATAGGAAAGGGTAACAGTAGGTAGCGCATCTGATTTACAAACGATTACGTATACACGTGATATTCATAAGATATGATAAAGACACGTATTTCTGAGGTCGCTATAGCGTATGACGGAAATGTGTGTCCGTCATACGCTATAGCGACCACATTCTGTGAAGTCGGTTTACGGATGATAATTTTACGTGATAACGTCCTAAGAAAACATTGATGGTGACCATCGTAACGGTGTTAGTTGCTAATCTCCACCTAAACGGCTGCAACGCTTTGTATGAGACTTTTTGTGTATATTCATTAGGTGTGAGAATCGAATGACATTCAATTTTTTTTCTTTATTTTTTTTTGTAAATGGCTAAACGTTTGCCGGAACAGCAAATAAGTAGATATATTTTTGAAAATATTACCAAACACGTTCCCGGAACGTGAGCGGAACGCGATGACGTCACATTTTTTTGTGAGTGCTACCGGTGTTCATCAATTTATAAGACGTTATCACGTCAAAAACAAGTGCGTCTTTCCTCATTGGCGACCTAATTGGACACTGAATGAGTGAGGCAGCTTACACGTATACATTCTATGAGCTACTGTGGCCACGTTGCCAGGACGCGAGAGTATCTTCAGTCTTGACGCTGCCAAACACAGGGTTGCGGGTTCATTTCCCGCCTCATAAAAGTATTTATGTTTAGATATTTGTCTGTGGTCTATGTATTATAAGTATATATTTACAAAAGAAAAGTTTATAAGTAGTATATCCATTGTCTAGCACACAACACAAGTCTAGTTACTTAGCTTGGGGCTAGATTGCGTTATGTGGAATGTCCTGCAATATTTACTATGTTGTTTTTGTTGGTTTTCGAAAAATTACTTTTTCTCTGAATTTATTCAATATTATTCCTTATTCCAATCAGTTAATCTTAATGGGCCGCATGGTTCCTTTGCACTTCTATGATAAAACTGTTTCTTAGCTCTTATATTGTATGTCCGTCCGCACTTGACTTTCCGACATCTTGTCGCTGTCGCCGGTAGTCTGCCGTAACATTTCCGACATATCATTTTATTATTTACGTAATATTGGGCCAGTACTCTGAGCTTTGGTGCTATGTTCCAACCTGTAACAAATAAGGTAATGCTGTTTGAAGGTGAACACCCCTGACGCAAAAATAAAAAAAATATTGCAGGACATTCCACACATCGTCATCTAGCCCCAAACTAAGTAAGTAGACTACTTATATACATTTCTTTTGTAAATATAATAATTATAATACATAGAAACAACTAGACCACAGACACATATCTAAGCATAAATACTTGTCTGAGGCGAGAATCAAACCCGCAACCCTGTGTTTGGCAGTCCGGCATTGTGACCATTGTACCAACTAGGTCGCCAAAAAGATAGATAGGTAGATAGATAAATTCTTTATTGCAACCACCATTTATAAATTACATTAAATTAAAAAAAAAACTTAAAAGTGTTACAAAGGGTGGCCGTAACGTGATTTGACGTGATAACGTCTTATAAATCAATGAACACTGGCATTCTCAAAAAAGTGTTACGTCATGTTACGGGAACGTGAGCGGAGCGTTACTGACAAGGTAACCACAGCAACGTATTATCGTTGCTATGGTTACCATCAATATTTTCTTATGACGTTATCACGTAAAATTATCGTCCGTAAACCAACTTCACAGACAATCATTTTTTCAATATCATTCTTTATTCCAATCAGTTAATCGTAATGGGCCGCATGGTTCCTTTGCATCTCTATTATAAAACTCTTTCTTCACTCTTATATTGTCTGTCCGTCCGCACTTGACTTTCCGACATCTCGTCGCTTTCGCCGGTAACCCGCCGTAACATTTCCGACATATCATTTTATTAAGTAAGTAATATTTGGCCAGTACTCTGAGCTTTGGTGCGATCTTCCAATTACCTGTAAGAAATGAGCGGGTACTATTTAAAGGTTTAATTATAACCCGACACAAAAATAGGTGTGTTCTAAGGCAAGTATTATAGCGAAGTAGTATTATTTCATTTGCCATCAAACCAATGACTGCCATGACCATACTCTGTTTTGGTTTTTTCACTTTCTAATTATCATAGAAATTAAATTATCATAGATTTAAAAAATGAAAATAAAATCATAGGGTCATGGCAGTTATAAGTTTTATGCAACAAAAATATTTGCTCCAGTGTCAGTATCCAGGGAAAAAACAGTCGACTACGTTTGTATGGAGAGAGTCCCGGTACCCTTTGCCCTTAAGGCTGCTTATGCTGCCAAACGCAACGCGCCAGAAATACCCGTCGCTTACAACTAACATTGTTGATTGTATGTGTTTTTTTTTCTCAAAAGTAGAGAAAAAAAAGATGGTAAAGATAGAATTGTAGTTGAAATCTTTTCAGATATTTTGGGGTAATTTGAGACGAAAATTCCTTGTGATTTCAAAACTAGACTAGTTTTAATTCTTAATTTTAGGATAGTTTCACAACTATAGGGAATTCTTGGTTTGAAGTCACATCAAAATGTCGGTAAAAATCTCCCCTGCAATTCCATCTCAGCACTTTTGAGAAAAACACAACACATTCGTAACAATCAACAATTTTCACCAAGGAAGGCGACCGGTGCCGGTAGTAACTATTTAGTAGGCTGTGTACCAAGGTCGTTGGCGTATGGACTAAGGTTGACTCCCACAAAATATTTATTAATTTATTTCCAACTTATAACTATCATTAGCGGTGTTGGCTTAGTGGTAGATACCTCGACTTTCATTCAGAAGGTCGTAGGTTCGAATCCTGGCCGGCCGTGCACCAATATATTTTTCTTAAGAAAAATTTATGTGCGCTAATTGATATTGCTCTTACGGTGAAGGAAAACATCGTGATGAAACCCACGGCTTAGTTGGCTCCAGGAGTATTGACAAGTTCTCTACTCTGGACATGGTCGACTAAGCTGAGAGGGTAGTAGGTGCTGGGGAAGTCTACTCCATCCTCACGCAAAAAGGACCCTATCGTTACCCAATGCGATAGTGAAGCACAAAATATACAAAATTAACTTAAAAATATTCAATTACATTATAACTTAGCCTTAACTTGATTATTCCTAGCCAATTTAAATTCTAGTTTTTTCTATAACTCATAATGAACAGGACAATCTTTGTGAATTCACTCAGATAACTTACAAATAAATCGATAATTCTCGCTATGAGGTTGAGAGATATAAAGTCAAGTGTGGACGTACAGACAATAAAAGAGCGAAGAAACAGTTTTTATCATATAACTGCGAAAGAACCATTCGGCCCTTTATGATTAACTGATTGGTATAAGATATGATATTGGATAATACTTAAATATAGCAAGAACATCGGTCGGATCAAGAGTAATTATGCAGACAAAATCATACTTATTAGGATACTTAAGAGGAAAGGGTACTGGGGGCTCTCTTCATACAAACGTAGTCGACTGTTTTCTCCCTGGATAATGACACTAGAGCAAATATTTTTGTTGCATAAAACTTATAACTGCCATGACCATGCCCTTATGTTTTGTTTTTTAAATCTTAATTTATATGATAATTAGAAAATAAAAAAAAAACCAAAACAAAGGGGCATGGCAGTTATAGGTTTTATGGCACAAAAATATTTTAGCTAGTCTCTTTATCCAGGAAGGAAACAGTCGACTACGTTTGTATGGAGAGAGCGCCGGTACCCTTTCACATAGAATATAATAGAAAACATTTTAGAAAAGTAGAGAGACAAACAAATATAAGAACACTGATACGTACAATCAGCGGTCAAAAGCGAACTAGTAGCGTAACGTTTACAATCCAAAAATATTGACATGTTCTTTCCCCTGGACATGGTCGACCTGAGAGGGTAGTAGGTTCTGGGCAAGCCTACTCCATCCTCACGCAAAAAGGACCCAATTAAAAAAAGGGTCTAGTTGCGGAAAACAGCCCGTGTACAAGCACAAGTAATTAATCTATTTAAATACAGTATTTTAGTCCGAAAACTGTATGAAATTCGGTGTACTTTGATGAAATGAAAATAGGTGTAATAGTGCTCGGATGAAATAAACTTATTGGAACAGTGTTTAGGTGAAATGTAGCACTGAGTAAATAAACAAAGGCATAACAAACATTGTATGAATTGAATGTTAGGTTTATTGAATAGTTGGTGAGTCGTCATAGTTAAAATTTAACAAGTGGAAATGTGTTTATTAAGACGTTTTCAAGTGGTCTATGTTTGTATTAAGCATCCAAAGAAAAAAATTTTTTTGACTTGATTTGACTTACTTGATCTAGCGTAGATAGATAGATAAAATTCTTTATTGGAAACACCATTTTCAAATAACATTAAATAAAAACAAAGCTTAAGTCTTAGTGTTACAAAGGGCGGCCTTATCGCTCAAAGCGATCTCTTCCAGGCAACCTTTGGATGGACAAGAAGTTGCGGAAGGTGTAGGGTAGGGTGTTCAAACTTAGGATAATTGACTAAGATGCAAATAACAACAAAAACATAATAATCTATAAATATAAAATTCTTTGTCCTGAAACCGCTGATCGTAGAGACCTAAAAGTTGGAGGGTGTGCTCTTTGTGTGACGTAGGCATCCGATAAAAAAGGATTTTCTGAAATAAGGGGTTGAAAAAGGGGGGCAACGTTTGTATGGGACAACGGTCTATTTTCATCTTTTACGCGGACGAAGTCGCGGGCAAAAGCTATAAATACATACATACCTTCATACTAATCATTATTTTAATTAATAGCTCAACCGAATGCGTAGTGAACCCATTCGATTGAGCTATTCATTGTATATTTTTTTTTGCAATTCTAGGTGTTAACAACGGAAGGCAAACCGGCCTTAATCCACAAGACATCCGTGAACTGTTCGAACCAAGAGCAAAGATTCGCTTCACCTCTGTTCGTGTTCGGTGAGAAAGTGAGGACCCGTGCCATAAGTTGCAAGCAGACGACTATGGTGGCGCCTCTACACTTGTTGCTATTCGCTTGTAGAAAGGTTGAGTGGGTAAGTTCACATATTGACATGATCCAGTTGGCACAATGGTCACCATGCCGGACTGCCAAACATTGCGGGTTCGATTCCCGCCTCAGACATATATTTATGCTTAGATATTTGTGGTATATGCATTATAAGTATAAATTTTTAAAAAAAAGTTTATAAGTAGTATATCCGTTGTCTAGCACCCATAACACAAGTCTAGTTCCTTTGCTTGGGGCTAGATGGCGATGAGTGGAATGTCCTGCAATATTTAGTTATGAAAAAAAAACGAGTGGCACTCGGGGACTGCCGCGGTAAAGCTATTACATCGTGCGAGCTTCGTACAGTCGTACCATATACATATACACGTTAAGCGAACGCTCGGCCGAGCTACATGGTAGGCGGAGGGGGGGTGTTAGGTTTTGTTTTCGTTACGGAATTTCTTGATTCGGTCGCCGCGCTCAAAGCCCGCGATAATAGCTTAAACAAAGATTGATATTCATGTGTATGAATTGGTTTCACAGGTAGATAATGTAGTCCGGCTCGACAATTGGCTAAACTTCGACATGTCACCGCGTACTGCTGCGCTGGTGGTAGCTTTAAGACCTGCTATTGAGAAGATAGTAGAACGCGCTGCCGCCGAACCAGATGCAGCCGCGCAGTTCTCTGATATTGAACAAAAGGTACCGTACTTGTACTTGTATACAGGCTGTTTTCCGCCATTGAACCCTTTTTAATTGGGTCCTTTTTTGTGAGGATGGAGTAGGCTTGCCCAGCACCTACTACCCTCTCAGCTTAGTCGACCATGTCCAGAAGAGAGAACTTGTCAATACTCCTGGAGCCAACTAAGCCGTGGGTTTCATCACGATGTTTTCCTTCACCGTAAGAGCAATATCAATTAGCGCACATAAATTTTTCTTAAGAAAAATATATTACAAGGTACCGTACTCTTTCTAACAGAACCAGCAGCGCCCACGTTTTTTTACGGTCACATTTTTTTTTAATGTTTCAAGTTTGTAGGCACAATGGTTTAGTACGCTGTCATCAGTGAATAAATGAGTCAGTCGGTGAAAGTTGCATTTGACTAAATAGTAGCTGCGCCCCGGGTTTTGAATGCGTAACTCCCGATTTCGTGGGAATATCGGGATAAAAAGTAGCCTATTTGTTAATCCCGGTCTCCAGCTATCTATATACCAAGTTTCATCTAAATCGGTCCAGCAGTTTCGGAGCCTATCCGTTAAAACAAACAAAAAAAGCTTTACTCTTAATATTAGTGTAGATTAAATAACTTGCAATTCAGCGAACTCAAAGGGTTGTGCTCCTAAGCTGTGAGAGCAAGCAAAAATTGAAATGAAAGGAAACAGGAAAGACGAAGCAGTAGTCATGTTCTTTTTCATGCCATCGACTCCCACAACATCAGCTTACTGTCCTAAAGCCCGAATACTGAAAGGCTACTTAATCTTAAGTGGCGTTTAAATTGAAATTTAAGTGTAAGCTTCAATAGAAAGCATACACTTAACGTCAATTTAAATGCCACTTAAAGTTAAGTAGCCTTTCAGTATTCGGGGGTAAGACAGATAGGAAGAAACGCGCGTGAGAAGTCAGTCTGTCCGTCCGTCCGTCTGATATTTATTTTGCGGGCAACTTCAACCTGTTATTTAAGTGTTACAGTGGTGCGCGCGTCTTTAAATTTCACTCTTGCAGCTACAACCTGTTTTATTTTTGTGTTACGCAGCTTCAACCTGTGACTTTCGTGTTACAGATGCGTGCGCATCTTAAATTTCACTCTTATCGTTTTTTTCATAACGCGCTTAAAGAAGTATAACTTCAAAAATCCAAATGCTAAATGTCTTTCGCTTGTAACTAAAATTGTTAATATTTACATGGAAAAATTTAATTGTCGTTGTGGGACCAGTTTGAAGGTGTTTTTACACAGCATAAGTCTTTTCTTGCCTTAAAAAAATTGATAAATGACAAGAAAATTTCGTCTATACCTATATACCTACCAAAATGTATGAAAAGATTTGACCTATCAACAATTAACACAACAACAATTTTCCATTAAATAATGAACAATTCTAGTTATTAGTGACAAGCATTTTGCTTTGGGCTCAATACATACAAATCTATATATATAAAAATGAATTGCTGTTCGTTAGTCTCACTAAAACTCGAGAATGGCTGAACGGATTTATCTTATCTTAGTCTTGAAATGTTCGTGGAGGTCTAGGGAAGGTTTAAAAGGCGAGAAAAAATCTAATAATTTCCGGGAAAACTCTAAAAACAGCCCTTTTCTAATTCCTACGGGATCGGGACTTACGCGGGTGAAACCGCGGGGCGCAGCTAGTTATTTATAAATAATATTTAGGACCACTTGCAGGAAAATTTAACTATCTCGATTCTAATATTTTTGCTGCATAATTTTCCTTTTCTATTTTTTTTTTGTCTGTCAAATAACTAGTTACCTATTTATATATTTTTATTATTTTTGTTTTAGGTACTATATTGCCTGAGAGAACTGTGTGTAATGGACGCTGGTGATTATAATATACAGCGAATTTCAACCACACCAATATTCAGATCAGATGCTAAACGAGGTCATACCAGGGGCTGGGGTACGAACGGGCCCCGTGGCGGAAATACTGGCGGCTTTGGCGGTAATTCTGGCGGGTTTGGCGGTAATTCTGGCGGCTTTGGCGGTAATTCTGGCGGCTTTGGCGGTAATTCCGGAGGGTTTGGCGGAAATTCTGGCGGTTTTGGCCGTGGCGGTTTTAGAGGCCGCGGGTTCGGTCGTGGCGGTTTCGGCAACCAAGGAAACGGTTTCGGTAACCGTGGTTTCAATCGCGGCGGTTGGCGTGGTGGCAGAGGGGGCTGGTAGATTTAATTTAAAGTTTGAAATATTTCATTCCTGAATCTAATTTACATTAAGTAACAATAAAAATAAACAATTAGTAAAACCAAGTGTTTTATTCAACAAAAACAAGAATAAATGTGGCTGAAAAGCCACAACCATGGTCATTCAACAGGATGCTGGACAACAATCAAGATAAAGTCTTTATCTGGTGCAACCATCACCTCGCTCTTCTTGCTCCGAATCCTTAGAAATGTTAAATCGTTAGTAGGATCTAGGTCTCGGACGACGGCCTTTGCCTTGTCGACTAGCGCGCTCATTAGCCCAGCGTATTGCACAGAGACATGATTGTCTAAAGTTGTCTTTATTGGTATACCTTGAAGAGAAGAAAGCTTTTAACAAATTTCTTTGTATTTGCATACTAGTGAGGTAGAAGCCCAATTCTCGTAAATAGCATTGTTCAAATAACGATTCTATATCATTTCGATGACAAAAAATACCCTTCAAAGTCAGCTTTTAGTATTCTCATAATACCAAAAGGGTATATTTTGGGAGGTTTACCAAGAAAGCTGTTCGCGCTTAGACCATTCAACTACTGTTCGCCATAAGCGAGAGATGCCACAATGCCAAAATATTACGTAGATGTTATCTTTTTTATATTACGTAATTTATGTTTTTTAGCATACCTTCACCGTTAACGATGATCACTCCAGCAACTCCTTTGTGTAGGGTTAGCTTTCGCACAGTTTCTTCAGCTTCGTTTGCCATAATCACTCGACTAGTTTTTATAAAAAGGTACTTTGTGATTACTCGAAATTGATTGACAAGATTCAAGTGAATGATGTATGAAGGTTTAGGTCAATGTGGATTCTAGGCCTGTGATTTAGGCAGAGGTTTTATTTGACTAGACAATAGGTTACAATCAAAAAAAGTTTTATCCAGACCATGGATCTATAAAATATAATCCAGACAACCTAAATTATTGAGTTTTGGCGGGAACGAGTTAACAACATGTCGTGCTGCAGTTTTATTTTCATGAAACTTAGATGTAACCCGAGTTGAATTGTATAATTCTGGTGGAATGTTATTCAATTTAGTTCTGTGAAAGTGCACAAGTGTAGTGAAAGTAAAAATCAGTGTCAAACATGCAGTTTTCTCGTTGCCTCCAAATCTCCTATTAAGGTTATGGTAAACTTGCCACCGCTTTACTATAGCCCCAGACTTGACGGACTATGACGACTTTGACTGTATTGAAACACTTTAGGCCCGATTTATGAAAAATCGGGTCATAATTTGATGCAAAATATAACTTGACACTGGCTAAATGCACACGTGCGAAGCCATAATAAAAGAAAAAAAAAAAAAACCTAAATTATTTAACAAGTAGTTTTGCTGTCATTGTAATCCTCACCAAGATTAAAAATAAGACCAATATAACAAGTGGATCCTCTATTCTTCCACCGCACACCACGATATACACCGTACAATTGCTACACAAAACTTGACTTCCACACCACCACCAGTATTTGGCTAAATTGCGGCTTTTTGGCGTGCAGAAGCCACTAATTAAGAAGAAGAAGAAGAAAATAAAAAATGATAATGGGGAAAACTTAAGATGGTCTAAGGCGTAGACTAGGTTCCCCCTTAGACCATGGGGTCTAAGGAGGAAAACATTTTTTCATTTTTATTTTTTTTTAATTGTCATACCTATGCCTACTCAAGGAGGTTATAGTACCTAACCTACCTCCTTGTTCCTACTGGTGGGGATAGCTTTTTTCTCTAGGTCTATGGGGATAGCCAGAGAAATATGGTTGTGAGTTTTGGCGGGAACGAGTTAACAACATGTCGTGCTGCAGTTTTATTTTCATGAAACTTAGTTGTAACCCGAGTTGAATTGTATAATTCTGGTGCAATATTATTCAATTTAGTTCTGTGAAAGTGCACAAGTGTAGTGAAAGTAAAAATCAGTGTCAAACGTGAAGTTTTCCCGTTGCCTCCAAATCTCCTATTAAGGTTATGGTAAACTTGCCACCGCTTTACTATAGGCTTATGACTTGACGGACTATGACGACTTTGACTGTTTTGAAACACCTTAGGCCCGATTTATGAAAAATCGGGTCATAATTTGATGCAAAATATAACTTGATACTGGCTAAATGCACAAGCCGTGCGAAGCCATAATTAATAGAAAAAAAAATGGTTGTGAGGTACGAATGTGTATTTTTACGGGGATAGCTTAGTGGGTATTTTTAAACTATTGTATACCTTTTATAGCGGGTTTTGAGCGCAGCGACCGAAACAACAAATTCCGTATTTTTCAATTATGGCTTCGTACGGTTTGTGCATATAGTATCAAGTAATATTTTGCATCAAATCATGGCTTGATTTTTAGAAATCGGGCTCAAAGTTTGTCAAGTCAGGAGTCTTATAAGCGGTGACTACTCTACTAAAACCTTACAGGGAATTTTGGAGGCAACGAGAAAAGTCCATGTTTGACACTGATTTCCACTTTCACGGAACTAAATTTGATAACATCCACCAGAATTACAATTCAACTCGGTTTACAACTAAGCTTCATGTAAATAAAACTACAGCCCGACATGTTGTTGGCCAACTCTTAGTGAGAATAATGACAATAAAGCATTTACGTATAAGTTTCTTTGTAACAATTCTTCTTTTTTACAATTCGATTTTAGTCCGACAAGGTTTAATGTTTAAGCGGCAAAGAGATTCATATTTATGCGCCATGTTTATGGGCAGCTAAGAAAGTATTAGGTATTTTATTACACATTATTAAGAGCACGTCCAAAATCCAGGTTGATACCAATCAGACAATCTTTTAGGATATTCCCTGAAGTAACGATACAGTCTCCTATCTCGTATATTGTCTGTCCGTCCGCACTTGACTTTCCGACATCTTGTCGCGTTTGCTGGCAACCTGCCGTAACATTTCCGACATATCTTTTTCCGCGTTAAGTAGTAACTTGCTAGTCTCCATTCTGGTCCGTAAAATCGACCTGTAACAAGCGATCAATCAATTTAAAATTGGACTTTTTGAAGGCAGACGTTCACTTATTAATTGGAACGAAGTTCCTAATCGCGCGTTGTGACGGGGCTGGACGGAAAAAAATCTTACGAAAAGTTGTCACGACACTTTTTGCTATAGTAAGGTATTGTAAGCTGTGCGGCGTCGCATGTTTCTCTGTCTGTCTCTCTCTCTCTTATACCCACACTACTAAATTTCATTAAGCTATCGCGGACGCGTAGATAGGAAAGAGGCTAATATCTTGTACTCTTTCACTCATAAGGCGAGCGCAACCGCTTTCCTTCGTCGGCCGTGATCGGGTCCCGAGCCACGCACCGCGCCGCTCGCGCTCGTGCGGCGCCGCGCCGCCCGCGCCACCGACTACCTACCTACTCTGTTTACGTAATTAATAATTTAATTAATTTTAATTTAGATAAAGATCCACTCATTTTAGCCGGTGATTTTAACATCAACTTCAGTAATGAAAAATCAAAACCATTGCTACAGTTTCTAGAGAAAGAATTTGATTTAAGAATTAACAATAATCCAGCCATAACAAAGCCAATTATTACGAAAATTGAGCCTACTGATTAAGTTTATATAACATTATATTTGTTAATAATAAAAAAAATATTATTAAAACTTTAAAAAAAAAAAAAATTACAATTCCTTCACTAATTAATCGAAAGGGACTTCGTTCCATCCAGGTGTCCCTTGACACCTCTCAAGTTTTTTTTATTTTGTAATCATTAAATTACATTGTTGCAAATAAATAATTAAAATAAATACATATTTCAGGATATTATTCCACACATCGCCATCTAGCCCCAAGGTAAGTAATTAGACTTGTGTTATGGGTGCTAGACAACGGATATACTACATAAGTAGCACATAAGTTTATAAATACTTTTGTTTTCTAATTATTTTCTATTTGACTTAATTTTTGTTTGCCTTCAAATTGAGTGATCGTCAAGCTATCGTCCGATCGAAAAGTCGGAAGGTAGTATGCTGCATTCTTATTCAGACTAGGTACTAATTTTTTTAGATTACAATAATGAAATGCCTTATCTACATATTATTATAAAAAGGTTGGTTGATCGCTTGTTTGTTAGTTCAATATCAGGAACTCAGGATAAAGATAGCTATATTATACTTAGCTAATAATATGACGGTTGGATAACAAATTATAGACAAAGTATTAATTTAAATAAAGTATATTCAAAGAAAGATCTTATGTAAAACACATTCGTTTTTAGTATTTAATAGTATACCTGACTTGTAAATCCATTACTAATAAAGAACCTTGAACCTTATATTTGTATCTCTGCAAGTAATTGGTTTAGGTCATCAAAAATCCAGGTATATACCATTCCGACAATCGCTTAGGATAATCTCTTAAGTCACTTCTACGATGCGGTTTCCTGATTCTTATGTCGGAAGTGCGACCGCACTTCACTTTCCGACATCTTGTCGCGTTTGCCGGTAACCTGCCGTAACATTTCCGACATATCTTTTTCCGCGCTACGTAGTAACTTGCTAATCTCCATTCTGGTCCATAAAGTTGACCTGTAACAAGCGATCAACCAATCGAACATTTTAAACGTAAAATTATTATCATAAAATGGCTTGTTTATAAAAAAAAGTTAGTTGATCGTTTGCTTGTTGGTTCAAGATCAGGATTTCAGGATGGAGATCAGCCGGGTTTGACACGTATACCCAGACCTAGCCACCTCCCTAAATATTAAAACGGGGTTTCATTATTATTCAAAGAAATATCATGGGTCAAAATAACACATTTTATTTAACTTTGTAAGTATACCTAGTTCGTTCAGCACCTCCAAAATCCAGGTATATACCATTCCGACAATCGCTTAGGATAATATCTTATGTCAGATCGAATAAACGGTTTTTTATTCCTTATATCGGAAGTGCGGCCGCATTTGACTTTCCGACATCTTGTCGCGTTTGCTGGTAACCTGCCGTAACATTTCCGACATATCTTTTTCCGCGCTACGTAGTAACTTGCTAGTCTCCATTCTGGTCCATAAAGTTGACCTGTAACAAGCGATCAACCAATCGAACATTTTAAACGTAAAATTATTATCATAAAATGGCTTGTTTATAAAAAAAAGTTAGTTGAACGTTTGCTTGTTGGTTCAAGATCAGGATTTCAGGATGGAGATCAGCCGGGTTTTACACGTATACCCAGACCTAGCCACCTCCCTAAATATTAAAACGGGGTTTCATTATTATTCAAAGAAATATCATGGGTAAAACAAAATAACACATTTTTATTTAACTTTGTAAGTATACCTAGTTCGTTCAGCACCTCCAAAATCCAGGTATATACCATTCCGTCAATCGCTTAGGATAATATCTTATGTCAGACCGAATAAACGGTTTCTTATTCCTTATGTCGGAAGTGTGGCCGCATTTGACTTTCCGACATCTTGTCGCGTTTGCTGGTAACCTGCCGTAACATTTCCGACATATCTTTTTTCGCGCTACGTAGTAACTTGCTAGTCTTCATTCTGGTCCATAAATTTGACTTGTAACAAGCGATCAACCAATTAAAATTTTTAAACGTAAAATTATTTACCATAAAAGGGCTTGTTTATAAAAAAAAATAGGTTGGTTGATCGCTTGCTAGTTGGTTCAAGATCAATATTTCAGGACGGAGATCAGCCGTGTTTACTGTATACCCAGACCTTCTTTATAATAATATAACGGGTTCTAATTATATTCAAAGAAATATCACGGGTAAAACAAAATAACACATTTTATTTAACTTTGTAAGTACCTAATCAGCACATCCAAAATCCAGGTATATACCATTCCGACAACCGCTTAGGATGATTTCTTATGTCAGATCGAATAAATGGTTTCTTATTCCTTATGTCGGAAGTGCGGCCGCATTTGACTTTCCGACATCTTGTCGCGTTTGCTGGTAACCTGCCGTAACATTTCCGACATATCTTTTTTCGCGCTACGTAGTAACTTGCCAGCCTCCATCCCGGACCGATGGTTCGACCTGCAACAATATTTTAATAAAATAAAAAGGTAATTTCCCAATTATCATGAATATTTAAATTAGTTGGAAAGGTCTAGTAGCCTAACCTAGTTAATAAGTTTTATAATTTAAAACACCTACCTCATGCAATAGGCCTGGCTTCGTGTGGGGACCACAAGCAACCTGTCTAATATAACTATGTTTTTGGTAAAATAAATATATTTTTGTAAGTATTTGTTACAGGTCGAGGAAACTAAATTACATTTTGGCATACAAAACGCTTTTTTTTTTCGGGAATTCGGTGAGAAAGGCGCAGTATAGTTTGTAGTATATAATAAATTTAATAGTAAATAAATCAATTTCGTTTTAGGTTTAACAATAGTATGTTATACTAGTAACTAGCTAACTAACTGTAAAAACTGGCGATATCGTACGATGAAAAACTTAATTTTCCAGCTCTCTCGTCATTGAGTAGCTTTTTATAGTGAGCGGCACACCATAAGTATTCAGGATTAGACTTTTTGTTCCAATCGGATAATCTTTGAAAGGCTGGTTTATCGCATAGCAATTTCTTAGGTCGTATGTTATCTGTCCGTCCGCACTTGACTTTCCGACATCTTGTCGCTTTCGGGGGTAACCTGCCGTAACATTTCCGACATATCTTTTTGTTTAGAACATAAAACTTTGCTAATTCTCTCATGTGTCTGTGTATTGTTCCTGCAACACGTTAAAAAGATTTGATAGAAATCATATATAATCTTATATTTATTCGAATTCGCCGCGCGTCTTGGTTAGGCGTCTGGTGATCGGAGGGCTGGTGCATTTTTCGCTCCCAGGGTCAGTTTGGCCATCAATGTTGCCAGATTCTGTGAACGATGCCTCGAGGAGACGCGCTTTAGAATGTTTTTTATTTGCAATTGCATTGAATTTTTTTAAGCAAATTATGATTTTTTAAAGTAAATAATAAGATAAGCAGTTTTCTTAATTCAAGAATACCTACTGCTTTACAATTTCAATGTAATTTACTAAAAACATTAAGAGGAAAGGGTGCCGGGCGCTCTCTCCATACAAACGTAGTCGACTGTTTCCTCCCTGGATAATGACACTAAAGCAAATTCCTTCAAAGGACGCGAGTTAAGGTGGGTCCAAATAGTTACTACCGGCACCGGTAGCCTTCGTTGGTGAAAATTGTTGATTGTTACGAATGCGTTGTGTTTTTCTCAAAAGTGCTGAGATGGAATTGTAGGTGAGATCTTTACCGACATTTTAGGGTAATTTGAGACGAATGAATATACTTCAAATCAAGTAAGAGCTATGTCAATAAGCGCACATAGATTTTTCTTAAGAAAATTCATTGGTGCACGGCCGGCCGGGATTTGAACCCACGACCTTCGGAATGAAAGTCGAGGTAACCACTAAGCCAACACCGCTAAATTTGAACTCACCTCCAGGAAGAGCAAGCATCATGTGTATGGTGGAATCTTCCTGCATGTTGTAGAAGGAGAGCGACCGTCCATCTTCCATCTCCCTCCCGCTATATATGAGTCGTTGTTGTGCGACAGGGACGCCCTCTATCTCCTCTATCCTCTCCTTCACGCTGTCTACCGTCTCTTCCACGTTCACCAGAGTGATTGTCTCACCGGTTATAGTTTTCACGAATATCTGCATGGTTCTGTGAATTTTAAAAAAAATTGACGTGATAACGTCTAATAAATTGATGGAACACCTGCATTCACAAAAAAGTGTCACGGTAATATTGTGTGACGTCATGCGTCATGGTAATATGACCAGACCGTCATGGTAACTTAGGAAATTGAGTATTTAATAATAATATCGTTCATCTGGGCTTGTGTTATGGTGACGAGTGACGAATAGAAGACTTTTAATAAAGGAAAAAGAAAAATAAAAACGAATAAAGTTTTTTTTTAATTTTTCATCATTTTCTTATGACGTTATCACGTAAAATTATCGTCCGTAAACAGACTTTACAGACAACCATTTTTTTATAATAAAAAAATCTAGCCAGCGTTTGACCATTATCTCACACGACGGTAAGTAACGATGTGGTCTAAGATGTAGCACGCGCCCCTATCCTATGTCACTCTAAGCCCCCAAATAAACGGGGGCCTTAAGCAACGCAAGTGAATGAAGGAAGACGGCAGTAGAACAAAAGTGTGGGGATGAAGAAGGAAATTCCCGCCGCCGCATCGGGACTTAATTATACGGGTGAACCCGCGCGGCGCAGCTAGTATTTAATAAATCCCTTATAATATAGATAGATAGATAGATAACTTTATTTGTACAACACAGGAAAAAACAGAACACTATATACACAAAGCGAAGTAACAGCTATAAAGCATAAGTTGCACAAATGGGCGGCCTTATCGCTGAAAGCGATTTCTTCCAGGCAACCTTTGGATGGAAAAGAACTGATTCAGCTTTAATGGTAGGTTGTGAATTTCCTCAAGCAGGATACCAAACATAACCTGTAACAGGTGATAATATAAAGTTAAATATGGCTTTAAAATATCAAATTATACATACAATACATACCAATATATAATTATATACATAGATACAAAAAAAAACATATATACATACATAAATAATACAGGAATACATATGGATATTAGACAGTACTGAGGTAGTGATCAGTTACCATAGATTTGAAAATGGGTAGGGACTTAGCAGATCGGATGGGTTAACAAACCCTACATATATGTAGGTACTTAGAATCTTCAAGTTATTAAAGTTATGCAATATTTTTGGCAATTATAAACCCCTTATTCCAAAACGAGGTTTAAGATGTGGATTCAAACTTTAGATTTAGACACAATACTCGTGAACTATAGTCTAAACATAGGGAATAGATTATATAAGGAACTATAGTCTAAACACTACCCCTATAGATTATATGGTGATAGTGTTTAGACTATAGTTCACGAGTAAATCTGTTACTAAATCTAAGGTTTAAATCCACATCTCGGACTATCCTTAAACCTCGTTTTAGAATAAGGGGGTTTGAATTGCCAAAAATATTGCATAATGAAGTACCTCCATATATTTATTATAAGGGATTTATTAAATACTAGCTGCGCCGAGATGTTTATGTAAGGACTTATAAATTTTACAAATACCTACGTACATAATGTGTAGTTTTTGTTAACAACCAAAAGTTGTAATACATATGTATTTTTCAAACCTAGGTTCCTACTTGTACAAAGTTGTGCAATACGCCGCCTCACTATAATTAGGTATTTCGCAATTTAACAAAGCGTGGTTAATTTACATCACATTGTATTTGGTAAAAAGTAACTTAGTAAGTAAGTACCTGTCTAACTACTTTTTATTATTATAATTTTATAAATAAACCTAAGTAGGGTAGGTAGGTATAAAAAAATACTTATGTTTTAAATAAGTATTTTTTTATACCTACCTACCTCTCTTTATGTACCTTAAGCTATTAAAAACGAGATAGTTCTATTGTTTTTATTCTGTTGAGCTCGATATTTCGATGCTGTTGCAAGCACCATATTCACGAGACCATATAGGTATTGTTGTAATGTTAGATGAAATCCTTCGAATTTTCCCGCTACATGCGGCAACAAATTATACTAGAACTCTGCTTTTTTACTTCTTTCTTCCGCAGCTTTAAACTTAACTAATTTATTTCACACTCATTATAAAAAGCACTTTACGCTACAACGATAAAATATTATCAAAAAAATACACACTCACCGGATTGATTGTTATTGCTGATAAAAATAAGCACTAGCAGATAATTTAAATTGATTAACACTAAAATTTTGTTTCGAAGACACTTATATTATAAATGCTTTAATATTTGACTTTGAGGTAAATAAACACTACCACTTGCGAATAATAATATTTTCTCCGAGTTTCCAAAAAAATATACTTCGTGACCGTCCGTGGTCGTGACCACAGATAACTATTTGACTCATGCATGCGGTTTTGCGGTTGCCAGAATAGCGTAGTGTTAATTACCCGTATTTTAATATATTTTGAGTGAACGTACTTTAAGAGGAAAGGGTACCAGGGGCTCTCTCCATACAAACGTAGTCGATTGTTTTCACCCTGGATAATGATACTAGAGCAAATATTTTTGTTGCATAAAACCTATAACTGCCATGACCATGCTCCTAAGTTTTTCGTGTATGATAATTAGAAAATGAAAAAAAAAAACAAAACATATAGGAGCATAGTCATGGCAGTTATAGGTTTATGGCACAATTTTTTTTATGGTTTATGGTAGTGTCGTTATCCAGAGAGGAAACAGTCGTTTGTATGGAGAGAGCGCCGGTACCCTTTTACCTTAACTGTTGAAATAAGTATATAATATAGTACGCAAAACTACTGTAAAATGTAATAGTCTGAAAAATAAATTGTTATTAAATTTTGTGCCGTAAGATTTTTCTCATATAATGAGGTTTTTTCGATTTTTTTATATTAGTTAGAAGTTAAAAAAATGACAATCCATCAAAAAACATAACCGTCCTTTTAGATAGTCGCGTAAAAATAAACAGATAAAAAAACAAAACACGTCTAGTTCTTATTAATTTAATGCGGTCAGTTGACCATTACAAAGTAAAGCATTGCGGTGAAGGTATCTACTATATTTTTGATGCGAAATATAGTACCGAGTACCTACTTGGTACTATATTATATTTTTCTAAAGCAAATACTATATTCTGGTAAAAAGCTGTTGGCAACTCTGGTTCACTCACACATTCATGAAAATGAGTCATTTTGTTGCTGTGGTGTACAGCTGGGTTTATTTATCTATAGATTGAATATTTTGCGGCTAGATGTGTGTGTCTCTTGCAAGGCCAATATTTTTGAAGATTTTTCTATAATAAAATAGTGTAAACTAGGATTTAAATGTGTGTGTTGTTCCATAGTTTACTATTAAATATAATATAAGCTAGTATTTATTTGAAGAGTGCCTATCTACCTAGATCTACGTATAAGTTCATATTATAATAGATTGAATCATATTTTAACCGGTATTTTCACCTATTTCACAACAGTTGGTTGTGATTTCTATGGTCAATACTTAGCAGGTACCTACCTACTTATTCTTGTGTTTAACTTGGTTTAACCCCATATACGGAAAAACGACAGGGTGTTATAAGTTTGCAATCGTTGCAGCTCTTCAATTTTATGTTCTCCTGGTAGTCAGTGCGCCGAATTTCAAGATTTCTAAGTATAATTTTGCACAGTTTTGGAGACGACCGCTCGTGAGCGAGATCCGAAAGCACAGAAAGGAAGGATTGAACCGATTTTGGTTTTGTTTTTTTAGGGTCGTATCAAATTAACTCAACAAGCTCAGTATAGAATAGAACCATGCAAATCTTCATAAAAACTATAACCGGTGAGACAATCACTCTGGTGAACGTGGAAGAGACGGTAGACAGCGTGAAGAAGAGGATAGAAGAGATAGAGGGCGTCCCTGTCGCACAACAACGACTCATATATAGCGGGAGGGAGATGGAAGATGGACGGTCGCTCTCCTTCTACAACATGCAGGAAGATTCCACCATACACATGATGCTTGCTCTACCTGGTGGCAGAGGTCAGTTTCAAAACATTTAAAAGAAAAACCGGCCAAGATCCATACCATGATATTCTGTTTTAAGTATTTGTTGTTATAGCGGCAACAGAAAAACATCGTCTGTGATTTCAACTGTGTAAAGTCAAAGTGTGTTAAAGTTTAAAGTTTTTTAATTCATGAATTTATCAAACAACAATTATTAGAATTAAAACATTATAATAATAGTAATTTTAGAACTCCACGGTGTGTCTGCAAATATGCAGCCGTAGTCCGGTCAATTTAGACATTCGAAGTTAGGTACATAAAGTCCCAACAAGCTGAAAATCAGTGAAATTGTTCAAAACATAATTATAAACAATGTCCAGAAGTTCCCCGTCATTCCCGTGTAAGGAAATTTTTTTATTCAAGGTCAAAGGTCTAAAAAATGAGTTTTTCGCTATTTTCAGCAAAACGGTAAGTTTTATCATAAAAGTACCTCAGACAAAATTGTAAATCATAAAATTATCTATAAAAATGTATCAATACTTTTTTCTTACTAGCCACCGTTTCTGAGATATAACGATTCAAAAAGTTGTAAAAGTTGTTAACGTCATAATATGCACACGTTTCCACGCCACCTATGAGGTAGTGTACTTAGCGCGTTTTTTTTAACGTGGTTTCCTAGGCCTACTCCACGGGTCAGTTGTGATCCTGTTTAATGTAAAACTATTGCAAAATAACGGAAATTTTCAAAGATTGGAAAAGATAAAAGAGATGTAAATTAAAAAAAAGTAGTGAAGTTCATTTATTTACTTTTGTAAAGTGTCAAAATCATGTACTATCTGCATTTTACAGGAGGGGTAAAACAGCAGTTTTCAAAATGTTTGATAAACAAGATTTAATTCAATGTGCAGAAGTTTTTAAAAAGAGTAATTCAACTCAACAAGAAGTTATTACCAACGGCATCCGCTTTCTTCTTTCTATGTACGGAGCTCCTAAAAAACTACCTGTTTAGATAAGCATCGATATGCATGTTTCGTTAAAAATACTAAAAATAAAAAACAAGTTCAATTAGCTTGTCTTCCTCCAACCTCAGTTGCTGCTCACTAACATCTTTTTCGAGTATATTACCAAGTTCAAGTGTGGCTTGGTTATCAGCTAGACCCGACAGACTGGGTTGGAAGTTGGTCAACAATATATTAGAGCCAGTTCAAACTTTACTTCCACCTGCGCCGGAAAAACTGCTGAACACTATTTTTTATCACAGTTGCTCATAAAGTGGATCTTATTCAACGGCTTTTAGGCTCATAATCCAACATATTATGCACGCGTGCGTTTTAGATTTGTTAACTAGTGCTGTAAAGTTATCCCGAAAAGGTAGGTACCAAAGAGTTTTTTAGCTAGCAAAAATGGTTGTCTCTAAAGTCGGTTTACGAACGAAAATTTTACGTGATAATGACTTAGAAAACGATTAAAAATTGAGTTGTTTATTTTTTGTTTTTTCTTTACTTAAATATATTGTTTTTCCGTACCATTGTATTTTGTTCTTAACCCCCGACGCAAAAACAAATAGAAAAACCCTAAAAAATAATGTATGTCACACGAGGATGTATAGGTTAAAAGTCTTTAGCCTGGCCTTTCCGGAGCATAATTAACAAAAAAATATTGCCTTAAAAAATGTAAACACAGTTATCACAAATATTTTGTTAATTATTATTTTGTTTTCTTTTCAAGTCTTTTCTTTTATTCGCAACTGTGATAAAAAACGTCGTACGATATACGTGTGGAATTGATATTTGCATCTTGGCTTCTTTAACACGCTCGCTACCGCTCGCGCGTCATAAACCGCCTCTATGCAAAGATCAATTTACCACACTTATATCGTAATGTACTATTTTGCAATTGCAAAAAGGGATGCAGTGCTAAATGTGGTTGCAAAAAAGTCGGACTGTTTTGTTCTTTGGCATGCACAAATTGTCAAGGCCGGTCGTGCTCTAATATTGAATCACAAACAATGGAGGATTCGTTTGATTTCAACGAAGTATCATGCGATACGTCGCTATTGACGCAATTTACTTGCATCCAAAATGAAGATGAAGAAGAAGCAGGAGAAGAAGAACAAGAAGAAGAACAAGAATTTGAAACTTACGAATCAGGCGAATGAACTTCACCACTTTTTTTTTAATTTACATCGCTTTTATCTTTTCCAATCTTTGAAAACCGTTATTTTGCAATAGTTTTACATTAAACAGGATCACAACTGACCCGTGGAGTAGGCCTAGGGAAAGCACGTTAAAAAAATGCGCTAAGTACACTACCTCATAGGTGGCGTGGAAAGGTGTGCATATTATGACGATAACAACTTTTACAACTTTTTGAATCGTTATATCTCAGAAACGGTGGCTAGTAAGAAAAAAGTATTGAAACATTTTTTATAGATAATTTTATGATCTACAATTTTGTCTGAGGTACTTTTATGATAAAACTTACCGTTTTGCTGAAAATAGCGAAAAACTCATTTTTTAGACCTTTGAACTTGAATAAAAAAATTTCCTTACACGGGAATGATGAGGAACTTCTAGACATTGTTTATAATTATGTTTTGAACAATTTCACTGATTTTCAGCTTGTTGGGACTTTATGTAACTTCACTATTATTTTTTGGTCTAAATTGACCGGACTACCGACCGTACATAAACTTCATAAAAGTACTTCGGTGGTGTCCTGTTCCAGGTTCATGGCCTCGTAGTTATAAGTTATGGAGTCTAGCAAGTTTTCATCTACTACAGAAGAAAATATGTCGGAAATGTTACGGTAGTTTACCGTCGAATGCGACAAGATGTCGGAAAGTCAAGTGCGGACGGACTAAAGACATAAGAGACAAGAGATGTCAATGGGACAGCGATCATAATCGTTTACCTCGACGATTAGCCGATTGGACTAAAAATGACAAATCTGTATAATAAAATTGCCTCTAGGGCCCTTTGCCCACGGCGACTTTTTATAGCGATTCTGTCGCACGTTTCGTAAATGCATCGCTACTATGCCAACGTGCTGCAGCATCGCGGTTGTATCAATGCAAACGCACGACCGTGTCGGACGACATCGGGGAAGGTTTTGCGAAACAGATAGCGAGCGCATTGCGACTGTATCGATGCGAACGCGCGACTGCATCGCTACAAAAAGTCGCCGTGGGCGAGGGCCCCAAGATGTAGTTTAGCTTATAGGTAGGTACTATTCTGCCCTCATATTGAGGGTACCTACGCCAACACTGCTACTCGGACGTGCCTCAATTAAACATCGGTATATTTCATTCTAAGACCCCTAGACTCTTAGACTAATTCATAGGGTTCCGTACCCAAAGGGTAAAAACGGGACAGTATTACTAAGATTTCACTGTCCGTCCGTCCGTATCTCACGAACCGTGATAACTAGACAGTTGATTTTTTTTACAGATTATGTATTACCTACTGTTGCCGTCATAAACACGAATAAAAAGAAAAAAACTAAGTGGGGCCCACACAACATGGTAACCATACCATCGAAACCCTTGGTGCGCAAGTCCGACTCGCACTTGGCCGGTTTTTTTAATTTGCTTTCAAGTTTACTTTTCTCTTAGTAAGAAATGAAACTAATTCGATGGTGTTACAGGTATGCATGGTAATAAAGCATTATGGAGATTAGCAAGTTTCCATCTATTACAAAAGAAAATATGTCGGAAATGTTACGGTAGTTTACCGTCGAATGCGACAAGATGTCGGAAAGTCAAGTGCGGACGGACTAACGACATAAGGGACAAGCGATGTGATTGGCCCAGCGATCATAATCGTTTACCTCGACGATTAGCTGATTGGACTAAAACATAATTTGAACTGAAGAAAATCAAAGGAATTTATTAACTACTAGCAAACCCGGCGAACTCCGTTTCGCCACCAGATTTTCTTGAATTTTCTTTGCTATAAACCTCACGGAGCCCGAGACCTTTCCAACGAAAGCAAAACCGTGGAAATCGGTTCGTGCGTTCTGGAGTTATAGCGTCAGGGAGGAAAACCCGACTTATTTTTATATATTAGAAATAGCAGCGATCCGCGGGTTCACATGGAACTCCTGATCCCGTGGGAATATCGGGATAAAAAGTAGCCCTTTTCACTGGCAATGAATAAATTTATTCTCAAACAAAGTTTCATCTAAATCGGTCCACCAATCGATCGGAACCAGTTCCATACAAGTAAATTAATAGCCTCGTACGGAACCAGTTCCAAAACTTCGGTTCTATAGACGGCTGAAGTGGTTTCGGAGCCTGCAAAAAAACAAACAATTCTTTCCTCTTTATAATACTAGTATAGAAGAATAGATATAAAATAAATAAATTTCTTTTGTGTTCGATATTATCAGGACAAGGATAAAAGAAAATTAGAAAAAAATCGAACGCAAGTGAAATCGCAAGGCGTAACTTGTTATATTTTATTCTCTGGTTCGGGCCTAGCTAGGAACGTGCTACGCGCTATTTTAAAATAAATTACGTTAATTATCTACACCTATAACTGGGTATAGTGATCTTATTCTTAGTTGTGAAATTGTAAGTTTTATATGATCCGATACCCTGTATTTTTTTATTCAATTTGTAACATAGAAGCTGGTTAATAAAAAAATGTGTATTTATATCATTCAGTTCTATTTAAATCTATGAACAAATAAATATTACAAGATTGCACACAACGCCACCTAGCCCCAAGCTAAGCAACTAGGCTTGTGTTATGGGTGCTAGACAACGGATATAATACTTGGACTATACCTACTTTTCTTATTTATAAATATTTTTGTCAATTAGTAGTACAGTAAGCAAAGGACTGAGGATACAAGGTGCATAGCTTAAAGTTTTAAGTTTTTAATTAATGGTTCAGTAATTGTTAGTTATTATTATGCTTGGACACGGAAGCTTTAGTGATGAGTCATCACTTCATCACTAAAGCTTCCGAAATGTTAGTTGTTCCATGTGGATTAAACAAAAATTATTGATCCGCCAAAAAAAATTAAACTTTATAATAATATGCACCAGCAGGATGATTCACTAACCATCACAAAGCCACCGAAACGAATAAAACTGAAAAGACAAGGATGGCAACACGTCAAAAGTGACAGCAAATTTTTTTTTCGTTTCAGTTGCCTTTTGACAGTTTGTGAATCAGGGGGCTGGTACCCTCAGTCCTTTGCTGACTGTACAGTTTAGTTTCAATTTGTTTCCTTAGTTTAGTTTAGTTTAGTTTTATGGGGCTGTTTCCGCACTTAGCCTCATTATTTGGGCCATTGTGCGTGTGAGAATATCCTACTTGTCACTCCAACCATCCCAGGTCCTTCCAGAAGGCTAGCAGCCTTTTCAGGTTGCTACAGGCCTCCGGAAGAGATGCCGGCGATTGAAGAGACCGAGCCCGTTGATCTGCCACGCTACTGCACTCCATGAGCACGTGCTGTGGGTTTTCTTCTGCCTCCATGCATCCTCTGCACAGGGGGCTATCTGTGACACCTATGGTAAATAAGTGTTTGTTTAATGAACAATGACCGGTTATGACACCTATGATCGTCCGGATTTCGTTTCTTTTTAGTCTAATGATGCTGCGGGCAAATCTTTTGGTTGCTTCCGGAACTGCACTCTTTGTTTGCCTGCAGGTTTCGCTGTTTTTCCATTCTGTTTTATGTGCATCTTCAGTTTTTTGTCGTAGCCATGTTTTTATTTGGGCCTGGGGTATGGGCAATAGAGGTTCCGGACCATAAACTATTGCCGCGGCTCCCCTTTTGGCCAGTTCATCTGCTGCGTCGTTTCCCAAAGAGTTGCTATGCCCTTTTATCCATTGCAGCATTACTCTGTTCGTATTTGCAATGGATTGGAGTTTGTTATGACATTCCATTATTAGGGCAGATGTTAGAGTATTGTTTTGTAGCGCTTGAAGTACGGATGCACTGTCAGAGACAATTTTGATGTTGAGATCCCTGACATCTCTGGCTGCAACCGCTTCTGCTGCTCTGATAATTCCAATGCACTCTGCTTGGAAGATTGTGTTTAGTTTGTCTAGAGTGGTTGATATTTTGATATTTAGGTCGTTCGAGAAGACGCCGGCTCCGGTACCGTCAGTGGTTTTGGAGCCGTCGGTATATATCCTAACTTCATCGATGCCAGAGCTATCTTTCGCTTCCGCTATGAGTTGGATATTGTAACTTCTATCGAAGACGTGATAACATAAAATTTTGTCTGTAGGTGCCTCTAAAAGTGGTATTTCTTTTAGGGTCCTCGGTAGAATTTTTGTGTGTGTTGTTTCTATGTTTTGCTTCCATAGTCCGTTTGATCTTAATCTTAGGGCGGCTAGTTTAGCCTCCTGTTTTTTGTTAATTTGTTTCCTTATTAAGATCGACTTCATTTTGTTTCATGGTTTCCACTCTCAAATATATCGGCATTCTCCCACTCTTGAGTTTCTCTCTCTTATGAACTTTAAGTTCATGTTTCATCATTTGTTTACGATAACCAAATGTCTTACCGCAAACCCTACATACATGGTCCTTTATACCCGTATGATCAACTTTGAAATGCAGTTCTAAATCCCTTTTTGTGTAGTACCCTCGGCCGCAGACTTCACAACGGAAATCGTGTTCACCTTTATGTGTCAAAGCGTGTTTGTTTAAGTTACTCTTATTTATAAACCTCGATGGGCATTGTTCACATTGGTAAGGCCGTTCTCCTGTGTGTGATCGCATATGCATCTTTAGAGACTCTCGGAACCGACCTTTGTATGGGCAAAGGGAACATTTAAAGGGTAAATCGTAGAAGTGTGTCAGTCTATGGCGAGTCAAATGTGACTGTACGATGAAGTTCTTCCCACATATATCACACATATATGCTGTCACTTGCGTATGTAATACCATGTGTTTACGATAGTATAGTGGAGCGTAAGTTTTCTTACAAATCGGACATGTTACTCGTTTGTTCTCATGTTCGTCTGAAAGTCTATGGTCATCGTATTCTTGGAACGTTTCAAACGTTATATCACACTTTTTACATATTAGTGGTCGGGGAGGTTTGACTTTCCGCTGTACAATGTTCCGTTCTATATAGTTTTCTTCACTGTAACTGTTATCACTGCCTTGGTCTTCAATTTCAGTAGGAGGGTCTTCTATTTCATTTGGAGGCTCTTCTATTTCATTAGGAGGCTCTTCGATTTGTTGATTTTTCAAGATTTTGTCAGATTTATGTGCTGTTTGTCTGAATAGAATAGCACCTTGGAGGAGGGAGTGGCAAGGTTGGCAGAGGTACTTCGGATGAGAGTCATTTTCGTCTACATCTATGTCCGCAAAGGTTTTGAGTGCATCTAACAGCCCATCCTCAGCGGTCTCTCCAATAAAACGTATCTGGCCTTCTTTTAAACACACCCTGCATATTAAAACTTCTTCGTTATTCGGTTCGATCTTTACATGAATATCGTAGTCTTCTTCAGATGGTGTTTCTTTTTTGATTTTGTGTTTGTTTTTGCAATTTTGCTTGCAGTGCAGCATTTTGAGTAGCATGTAAGTGCCCACCATTGTGTTCGATTGTTTGGTTTTCCAATATTTAATTGCAGTCTGTACCACAGTTTTAGTGGCGTAGCAATTGAAAATTCTGTTTCAGCCAGGAAAAATGCTTCAAGAACATTGGTAATGATGAAAATAAATTATTTCTCACAATAAACAATAAATAACAAATTCAATTCAATTCAACTTTTTTATATGGCTGATTGCTGACATAAGGGCGCAATTCTGCCAATGTCAAGTGAGTCGAGGAAAAAAACTACAGCAATGAGAGTGAACGGTATTAGGTTTTGATCAAAGAGGATTTAAAAATATCAAATAAATAACAGCAACTGACAATCAATCAATCCACAGACTACTATCAATCAAGCAATAGCAATCGTTCATTCATCTAATCGACGACTAGCAAGTAAACCGTGTAAGGAGTTTTGGCGGGAACGAGTTAACAACATGTCGTGCTGCAGTTTTATTTTCATGAAACTTAGATGTAACCCGAGTTAAATTGTATAATTCTGGTGGAATGTTATTCAATTTACTTCTGTGAAAGTGCACAAGTGTAGTGAAAGTAAAAATCAGTGTCAAACATGCAGTTTTCTCGTTGCCTCCAAATCTCCTATTAAGGTTATGGTAAACTTGCCACCGCTTGACTTGACGGACTATGACGACTTTGACTGTATTGAAACACTTTAGGCCCGATTTATGAAAAATTGGGTCATAATTTGATGCAAAATATAACTTGACACTGGCTAAATGCACACGTGCGAAGCCATAATAAAAGAAAAAAAAAAAAACCGTGTAAGTCAGAATGGCGGGTGTACTGTTGTAGAAAAATGTAAGTTATATATGTTAGGAATGTACCAGTAATGTACTTGAATGTACGTTATTGAATGTGTGTTAATGAAATCCAATGTACTTACCTCCATGAAACAAGAACAATTCTAAAAAAAAAGTGAGCAGCGGACCTGACTGTCAGAATGGCGGGTGTATACTGATAATGAATGTAATAGATATCTTATGGTCACCTTATATTTACCACAGGAATGTACCTTCAATGTACCTCTTAAAAACATAATCAGAAAATATAATCTGACGAATAATTGCGAGAAAATCAAGGAAACAAATTTTGATTTAATTTTGACGCCTACCATTTTATTATAGCAATATGAGTGCCTATATATATAAATATATATATATATAAATATATATATAGTATGATGGTGTGATTAGCTCGTATTGAGAATTTAACTTATTATTTATTGTTTAATTTTTATTACATACATGTGATTTGATAAATAAAACAAAAATTGACAGGTAAATAAATTATAATTTACTCAACGGTCATGAAAAGCAATGAAAACGTAAGAAAAATGAATTTACAAAAAAGGTAACTACTTTTACTTTTGTCCGAATAAAATACAATGCGCAATCATCTTTTTAGGGCTTCTTGTAGTGCGATTACATAGATCATCATAACACACCCATTTATTCTGTCTGTAGCAATGAGCTTTGTAATGACCGATATTGTCAAGTGTATTTGACATGGAAGGTACGTATTCAATAATTCCTATGATGTGGTATATTTTTGATTGTAGATTTAATTCCAGTGGGACCTCATCAATAAATACTGAATCACTTTGGCTAAGCTCAAAGTTTATAACATTATGCAAAATATACGTAAATGTTCGTATTCCTTCGCAATTGTTACGACGACACGATACTATGTTATCACTTTCCAGCATAGATACTGCGGAATCATTTATTTCTGAAATTTCCTTTTTGTTGGTATCAAGTGGCAAAAAAGCAATTTTCCTGGTTACATTATTGATTACACAAGATTCGTTTGTACAATTTTCTTTAACATCAGCACTATAAACTGCATCAATCATGATTTCATCAAAAAATTTTGTCACGCTACATTCACAACTTATTTCAGTGATCCCTCTCAAATTATTTTTTTTAAAATAATGTTCTGCAATTTGAGCACGATATATGTACAAGTCCTGTTTTGTTTTCTTGTCATCAAGCATATTTTTTTATAAACATACAAAATTTGTTAGCAGTATTATTTAATACAGTTGTATTCACAGCAAAACCGTCAGCACAAGCACTTGCAATAACTTGTGCCGCAGCATCAAAGGCGCATGTATTCTTTAACATCACATTTTTTACACCAGATCTCGTTTTGAGACCGTTCGATAGTAAAGGAATGTACTTCATAGATTTTTCCTTTTTGGGCAATTTTTTGTTTCCCAGGCCTCTCCAATTTTCAATTAGCGCAGGAGTTTTTGCAAAAATCGAATCATCAGAATGATCTTTTCTTTTTATTATTGTCTTTTTTGTTTCTGTCTATCCTTTTTTACTTTAACTATTTCATGTTTTTCCTTGCTTGTTGCTGCTTTTATTTCACCAGCTATGAACTCAGAATGTTTCATGACAAAGTCATCTACTCGTAATCGATTACTCTTAGTTGCTATATTAAAGACGTATCTCTTTAAAGTTTTAAAACTGCTTTCGATGTTTGACGACGAGGGATTTTGTACATCAGAATCGTATATTGGGATCATTATGTTAGTCCATAATGGTAAATTCCCAACTAACCTTGTCAAATGCGATATTAGTGACGGCAAATAAAATAAATTTTCATGTGACGATATCTCTTCGCCTTCAGCTAAAGTAATAAACAACTCTTCTTTTTCAATTTGATCAGTATACCACTTTGGCACTTTTGAACTTTCTAAAGTTTTACAGTACATCCTTTCATTTACGTCAAAACAATTATCTATTTTAACATCCTCGTCCGACTTCTGACAATCTTCATCGATATGTATACCTTTCAAATCTAGCAATCGTTTTTTAGGCGAGATTTAGACTCTGAACATCTTGTTCCATCGGCGTCATACCTGTTTAAACTAACAGTGATTATATCTGAAACAACTTCTTTCAAGATATTATAGTTTTCTAGCGTCCTGGCGAACAACAAGCAACGAAAATAAAACGTCTTTACCCTCTCATCCACATTTTTAAAACATGACAAATTATATAATATTTTTGTTAAATGGCTAACGTCGATTCGGATAAAGGTTTCATTGGGCGTTACATTGTTTTCTTCTAGTTTATTAAAAGAATTTGTTAGGTACTCCTTAGTGGACTCAAAATCAGTAAAAGCCTTTACAGCTGCTCCGATAAGAGCTGGTGATTGATCCAATATTACTTCGTTGGGAGATTTTTTCCCGTGAATCCAAGTTTTTAACCATTTTGATATTATATTCATATCATGTGCTGCTGACAACATTTGAGATATCGGTACGCTTCTTCCATTGTATTTGTCATACATGACACTGGAATATAAAAATATGTGATTTGTGATTTTAATTTTTTCTGCAGGTCCAACTTCTTTTACCAAACTTCCAGTTGTGTCTATGCCTAAGCATAGACGCAACTGGAAGTTTGGTATTTTTAAAAATAAAGTTCCTCCTTAATGAAAGGTAAATAGCCTTTTCTGACATTTTTGATTGTAATTCTATTCTTATTGTGGAAAAAATTGGGTCACAAGGTGAAGGCAAATCATGTTCATGTTTGAAATAGTTTTTATATTTAACGAACACTTCTTTTTGATCTTCTAATTTAACAACACTACATTTTCCTCCTCGTGTCTTCATTTTTCATAAAAATCGCATGAAATATATAAAAAACTCAAAACGCAGAAATAAATAATATGTACCGTGATTGCAACTGCCACAGTTAATTTCACTCAAAACTAATTTACCATTTTTATGAGTACCCTCAACCGCAAATTAAAATAAAGTCATAGATGAAAATAATGAAGAGCGATTAACGTAGTTAACTGTTTTAAGTAACTATTATTAAGGAAAATCGTGTGAAAATGATGTAAATATAAACACAAGAATTTTCCTTTAAAGAATATTATGTTTATATAAAGTAACACTTAAAATATAAATCCCCTCATAATCACGTTAAATTCTCAATACAAGCAAAACAACTATACTCATATTGCTGTGAAAAAATGGTAGGCGTCAAAATTAAATCAAAATTAGTTTCCTTGATTTTCTCGCAATTATTCGTCAGATTATATTTTCTGATTATGTTTTTAAGAGTTACATTGAAGGTACATTCCTGTGGTAAATATAAGGTGACCATAAGATATCTATTACATTCATTATCAGTATACACCCGCCATTCTGACAGTCAGGTCCGCGGCTCACTTTATTTTTAGAATTGTTCTTGTTTCATGGAGGTACATTGGATTTCATTAAAGGTACATTTAAGTACATTACTGGTACATTCCTAACATATATAACTTACATTTTTCTGCAACAGTACACCCGCCAATGTGACTTACACAGTAAACCGGATATAACAAACAAAAATACGTTTGATTGAATTTTTTGTCGTTGTCAAAACATCTTGACACTGGCTTTTTGTGCATTGATAGTGTAAAAATTATCTTTGCTCATTGAAAAAAAAAAGGAAATTTAAGGTTATGTTTTGATTTAAAAATATAATATTTTTAATTGAAACTATCAATGTAAACGCTTAATTATCAAGTAAATTAATAAAGCAACTTCATAAGTCTACTAAGCACGACGATTACTAAGAAAATAATAAATAAATAAAATGAATTCAATCAGGGTAAGGTTATATTACCAATTCTACTAAAGTTTTATAGCGTTACGCCTTAAATACCACTTTTATTCTTATTTTAGAGCATCTGGCGGACTGCTCCCTTGGTGGGCAGGTTATTTACACCCAACTATGCATCCAGTAAGACCTTCAGGCCTCTATCTAGTGCCACTATAAATCCGATTACAAAGTTTGTTGAAGATGCGCCCGTAGACAACGCTCCGACTGCTGTCGAGCTTGATAAGTTGTATAAACGGGTGGAGTTGGAAATGCGAGGTGTAGATCCAGCTGTACTGCTCAGTTATTCATGGTTCTGTGTGGCAGCGGCTTCTCATTTGGGCATTGAGGTTACTAAAAGGTACAAAATTACTTAGTACCTACGTTTTTTTACCCTGTGGATACTCTCATTATAAAATAAATACAAAATTGATTCAAAAGTTTTTGAGCTAAGCCACTACACAAATAAGCATTTAATCTACATAATTTATCCAGCATCAGCAACTTCAATTTCATAATATTCAGGACGCTTAGGATGGTGTAGCTTTGGCTAGAACCTATACCACCCTTTCAGCTTAGTCGGCCATGTCCAAAGAACTCTTCAATATGCCTGGGTGCCTGGAGGCTAATAAGTCACAGGTTTCATCACAATGTTTTTCCTCACCATAAAAAGCAATGTTTACTTTTACCGGCCAGGATTAGACCTTTAGAGTGAAAGTTGTGGTATCTACTGCTAGGCCAAAACTGCTCCAAGTCACTCTTACTACAGAAGGATTTAGCAATATCATAGTCTAATTTTGTGTATATATTGGTATATCTATACATAAAAAGTCAGTAGTCAAATAGCCCACCTAGCACAAAGGTTACCATGACGCTAGTAGCATTGCCACACTAAATGGCAATGGCTAACTTCTGCGCCAGAAATAACCCAATTGGGAGTCAATTCCCTTGATAAAAAAGTATCAATATGCCTTTATTTTAAAGTGTTCATTTTTACTTTCAGTTGGGCATTAAGAAAAGCAGAGAAAGAACGACACACCTTACTCAGAAGCGTCCATATTTACAAAAAGCACAGAGTACAATATGAAATACGAACATATTTCAGATTTGTTCATCTCCAACGACTCACGGAATCAACTTGCGATACGTATTTAGAGTATATCGAAAGGAATCTTCCGGAAGGTTGTGCTCTTAAAGTTACTAAGGTTGAATGTCAAGCGTTGCCTGAACATTTGAAACAATCAGAATAATTTATAATTCGTAGTTTTTAGTTACTTTATTAGATTAAAATATTAAATAAACTTTTAAAAAGGTTTATTAGTAATTTTGTATTTACAAGCATAGTTATTAAGTTACAGAAAATGTGATCCTATTAACTTATGTTAGGAAGATTTACATCTTATTAAATGCAAGCTAATTATTCAGTAGTGACTGGCTTGGTATACTATGCCACCATAATCATTTGCACAATTTTTTTGACAATTTATAAAAATAGGTAAGTCAGAATACAGCTATTTAGAAACGACAAGGAATTTTCGTCTTGACTTTCAAGTCAAAAAGTAAAACCACGTCAAACTTATAACACCCCGTCGTTTTTGCGTCGGGGGTTAAAAAGAACTTCACCCAAAAATGGTCCTTAATACAACAGATCAAGAATGTACATGCAATAATTAACAAGTTTAATTATAAGCGAAAGGCATTTATGCTTATGGCTCCTATTTGTGCCTTAACCGCCTACAGTCATCTGCAACTCTTAAGCACCCATTTTTTATTTAAATACAATAGTGCTGGACAGGGGCAGATCTGCCTAAAAGCTTTTTAGGCTGCAGTCCAGGACCCCGTGAATACAAATGGCCCCCTACATTCATTAAAAACAAAGTCTAAGTATATTGTAAAGAAAAAAAAAACTAAAATAAATCCGATCGTAAGGTTGGAACCCTAAAACATCCATAAAAGAATAGATTCAAAATCGTTCATAAAAACATTGATGTTGATATTTCTATGCGTTTATTCCCATTTGCCCTCTTTGAGCTTGCCAAGGTGGCAAATGGGAATAAAGTCAGTGCTGCACTAGTTAGTAATAGTACCACCCCGTCTGGCACTAGCTAGTGGCGTTTACCACCCTGGTGGTCAATGGCACTCATTTAGTGCTATCCGCCCCTGGTGCTAGATTAGTTAAACTTTAAATAGGTACATTACAATGCAATTGCTTTTCATTTAATATCATTGTTAAGTATTCTAATCTTAAAAAATAATGAGCAATTATATTTTGAAATCTAACCGAACTTAACAGAAGTACATAAAAAATTATATAATCTTGGATTAGTGAGCAAATAATTTAAAAAATACAAAGTGGCTGAGGTCTTAGACCATAGGCTAAGGCCGAGGTATAAGCAAGTCATTTAAGATTTAAACAGGGTGTAACATTCTGGCATAGTAAACGCTCAGCCATTTTCTATTTATTTAAACAACAAATGCCATGTAACAAAATTTCGTAAACTGTCACGTTTTGCTTTTATGTGGTAGATAGAAAACACATTTAATAACAAAAAATACAGGGCATTTGTTTTTTGTAATATGGCCTTTATAATACATTGTCTTAGGTTAGAAAGGTATCTGGAAAAAATAATTGAGGCGACTACTATGCCAGTCCCTATACTTATATGACACTTTTCCTTCTATTTACGCTTAAAAGTTATATTTATTTATTATTTAAGGATCACAGACAGTAATATCTGAAGGAGTTAAATATTTCTTTAAAAAAAATCAATTATTGTATTTTATAGAGGCAAGTAAACACATTATTTTACAAAACCTATTTATTACGAGTTTATTACCTTTTGGCCCCCACTGGCGGACATTCGGATGTTGTCTATTCACTTTGGTCACCACTTTTGAACATTGGGATATTTTATTTTTTGCCCAATCGCCACCAGTAAGCTTGTAGTATTTGCGTAACTTACTACTAAACACTGAATAATCAGTCACTACAACTATTTTGGCTTCAATATTAATATCTCCTTGTCACAACCTTATTCTATTCATATTGTTGATTTTTACACACAGTAAAGACGAATAGAATAGCGAATCCAAGTTCCAGCACATGGAACATGAGCATCACTGCGCACCAGATGTATTCGAGCCGGAGAATGTAGGTCTGGTAGATGAGGAAGTAGCAGACACCGGTCGCTGATGGAAAAGTCAGTAGTATGCAGAAGAATACGGGGATTTCTGTGAACAAAATATTTTAGATTTATTTATACTAATATTATAAAGCTGAAGAGTTTGTTTGTTTGAATGCGCTAATCTCAGGAACTACTGGTTCGAATTGTAAAATTATTTTTGTGTTGGATAATCCATTTGTCGAGGAAGGATATAGGCTATTTTATATTTCGATATTCCCACGGGAGCGGAAGTTACGCGGGTAAAACCGCGGAGCGCTTCAATTTTAATAATATTTTAATAAAACTTTAATAATATAAAATAATGTATATCTAATTACTATCTGCCTCCTCGTAGGAATGTCGGGATCCTACAAATTATTCTGGGCCTCCATCGATCTACCTACATACCAGTTTTATTGCAAACGGTTCTGTATTTTATGTGTGAAAATATAAATAAAAAATTTCACAGTACAATTTATTATTATATAAAATGTATTATAACAATAACATTCAGGAACTAATTTTTCAAAAATTACATTCGGTGGGTACCTAATCTATAGGTATTTGAAAATACCGTTTGTCACCAACGGGAACGTCATCAGGCGGTGGTGACAATTAGGAATGACCCTTAGCTGAGGTTCACTCAGGAGGTATTTGACTTATAGGAGGGTACATATTTGCAAAAAAATAATTACAGGGGATTTCTAGGAACTACGTGGGTAAGTAGGAGTTAGTCAACAAAGCATTTAAACATTTATTGTAGGTGGTTTTAATCTAAGTATATAATATGAGAAATACCTACTTAATTGACTTCTAATTTTTTTCTAAAATAAATAAATATTACATGACTTTCCAGACATCGCCATCTAGACCCAAGCTAAGTAACTAGACTTGTGTTATGGGTGCTAGACAACGGATATACTACTTATATACTTTGTTTTGTAAATATAAACTTATAATACATAGAAACAACCAGACTACAGACCAATATCTAAGCATAAATACTTGTATGAGGCGGGAATCGAACTCGCAACCCTGTGTTTGGCAGTCCGGCATAGTGACCACTGTGCCAACTGGGTCGTCAAAATATATAGGAATTAATTAAATTATATTATTATAAGAAAATATAGGATTTTTTATGTTCAAAGTATACTTACTGCGACTTGTCAAATTTCCTCTTCGTCCCAAGAATATACGAAAAACTTCAACTAAAATCAACAATCCAAATATCCCTGCTTCAGTCAGTAGAGTATTTTCAGGATAGGTTACATTTAATGCCTTTAATATTCCCATAGCGACCTCGCATACTATAAACATACCCAAATAAAACGTGTTTAAATAAAGAAGTATTTCGAATGCTAAACTAGAGTTTACGTTTGATACTTTAGACATTATTACGGTTTTAAAAACGCTTTAAAAATAATGTGATTTTGTTTGTTTACAATTTTTGTTGCTCGCACGACGGAAAGCGGAAGTTGTGGGACGCGCCCCTCTGTGAAAACTGGATGCGGAAGTGTCAATGTCATTTGACAGTTCGATCAATAGTTGGGGTGCGTTCGGGATATGCGGTTTGGCCTTGGTTTTAGCAATTTTGGTCAGAAACCTGCGCGCGCAATTAAAAAAAAATCGTGTTGCGGTTATTCTTACTTTGTAGAGTGTGCCCAGAGTTTTGGCGGGAACGAGTTAACAACATGTCGTGCTGCAGTTTTATTTTCATGAAACTTAGTTGTAACCTGAGTTGAATTGTATAATTCTGGTGGAATGTTATTCAATTTAGTTCTGTGAAAGTGCACAAGTGTAGTGAAAGTAAAAATCAGTGTCAAACATGAACTTTTCTCGTTGCCTCCAAATCTCCTATTAGGTTATGGTAAACTTGCCACCGCTTTACTATAGCCCCTGACTTGACAGACTATGACGACTTTGACTGTTTTGAAACATTTTGGGCCCGATTTGTGAAGAATCGGGGTCAAAATTTGATGCAAAATGTAGCTTGACACTGGCTAAATGCACAAGCCGTGGGAAGCCATAATTAATAAAAATAAGGGTGTGCCCATAGACTAAGAAAAAAAGAGGGTGTGCCTTACTTAATTGGCTGTATGCTGTATAAATTCTTCTAGACTAGACTATCTAGACTATTTTGTTCTATTGTAGAGCGTCTTCGACAATTTGGGCCTTCATTCATAAGTTGTTTTATTTACATCGTTATTTTTACAAATAATCTTATTTTTAACGGGATATACAGGGTGATTTTTTTACATGCGCCTTCAGGGCTATATCCTAAACTAAGTACTTTAATGAGATAGAGAAAAATGCTGGAAGGTGTTGTGTGTCCGATTTTGACAAAAACTAAAACAGCATCATTAGATTTTTCAAAAAGTCATTAGGTACCCTAGCCAGGAATCGAACCTTTCGATCTTTAAATGAGCAATTCTTGTATATATATATAATTGGAATCTCGGACGATTTCTCCGAGATTCCAATTATATACAATATATACATTAAATACAATTATATTAATTATGACGATGGCTCCAACGATTTTCATGAAATTTGGTATATAGGGGGTTTCGGGGGCGATAAATCGATCTAGCTAGGAATAATTTTTAGAAAATGTCAATTTATTCGTGTTTTATCGAAACTTACTTTTTTTTATCTGAAAAATATGACTCTTCCTGACATCTATTGGCGAACTACTAATACTATTTTTTGTGAGCAATAAAGTTATTCCAGCAGATGGCATTGTTAAGTAACACGAAGTCAATGAGTGTTTGCTTTGAGGTTAGACTAAGTAAAAAAAAAATACCGAGCAAATCTCGGTCATCCAGGTACTATACTTTATACTTATTTTATAACAATCGATAGTGTTGTTGATAGAGATGAATTCCTGGAAACAAATATAGTAGGTACATAAGGCGAATCAAAGGAAATCATGTTGTTTTCGATACTTACCAATTTTCACAAAATAATACGTTTACACACAAAATTAACTGATTAAAATAATGTTTTTTTTTTAAGTGGATGGCCTGCACTGGGATGTATGAAAATTTTGACGACGAATTTTTCTTAAAAAATATTATTAAAACAACTTTATTAAAGTAAATTATCGGCTAATTATCATCAAAAAAGTTTCCGATGGTCCGAAATGCATATCGTTATAATTAAATGTATGTTTAAAACACGCTATTATAGCATCAAAACGGTAAGTAAGCAAGTATTGCGTGGTGCAAGTTGTTTGCAGTACCTAAGTAAGTTGAAATGGAAAGTGGTTGAATCAGGAAGAGAGTCTACGGAAATCGAAGTTTGCGGCATTCTTGATTAGGACTTGTGATGATGAGTCAGGTAGATTGGTTATTCGAATATGTAATGAGATGTTACCAAGCTAGGTAATTCCTTTATTTTCCCACTAGCTGCGCCCCGCGGTTTCACCCGCGTAAGTACCGGTCCCGTGGGAATATCGGGATAAAAAGTAGCCTATATGTTAATCCAGTTCTCCAGCTATCTAGATACCGAATTTCATCGCAATCGGTCTAGTAGTTTTTGCGTGAAGGAGTAACAAACACACACACACACACACACGCACAAACTTTCTCATTTATCATATTAGTAGGATAGGATTACTATGTTTGTTCCCAGGAATTTTGACGACCCAGTTGGCACAATGGTCACCATGCCGGACTGCCAAACACAGGGTTGCGGGTTTGATTCCCGCCTCAGACAAGTATTTATGCTTAGATATTTGTCTGTGGTCTGGTTGTGTCTATGTATCATATGTATATATTTACAAAAGAAAAGTATCTAAGTAGTATATTCATTGTCTAGCATCCATAATACAAGTTTAGTTATTAAGCTTGGGGCTAGATAGCGATGTGTGGAATGTTCTGCAATATTTATTTATTTATTATTATTATATTATTTATAATTTATCTCTATCAGTAACAGATTGATATAAAAATAAGGAGTGGAGTTTACCTACTTGAAAAATCATTACCCTGGCTAAGCAAGAATAATGACTTTTCCAAAAATCTAATGATGCCGTGTCTTTTTAGGAATAGGATATAGCCCTTCTAATAGATTCACCCTGTATTACCGAAAATGTCAAATGTAACTTTTTTCGATCGACATTTTTACGAAAAACTTTAAAAATCGGCCAAGCGCGAGTCGGTCTCGCAAAATAAAGGATTCCGTATCATTATATTATTTTATTAGTATTTGTTATAGCGGCAACGGCAACAGAAATACTACATCATCTGTATAAATTCTAACTGTCTAGCTAACACGGTTCAACCGATAGTGACAGACAGACAGACGAACAGACATGAGTCTTAGTAAAAGCATAAAAGGGTCCTGTTTTTACCCTCTATAGGGTAAAAACAGTAGGTACCTACTATTCATTGATTTCACCATAATTTTAATATTATTCGCGGTCGTCGAAAGCTAGAAAAGCTACCTTGCTTAGACTGGGTATCAAGTACGTAGAGCTTAGAAACAGGTAATGCACATAAGTTTCATGAATACTATACGTAGTAGTCACATAGTGTCACCAAGCTTTGGTGTTAGCGTGGACTAGGGCTTGCGAGTATTGAACAATGTTATTATTCGAGTGAGATTCAAATTAGAAAGCCTAGGTAAAAAATTAAAAAAAAAAACAAGTAAATTAATGATATTTTTGGTTACTTTTCGAGTAATTTAAGTAAATTATACTAATTGCCAGTAGTACTATGGTATTTTTACTAACGAAAACGACGAGTTTTCTTGAAATTTAATATCGCGAAAACTTAAAATACCTGTACCTAAAAATATCGATCAAATAAAGCCTGAGATATTATTTTTTACAAAGTCTAACTAGTTTGTTTTGATATTTTTGAAGTGATAACGTCTTATTAATCGATGAACACCTGAACTCACAAAAAAGTATGACGTCATGCGTTATTGACAAGTAACCATAGCAACATTATTGTCAAGTGATCACAACGTTATTGAAAAGTAACCATTTTTACCAAGTTACCATCAATGTTTTCTAATACTTTAATATTTACAGGCAACCATTTTTTTTTGGTTTTATTTTATTTTATAATAGAAAGATTCAAAGACTTATTTGCATAAAGTATGGTGTTGCAGTAGGTGTCAACAACAATAAATAGTTTCACATTACTTTGCCAATAATTGGCATGCAAATTACATATTTAATAGAATATTTTGAATCTCAGCGTCCGTACCGTACACGAAAGAAAATAACACGCCTAGGTAACCTATTTACTAGCCAATTACATAGCACAATAGGTACTTAGCTAAGCTAGAGTTACATACAGTCACAGTCATTTAGTTCCCATTTAGTTCCAAGGAACTTAAATTATGTTCTACTAGTTCACGCATGGCTATCCTACCGTTGTATAAGTTGAAAAGTGAGAGCTCGAAACTTAGGCACGCGATCACAACACTTCCTAAGAACCAACGTTCAAGACGTGTGGAAGAAAAACTTATTACCATTGCTAAGTTAATAAAAACTCTTTAGTTGTAATAAAAATTTGGGATTCAAGTGAAAAAGTTAAGGTAAAAAAAACTGCCAGTATTATAAATTTAAAAAAAAATTCGTCGGTCTTTGTAGGTTTGAAATTCGGGCGCGCTTCAGGGAAACATTTTTTTTTAATTCGGCTGCCAGTTTCAAAGTTTTTATGGAAACAGTTGTTTGTTAAGGTTTTGAAATTTAAATTTTCTTCATTAAAGTTATTAAAAACCGGGATATTATTAGTTTTTTGTTTTAATATGTGCATGTGATATTTTGATGCCAAACAGGCACCATTTTCACGAGATTGTAGTTTTGGCACCCGAGCTTTTGCATCGAGCTCCACAAAATAAAAACAAAAACATGGTTTATATCCTGTTTTTATATTTAGTAGTGAAAATAACTGTTAGTTTTTAAATCTTAGATTGAACATTCGTGTTTCTCGTGTTTCAGAGAATCTATTGAATACTTCGCTTACCAGTTCTCGATTCGAAACTAAAGACTTTTTTAAACTCACCTGCCTGTTTGAAATTTGAAATCATAAACATTCGAAATGAGGTCGAAACCTCAGCTAACCTTTTCGAAGTTAGACGAAGAAACGGGAATTTTGTTGGACAAAATGTTCAAGAAGAAAGATTGCATGGTGGAAATTAACCCGGGAAGGGTTATTTTACCCGCAGATTATATGACTATTGGACAGGATATTTTGGATATGGAGGTTCGGGATACTGATGTTTGGATGTGTTCTTATCCTAGGACCGGTGAGTGACAATACACTGTATTAAAAAAGGCTAGAATTGATCAAGTTTCATGATAATTAAAATGGTTAATTTATTGTTTAGGATCAACATGGGCGCAGGAGATGGTATGGCTCATTGGCCACGATCTGGACTACGAAGGAGCGAAGTCTTTACAGCAGGTAGGTCATAAGATTGTCAAGTTTTTTTTAAAGAAGGAATCTGCGAAAGCATCAACTTTTTCCATTTATAACCCATCTTGAATTATCCTGTTGCAGCTTAGTTACATGGATTTTTGTCAATTGATGTCCTCAGATCATAGTTTAAAACGATTTTTTTTAATGATGTCCTTATTTATTAGTGACACATGGATTTTTTTCTTAAGATCATTAGCATAATTTGTTTTTGATATCCATAGTTTTTTTTATGATTATTAGTAATTTATTAGTATGACTTTTGCAATATTATGCCATTAAATTATTAGGCGGATCCATACCAGACGATCCAAAGCGCTCCGATCGCGCGGCCTGCCTATTACGAGAATTTGACTTTTTTAAGATATTGACTCAACTTTTTACCTACTGGTGAGGAAGGTAATTATATCTGACGAAAAAATGTCGCTAAAATCCATCAGAAAAATAAAGGGTCATTTGCAAATACCAAATAACGGATACGACGTCATACATTTCTCGTCATAATCTGTACTGGGTGTTGCTAATCCTCAATGATATAGCCTACCCAATTTTTTTTACGAGTTTTCTTTTTAAAATCCATTTCAATATAGCATCGAAAAAAATGGTAGTAAAATCTAATGTTAACAAAAAGTGTTCCGATTTATATTTGTATTTGTTTTCTATCAGATCCGATGTCCCCTAGTAGAGTTATCGTGCATCATGGTGGACGGTCACGCTGAATGGCATGACGAGTCTGTGCGTGGGACATCAGTTGATCTCGTCAAGTACAGGCTGCCTTATCCGAGGTACATTCGGAGCCATCTGCCGTGGGACTTGCTTCCAGTTGATATACAGAGAGAAGATGGAAGTGCCAAGCCTAAGGTATTTGCTTATACTATACTTGTGTATATCGTGTTCATTGTTCCTTCCTGTGTTGAACAAAGAAAATTATCTTTCTATCTATCTTTACATAAATACTAAAGGGTATCTGCTTCACTAGATTACAGGCATCCTATATACAAATGGATTGTTTGAATTACAAAAGTAAAGTATTTAAGTATTCTATTCGTTATGGCCTCTATAACACAAGCTTAGTTGCTTAGCTTAGGGCCAGATGGCGCTTTGTAAAGTGTCCTACAATATCAATATTTCTGCAGGTGATCTACACATCTCGTAATCCAAAAGACATGGTAGTGTCGTATTACCATTACTGTACTCTGGTCCACAACCTGACAGGCACCTTCGAGGAGTTCTGTGACATTTTCATGAGAGACCGTGCGCCTTTCGGACCCGTCTGGAACCATATACTTGGTAAGGCATCTATTTACATTCGTAAGACATCTGTTTACAATCTAATTATGGATGGACGGTCGGAGGGCACGAAAAAAATATATTTATTTTAAAATATTTAATTAAAAATTACAATAAACGTACATTAAAATTAGATGATCAAGGTTCAATGCTAGAACCAGAATGAATACAAAATTAGATTCCCACAAACAGCCTAACTGCTGATGCAGCGCCTCGTGCAATGTATTGACGTCACTCGATGCGCTGAGTCGGTGACCTTCATATACTAGCCGTGCATAACAATCTCAAGACATCAGTTTAGATTCGTAAGACATTTGTTTACAATCTTGATATCTGCAGTTTATAATTGCAGATATCAAGATTGCAGTTTGCAATTTAAAGACATCAATTCCCATAAGTAAGATATTTGATAACAATATAAAGACATCAGTTTAGATTCGTAAGACATTTGTTTACAATCTTGATATCTGCAGTTTATAATTGCAGATATTAAGATTGCAGTTTGCAATTTAAAGACATCAATTCCCATAAGTAAGACATTTGATAACAATATAAAGACATCAGTTTAGATTCGTAAGACATTTGTTTACAATCTTGATATCTGCAGTTTATAATTGCAGATATTAAGATTGCAGTTTGCAATTTAAAGACATCAATTCCCATAAGTAAGACATTTGATAACAATATAAAGACATCAGTTTAGATTCGTAAGACATTTGTTTACAATCTTGATATCTGCAGTTTATAATTGCAGATATTAAGATTGCAGTTTGCAATTTAAAGACATCAATTCCCATAAGTAAGACATTTGATAACAATATAAAGACATCAGTTTAGATTCGTAAGACATTTGTTTACAATCTTGATATCTGCAGTTTATAATTGCAGATATTAAGATTGCAGTTTGCAATTTAAAGACATCAATTCCCATAAGTAAGACATTTGATAACAATATAAAGACATCAGTTTAGATTCGTAAGACATTTGTTTACAATCTTGATATCTGCAGTTTATAATTGCAGATATCAAGATTGCAGTTTGCAATTTAAAGACATCAATTCCCACAAGTAAGACATTTGATAACAATATAAAGACATCAGTTTAGGTTTGTGAGACATTTGTTTACAATCTCAAGACATCTATTTACATTCGTAATATATAAAATTAAAATCTTAAGACATCTGTTTACGATTTCAAGACATCAGATTAAATTCGTAACACATCCGTTTACGATTTCAAGACATCAGATTAGATTCGTAACACATCCGTTTACGATTTCAAGACATCAGATTAGATTCGTAACACACCAGTTGACGTAAGTACAGTAGGTAAGTAAATATTTATAAGTAATTAAATGAATAAGTATTACGTTTTTTTTACCTAGGTTTCTGGAACAGACGTCACGACCCGAACCTACTTTTCATAAAATTCGAGGAAATGAAACACGACCTTCCGTCCGTCGTGCGCAGGACTGCGCAGTTTTTGAACAAATCCATGACAGACGAGCAGGTAAGTTAAACGGAATGTCTTGAGGTGAAAGGGCGCTCTCTCCATACAAACGTAGTCGACTGTTTCCTCCCTGGATAATGACACTAGCACAAATATGTTTGTGCCATAAAACCTATAACTGCCATGACTATGCCCCTATGTTTTGGTTTTTTTCATTTTCTAATTATCATAGAGAAAAAACAAGGGGGCATGGTCATGGCAGTTATAAGTTTTATGGCACAATCATATTTGCTCTAGTGTCATTATCCAGGGAGGAAACAGTCGACTACGAACGTATCCATACAAACGTACCGGCGGTCTCTCCGGAGAGCGCCGGTACCTTTTCCTCTTAAAGAAAAGAAATCGTTTTAGTTTGATTTTCGTATGAGGACAGATGGCCGGATTTCCTCTAGATCTTTTTCGGGTACCTTTTTATTTTAGATGCGCGGATTACAAAATAATTATATATTATACTAGCTGTTGCCCGCGACTTCGTCCGCGTAGAAGTCGAAAATAGACCAAGGAATCACGTTGTCCCATACAAACTTTATGCCCCTATTTCACCCCCTTAGGAATAACATTTTAGAAAATCCTTTGTTATCGGATGTCTACGTCTCATACGAATAACACACCTTCCAAGTTGGTCTCTACGGTCAGCGGTTTAGGCTGTGCGTTGATCCGTCAGTCAGTCATTCAGGACAAAAACATTTATATGTATTATATAATATATATTATTTCATTTACTTTTTCACCCTTTTGAGCAGCTCTGCAGCGCCATCTGAGAGGCATAGTTATTAATAAGAAAGCTTAATTTTGCAATTATTTGAGATTTTAATTTTTAAGCTATTTGCATAGCTTTTATCGCGGGCTTTAAGCGTGGCGACCGAATCAAGAAATTCCGTAACGAAACTAAACCTAACACCCCCCACTCCACCTACCATGTAGCTCGGCCGAGCGTTCGCTTAACGTGTATGCATATGGTACGACTGTACGAAGCTCGCACGATGCAATAGCTTTACCGCGGCAGTCCCCGAGTGCCACACGTTTTTTTTTCTTTGGTTTCAGGTGGACAAGCTATGCGATCACCTTTCCTTCTCTAACATGAAAACGAATCGAGCTGTCAATTTGGAAGCCATTTTGGAGAAATCCTTCGGCAAAAGTTATTTGGAAGGTATATATGTTACTGAGGTTTATTATTATTTTGATTTATTGTAAACTAACTCTGTACCGCGGTTTCATCCACGTTAGTTCTGATAATTGGTGTAATTAGTAGTTTAACTTACTCCCAATTATTCAATGTATCTTCATACCGAGTTTTATCAAAATCGGTTCAGTAGTTTCAGGGCTATTATAATTTTAACGCGTTTGAAGTTTCATCCGTATTAATCTCGATCCCATAGGAATATTCGGATAAAAAGTATTATTATATTAATTACTAGCTGCGTACCGCGGTTTCACCCGCGTAAGTCCCGATCCCATGGGAATATCGGGATTGAAAGTATCCTATGTGTTAATCCAGTTAGCTATCTAGATACCGAGTTTCATCGCAATCGGTCCAGTAGTTTTTGCTTGAAGGAGTAACAATACATACACACCACACACACACACACACACACACACACACACACACACACGCACACACAAACTTTCACATTTATAATATTAGTAGATTTTTTTTTATTATTAACAAATATACATATATATCTATATATCTATACATATAATAAATCTGTAGACATCAAAAAATCTGTAATTGTAAGATATCCAGAAAAAAAATACACAGGTCGTCTTTAAATCGTTAGCTGAACACGATAGGGTGGTTTTTAGATTTTTTGTCTGTTTGTCTGTTTGTCTGTCTGTTTGTTTGTTTGAACCAGGTAATCTCATAAACTACAGAACAGATTTCGACAAGGTCCACACAAATATGTTCAGGAAATATCAGATTAACATTTAGGGTATGTTTCAATTTGAGTTTAATACAATAATTAAGATATTTGATAAAAAAACATTTAAAAAATGTGAAATCGAAACATTTTTCCGTGGTAAAACGTAATCGAACGTCAGAAGGGAACAGTACCCATACCACGGGTTTTTTACGTATTCGATTAAACATAATATATTGAGTATTTACTATGAAACTTCCTAAAAATCAACTTACTAGGTCCACCCGTCTCTGAGAATATCGGTAGTGACACACTGACAGACAAACGGACAAGAGAGTGATCGAAAAAGTGTTTCTTTTTTTCGAGTTCTTCAAAAAGTCATGGTAGGGCTGCAGTACATGCCTCCGCTTAAGATGACAGCTGTCATAAAACCAAATAGTTTGCATTTAATACTACCTACGTGAAACTGAAAATGAGGTTAGTACAAAGAGGTACTACTACATAATATTACCGATCTCCTTTACCGAAGACCTCCGATGGTACACTTCTATCGCGCTTTTCTCCTCCTATAGTTTGAATTATGAGTTCAAGTAGCGGAAACCTTAAATAGTAAAAACAAAAAAAGAATTTTCCAAATCGCTCCAAGAGTTTACGAGTAATCAGCGAGCATACATAAAAAAATAAATATATACGTGACGAATTGAGAACCTCCTCCTTTTTTGATGTCGGTTAAAAAATATACAGATAGTTATTTGTAAAAATCATTTTTTTACCAAAATTACGTAGGCCTGCCAGCTACCTAATAAAAAAACTAATTTACAAAAATCTAAAGATAACTAGGAAGACAGTATTTTGAAAAATTTGTGCGAATAGAAATTGGACTTAGTTTTAGCTTATCATATTGTTGTGTATTATGTTTTATTTGTGAAAAATTAACAAAAATAGTACATTGTTACCCAAGGTGTGAAAGTCACTCATTGAGTCCCGAGACGGAGTTTGGCGCCCGAGCGTAGCGAGGGCGCTAATAGTTCGAGGGACTAAATGAGTGACTTTCACACCTTGGGTAAACAAAACAAACCCGAGGTAAACACTGTGCTTTTCATTACGAATAAACATAAAATTCTTCCTAATAACGAGAGTGAATGAGAGACTCCATACTACCTGATCCTCTTACAAGGTTGGGACCAAAGAGGTTATAGATTATGTAGATTTTTTTGTTTTTGCTGTTTGTTTTCAATATGTTTTCAATACTCAAATACGTCGGTACTTACCGAAGTGATTTTTATTAATTAGTTTATCCAACACTGAGTAATGACGCGAAGTCCGTAGATTTAAATTACAGTTTTTGTAACACGGTTTGTCTAGAAAATGTTATTTACACAAAATACACAATCATAAATGAAAAACCAGATAAAACTTAACACAAAAACGTAATAAAATAACAAAAGATAATACTAATAAAAATCATTGAAAATGCAAGCATTTCCTGCCAGTATTTTTTTACTCAAGGAACAACACTGACCGCACGGTCGCATAAAGCCACATCTGCAACATCTTGACAGGGCGCCAGCAGAGGCGCAGCATGGTCATACGTCGCTTTGACCATTTTCACCTTTACATTTATTTTATTAAATAAGATATCTTGAACTAAATATATCTACCTGAATTCGATTACTAAGAAAAAACCTATTATGTACTCTCTGTCAGTACTCTGGCAGTATGGATGAGCCGTGCGAAGCCATAATTTGACATGACAGCTGTCAGTGAAAGCGATTTTCCCTAGGGCTGAAAGTTTTTCTTTCTACACGCTCTTCAGGCATCTTTAGACCTACTTTCGGAGTATGAGTAAGTAAAGTGCCTTCGCCAAATCAATTAAAAATATAGTTTAAAAACAATGTAACTACCTATTTTGTTTTATAACTTACACCGAATGATAAATTGTATCTATGCCGAAAAATGCTAGGTATTCTATATAACCCAAAACCACATCGCAAACGAAGTCGCGGGCAACAGCTAGTGTAATATAAACTTAATGAGTAGGCTCAATTTTAGTAATTGCTTTCTGTGAGAGAGAGAAAGAGAGAGAGACAGAGAAACACGCGCACGCCGCACAGTTTACAACTATAGCAAAAAGTGTCGTTACAACTTTTGCTCTTAATTATTTTCGTCTAGCCTCCTTTCGCAACGCGCGATAAGGAACTTCGATCCAAAAAAATATCATAAATAAAATGTATAAATAATGTTCTATCTATCTATCTATTTCAGGTACTAATTTGAGATTTATAAGAAAAGGTGAAATCGGTGACTGGAAAAACTATATGTCAGATGATCTTTCTAGAAAGTTCGATGAATGGGCTGACCAGCATATGAAAGGGACTGAATTGAGTTTTGAGTAGAGGTTTTTGGGTTCAATATTAATAATATTATTTTTTTAATGTATTGGATTTATCTTTTAAGTCTTTGAATAAAAACCTTGAAATATATTTAATAATTAGTGCTTTTATTTAATGTATGCAAAAATTACTATACTGCTGACTATGTGCTTAGTGTGGTAAATAAGATACTTTCGGGTATCAATTGAAAACTGAATTTTTCGTAAAGTTTACTTGTAAATGGCGTTTACATTAATCAGATTAGTTTATGTTTAAAAAAGATTTCTTAAGAGGAAAGGGTACCGACGCTCTCTCCATTTTTATGGAGAGAGCGTCGGTACCCTTTCGGTACCCTTAGTCGACTGTTTCCTCCCTGAATGACACTAGAGCAAATATTTTTATTGCATAAAACTTATAACTGCTATGACCATGCCCCTATGATTTTTTTTTGTTTTTTAAATCTTAATTTCTATTACAATTTCAAAATGAAAAAAAAAAAAACAAAACATAGGGACATAGTCAGGACGGTAGGTTTTTAAAGTTAAAACTATCTCGTCAGCAGGATTGGACCTTGCGACCTAGGTCGCTTCGTAGCGGAGTTCCTCTACGAAAGTTTTCTTCTAAAATTCCCTTGTTTAAAATATATTTTAATGTTAACTTACCGTGTTGTTAATTTAAATGTTATAAAATAAAAGTTTTAGTAAAAGAAATTGATTTTTTATTTTCCAAAACATTTTTTTGCAATAAAATTACATTTTCGAAGCAAAATTGTACAAATATTTTCTTAATAAAATTACTTACAACGATTATTTGTGTACAAAATATAGAATAGCTACAAATCAGGAATTATGGAGGGACAGCTCCCAAAATAAAGCCATCCTTCAAAATAATTAATAGTAAATATATTTTCGAAATAATTAATATTAATTATATTATATAATTATAATAATATGAATCTCATAACGACTAGACAAGTTCATAATTGACTCACAACACTGAAACTACATAAAAACTTTATCTTATAGCAATAACTTCCACTTTTTTAAAAGTCGGTTAAGATTTTTTTTATATTACAATTTTGTCCTACCTAAATATTTGACTAATCTATAAAATATAGTGCCTCTTAAAACCTTATAAATTAAATTAAAAAAATCTTGTCTTTTTTTTTTTTTCTTTTATTATGGCTTCGCACGTGTGCATTTAGCCAGTATCAAGTTATATTTTGCATCAAATTATGACCCGATTTTTCATAAATCGGGCCTAAAGTGTTTCAATACAGTCAAAGTCGTCATAGTCCGTCAAGTCAGGGGTTATAGTAAAGCAGTGGCAAGTTTACTATAACCTTAATAGGAGATTTGGAGGCAACGTGAAAACTGCATGTTTGACACTGATTTTTACTTTCACTACACTTGTGCACTTTCACAGAACTAAATTGAATAACATTCCACCAGAATTATACAATTCAACTCGGGTTACATCTAAGTTTCATGAAAATAAAACTGCAGCACGACATGTTGTTAACTCGTTCCCGCCAAAACTCCAAATCTTGTCTTTATTAGTTAAATCTTATAAATAGACATCGGATATTACATATTTGCATATTATGAAAATGCATACACATATTTTTTAATTCACTCTGGCAGGGCTCCAATGAATTTTCGTGTTTTGACTCTGCCAGGATTTAGTCGGAATTAATTTTAAGTAAGAGAAAAGTACTCTTTTATGAGCATACTAGCAGCGCTCCGCAGTTTCACCTGCGTAACTGCCGATCCCGTGGGAATATCAGGATAAAAAGTAGCCTATAGCCTTCCTTGATAAATGGACTATCCAACACAAAAATAATTTTTGTGTCATAATATTCCTGACAAACAAACTCTTCAGCTTTATAATATAAGTATAGATGTTGATACTTGATGCCCTACAAAAGAAAAGGCGGACTTAAGGCATTTTCTACCATTTCATCATCAAAGAAAAATTCAAAATAAAATATATAAAAAAAGAAATTATGTACAGTCAGCAAAGGACTGAGGGTAACAGGTGCAAATTTTAAAGCTTTAATTTTTAAATGTACTATTAAACGACCTGTTTATTTTCCGGAGCCTACTACCATTCACGGTCAGTTCATCCTTATTTCTTAAGTTGAAATTAAGTTTTTGCTAATTATTCTACTTGATATTACTAAAACTTTCGAAGTGTTAGTTATTTCGCGCAGAATAACCAAAAATAATATAACTGTCATGTGCGCTCTATTATAATAAATTACCTAAAGATGTATATGACATGTCCGGTTCAAAACTTTTATAAAGCATAAATTGTGGAGTAAGGCGTACTATGATACTTCGTCTTACCTTAATGATAACAACCCATGGATGGGACTTTAATTGCTCCATTTCAAATAACACTTTCAAATATTTGTAATATTGACCATTGTGAGCGTGATCACATGAAAAAAAACCCCATGAGTTTCTTGTGCCTTCTTCTCATTGGTGGGCGCGTTCCGAAGGCACACATCCTAACTTAGTTTATATAAGACGCTTCCACGTGATCTTATACCTAGGTATTAAGTATCTAAAAGAATAAAGAATTTTGATTTGATTTGATTTAAAAATATGCACCTGTTACCCCCAGTCCTTTGCTGACTGTACAAATAAGTTAAACCTATAACTTTTTAATGAGATAAAACAGACGTATATTTTTGTCGTTTTTATATTTTACCATTTTGTTACTAATGCATATAATCCGATTTCATAAAATTCTAATACAATTTTCTTCAAACTATACGCTAACCTGAAATGTGTCTAACACATAATAATATCTAAATACTATAAAAATAATTTAAATTAAAATATGAATATATTATTTATAGCCATTATGGCTAAATTTTTTGCTTACATTCAACTATTTACAAAATACCTAAGTTAGGTAGGTCCCTGCGGGTAATATGGGCTACTTACCACCTTAATTAAAAACTAAATAAGTCGTAAAAAAAGGAAAAACTACTTAAGGTTAAAGGGTAGGCGCTCTCTCCATACAAACGTAGTCGACTGTTTCCTCCCTGGATAATGACACTAGCACAAATATTTTTATGCCATAAAACCTATAACTGCCATGACTATGCCACTATGTTTTGATTTATTTCATTTTCTAATTATCATAATAATGAAGATTTAAAAAATAAACATAACATAAGTCATGGCAGTTATAAGTTTTATGCAACAAAAATATTTGCTCTAGTATCATTATCCAGGGAGAAAACAGTCGACTACGTTTGTGTGGAGAGAACCCCCGGTACCCTTTCCTCTGAAATACATGTTTAGATAAATATTTGCTTTATTGTCAATCGGAAAAACAAATAATTTGTTTTTTTTTTCTATTAATTATGGCTCCGCACGGCTTGTGCATTTAGCCAGTGTCAAGTTATATTTTGCATCAAAATATGACCCGATTTTTCATAAATCGGGCCTAAAGTGTTTCAAAACAGTCAAAGTCGTCATAGTCCGTCAAGTCAGGGGCTATAGTAAAGCGGTGGCAAGTTTACCATAACCTTAATAGGAGATTTGGAGGCAACGAGAAAATTTCATGTTTGACACTGATTTTTACTTTCACTACACTTGTGCACTTTCACAGAACTAAATTGAATAACATTCCACCAGAATTATACAATTCAACTCGGGTTACAACTAAGTTTCATGAAAATAAAACTGCAGCACGACATGTTGTTAACTCGTTCCCGCCAAAACTCCAAAAGAAGTTGTTTATTTTCTTGTTATTTTGTTATATTAAGTTTTTTTAAAACCCTTAGAGGCCCTTATTACTCGCAGGTTAGAGGCCCTTAGAGGCCCATATTAGTTTGACAAATTTACAACATGTACCAAAAAATTACATAATAATTAAGTACCTACACTGGCCAAAAAAATCGACCTACCGCACTAATCGACCCAGTTGGCACAATGGTCACCATGCCGGACTGCCAAATACAGGGTTGCGGGTTCGATCCCGCCTCAGACAAGTATTTATGCTTAAATATTTGTCTGTGGTCTGGTTGTTTCTATGTACTATAAGTATATATTTACAAAAGAAAGACATATATGCAGTATATCCGTTGTCTAGTACTCATAATACAAGTCTGTCTAGTTACTTAACTTGGGGCTAGGTGGCGATGTGTGGAATGTCCTGCAATATTTATTTATTGAATCATTATTTTCTAGTATCTGGCTCTGGCGACATCTCAGTCGCCTATTCAAATTGTTTTTGGAACGAAGTTCCTTAAGGCGCGTTGCGAAAGGGCCTAGACGGAAAAAATTAAGACCAAAAGTTGTAACGACACTTTTTGATTTTATTACAATTCCTTCACTAATTAATCGAAATAAACTTCGTTCCATCCGGGTGTCCCTTGACACTTCTCAAGTTGTTTTTTTTAATGACATAAAAACTAAAAATATCGAATTTGAAAATAAATATAAAGTTTTCGATGATGACTAATTTCGAAAGTGTCGATTTTTTTGGTATTTTAACTATCTAAAAGTTTTAAAATATCGTTACCTAGCCATATAATTTAAAAAAAAAACACTGTTAAACAGCTTAAATTTTTATACTTTTCAAAATATTTTATTTGTTATATTTTATATAATATCTATTGTCATTATGTAAAGCTCTTTATATGATTTTCTACAGTAATCTTTGGAATAAATTTTGGTATATCAACAATATTTGAGATCTAAAATAAAATATATTAAAAAATAATTTATCTTTCAAACGGTCTATCAAAAATAATTATGCTTTAGACTAGAGCGGAGATTCTTCTAGAAATACTGATATTTTATTTATTTTGATATTTTGTTCTTAAAACTACTAAAAGCGCGACTTCAAAGTTTATTGAGAATCAGTGATTTGCTTCGTTATCAAACCACTATAAAAAGCTTTTTTTCACCATAAGATAAGCCTAGTTTGGGGCTATATGGCGCAATTTGCAATAGTCCAGCGAAATTTTCTTTTTTGTTATTATTTAAAAGTCACTTGCAACAAAAAACAAACATTGTTTGGTCACCATAACTCAAGCAAAGTTGCTTAGTTTGGGGCTAGATGGCGCTATGTGGAATGACCCAGTGAAATTTATTATATTTGTTGTCATTTAAAAGTCACACAAAATCTTCCCCTTTGCTGTCACGCTTCTTTTAAAAGGCCTTTGAAAATTTTTTTTCAAAGCCCTCAAAAGTCATTTTTGAAGTCAATTATCCTTAATTGAAGTCTAATTATTATTTAAATAAGATGACAACTGGAATGACTAGATTTATGTCTAACATGCGGATTGCCAAACGCCCCGCAACATTGATGATGATTAACATTCTTAGTATGATGATGTCCATGAGGTACGTTCGTTGATGGTACACCTTGATTCTTCTCTTTCATTGAATCTTTAGTCACTTGTTTGTGTGTGTTACAGTTTTTATGATGTCCTGGTGCTATTTTTGCCTTGAAACGTCCCACTCGGCCGGGTTTGGGATGTGGTTCTTCGACTGCTTCGGTACAGGTGTGTGGGGTTTGATGCCCTGCATCGAGATATTCTGTGTCTGTTTCTGAAAATATGAAATACTTGCAGCGCTTTCGCCTTCGTTATTTCGCTTTCGGTGTTTCGCCCGCGTAGCTCCCGATAGCTACGCGGGCGAAACACCGAAAGCGAAATAACGAAGGCGAATAAAAAGTAGCCTATGTTATTACAAATTAATCAATGTATACTCATGCCATGTTTCATCGAAGTCGGTCCAGAAGGTTCGGAGCTATTTGTTACAAACAAAAATACAAAAAATCTTTTCTCCCTAGATTGTAGACTTTGGAATTACTGCAAGATTTACACTGAAATACCAGTGCTCCACTGTAACCCGCGTAAGTCCCGATCCCGTGGTAATATCGAAATAAAAAGTAGTTTCATATTTATTATAAAATACCAGCTATCTTCATACAAAATTTCATCATAATCGGTTTCGTAGTTTTTGCGTAAAAAAGTAAGAAACATTCCAACACTTTCATATATAAACTGGCCTGTTATGTGGTCTCAAGTTAAGCTTGTGATTTAACAGATTTAAATAAAGACATTTGTTTTACGAAAACCAGCCAAGTGCGAGTCGGACTAGCGCACGAAGGGTTCCGTACCATGCTGTATGGGAGTCCCAGAGCAATGTCAATTAGCGCACATATTTTTTTCTTAAGAAAAATACATCGGTGCGTGGCCGGCCGGGATCCGAACCCAAGACCTTCAGAATGAAAGTCGAGGTATCTACCACTAAGCCAACACAGCTCTCAGTAAATTCAAATTTGAATTAAATTAGGTATGCGAGTATATTCTAATTTACCTATATCATCGGCGGTGTTTCTCGGTGCAACAGGGGACGCAGCATCAGCTCGAACAACAGAACAGGATTCTGCTGTGTCCACGACCACCGCAGCAGTAGGTAGGAAAGTGGGCGCAGAGTGGGAGGGTGAACGATGTATTTCACGCTGGAATACGTTGATAAGGCTTACTCTAGATGTCACAATGAGATAGATAGATAAACTCTTTATTGGACCACATTAAACCTTAATTCTAACATAAACTCCTGTTACAAAAACAATATTAAACCTAACAATATGGCACAATGGGCGGCCTTATCGCTAAAAGCGATCTCTTCCAGGCAACCTGAGATGAGATGGCAGAGTTAGCATTAGGATTAAAAAAAAATGAATGATAGCAAATCAATATTGACGAAGGTGTGTCTGTATAGGCTATTAATTAGCCCTTTGCCTTCCATAGAAAAGAAATTTATTTTTTATTTATTTATTAGTATTAATCAGATAGTACAATCCATTTGTTAGTAAAGTCTTACAGCTATGTTAGTTATCATTAAATAATGTCCAAAAGTAATTACTAAATTAATTAAATTCATATTTTCTATTAAATTTGTGATCTTTGGTGGTATCCGTATTAACACACATATGCATTCTATTCCAGTGTCTAATTATAGGACAGTCTAGCCTTTCCAGTAATGTATTCAGAAGACTGCTGGAGCTCCCCCGCACACGGCGCATCAGTGAGGCAGCTCTTTTACGTATTAGCGTATAAAAACAATCAACTTTTGCCTCCGCAAACATTCCTGATGCGCTACAAACCTTACCTGACTCCCCGCAGAACCTTGGTAGCCCCAGCAGCATTCTGAAACTTTTATTGTACTGGATACGCAGCGCGTTGAAGGTCTTTTTAGTGTACTTAGTCCAAAGGCTGCTGGTATAAAACGTCTGACAGTAAGTTCGAAACAGTATTAACTTGACGTCTTTCGAACAGCCAGCGAACCTCCTAATCACCATATTACACCTAACCGACAACGCTCTACGCTCCCGCTCAATATCCTCATCATCTGAGAGGTCCTCTGTGATCCAATGGCCCAAGTACTTAAACTTCTTAACTCTACCAAGTGATATATCTCCTATTTTGACTGGAGGTACGTAACTAGGGCTCTTTTTTCCCGCCTTGAAAACAAGTATCTCACTCTTAGTAGTGTTGTACCTTAGACCATGTGCCAACGCATACCTCTCGCATATCCCCACAAGAACGTTAAGAGCCCTGATTGACGGGCTCAGCAGAACCATGTCGTCAGCATAGCTAATATTATTTACAATCTTACCGTCGATCGAACAGCCGAGACCGGCTCTACTGAGCTCGTCAATCAGGCCGTTCACGTACAGATTGAAAAGACGAGGAGAGCTTAGTCCGCCCTGTCTGACTCCGCATTCCAACCTATACTGTGTCGAGTACGAACCGGCCCATCTTACCGTATTAGTTTGGTTATGGTACCAATATTTCAGAAGGTTAATAACTTCACTAGGTATGTTAGTGTCTCTCCGGAGCTTATCCCACAACACATCGTACGACACTAAATCGAATGCCTTCGACAGGTCCAAAAAACAGGCATACACTGGCGTATTTCTCGTTGTATAATACTGAACGGTATGCTTTAACCTCAGTATTGCAGTTTCAGTGGAGAGTCCCGGTCTGAAACCAAACTGACATTCATTTAACTCTACGTATTTACTAAGCTGACAGTCAATCAAACCGTCCAATACTTTCGCCACTATTGTTGCTAGAGAGATTGGCCTGTAGTTGTTCCTGTCGGAGGCATCGCCGGTCTTGTTTTTAATTATAGGAACAACTATGGTCTTCATAAGCTCCGGAGGTAAATAGGAGTGAATAATACACACATTAAATAGTAATGCCAACACTCTTGGCAAATGAACTCCTGCATGCTGCAGATGCCCAATACTGAGATCGTCATGTCCTGGTGATTTACCACGCTTCATATTTTTAATTACATTAGCCACGTCTTTTCCTGTAAATGATATTAAATTACTACTTGAATCGATCACAGCATCCGGCATCTGCAACATTGGCTTAAGTGAAGAATGAACCCTGAAATGCTCTCTAAATATTTCAGCAATACGGGTCGGCTCGCACTCACCACAAACACTCGCCGGAAGACACGACCCACCCGCCAATGTTTTAGTGTGTCTCCAAAAACTCTTAAAGTCCTTACTCTTGTGATGTGTTGCTAGAATGTCCATCTTGATTTGAGTTTCATTATCATGGCACCACTTGAGTTTAGACTTAAACAGCCTCCGAGACGCACGCATTTTATTGTAAATCTCTCCTACCATAGGTTTACCAATTGTTGACCATTCTTGGAAGTTAAGTCGTGCCTCCCGATGGGCTTCACTGACGTACTTGTTCCATCCCGTTATTTTCTTTCTCTTTTTACATTTTCCACGTTTATTATTACTTAATTTCGAAGCCTCTCGCAAGCAGCCAACTATATCAGCATATAATTTGTCAATAATATATCTATGATCTACATTCTTACAAAAACCATGCGCACATGTCTGAAACTCTACTGGAAAATCAATGTCTTTTAATCTATTATTACAATAATACTTATACCTATTTATTTGATCGTCATCTCTATCTTTCCATGTCACTTGACTAAAATTATTTGTATACTTAATTTTACATGGCAAACTACTAAAATTAAACGACACTTCAACTGGGAAATGATCTGAACAGAAGACATCATATTTTATCTTAATGTCAGTTACAGACTGCCAAGCTGTCTCTGTGGTCAGACAGTGATCAAGCCAACTTCGAGAATTCTCATGACTATCACTTATAAAAGTATGCGTGTCCGACGAAAGCTTCAAATATATCACGTCTGCACAGAGCCAACTCCGTTCGTCACAAAATTTAGATAGCTCAACAAAAAATAACTCCTTAGGATCCGCATTAAAGTCACCTAGCATTAACACTGACTCCACGGCGCAACTTTCAATCACTGCACTGATCTCACCAAGAACATTTGTAAAAACATCCAAATTATCTCGATCGTTCGTAGGCATATACACGGAAAAAATTAGAGTCTCTCTTTCTTGAGTGGCTATTTTTATGGCCGCTAATCTTACGTTATTACACGGGACGACTGCAACCGAAGAAAATACTCCTTTCCTCCACATTATCGCTACTCCTCCGTGCGGTCTCCCACGTAGAATACCCGCTGATGTGTCTACCGCTGACTTACTCGTGAACTCAAAACTGTCATCAATTGAGCCAATTAAACTTAGATCATGATGTAAGAGCCATGTTTCTTGCAGAGCTACAACGTGTGCTGTCTTACAAACCTCTCGTATGCCCTCTATGGAACTCTTCACCCCCTTACAATTGAAGCTGATTACTTTAATGTTTTCTTCACAACTTAAATCCATATTAAGATATCATATAGGAGCCTCTTACCTCTGTTCCAATCTTCCAATATCTCTATTCGGACTCTTTGCTCGCTTTTCATTAAAATCTACAAAACGACGAAACGAAATACCTTCCGGCCACATTTGCTCGTCCAAAAACGTATTAATCTTGTGACTAGGCACGAAAACTTTGTACGCCCGATAGTCCTTCTCCTGTTTCATTTTTATCTCCACAAGTTTGACACTAATCTTTGTTTTGCTGTATATATATTCTGAAACATCTTTGACAGTCGTATTTTTATCCACATTGTTTATAAATAATGATACTTTTACATCAGCTGCTTTAAATTTTCCAGCTGGATCTTTAGACTGTCCCTGTGTCGTAATAAATCTATTCCTGTACCTCCTTCTCTGAACTAGCTTCCAATCAGCATCCTTTTTACTAACGAAATTGCCACCCTCATTCGCTACCTTAGAAAACAACGCAGACTCAACGTACTGATTCATATTGAAATAAAGAAGGAAAAATAAACGTTTTGTTTTTACTGTAGAATCTGGAATTAGATCTCTTTGCGTCTTTCAAGCCAGTATTCCTTATTAATCGAATAAAGAAAAACCAGCTAGTTATTGACTATTCTACAAATTAGAACTTGAAAATTGTAAACTTACGGCACGTAAAGTTGTAAACTTACGATACGTAAAGTTGTAAACTTACGACACGTAAACTTGTAAACTTACGACACGTAAAGTTGTAAATTTACGACACGTAAAGTTGTAAACTTACGACACGTAAAGTTGTAAATTTACGACACGTAAAGTTGTAAACTTACGACACGTAAAGTTGTAAACTTACGACACGTAAAGTTATAAACTTACGACACGTAAAGTTGTAAACTTATTACACGTAAAGTAAACAAGTTTGAATTTGTAGAATCACCTAGAAGTTTGTAGATTATGTTCCTAAAACTTACAGGTTGAATGTTGTTTTCCGGTTCTCGTTCCCTGATCGCGTGCGCAGGTGCCGTACCGACTCTGCAAGGTGACGGCGTACTGTAACTTAGGATAACATTGCGGTTACCACTTTAAATATTCAGATGGCAGGACATTTTACACTTCGCTATCTAGCCTTAAATTAAGCAACTAGCCTTGTGTTATGGTGGCTAAATAACAGATACAATATTTCGTATATCTATACCTGCGTAAGCCTGATCGCATCGCAGAGCGGTGTTGGCTTAGTGGTAGATACCTCGACTTTCATTCTGAAGGTCGTGGGTTCGATTCCCGGCCGGCCATGCTATGTGCGCTAATTGATATTGCTCTTATGGTGAATGAAAACATCGTGATGAAACCTGCGGCTTAATTGGCTCCAGAAGTATTGACAAGTTCTCTCCTCTGAAAATGGTCGACTAAGCTGAGAGGGTAGTAGGTGCTGGGCAAGCCTACTCCATCCTCACGCACAAAGGACCCAATTAAAAAGGGTCTTATTGCGGAAAAAATAGTCCGTTCAAGTACAAGTAAGCCTGATCGCAAACGTACGTTTTTCCGAATGCGGTTATAGCATGCGGTTCCAATTCGGAATTCCGCTCGCCTAGCGGTTTTTATCCTGCGGAATATAACTTGCCAGTATGACACGCGACAGCGTTGCGAATGCACGACAATGGAGGACGACGATTTATTGTCAATTGCACTTCTGTTATCAACGAAAAATTAAATGTTAATTGTTAGACGACCCAGTTGGCACAATGGTCACCATGCCGGACTGCCAAACCTAGGGTTGCGGGTTCGATTCCCGCCTCAGACATGTATTTATGCTTAGATATTTGTCTGTGGTCTGGTTGTTTCTATGTATTATAAGTTTATATTTACAAAAGAAAAGGATATAAGTAGTATATCCGTTTTTTAGCACCCATAACACAAGTCAAGTTACTTAGCTTGGGGCTAGATGGCGATGTGTGGAATGTCTATTTATTTATTTATTTATATTTACCAGAATGTAGAGTTGAGACTATCCGCTGTCTTAGGTGCTTCAATTGATTCGGCGTCGGTCCACACAGCGCCCACACTCGTCGAATTAGATCGTGATACTGGAAAACACATTGTAAATTTGATTAATTTTTATTTCGAGGGATAACGCAACTTTCAAGTCACATTATCTAGTAAGTTGGCTACATTATCAATTTGGGAGATAATGCTAAGAAGATTCTTGAGAAGAATTTGGGGGATGGCATTTAGGGGATAAAGATCTTTTTTAATAACTCCAAGTTACAAGTCAAAAAAAAAATCGATCATTAAGGGCAGGTGCTAATAAAGCTACCAAAATCGACCTTTGTTTTAAGCAACTCTAAGTAATCAAATACTCTTTTTTTGTTATTTGGATATAAATAGATATTGTAGTTTAATAACCATATTTTTGTTTATTGTGGTTGAAAACATGATATGAACAACTTCAATTAAAAATGTTAGAAAACAGAGAATTATTTGATCGTTTATCGGGTTTTATTCAAAAATAGTTAACGTTTGTTTCTAAAAATGAATCAAATGATAGGTTTTGACCTCTAGGAACTATATTTGTGTATAATAATGCTTAAATGTTTTGCATATCGATCAAATATAACAGTTAGCACGCAGTACGCTACGTCTTTGAGAGCGGGGGCTAAGGTAATGTGTAAGGTAGTGTACCTACACACGGTACTGGAAGAGCGCCTTAAGATAACATCGTGATGAAACCCGCAGTTTAGTTGGCTCTAGAAGTATTGACAAGATCTCTCCTCTGGACATGGTCGACTAAGCTAAGAGGATAGTATAGGTGCTGGGCAAGCCTACTCCATCCTCACGCAAAAAGGACCCAATTAAAAAGTCAAGTACACTCAGCAAAGGACTGAGGGTAGCAGGTGCATATTTTGAAGTTTTTTTTTAGTAACGGCTTTACGCAAACTCTTAAAAAGAATATAGTCCCAACAGATTACTCATTTCGAGCATACAATATTAAAAAATAGGTGTTTCGAATACACCAACAGCAACAATTTCAGTCATAGGCGAAAGGCTTCACTCACATTTTGCTTTTCCCCGTGACTGTACTTGGAGTACGTAAGCTCTTAACATAGAGGTTTCTATAGAGCGGCTACCAATTAGAGTGTTACCGATTTTGTTTACTTTTCAGTATTACAGAATTAACTGGTTTGTTTTTAGAACTTTCAATTGAAGTACTTACTCTAGAATACCTCGATGACCTATGACTAAGTAGATAGATAGCCCCTTAAAACTAAATTATAGATGGTAAACTGTTCAATAATTTTTGGTTAGTAAGCGTGAAATAACTAACACTTCGAAAGCTTTAGTGATATCAAGCATAATAATTAACAATTACTGAATCGTAATTTAAAAAATTAAAACTTTAAAATATGCACCTGCTACCCTCAGTCCTTTGCTGATTGTACGATGTGCTCGTTTAAAAATTGAAGTTTATCATACCAAAACCTCGATCCCTCTCCGCTCTGTTAGGTGAATTAGCTATACTCCTCCTGGCAACATCTTGAAAGGTAACCGGTGAGTATATCCGTCTCTCTTCTACCGGTGACGTCACTACCGGGGCAGGGTTGCAGTTGCTAGGCAACGGGATAGAGTTTCTTATGAGCACAGCCAGAGAACTCGGCGCTGAGTTGATTGCGTTCGGGAGTAATTCCTGAAATAATGATACGGTATTTTATTTCAGTCAAATATACTGGCTTTAAAATCGCTAGTTAAAATTTAAAAGCTTTGCTTATGTTGGATTTGAGTTCTAGTAATGCTACGCATTAATAATTTTGCAGTTTTAGGCCTATGGTCAAAAAGCTGTGCCTATAAATACGGTTTTTAGGATTCTTAGTTCCTATAAAAATTAGAATATATAAAAAAAACCAAGACATAGGGGCATGGTCATGGCAGTTTTAGATTTTATGCAACAAAAATAAATCCAGAGAGGTAACAGTGGACTACGTTTGTATGGAGAGAGCGCCGGTACCCTTTCACTTTAGTACCTAAGATATCGGTTAGGCCATGGGAGGAAGGTGAGCGTCCGTCTGTCTGACACCCTGTATCTTATGAAGCGTCTTGATTTTTTTCATTTTCTAATTTTCATAGAAATTACGATTTTAAAAACAAAAAACAAAAATAAACAGAACATAAGAGCATGGTCATGGCAGTCATAAGATTTACGCAACAAAAATATTTGTGCTAGTGTCATTATCCAGGGAGGAAACAGTCGACTACGTTTGTATGCCTCTTTAAGGCCGAATCTCAGGACGTATGGGCTCTTTCACCAACTGTCTTTCAGACAGTCAGTAGTAAATGGGTCCCGTTTTTACCCTTTACGGAAGCCTAAAAAAAAGTATGTAATGTAACCTTATTGTTGAACTGCTGCGCGGAGTGTTCAGCGATACTGTCCCTCACGTCAGCAGCTCTTTCCCATTCCAACTCTGTTCCTGGAGCTAGTTGGGGTGATATCAACTTGGTGAGGGAGGGGCGACTCTCGCGACCTTCTAACCAGTAGGTCTTCATTGCACCTGGGGGATTCAAATGGTTAAATATAGTTAAGGGCTTGTACTTCTACTTGTACTTAAACGGGCTGTTTTCCGCAATTAGACCCATTTTAATTGGGTCTTTTTTGCGTGAGGATTGAGTAGGCTTGCCCAACACCTTCTACCCTCTCAGCCTAGTCGACCATTTCCAGAGGAGAGTTAATACTTCTGGAGCCTACTAAGCCGCGGGTTTCATCACGATGTTTTCCTTCACCGTAAGAGCAATGTCAATTAGCGCACATACATTTTTCTTAAGAAAAATACATTGGTGCACGGCATAAAAATACATTAGTTAAGGGCTAATTAACTTCTTGTTGTAGGATAATTGATTATTTTTGGAACGAAGTTCCTTATCGCGCGTTGCGAAAGGAGGCTAGACGGAAAAAATTAAGACCAAAAGTTGTAACGACATGTAAGCCGTGAGGCGTGCGCGTGTTTCTCTGTCTGTCTCTCTCTCTCTCATAGAAAGCAATTACTAAAATTGAGCCAACTGATTAAGTTTTTTATCTTTGGGAAGTCGATTGTTTAGGGAGAACTTATTTTTGACCAGATTTTATTCTTGTTTGAGCAAGTGAGGATCTAGTAGTGAGATTCTGAAGTGTTTGTATGTTGTTGGTTGATAACTTGCAGATGTAGTACCTACTTACATCTCTACTACTATACATCCTACTAATATTATAAATGTGAAAGTTTGTGTGTGTGTGTGTTTGTTACTCCTTCACGCAAAAACTACTGGACATACAAAACTACTGGGTATTTACACCAACATCATGCAAATAATAATCTATTTTGGTGCAAATAATATTTTACATTGTTTTTATTATCAAATAATAATATTAATGATTAAAAAGAAAGGCCATTGGACAGAACAAATACTAATACTTAAAATAACGCGATGCACATTGAGATCCTTACATATTGATAGCAGGCATTACGTTGAACAAAAAATGCTTTCACACCAAACATCTAAATCGTCTCGGAAACGGGGTATTTGAAGGAACGTGATGTCCTATGATTTCACAAAAGTGAGACTCATACCTATCGATAGACGGCATCGAAAAAAAAAACAAATAATAAAAAAACCAACCCTCTAAAGCGTTTTGGATACAGGGTTTTTGAAGAAACGTGATGTTCCTTGATTTTCTAAGAGTGCGCGGTGACTTTATGCCAAAAATAATTGTGTAAAATTATGTTACGCCTAGGGTTTTTATGTCAAAACCGATTTTTCCAAAACCTTTATACCAAACTACAGAAGGACATTCAACTTCTAAAGCGAGACGTTTTGGAAACGGAATATTTAAAGAAAAATGATAACCTATAATTTTTCAAAAGTGTGCGGTTCACTTTGAGTGCCATACCCATCGAAAATGACAAATAATGCCATCAAACAAAACCTATAAAGCGTTGGGCATTATTTATTCATCGGGTCTAAAATCATAGCGCAAAAAACATAACATAACACATAACATAGCTTTTCCAATTTTCTGAATTCTTGACCAAAATACCCAGTTTTTTTATTAGGTAGCTAGCAGGGCTACGTAATTTTGGAAAAAAAAATGATTTTTACAAATAACTACCTGTATATTTTTTAACCGACATCAAAAAAGCAGGAGGTTCTCAATTCGTCACGTATATATATATTTTTTATGTATGTTCGCTGATTACTCGTAAACTCTTGGAGCGATTTGGAAAATTCTTTTTTTGTTTTTACTATCTAAGGTTTCCGCTACTTGAACTCATAGCAGGAGAAAAGCGCGATAGAAGTGTAACATCGGAGGTCTTCGGTAAAGGAGATCGGTAATATTATGTAGTAGTACCTCTTTGTACTAACCTCATTTTCAGTTTCACGTAGGTAGTATTAAATGCAAACTATTGGAGTTTTGGCGGGAACGAGTTAACAACATGTCGTGCTGCAGTTTTATTTTCATGAAACTTAGATGTAACCCGAGTTGAATTGTATAATTCTGGTGGAATGTTATTCAATTTAGTTCTGTGAAAGTGCACAAGTGTAGTGAAAGTAAAAATCAGTGTCATACATGCAGTTTTCTCGTTGCCTCCGAATCTCCTATTAAGGTTATGGTAAACTTGCCACCGCTTTACTATAACCCCTGACTTGACGGACTATGACGACTTTGACTGTATTGAAACACTTTAGGCCCGATTTATGAAAAATCGGGTCATAATTTGATGCAAAATATAACTTGACACTGGCTAAATGCACACGTGCGAAGCCATAATAAAAGAAAAAAAAAAAAATGCAAACTATTTGGTTTTATGACAGCTGTCATCTTGAGCGGAGGCATGTACTGCATCCCTACCATGACTTTTTGAAGAACTCGAAAAAAAGAAACCCTTTTTCGATCACTCTTTTGTCCGTTTGTCTGTCGGTGTGTCACTACCGATATTCTCAGAGACGGGTGGACCTAGTAAGTTGATTTTTAGGAAGTTTCATAGTAAATACTCAATATAGTATGTTTAATCGAATACGTAAAAAACCCGTGGTAAGGGTACTGTTCCCTTCTGACGTTCGATTACGTTTTACCACGGAAAAATATTTCGATTTCACATTTTTTAAATGTTTTTTTATCAATTATCTTAATTATTGTATTAAAGTTAAAATAAATCATAGCCTAAATGTTATTCTGATATATTCTGAACAAATTTGTGTGGACCTTGTTAAAATCTGTTCTGTAGTTTATGAGATTACCTGGTTCAAACAAACAAACAGACAGACAAACAGACAAAAATTCTAAAAACTACCCTATCGTGTTCAGCTAACGATTTTAAGGCGACCTGTGTATTTTTTTTCTGGATATCTTACAATTACAGATTTTTTGATGTCTACAGATTTATTATATTATGTATAGATAGATGTATAGATTATACTAATATTATAAATGTGAAAGTTTGTGTGTGTGTGTTTGTTACTCCTTCACGCAAAAACTACTGGACCGATTGCGATGAAACTCGGTATCTAGATAGCTGGAGACCTGGATTAACACATAGGCTACTTTTTATATGGATATTCCCACGGGATCGGGACTTACGCGGGTGAAACCGCGGGGCGCAGCTAGTATTTTATACATTACATCTCATATTACTTAGCGATACCAACCACGGTATCGCACCTTTGTTAAACTAGTCTTTAAGCAACTACCATATTAAACACACGTACTCTCAAAACATCTTTTAATACCTCGCTAGGTCTCCCATACAAGGTAAAAACTTCGAAGTCTTAAATCGGCCATTCACCAGGGTTAAGCTACAAATTGGTATTGATACCAAAATGATAAGTAGTTTAGATAGATAGATAGATAAATCATTTATTGCATCACACAAAGGCACATACATAAACATAAATTATAATCTACTTTCGTTAAAACTAATTAATTATGTAGAAAAGAAAAAAAAACAACAAATGCCACTAAATAATTGAAAAAAAAAACAACTAACTAAATAAAGAAAGCAACTAAAGGAAAATTAAAAAGCTAATGTAAAATATAAAATACGTGGTGAGCAGTGTGCCGTAGTTTAGAAGTTAGGTGGGACTAAGCTAATAGGTGGCTAATAAGAGCTTCTATTAAAGCTTACCTTTCCCCTTAACCTGAATCTCCCCTCTCTCTGTCACCATATACGAAGGTGACAGTAGTTCCTGCGTCGTCTGCGAGATATGTATCCTCATGGCTTCAGACGTCGACTCCATTCTGGACGCAGTGTTGACGGAGTCACCGAACAGGCAGTAGCGAGGCATCTTGAGGCCGACTATACCGGCGACTACTGCGCCGGAGTGAACGCCTACGCGGATTGATAGATGGGAACCTAGGGAGGGTAGATGGTGATTTGTTACAAGGTTTTTTTAACTATGCCCATCATTGTAACGAGAAAGAAAATGTATAAATTTAATAATACATAACGGATGTGACAATTAAGTGAAATTAATGATGTTATTTTAATCATTATACTATTTTGTAACTTTGATTTTGACAAGTAATTAGATTGCACACCTTAGAAGGTAAATTGTAAGTGGTACTTAAATTTATAAGAACTTTTGTAACCTACAATTAAACAATAAAATATCTATGTATAAAAAAAAAGAATGTACCTAAGTAAAGAAATATATAGAGTGGTTTAGAAGATATGAGAGAATCCTACTTATCCCACTAATATTATAAATATGAAAGTTTGTGTGTTTGTGTGTGTGTGTGTATGTTTGTTACTCCTTCACGCAAAAACTACTAAACTGATTGTGATGACACTCGGTATGTAGATAGCTGGAGACCTGGATTAACACATAGGCTACTTTTTATCCCGATGTTCCCACGGGATCGGGACTTACACGGGTGAAACCGCTGGGCGCAGCTAGTATTATAAATGTGAAAGCTTGTGTTTGTGTGTGTGTGTGTGTATGTTTGTTACTCCTTCACGCAAAAACTGCTACGCCGATTGCGATGGAAATCGGTATCTAGATAGCTGGAGTCCTGGATTAACATATAGGCTACTTTTATCCGATATTCCAACAGGATCGGGACTTACGCGGGTGAAACCGCGGGGCGCAGCTAGTCCTACTAATATTATAAATGTGAAAGTTTGTGTGTGCGTGTGTGTGTGTGGATAGGAGACCTGGATTAACACAACAGCTACTTTTTATCCCGATATTCCAACTGGATCGGGACTTACGCGGAGAGTTATAAAGACACTTTTTTCCTTTTCAAAAAATTGCATATTTTTTACTGTTGGTATTGATGTATCAGTGTGTTTGTATAGGTTTAGTCCTGAATTGACTCGGTTACATATACTGGTGGTTCTACCTGTGCTGGGATCCTTAAGGTCGGTAATAGCATCGACCATGTCCAGCGCCATGTCGCACACCTTCTCAGCATGATTATCTTCCTTCTCAGGAGCACCGGAGACAACCATGTACGCGTCACCTATTGTTTCCACCTGGAATTTAATTAAGACATTATATAATCCTTATTTTGAGCATTGTATCCTACTAATCCTACTAATATTATAAATGTGAAAGTTTATGTGTGTGTATGTTTGTTACTCCTTCACGCTAAAACTACTGAACCGATTCCAATGGAATTCGGTATGTAGATAGCTATAGGCTTGGATTAACACATAGGCTTTTTATCCCGATATTCTCACGGGATTGGGGCTTACGCGGGTGCAACCGCGGGAGGCAGCTAGTATTATAAATGTGAAAGTTTGTGTGTGTATGTTTGTTACTCCTTCACGCAAAAACTACTGGACCGTTTGCGATGAAACTCGGTATGTAGATAGCTGGACAACTAGATTAACACATAGGCTAATTTTTATCCTGATATTCCCACGAAATCGGGACTTACGCGGGTGAAACCGCGGGGCGCAGCTAGTCACACATAAAAACATAAGTAAGTTTTGCTAAAAGCACTATCACTATTTTTGCCAAGAAATATTTTTTGCACTATTCTGCATTTTCTTGCAGTTGTTCCTGTCGGCATAAGTAGCAAATTGTTAATAGAATATTTTGCCAAAATGTTAAGGTAAGGCGTATTGCAATAATTATTCATTATTGATTTCAAATGCACATTGAATTTTGCAGCTAATTGTTGACCGCTACAGATGGCGCCACTTGTAGAGCAAAGGAATCGATGTGCAAAATCAACGGTGAATCCGCGTCGTAAAACAGCAAAAATTCCGCGTGAGAATAGAGCGGGTTATCGTCGTCACAGTATGTATTATTGTTGTCAGTGACCGCTACAGATGGCGCCACTTGTAGAGAAAAGGAATCGATGTTCAAAATCAACGGTGAATCCGCGTCGTAAAACAGCAAAAATTCCGCGTGAGAATAGAGCGGGTTATCGTCGTCACAGTATGTATTATTGTTGTCAGTGACCGCTACAGATGGCGCCACTTGTAGAGAAAAGGAATCGATGTTCAAAATCAACGGTGAATCCGCGTCGTAAAACAGCAAGAATTCCGCGCGAGTATAGAGCGGGAGATCGTCGTCACAGTAAATTATGTTTAATTGTTGTCAGTGACCGGTACAGATGGCGCCACTTGTAGAGAAAATAAATCGATGTGCAAAATCAACGGCGTCGGGAACGCAAGAATTTTGCGCTAATATAAAGCGGGCCTTGAATCGTTGTCGTAGTTTAAATACCTTATAAACCCTGTTTCTCTCTGTTAGTGTATCGAATATGGAGTACATAGCGTTGAGCATCGAGACGACTTCCATGGGCGTGATGCGGGAACATATCTCTGTGAAGGTCACCACGTCGGAGAACAGGATCGAGACGCTGTCGAACATCTGTTGATTGAGATATGAATCTTATTAATACTGTCGAACAACCACCAATATTATTATTATTATGACTAATCGCAACTGTGATAAATAACGACGTACGATACACTTGTGGTTTGATAATTCCATCTTGGCAATTCAAACCGCCTCTATGCAATGATCAATTTACCGCACTTGTATCGCAATGTACTATTATGACATCAAAAGACTTTGACAATGTTAGAGGTGCTGCCATCTAGTATCGAAAATACGAATTAATGCAAACCTCGCAAGTATCGATAGGATTCTCTCCATTCCTGAGCCTATCAGCGACCTGTTTCGGTATCATCTGGTACAGGAGCTCGTCTGTCCTCTTCATCTCCTCGTCTAGTTTCCTCATTGACTCTTCCAGTTTCTTACTTTTCTGCTGTTCTTGGTCCAAGGCAAGTTTTAATTCCACTGACTGCTGGGTACCGGCTAGCATAAGATCTCTGAAGAAAACAAAATATATATTATTGTATTATGTAATTGTTTTGGATAGACTTGAAAGCCTAAAAGTAAATCGACTATAATAATATGAGGTTCTGTAATTAAAAGTTGTCAGTGACAGTCACAGATGGCGCCACTGGTATCGAGAAGGAAACTCTTTGGGGGGTTAATTGAAAAATATGTATGCATTTCAACTCAATCGGTAAGTGAAAGTGGATAAAATTTAATTTGCAAGATTTGATAAAAAACGCCGGGACAGGTGAAACTTAATAAAAAATTGTAATAAAAAAACAATTCCTTCCATTTTCAAAGTTCATTTTACGGAATAGTTGTGAGCGACGGCCACAAGATGGCGCCACCGCTATCAAGAAGGAAAACCATTTGAGTTTAAAATATTCAGGGTTCATTAAAAAACGATGTCTTTATTTTCAAAGTTATTTTCACTGAAATACTAGAAACTTTTATTAAAGGCTTACCTGCTAAAATCATGCATAGAGAGATCGTTGATGTACAGCCCCGTAGAGACGAGAGCTGATAGGTCCGGCATGACGGGCGTGCCCAGGTACATCATCATACGCCAGTTGTCCATGTAGATCATTTGACCTGGACATAAGTTTAAGATATCTTACTAATATTATAAATATGAACGGGGGCGATCGGGAGTGGGGGATCTGGTAGGGGAGCCGACGGGGCGTGAACCGAAATTTTACACCCTCACGTAAAAACTGCTAAACCGATTGCGTTGAAATTTGGCATGTAGATAGCTGGAAATCTGGGTTTACATTTAGGCTACTTTTTATGCCGATATTCCTACGGGACTCGGACTTACGCGAATGAAACTGCGTCTCGCAGAAGAGGAAAGGGTACCGGGCGCTCTCTCCATACAAACGAAGTCGACTGTTTCCTCCCTGGATAATGACACTATACTAAAGTAAATATTTGTTGCATAAAACTTATAACTGCCATGACCATGCCCCTATGTTTTGTGTCGTTATCCAGGGAGGAAACAGTCGACTACGTTTGTATGGAGAGAGCGCCGGTACCCTTTCACCTTAACTAATTAGATATTAATAATTTTCCCGCGTATTTTGATAACTCATACATTAACGTTTTGACGGGAAAATAATTACTATGAAGATGAATAACATATTTGTATATTAATTATTTTTTTATCACAGTTGCTCATAAAGTGGATCTTATTCAACGGCTTTTAGGCTCATAATCCAACATATTATGCACGCGTGCGTTTTAGATTTGTTAACTAGTGCTGTAAAGTTATCCCGAAAAGGTAGGTACCAAAGAGTTTTTTAGCTAGCAAAAATGGTTGTCTCTAAAGTCGGTTTACGAACGAAAATTTTACGTGATAATGACTTAGAAAACGATTAAAAATTGAGTTGTTTATTTTTTGTTTTTTCTTTACTTAAATATATTGTTTTTCCGTACCATTGTATTTTGTTCTTAACCCCCGACGCAAAAACAAATAGAAAAACCCTAAAAAATAATGTATGTCACACGAGGGTGTATAGGTTAAAAGTCTTTAGCCTGGCCTTTCCGGAGCATAATTAACAAAAAAATATTGCCTTAAAAAAATGTAAACATAGAGTTATCACAAATATTTTGTTAATTATTATTTTGTTTTCTTTACAAGTCTTTTCTTTTATTCGCAACTGTGATAAAAAACGTCGTACGATATACGTGTGGAATTGATATTTGCATCTTGGCTTCTATAACACGCTCGCTGCCGCTCGCGCGTCATAAACCGCCTCTATGCAAAGATCAATTTACCACACTTATATCGTAATGTACTATTACATAACTTTTGAGTTTATAAAGTTAAACCACTTTGATCGCCGTAGATTTAAAGAATGGAAAACTATTTAAGCCACGTGGCGTCAATTTACCGTGGAATTTATTACTCCAAATAGACATGGTAGAACCCAACGTCTGGGATTCAGTAAATAAAGAAAATAGACAGTAATGCTAATGCAGACCCCGTTTTCAATAAATATTAAAGCCCATTCGATTGTAATCTAAAGGAAGACTTGGAAAATTTATATTCAACCTTTTTTTACCAATGCTTATTGAAATTTCTCATGACCATAGAAATAGGAATAAATGGCCCGTTTAATTCTTACGACTTACCTATTTTAGGGTTCCGTAGGTAAAAAACCGAAAAAAAGGATATTAGAAACCTCAATATCATTTTTGAAGACCTATCCATAGATAACCCACACGTACGGGTTTGATGATTTTTTTTTAATTGTCAGTTCTAAGTATGGGGAACGATAAAATTTATTGTTTTTTTATTGACGACCCAGTTGGCACAATGGTCACCATGCCGGACTGCCAAACACAGGGTTGCGGGTTCGATTCCCACCTCAGACATGTATATATGCTTAGATATTTGTCTGTGGTCTGGCTGTTTCTATGTATTATAAGTATATATTTACAAAAAAGAAGTATATAAGTAGTATATCCGTTGTCTAGCACCCATTACACAAGTCTAGTTACTTAGCTTGGGGCTAGATGGTAAGGTGTGGAATGTCCTGCAATATTTATTTATTATTATTTATTTTTATTCTTGTGTGATAATCTTAAGGCTATTAATGCAGCCAAACGCAACGCGCCACAAATACCCGTCCATTACAACTAACATTGTTGATTGTAACGAATAAGTTTTGTTTTTCTCAAAAGTGCTGAGATGGAATCGTAGGTGAGATCTTTACCGACATTTTGAAGTAATTTGAGACGAAAATTCCTTGTCATTTCAAAGCTAGACTAGTTTTAATTCTTAATTTTAAGAAAGCTTCAAAACTATAGGGATTTTTTGGCGCAAAGTCACACCAAAATGTCGTTAAAGATCTCAGCTAAAATTCCATCTCGGCACTTTTGAGAAAAACAAAACACATACGTAACAATCAAGAATGTTCACCAACGAAGGCGACCGGTGCCGGTAGTTACTATTTAGTAGGCTGTGTAGCAAGGTCGTTGGCGTATGGACCCCCCTTAATGCGGTTCACAGAATACATCTACTTACCAAATTTCAACAGTATAGTTCTTATAGTTTCGGAAAAAAGTGGCTGTGACATACGGCAGATAGACAAACATGACGAATCTTTATGGGTTCCGTTTTTTGCCATTTGGCTACAGAACCCTAAAAAGGAACCCTAATAAGATCACTTTCTTGTCCGTCTGTCTGTCACCGATTTTATCAGGAACGGATGGACCTAGTTATTGGTATTTGGTGTTTTGTGTAACAAAGAGAAGCTGTGCCTTGTGTTAGTCCTGATCTCCCGAGAATATCGAGATAAAACGTAGCTTATGTCTTCTTCCAAGACCCAAGCTATCTACATACCAAGTCTAATCGTAATCGGTTCAGTAGTTTTTGCGTGAAGAGGTACCTAATAAACAACACAAACTTTCGTAACTTTCTTAATATCAAATTTTTATCTAAAAAAACTATAATTATACTATTTATTACAAAATAAACGAAAATAACGAGAAAAAATTAAATAAATAACACACCGTCGTTTTTGGGTTGGGGTTTGAAAACCAAACAAAATGATGAAATAATAAAATTTGTATAAAATGGAATTAATTATCTAAACTAAACAAAAAATCTTCTTTCATTGTGCAGTACTAATTTTTACAGTGCTAATGCTAATTGTTTTTAACAGGTGACCTTTGACCTCTAAACAACGTGACCTCTGACGTGACATGATCGTGACCTCCGACAATTTAATTAAACGAAAATTAATGTGCATAGTTGATAGACTGAACAATATATATTTGGTAATATAAGATTAAAATTAATCATGTTTTGAACACACCAAATAAACAACACTAAGCTGTGCTCCGCGGTTTCACCCATCTAAAGCCCCGACATCGTTTTAGATTATTGGACTATAACAGCCTAAATATTATTGAATGAATGTCATTTATTTGCTCGAAATATGGTAAAAAAATGTCACTTAAAAATATAGTTTAACATATTTCACCAGCACTTAACTTAGCATGCAAATACTAAAAGTTAAAAGAAACTTTAATATGATGTCAAAATAATTAATCTAATCAATAATATCAAATATTTTCTGTCAATAATATAAAATATTCCATGGGACATAGATCAACACCAAAATCAAAATCGATTTTTGTTGTTTGTATCACTTCTCGTAATACTTTTTTTATTTAAATTAATTGTAATTAATTTACTTTTTCTTTAACTTGTATGTGCAATAAAGCGTTCTATCTATCTATCTTTTCATCTGTAAAATAACTATCAAAATCAGTCCAGTGACGAAGATGACCTATTTTTACCCGACTACGGCGATGCCAAAAGAGAGGGTTATTTTTTTTAAACATCTAAAATTCAAAATAAAACTACATAAAATGTAGGCATAAATTGTGGGTGAACTAAAACGACAAAATGTGACATTTGATTAAAAATTTCGTATTCAGTGTAAAGGCATAATCGTTTATGGACAGCTTGGTGACAAAACTAAACAACTTTGATCACAAACACAGGTGATCCTTGACATGTGACCACTAGAGTGACCTTTGACCACTAACGTGACCTTTGACATGTGACCACTAAAGTGACCTTTGACAACTAACGTGAACTTTAACATGACGTGACCACCAACTTAACATTGACCATTGAATACCTTTCAGATGTAAGTTTATGACATCCGGCAAAGGTCTTCCGTCGTATGCAAAACGTGTCTTACGTTGTATGCCTGGAAATTTGCACATTTTTATTTGAAAATGCGTTATGAAAAACTATCTATAGATGCCAAAAATACGTAGATATACTTGCAAAGTATGGATAAAATTAGGAACGAGCTTTCTGTCTATTTGTAGATACCTACGTATGCAGTGGTGATGAGAATGCTTAGATGGTGTGAAGTAAACATCCATTATTGGGCATCAGCATTTCTATATCTTTAGAATCAAGAATCAAGAATCAAGAATCAGGAATCAGGAATCAGGAATCAGGAATCAGGAATCAGGAATCAGGAATCAGGAATCAGGAATCAGGAATCAGGAATCAGGAATCAGGAATCAGGAATCAGGAATCAGGAATCAGGAATCAGGAATCAGGAATCAGGAATCAGGAATCAGGAATCAGGAATCAGGAATCAGGAATCAGGAATCAGGAATCAGGAATCAGGAATCAGGAATCAGGAATCAGGAATCAGGAATCAGGAATCAGGAATCAGGAATCAGGAATCAGGAATCAGGAATCAGGAATCAGGAATCAGGAATCAGGAATCAGGAATCAGGAATCAGGAATCAGGAATCAGGAATCAGGAATCAGGAATCAGGAATCAGGAATCAGGAATCAGGAATCAGGAATCAGGAATCAGGAATCAGGAATCAGGAATCAGGAATCAGGAATCAGGAATCAGGAATCAGGAATCAGGAATCAGGAATCAGGAATCAAGAATCAAGAATATTGATTGAAAAACTGTGTACATAAGATGACAAATTATAGTAGGTAGGCATCAACAGTTTGTCCATCCCGGACATACAATAATGAGTTACATAAGTAACTTAATTTATACTAAATACAAAACAATATATTGAGCTCATGTATCTAGTAAAATATATAATAAAACTAATGACTAAAATTTGAATAATATAGCGAGAAACTTAACAATCCTATTAATAATTGAAACCTTTGTGAAGTAAACATCCAAATCAAAATATTCTAGAGATCAACCATTTTCTTAACCTATTACGAAAAATATTTCCATTTAGTATTTTTATTTCTAGAGGTAAATGATTAAATATTCGAATAGCGGAAATAAATGTAGGTACCTTTTTCATATATAACATTAAATCCCGCTCCTAGTGTTCCTAGTCCTACTTCCTGCCATATGAGGTCTCTCTCATACAAACGTAGGAAACAGTCGACTACGTTTGTATAGAGAGAGAGCCGGTACTTATACCTCGCTGTTGTTCCAAGTGGTTTAGGTAAATCAATTGTTCTTGTAGATCAATATTCAAATATTTATACAATGTGTTTCAGCAAAAGGTTTTAATACAAAAGGGGGTTGTTTTAGACGTCTAGGCGAACAACTTTTGTTCTACGACTTTTGGAAATTCGAACTTTTTTTTTCGATAATTCTGAGGGAATTTTTACTTGAGAATCAGCTGTTTCATACAAAAACTTTGAACGAAATGTTCGAATTTATAAAAGTCGTAGAACGAATGTTGTTAGTTTAGACGTCTAGAATAACCCCCTTTCGTATTAAAACCCCTTCGCTGAAACACATTATATATACCTACTATTACTACTTGAGTATTTGTAATCTAACGTTTATCAATATTTACATAGTAACCTTTCGTAAATCCTTTGGAACTGTATTAAATCAACAAGTAAAGTACCTACAGCAGGTTGTATAAATAGATTATTAATAACTAGCTGTGCCCCGCGGTTTCACCCGTGGAAGTCCCGATCCCGTGAAAATATCGGGATAAAAAATAGCCTATATGTTAATCCAGGTCTCCAGCTATCTAGATACCGAGTTTCATCGTAATCGGTCCAGTAGTTTTAGCGTGAAGGAGTAACAAACATATACACACACACAAAATTAAAATCACATTTATAATATTAGTAGAATAGGATGGTGCCTCGTGAAGTCTTACCTAAAGATATCGTCATAAACATTGTCACGTGGGCTGAGAGTTATTATTGGATTGACAACTTTATTAGTAGGTACCAGTAGCGAGCGGTGAATTTTCTTTAAAGGTAAGCGAAGAGAGGACCAAATAGTTATCTAGTGATCCTTAGGTTGGTCCAAGGATCACTCTAAAACTTTGGTCTTCTCTTCGTTCAGTTTTTAAATGTTTTCAAAACATAGTTATAACTAGCTGCGCTCCCGTAAGTCCCGATCCCATGGGAATATCAAAATAAAAAGGAGCCTATAGCCTTCCTCGATAAATGGACTATCCAACACAAAAATAATTTTTCAATTCGAATCAGTAGTTCCTGAGATTAGCAACAAACTCTTCAGCTTTATAATATAAGGATTAGATTAGTATAAATAAGGCACAATGAAGTTTAGCATCTTGGACTGAAATAATTTGTCATCTTATGTACACATATTTTCAACAAATAATCTTGGATCTTGCGAGGCGGACGCATTTGGTTGATTTTCTATTTTCGACAAAATCACGTAGTTTGCCTACGTAGTCCTGATTATTGGCGCATGGTCATTGGCCAGTGCGCCTGGCCAACCCTTGGGGTAAGACGGCATCCTGCGGCAGCTATAGAAACCATATCAAAGCATGTTCGACCCTTAAAATACGACAGTTAATAGTTCGGAAGATCAGCGCTGTGGTTTAGCATTATGCTTGTTGTAGCATTTCAGTTGAGAATGCGAAAGCTATCCCCATAGCCCCGACAATAGGCATCGAGACGGAGCATCCTGGGGTTTTAGTCGGTTGGAGCCCGGCATAACCACTTCGTTGGCCCCAACAACGGGGTTTCGGGCAAAAAAAAACAAGGTTAGCACACGGCATGCTGGACTTTTCCCTATTAGGTGCCTATTAATTCATTCTTCATAGTTTTCTAATCCTATCTGTTTTATTTTAATTTTTTTGTCATTATGTACCTATTTTTAACCCCCGATTCAAAAACGACGGGGTGTTATAAGTTTGACGTGTCTCTGTGTGTGTCTGTGGCATCGTATCTACCGAACGGCTAAACCGATTTTGATTTCGTGTCTTTTGTTTGATAGGTGAATTAGCCGGGAGTGTCTTTAGCTATGTTTGATCAAAATCGGTTCAGCCATCTGAAAATGATGGGGGATAAAAGTAGAAGATTTTTTAATTTTTTAATTACTTATCTTACATTTTTCTAATAAATGTCTATTTTGTAGATTTACCTTTGAGTCTCAAGTTCTTATCAGTGTTGATCTCAGTCTCGTCAGAGAGTCGCAGCAGCTCGTTCCTCTTGTCCGGAGCCTTCTCGTGCATCACCGCTTCCACTGTCACCAGCTCGAATATGTTGTTCGTACGGTTTAGGATCTACAAACATTTCAGAACAGTTATACCTGGATATAGAGCTCCAAGACGGCTGCTATAAGAATGTTTTCAACACAAGTAAGATTCTAGGCACCTGCTTTAGGTGAAGTTTAAAGTCTTCTAACTCATCAATTAACCAAACAAAAATTATTAGAATGCAAACATTACAATAATAGTAATATTCGAACTCTACCGAGGGCTGCAATTATGCAGCCGACTGTACCTACAAATACAAATACATACCTATATCCAAGTATAACCTACCATAAGAATACCGTGTTCTATTTTCCTAAGGGTGATTCACATTACACCGTGCCGTGTCCGGGCCACGCCGTGCCCGGAGCGGACCCAGTCCGTGCTATACCGCCGGGTTATCAGCCGTCGAGGGGACGGACGGTAAAACAGCCGTGGTGTAGACGGACTTCGTCCGAGCACGGACGGGACACGGATCTATAAACTGCTTCACACCGAGTAGTTTGCATGTGTGACTGCGTAACCTGTTATCAGCTGATGTACCGATCGTGTGCTTTCTCATTCCATTTGCCCTACCTACGTAACTATTTGTTATTTATTATAACTTGGTTTTTTTATGGATTATTTAATTTTATTTTTCTTGCTATGTATGTATATTATATCTTATCCTTTATTGTAAGTACAATCTGTTTCTTACAATTTCGTTATTTAATGGTTTTGTATAAATTTATAATATTTTTCTTGTATCTTTTTCATAATATTGTGTATGTATATTTATGTATCTGATTGCGAAGGTATAATGTTATAGTTTTAGACTAACGTATATTTTATTTACTTAAAGTCGATGGCACTGACGTCCGGTAAAACTCTAGAGTTTATGTGGCGTCTTTATTATTTAATTTTATGTATTTTGTTTTTTGTATATTAATAAAAAAAAATACAAAATGTATGTAACGTTTCAAATCTGTACCCCGTCAGGCCACACACGCGTACACGGCACGCCCGGGCATGGCCCGGTCTAATGAGAAACGTCCCTTAATGTGTTGTACGCTTAAAAACTCTGTGTTGGTACCTTTTTTTAATACATCAAAGCAGTATAACCCAGATAAATTACGAATGTTTCATCTACCTAACATGTCATTAGCAGTAAGATACGTATTTAACTTATCGGGATAACTTTATAGCACTATAATAGTTGGTAATGTAAAACGCACGCGTGCATAATAAGATCCACTTTATGAGCGACTGTGATAAAAATAAAGTTACTTATTTACTCCGTGAGCAAGTATTTAAGGACTACCCACGTAATGAACTAGAAAAGCTAGATATAAAGTGAACTTACAGTCTGAAACTTGAACGCGATGAGTGGGCGGACTAGGTCGAACCAATTAGTGATCTTCTTACCGACCAAGTCGGGTAATATTACCATCAGGGAGTTGCCGATACTTCGCACCACCATGTCTGAACTGTAAATATATATAAGTTAGTATTTAGAAGATGTTATTTTGTTTAATTTTTGGAGCGAAAGTTCCTTGGCGAGGGGAGAAAATTTACGTTACTAAAAAAAAGAGAAAGTTAGGATTAAGGAGACCGGAACTATAATTTCCCTTAAGGCGTTCTTCCAGTACCGTGTGTAGGTATTCACATTACCTTAGCCCTCGCTCTCAAAGACGTAGCGTGCTACGTGCTAACTGTTATATTTGATCGATATGCAAAACATTTTAGCATTATTATCCACAAATATAGTTCCTAGAGGTCAAAACCTATCATTTGATTCATTTTTTAGAAACAAACGTTAACTATTTTGACTAAAACCCGATAAACGATCTAATAATTCTCTGTTTTCTAAAATTTTTTTATCGAACGAAGTTGTTCATATCATGTTTTCAACCACAATAAACAAAAATATGGTTATTAAACTACAATATCCATTTATATCCAAATAACAAAAAAGAGTATTTGATTACTTAGAGTTGCTTAAAACACAGGTCGATTTTGGTAGCTTTATTAGCACCTGGTCTTAAACATTGTGATTTTTTTTACATTGCCCTTCAGGGCTATATCCTAAACTGCAAGAGAGCGAAAAATGCTGAAATAGATGCGTGCCCGATTTTGAAAGAAAGAAAGAAAGAAAGAAAAACATTTATTTGGTACAAGCACACGACAACTTTAAAATTAAACACACACAAAGAAAAAGGTAACAAATTATACAACGAGGAAAGAAACATACACTAAACCTAAGAATATTTAAGAAGCCATGTGCTGCCCAAATGGGTCGACCTCAGCTGTAAGCCACAGTCAAGCGTAACTTGACTGCAGCGCTGGTCTTCCGGCCAAACCCGATGCCGTCGTGCGTCGTCATACACTCCCACATACACACAATAAAACAATAAATAAATAAAATAGCAAAATAATTATAGTATACGGTAAATAGGAAATAAAATAGAATAAATATTTTATTTGTCAAAATACATAAACAGAGTATAAACAGCCTAGAGAAGAAGAGGAACTGCCCGTAATAAGAAAAAGAAAAAAAGGCGAAACGTCACTGTCATTTGCATTTGACAATTCAAATTCCGAGGTTAGAAAGAAAACGAGATGCCACGTTTATGGATTGCTTTTGAAAAAATAAAACAATCTTCATTCTATATTTTTATATCAATCGATAAAGATCAATTCTTGGAAATAAGCATAGTCTTATGGCAAATCAAAGGAAATATCTAGATTTTGTAGTCTGTGTTTATTACTCCTTTAAGCTAAACCTACTGAACCGATTGCAGTGAAATTCGGTATGTAGATAGCTGGAGGCCTGGATTAACACATAAGCTACTTTTAATCCCGATACTCCCACGGGACTTACGCGGGTGAAACCGCGGGGCGCAGCTAGTTATTAATATAAGAAAAAAGAAAACTTTTACGTTTTCTTTTTTCTTATATTAACTTCCTTCCAAACGCATGTCCCGCGACACGGTTTTTTTAATTGCCAGCATTTTGGTAATTGATTTTCATTGAAAAAATGGTAGTTAATAATGCATAATTAAAATTACATTGCCGGATGCGGGCTTATTGGTTCTACATGATCTAATAATTCTAGATCATAAGAAGGACTAATAATAATAATAAAATAACGTTTGCGTATTCGAGAAAATTGAATTGAAATTTTTAAGTTTCGCATTATATCCACCAGAGGCGCTTTTCAACTTTTCATCAACTTTTCTCGTTTTAGTTATGATACAAAAAGCGCCAGAAATTTACACAAGAAACGTGTCTATGACCGACTTTCTTCGGTCTAAAAAACTCTTTTAACCAACCAACTTACCCAAAAACAATACAAAATGGGAATATCTCGAAGAGCACAGCAGCGCTAATAGGCAGATGTTTCTCCTCCCTCGTCATAGCCAGCGAGGCGAGCGTGAAGGCCCTGTTGTCGAACGTCAGTTGAAAGGTCACGTGGACTGTGTCGAATAGCAACTCCTCACGTAGCAGTTCTATTCGCATCTCTTTGTGGTAGAAATGACGAGCTACCTATAACAATAAGTAAGGGATGATAAGGGATGATTAAGGTAAAAGGGTAACGGGCGCTCTCTCCATAGTTTGTATGGAGAGAGCGCCCGTTACCGTAAATGTCGAAAATGTAGTCTGTAAATGACACTAGAGCAAATATTTTCGCTGCATCAAACATGAGGTTTGATGCAACAAAAATATTTGCTGCCATGACCATGCCCCTATGTTTCGTTTATTTTTTATTTTGTTATTTTTAAATATTAATTTCTATAATAATTAGAAAATAAAAAACTAAAACATAGGGGCATAGTCATGACAGTTATAGGGTTTACGGCACAAAAATATTTGCACTAGTGTCATTATCCAGGGAGGAAACAGTCGACTACGTTTATATGGAGAGAGCGCCGGTACCCTTTCACCTTAACATTAGAGCGGAGTCATTATGTGCCATTACCATGAGTTAACAGTGACTGGACTTGATAGCGTCTGCGTAAAAAAAATCTATGAAATAAAAATACAGCGCCTCTAGCGGTCACTTGAAGAACTTATGTTGCTAGTATGAGTCAACAAATAAAAAATGCAAGACGTTCCACACATCGCCATCTAGCCCCAAGCTAAGTAAAAAGACTTGTGTTATGGGTGCTTGACAACGGATATACTACTTTTCTTCAAAGTCAAAGTCAATCATTAAGGTAAGACGAAGTAGTAGATCATGCACTGTGATATATAAATTGTTTCTTAGACAAAATCTATGTACAGTCGGAATACCAATTAGCTGAACCCCACGTGACCCAAAACTCACTCACAGATCTTTAAGGTGGTAAAGTAATGGTACCTGATTCTGTTTTTTTGGAACGAAGTTCCTTATCGCGCGTTGCGAAAGGGGGCTAGGCGGAAAAAATAAGAACATAAGTTGTAACGACACTTTTTGATTTTATTACAATTCCTTCACTAATTAATCTAAAGAAACTTCGTTCCATCTGGGTATCCCTTGACACCTCTCAAGTTTTTTTAAACCATATAGGTACAGCCCTAGGACCTTGGATTCTCTGTGCATGGATCTGCAATTTTACAGAAACTACTATCTCGTTTTCACGAGAGAAATGACGTGTATAGAAAGTTAAAGCTTCGCATTTAGTCCGCTAGGGGCGCTTTTCAACTTTCCAAACAATTTTCTCGTTCACGATAACGATGTAGAAATAGCTTTACTATATGAAATAGAAACCAGCCAAGTGCGAGTTGGACTCTGGACGTGGTGTTCCGTCGCTTCCGCGCACAAATTCCACAAGAACAGACAAAGACGAAAGTGTAGTGTCATGAAAGTGCTACGAACATAGTTAGGTTTAGGTTTAAAGAATTTATTACTCATAAAAGACAATAGTCCACTTACAATGAGTTTAGTATAAGCTTAGCATTATGTTAGTTTATAGTGACTTCCGAGAGTCGGAGCAGTTTAGTCGAATATCTTTTCTTGTACATAATTTTTTAATTTAGATTTAAACATTGGCATAGTTTTGCATTCTTTTACATCGTTAGGTAGGTTGTTATACATTAGCGCACCTCTAAACATTATATTATTACCACCATATGTTTTTGTTCTCGGCTGACTCACTTTAATCTTATTTTTATTTCTTAGCCCCATTGGGAAGTTTCTTTTTTCAAATGTTATGTCTATATGTATTTGATTGGTGAGGATTTTATGTATTAAGATACAGGTTTGGTAGGTATTTATCTGTTTGAGGTTGAGTAGTTTCGTTTCTTTATATATGGTGCGAGTGTGTGTCCGAAAATTGTAGTGGTATAGGGTTTTTATTGCTTTATTTTGTGAAATTTGTTAGTCTTTGAGATTTGTTTTAGCAGCGGAGCCCCACACTTCTATGAGGTATTCTAAATGTGACTTTATTAAAGAGTTGTAGATGTTTAAACGTACTTTGCGTGGTATACATGATATTGATTTATGTAAAAGACCATTGAGCGATAACAATTTTGACCTAACATACTCAATATGCTCTTTCCAAGTTAACTTGTCATCCAAATATAAGCCAAGGTATCTTTCACAATGCGATTGTTGCAGTTTAGTGTTGTTTATGTGTAAGGGCTCATATTTGGGAACTTTTTTATTTTTAGCATTAAAGATCATGAATGAAGTCTTCTTTGCATTAACTGTTAATAAATTACTGCGACACCAGATGCTAAACTTATGTAAATCACTTTGTGCTTTGTCTATCAAGTCATTAAGTTTTGGTCCGAAGTAAAATAGGCAGGTGTCATCGGCATACATTGTTATATGGCCGGTCAGTCCAATATTACTTAAGTTATTTACATAAATAAGGAATAGCAACGGGCCTATCACCGATCCTTGGGGAATTCCACAGGAAATTCCCTGGGGAGTACTCTGTACATTTTCAATTCGCACGACTTGATATCTGCCACTAAGATAGGTCTCAAACATATTCAGAGCCTTGCCCGTTATACCCAGGTTCCTAAGCTAACAATATATCATGAGAGACGGTGTCGAACGCTTTTTTAAAATCTATAAAAATACCTACGCAGAAGTTCTTTTTGTCAATATTATTTTTAATTTTAGTTACTAGGTCAATTGCAGCAGAGAGTGTATTAGATTTTGGTCTAAAACCATATTGGTGTTTATATAAAAAATTCAAACCTTCCAGATGTTTGTGAAGCCTTCTATAAATTATTTTTTCAAAAACTTTGGATATAACAGGCAAGACTGATATTGGTCGGTAGTTCCCGGGGTCTGTTCTAGTGCCAGATTTATAAATTGGTGTCACTTTTGCTACCTATAAACTATCTGGGAAGACTCCTTCATCTAGACACTTATTAATGCAGTCTGCCATATTTTTAGCAATTAAATTAATAATAATAATAATAAGCCCGCAGGGCACCTTGAGGCGAGGTGACGGGGAGTAACGACCCCGCGGTCCCGAGTTCTCCAGGGGGAAGTCACCGTTCCTCACCTCCGGCTTGCCTTAGTTGGTTGGTCGGAGTGAAACCTGACGAGGAAGCGGTCCCCCGCCTCTGGCTTGCCTTCACCGGCCGTCCAGAGTGGAGCCACTATAGCAGAAATGCTCGAAGGATGGATGCTGAACGTCAGTGATGAGTTGGCCCGCTCGCTCGGACTACCAGCGATGACTTAAAATCCAGTGAGGCCTCTCCATCCTTCAGCCACTCACGTTCCTGTTGCCCCCTTGCTGTTATTTACTCGGCTAATTAGGGTGGCCCAGTCTGAGAGTTGGCGAGTCTCCGCCTGCCATTTTTACGTGTTTATTGAACATTGTTACGGCAGGTGCCATAGTATCCATAGTTCCCCAGTATCTAGTCCACTACCATCCCATCACAATAGCTCCAGTAGTTTTGTCCTGTAGATTATCAATAGTTTTCATCCAAACCGGAGGTTGTCCTTGGTTGCAATTTATAGTGTAGACAGGGATAATCGCCGGTTTAGAATCCACCCCATTGTTTGCTATTAAACTTGTTATTGTAAAGGGCCTCTACGTGTTGGCTTCGGCTCCACGCACGCCTTCCAAAGGTCCGGGGCTCCATAGCCCCGTGATACAGGACGTATAACAGACAATAATAATAATATTTTTTTATTTTGCTTTCTCCACAATTTTAACCTTAACCTATAAATTTAACTTATATAAAGTAAAATGTAGTTAGTATAAAAACTGTGGAGACTGGAGCCCGCACAAAGGTTTGTGATAACCCGTTTTACAGGTCTCCAGGCCTCCACCAACGAACCAAGGCAATAAGCGACAACTAAATATAAGTACATCTTAATTTGAGATAACAATATTATGGAGATATCCAGAACAAGACAAAAGTAGCTCTATTACAAAATAATAAGAACATACAAATAGAAAAGGTGTAACGTGAACAGATTGTGTAAGAAAAGGCTGAGTGTATATATTGTGTAAGTAGGTATTTGAGTGATGTATGTATGATGGATGGCCAAGAGTCTCCCACGTCACCCCAGTGTCTTAAAACTCTTGGTCCGCGGGCTTACTCCAGGCCCCGTGTGTGATGTTTGTGTGTGTGAGTACTTGAATGAGTGAATTAGGTGAGTGAATAATGGCCGAAATCAACAACCCATCCGCCGGCCACACGGAGCCCAGAAGGCACTCTCTCGACATTCTCCTAGTAACGAAGCTGTCAAAAGACCTCCAGTCCAACCCCCCCGGCAACCGACAGACAAGGTATCGACTCCGACCACTAGACAACAACCTCCAATAATTTCTCCGTGTCATCGTAGTTAAATTTTTGTAGCCAATCACCGGCCACACGTTTCATTTTATTACGTTTCATTAAATTACCAATACACTTTAGTGATTTCGTGTTAATTCCGTCAAGTCCAGTGCTAGTATTGGCGTCTAAGTTTTGAATAATTTTAAGTACCTCTTCTGGAGAGCAGCATCGTAATTCGCTCATTTTAATGGATGGTTCATTGTTTAAGTAAGTAAGAGTGTAATAGTCAGAGTTTAGAGTGTTTTTCTGTATGTTGTCAGCTAATAGTGTGCCTATGGAAGCAAAGAACTTGTTAAAAAGGTTGCAGATTTCTAATGGATTTTGAATAATATTATTATTATTGTGATTTATTAGTTTAGTTGGTGCGCTACTGCATTTGATTTTGTTAACAAGTGAATTAATTAATTTCCACATATGTTTCGGTGATTTACAGTCGTTGAATTCTTTGTGAAAATAATTATCTTTAGTTTTTCTAATTAATGAGTCTAGGTTATTTCTATATTTTACAAAATCATTTTTTAAACTTTCATTATTCTTTAGTTATGTTAGTCTATAAGGTATGGGCCTTTGTAGCCTGAAATAAATGATTTATTATTATTATTATAACGTATTTGTGCCCCACTTTTTTTTTCCTGTTTTAGTATCTATTTGTTGTTATAGCGGCAATAGGAATAAAAATACATTAATCTAATCTGTGAAAATTTCCACTATCTAGCTATCACGGTTCATGAGATACAGCCTGGTGACTTACAGACGGACTATTATCAAGAATCAAGAATATTTATTGAAAAACTGTGTACATAAGATAACAAATTATAGTAGGTAGGCATCAATAGTTTGTCCATCCCGGACATACAATAATGAGTTACATAAGTAACTTAATTTATACTAAATACAAAACAATATATTGAGCTCATGTATCTAGTAAAATATATAATAAAACTAATGACTAAAATTTGAATAATATAACAAGAAACTTAACACTCCTATTAATAATTGGTAACCTATGTGAAGTAAACATCCAAATGAAAATATTCTTAAATACTATAGAAAGCTTTAGAGATCAACCATTTTCTTAACCTATTACGAAAAATATTTCCATTTAGTATTTTTATTTCTAGAGGTAAATGATTAAATATTCGAATAGCGGAAATAAATGTAGGTACCTTTTTCATATATAACATTATTAAATATAATGTCTAAATGAATTATGGTAATTTTTCCAAACTAATAACATAGTTCAAAATTTTAGATTTCCATTTGTAATTACATACTTTACCTCAACATCACCTTCACCTGTAAAAATAAAGTTGTACCTATTGACGTTTTTATTACAACGCCATCTGTTTTCTAACTAAAGAAACAATGTTTTGTAAGGTTGTTGATAGATGACGCGGTTTTTAGTTTTATTAATTTTTTTTTGTTTATACAAATTTTTTTTGCTTAAATATGGCTTATTTGGACTTTAGACTTTTTTTATTTAATTTAAACTGTAGTTGTAAAAAAATTTAGTTAAATGATTAATTTTAGGCGAACTATAATTTCATATCGTAAAACACCGGGGGCGTAGCTCAGATGGTAGAGCGCTCGCTTAGCATGCGAGAGGTACCGGGATCGATACCCGGCGCCTCCAAACTATTATCGAACAGTCCTTTTTTATGTCCGTGTGAGTTTAAATCTCTTTTATTGACCAACTTCAAAAAAAAGGAGGTTCTCAATTCGGATTTTTTTTCTCTTTTAAAATCGTGTGATTTGTTAACTTTTACCTATAAAAAAGAATCTATCTACCTAGGTACCTTTTACACAGAAAAGTATTTATCCGTTGTCTAGCACCCGTAACACAAGTCTAGTTGCTTAGCTTGGGGCTAGATGGCGAAGTGTGGAATGTCCTGAAATATCATAACATAGTATATATATAACAAAGTCACTTTGCGCTGTCTGTCCCTATAAACTACGTAACGGATTTTGATGCCTTTTTTAATAGATAGAGTGATTCAAGAGGAAGGCTTATATAATACGTACATGCATATTATAGCCGTGCGAAGCTCTATAAAACCATCATTAGACCTGTCCTTTTGTATGGTAGTGAGGCGTGGATGGTGCTTGAGCGACATAAGCAGGAGCTGCGTGTCACAGAGATGAAGATGTTGCGCTGGATGTGTGGAGTGACGCGAAAGCATCACGTCAGGAACTCTCGCATCCGGGGCAGCCTTCATGTCCGAGAGATTGAAGATAAATTGCAAGAATGTCGCCTACGTTGGTACGGTCACGTCTTGCGAAAACCGGTAAGTTACGTGGGGAACAAATGTTTTGCCATGGCGCCTCCGCCGGGTCGTGGCAGACTAGAACTAAGAAGTGCTGGCTTGACGTCGTAAAGGGTGATATGCGTGCAAATGGCCTTAAAAATATGGATGCCGAAGATCGTGAGAAGTGGAGGCGTAAAAGCAGGAAAGCGGACTTCCAAAACGGATGCAACCGGGAACATTGCTCGGATGATGATAATATAGCCGTGCGAAGCCGGAGAAAGTAGCTAGTTTATTTATATTTACCTCTCTTATTTGTCCCATGGCATAATAAACAAAGCCTCTTCTTTTAGACCTGTAATGTAAGGTAAGTCCTTGCCGCGTCTCGTTTTCGCAGATAAAACTCGGAGCTCTCATTCTAGGGTAACTAAACTTGAGATATTCATGTAGATTATCGAGTCCGTTGAGGAAATCTCTCATATGTCTACCTAGGACTGATAGTACTCTGTCGTAGCCGTACTGTGAAACGAAGCCGACGAAGTAGACTCCCATTTGGTCCATGAATTCTCGTTCCGTTATACCCAATACCTGGAACAAACGCCTGATTCAATTATTATAGCAATACACAATTATTGAGACGACCCAGTTGGCAAACCTAGAACAAACGCCTGATTCAATTATTATAGCAATACACAATGATTGAGACGACCCAGTTGACAAACCTGGAACAAACGCCTGATTTAATTATTATAGCAATACACAATTATAGAGACGACCCAGTTGCCACAATGGTCACCATGCCGGACTGCCAAACACAGGGTTGTGGGTTCGATTCCCTTCTCAGACAAGTATTCATGCTTAGATATTTGTCTGTGGTCTGGTTGTTTCTATGTATTATATGTAAATATTTACTAAAAAAAAGTATTTATGCAGTATATCCGTTGTCTTGTACCCATAACACAAGTCTAGTTACTTAGCTTGGAGCACATGGCGATGTGTGGAATGTACTACAATATTTATTGAGTTGAATAACAGAAGAACAGAATTAAACCGATTTAAGGTTGTGACGGAACTAATATATGTAAGGGGCTTAAACTATTTTGAATGACATATTTTTTTGACATTTGTATAATTCTTATTTTCATTATGTATCCTTTGTAGGTATATTGAAAGTAGAGGCTTCGTTTATTATAAAAATAAAAAAAAAATAAAACGCAACCTAGTTTAGACCTAAATAAAATAATAATTATAAATGAACCAATAAAATTTCATATGCCGATAAGGCGAATCATGGCTGTACATATAATCTACCACTGTGAACCATCATTGTCCTTCCGGCAAAATATGCAACTGCAAATTTCCGCGAATCATAATTTCAAGGTCATTCGACTCGCGAATTTATTTTATTCGTAGTTTCAGGTTACAATTCAAATAAATACCCATAAAAAAAAATCTAGAACAGCTATCGCAGTTCTGAAAACGACAATGGCTTGCTGAATAATTTACCTATAGGCTGATGTCATTTATATTTGCTAATATTTAGGATCAAATGACATAAACAAAGGATGAATAAGTGTCATGTGAATAAATGTCAGCACTTTTTGGTATAGAACCTTTTTACAATAAAACTATTTCTATTTTCATTGGAACCAAATAGAAAGGTATAAATAAAGTCCATTTAGCACATTTACGTAATAATCTAACATAGTTCTTTGTAAAAATATGATATAGTTGGAAGTCGAAAATGTATCAAATAAAGAATGAAATTTGATACAATTGAAGGTTATGTCTTAGAGATGCGCTACGCGACCGCGACCCGTAGGTCAAACTATCGACTTTTTGTTTGCAAGCTATTTTATTGAATGTTTATAAATAAACATTATTTTATGCAGTATTTTGTTTTACTTACATATACATTTATAATTACTTACTTATATAAATAAAATTGAAGTATCAAGTTGATTTTCAAATATAGGTTTTATAGTGAATTTTTATCTGTATTTACGTATTATCTGAACCTAAACACGTTTTCTAAATTTTTAGGGTTCCGTACCCAAAGGGTAAAAACGGGACCCTACTAAGACTTCGCTGTCCATCCGTATGTCCGTCTGTCAGCAGGCTGTATGTCATGAACCATGGTGGCTAGAGAGTTGAAATTTTTAAATATGGGTTTTTAGTGAATTTTGGTCTGTATTTACGTGTTATCTGCACCTAAACACGTTTTCTAAAAATTTCGGGTTCCATGGTCCCGTTTTTACCTTTTGGGTGCGGAACCCTAGAAACTGGGAAGGCGTGTTTAGGTTCGGATGATGCGTGGATACAGATAGAAATTCACTACTACCTAAACGGGACCTTATTACTAAGACTTTGCTGTCTATCCGTCCGTCTGTCTGTCACCAGGCTGTATCTCATAAACCATGATAGCTAGAGAGTTGTTCATAGTTTTTTCAAATTTTCACAGATGTATTTTTTGTTCTGTTTGTCCGGGCTAATTTTCAAAACGGCTCAACCGAATTTGGTGAAATCTTCGCTTACCTATCTTTTTAGAACATTTTGGTGGATATAATAGGCTACCGACTTTCATTTGGGAAATATTTAGGGTTACTGCTTAAAAACTATAGAAATTGCCTCAAGTACAAAATGAAAAAATTAACATACTAAAATACTTATTTATTATATAGAAAACCAAAACACTTATCTCTAATACAATAAGGCAATAAAATAATAAAATATTAACCTAAAAAAAAACCTTTCACAAGAGCCATAAAGATGACGTCATCTGGCGCGTGCGCAGGTTCACAAAAACATAATTTACGACCACTTCAAAAGGTCTATTATGTAAACAAACAACTGATTTGTATAGCTTAGAGACTACTGATTTTGTTTCAAGTGTTATTTGAGTTGTGCGATGATTATTTTATTTCTAAAATATAGATTACAAAACTGTTTATGACTAATACAATAATTTTACCCCTCATTGTAGGCTATAATTATATAAATAATCAAATTTATCAATTTGCAAAAACAAATTTCGTTTCTTTTTGACACAAGTTTTAGGAAAGCTTTATCTAATTTAGGATAACATACTGTGTAAAAAAATTCAGTAATTCTACACAAAATAGCTTTACAAAATGCCCATAGGATTTGTAACGTTACATACAAATTTATACAATGTATTTCTCAAATTAAGTTTCACAAATTTTGGACAAGCTTTTTCTCATTTAGGATGACATGATGATACTGTGTAAAATGTGCAACAATTCTACACAAAATAGCTTGAAAAAATGCCTATAGGTTTTGTAACGTTAGATACAATGCATTGTCCTCCATAGTACTAGTACGCTGGTCTGGCCACAATAAAATGCTTATATTTGATTTTTACAAATTTATCGCTGATTGACACAAAAAATTCATTTCCATCTTGATCATAGATGGCAAGCACTACCCCAAGAAGCGGCGAACGAGAGCGCGAACGCGAGCGCGACGCCCTCGTCCAGTCTTGATATCTGTATATGAAACAAATGTACAGTTTTTAGTATTTGTAGTCTTCACTTCTTGACTAAACTAGATGAAAAATAATTAAACTTACGGTTCCGCCTCATGAAGCGGCGAACGAGAGCGCGAACGCGAGCGCGACGCCCTCGTCCAGTCTTGATATCTGTATATGAAACAAATGTACAGTTTTTAGTATTTGTAGTCTTCACTTCTTGACTAAACTAAACACGTCGAGACACGATGCAACAAACTGCTGTAATGTGTGTCACGTGTGATGGATAAGTAATCAGTAATAAAACTTACGGTCTCGAGCCACCAGCAACCGGCGAGCGAGGAGATGGTGCACGGCTCTCATTTCTGTATATGAAATAAATGCAGTTTTTAGTACTTGTAGTCATTATTTCTTTACTAAACTACAGAAAAATTGATAAAACTTACAGCGGCGCGACCCTCTGACGGTCAGCGGAGAATACGACGGTGGCTCTGGTGACGACGCGGCGTCGTCGGCGTCGTCGTCGTCGTCGTCGTCGTCATCGTCATCTTGACGACAATACACCGGTTCCACCTACAAAAAAGTCTATTAATAAATTTGTCCACAAAAAAAAGTGTCATGTTGGTACCTCATCATCACTAATATATTCCATTTCTCCGTCGTATTCCTCGTCACTACTACGTAAAGTATTTATTTTTATTTTAAATCTAAAAATATAAATTATATTTATTGCTAGCAGACCTCTATTACCTCTTAATTGCAGCGCCATCTACCGGGTCCAATTGTGAATCTAAACCACTCATGGACTCACTCAAACACATAAAAAAAACATCAAAATCGGTCCAGCCGTTTAGAAGGAGTGCAGTGACATAAACATGTACAAGTACAGCGCCACCTACAGGGTCCAATTGTGAATCTAAACCACTCATGGACTCACTCAAACACATAAAAAAAAAACATCAAAATCGGTCCAGCCGTTTAGAAGGAGTACAGTGACATAAACATGTACAAGTACAGCGCCACCTACAGGGTCCAATTGTGAATCTAAACCATTCATGGACTCACTCAAACACATAAAAAAAAAACATCAAAATCGGTCCAGCCGTTTAGAAGGAGTACAGTGACATAAACATGTACAAGTACAGCGCCACCTACAGGGTCCAATTGTGAATCTAAACCATTCATGGACTCACTCAAACACATAAAAAAAAATCATCAAAATCGGTCCAGCCGTTTAGAAGGAGTACAGTGACATACACACGTATTATTTTATATATATATATATATATATATTTTATAAACTAATTTAGAAGTATATAGGTACTAAAACTAAAGTACGCAAAAATCTAAATAATATTAGGTACTTACCTTCATAAAGCGAAAATGTCGATAATATGTCGATAGGTCGATATTGAACATCGACTCTACCACATCACTAGGTTTTGACCCAGTGACACATATTGCATAGAGTATTTGTAACCTTATTCGCATACAGATAAAGCTCAGATTCCCATACTAAGATTTGAATTTACGTTTGAGTAACGGACAACGGTAAAACTGATTTTTTTCTTCAAATCATTTCTCTTGTTTTATTCATAAAATACACAATTACTTGCGTAAATAGTTATTGTAATACGAATAAACGGCCTTTTCAGTTATATTTTACCTAAATTATTACCGAAATCACATGAAAATGGCCAAAATGAAGTCACCGGTTTTGAGCTATAAATGCAAGAAAAATACAACGAAATTCACAAATCTTATTATGTAAATAGCTTTACCATATCTAAAACAATACGTAATACAAAAATAATGGCATAAATCACTGTATTTACCTTTTTTTTAGATTATTTTCACCACTTCACTTTCTTTCACAACGCACTTTCGTATTTGTCACTATCAACTTTGACACTGACAATTCTTTAATTTTTTTGCCCAACTGCCTGACGTTTTAGTGTTGCAATCATTAGGAAAAATATTGCACAATATTTTGGGCAAAAGTTGTTCAAACAAATGTAGACTCTAACACATTGAAAATACGGTTTACAAAAGTTTGAACGCGCCGAGCCGCCGGCGGCTCAACGCTTTTCGCCCCGATTTTGGTTCTACAAGCGCCGAGCCGCCGGCGGCTCAACGCTTTTGGGAGGGTTCCCATGTTTTATGAAATAAATGAACATGAATATATTTCTTGAAAGGGGTCAAAAACAATTTTCATTAACGTAAGTATTTTGTTGAAAAGGGAATTACGTTAGCGGCATTCGGAGGATCGAAAGGAAACCCAGAAATCATGTAACGCGGGGTAGTTTCTGCGAACACTCGCCCGCAGAGAAAGCGTTCCGTTGACCGGCCGCGCCGAGTGCCCTTTTTCGGACACATCTGGACCCCAGATGTGCGTGGGCGTGTTTTATATTCCTATCACGCCTCCTGCACGTAGAATTAAAAAGAAGAACGTCCCACCGCGGCGGTTTTCTTACAATCATTCATAACTCAATTATTGAGTTATAACTTAAAATATCTTAAATTATTACATACTAGAACTTAAGGTGAGACCTATCCAATGTTAGGTATTGGAATGCTGAAATATGACGGCACGCGGCTACTGCAATCGAGGTCATAGCGATTCAGCACTTTTGGCCGGTCTTCATTGCAACATGCTATGTGCCTACAGCGGCGTGACGTAACAAGGGTCAAAAACAAAACCAGGAAAAGAGACACACGTATGATTTCAACTGTCTAGCTATCACACTTCATATACAGCCTAGTGAAAAAGTTTTTGCTGAAATAGTGTATTATGATTTATGAGATTTTTTAAACGATAAGTTAAATATTTACATTTTATATTTTTTGTCTTTTTTTTATTCAGTTAGTTATCTTATAATATAAAAATGAATCGCAAAATGTGTTGGTAAGCGCATAACTCAACAACGCCTGGACCAATTTGGCCAATTCTTTTTTTGTTGTGTTTGATATTGTCAAGAGAAGGTTTTTATGAAAGAAAATATTAAGAAAGTTGCGCAGAAAATTATTAAGCGGGTGAAACCGCGGGGCGCAGCTAGTTTAAAATAAAAATTAAGCGTCATTCAAATAAACCGCCCCTGAGCCGAGAATACTGGCCGCGTTAACTCTCTGTATGGCGACAGCTAACCTTTTTTTATTTTATTTATTTTAGTTACTTATATTTTTTGTAATGAATTGAAAAAAAATAATATTTTGATTTGACTGACCTAATTGATTTATTTATATTCTAAATAATTATGGATATTTGGATAATATAAATTCTATATTTTTGGTAAATTAGTAACACATTGTGAAATTTCCTAGGCCTATAACCATGGAGGTGCCAACTTTTTTTTTACTATTTAAGATCTTTATATTATGTACGTGTATGAAATTAAATTAATGAATTATGAATTATGGAGACAGACAAACAGCGGAGTATTGTTAATAATGTCCCGTTTTTACCCTTTGGGTACGGAACCCTAATGACGTATTTCCCACTAATTCAATTCAGTCACAATATTTTTTTTGTTCTATTGAAAATAAAACACTCCCAAAAAAACAATTTGCATTAATACCGGTTTAGTAGTTCTGGAGATTATCCATTCATTACAAAAAACATAATCCTCCCTTTTGGTTTAGCTATAGTTGAGTAAAAATATTCTCTATAAAGCTTGAGTATGATATTTTCAACCACTTAGTTACCGGGGATGTAACTCAGTGGTAGAGTGTCTGCTTCGCATGCTGAAAGTCCTGGGTTCAAATCCCAGCATCTCCAAGATTATCTTCTTTTTGCTTTTTAATATTTTTTCTACATTAAAAATAATAATATTATATTTTTTAATGTTTTTTTGTATCGATTATTAGTTAGTATAAAAATATTTAAAAATCATTTTAACACTTTCATTGAGGCAGGCACCTTTATGGCAAATAGAAATATTTTCCGTGAAACACATTTTTATTTTTAATGAGAATCCGTCCTTTTGCGATTTCGACCAATTAAAATTGAAAATCAATAAAATAAGCAAATAATAAATACTTAGAAAATAATAAATAACTAACCACTGTGATTGAAACTGACACAACAAAAATATAAAAAAGAATACGTGGCCCATGAGGGGATCGAACCCGCGACCTTCGCGTTATTAGCACGACGCTCTAACCAACTGAGCTAATGGGCCGTTGGAAACTTTGTCGAAATTACGGTATTCTTTCCCCGAGTCTGTTATGAATTAGAAAATAATGTGCAGTATTATACCTTCTATAATCCCTTATAAGTTTGGTTTAAACATCTCCGCCCGATTACAAAATAATAACAAAAAACTAAATTTTTCCATACAAAGAAATTTAACAACATTATTTTACTTGGAAACAGGCTCCTATCAGAAAAAAGCCAATCTATAAAAGTGGTTTAGAATAATCAAGAGACCTTGATTTAAAAAAAAATTAAACCGTTATTCGGACTTCGACCCCTAAGTATCCTGTTAATATTATAAACTAGCTGCGCCCCGCGGTTTCACCTGCGTAATAATTTTCTACGCAACTTTCTTAATTATTTCTTTCATAAGAGCCTTCTCCGGACAATAACAAACACAACAAAAAAAGAATTGGCCAAATTGGTCCAGGCGTTGTTGAGTTATACGCTTACCAACACATTTTGCGATTCATTTTTATATTATAAGATTATAGAGAAGATAGAAGATGTGAAAGTTTGTGTGTGTGTGTGTGTATGTTTGTTATTCCTCTTGTTTGATGTGATCTGAGGTTGTATGTACGTATGTATGTATGCATACGGGCTTTTTTCCGCAACTAGACTCTTTTTAATTGGGTCCTTTTTGCGTGAGGATGGAGTAGGCTTGCCCAGCACCTACTACCCTCTCAGCTTAGTCGACCATGTCCAGAGGAGAGAACTTGTCAATACTTCTGGAGCCAACTAAGCCGCGGGTTTCATCACGATGTTTTCCTTCACCGTAAGAGCAATGTCAATTAGCGCACATAAATTTTTCTTAAGAAAAATACATTGGTGCACGGCCGGCTGTGATCTGAGGTTACTCCTTCACGTTAAAACCACTGGACCGATTGCGATGAAACTCTGTATATAGATAGCTGGAGACCTGGATTAACACTTTATATATCGATATTCCCACGGGATCGGGACTTACGCAGCTAGTAATAATATAATACTATGTAATACTATATTAATAAGACTATGTATCATTTGCCTTATTTGATTAAGTATATTTTGTATTTGTGTTTTTGTAAATTTCTTTTATTTGTACATATCGGTCACTCATCTAAATAAATAAAAATAAAATAAATACATATTGCAAGACATTCCACACATCGCCATCTAGCCCCAAGCTAAGCAACTACACTTGTGTTATGAGTGGTAGACAACGGATACACTACTTATATACTTTTCTTTAGTAAATATATACTTATAATACATAGAAACAACCAGACCACAGACAAATAGCTAAGCATAAATACATGTCTGAGGCGGGTATCGAACCCGCAACCCTGTGTTTGGCAGTCCGGCATGGTGACCATTGTGTCAACTGAGTTATCTTGATAGGATTGTACTGAAATTCAGCGTTGTGGTGTTTTTGGCGTCACAACATTATGCTGAGTATAATCCTTTTTTGGTTACACTACAGGTTTAGAAGTTTGTTTAATTGTTTAGATTTAGTTTTCTGTTATTTATCTTATATCTTTAAATGAGCAATTCTTGTATATATATATATAATTGGAATCTCGGAATCGGCTACAACGATTTTCATGAAATTTGGTATATAGGGGGTTTCGGGGGCGATAAATCGATCTAGCTAGGAATCATTTCTAGAAAATGTCATTTTATTCGTGTTTTATCTATTGGCGAACTACTAATACTATTTTTTGTGAGCAATAAAGTTATTCCAACAGATGGCGTTGTTAAGTAACATGAAGTCAATGAGTGTTTGCTTTGAGGTTAGACAAAGTAAAAAAAAATATACATCCAGGTACTTTTGTACGTGTAGTGTAATTACAAAATAAAGTTATTTCTTTCTTTCTTTCTTTCTTTAAGCCCCTGATTTCCGGAATAGGAATCAGTGTGCGGCATGGTGACCATTGTGCCAACTGTGTCGTCTGGGCTATTATTGATAGGTACCTAAAACCTATATCCCTAGAGTCCATTGATAATAATAAAATAAAGTGTTGTTATTCTGTTTATATCAACTCTATTGGTCGTTTATTGGTTGCCCTTGACCGAGTGCCATAGTTTTATATGACATTGTTTTTTCCCCTATATTTGTAACTTTTTTGAATTTCTATGTAGACCAGCTTTCGTCCGCGTAGAAGTCCAAAATCACGTTGTCCCATACAAACTTTGCCCCCCTTTTTCACCCTCTTAGGGGTAGAATTTCGGAAATTCCTTTCTTATCGGATGCTTACCTCACACAAAGAATACACTCTCCAAGTTTCAGGATTCTACGATCAGCGGTTTAGGCTGTGCGTTGATCCGTCAGTCAGTCAGTCAGTCATTCAGGATAAAGAATTTTATATGTATACTAGCTCTTGCCCGCGACTTCGTCCGCGTAGAATTTGAAAATTAGAAGTAGATTGGACCAAGGAATCACGTTGTCCCATACAAATTTTACCCCCCATTTTCATCCCCCTTAGGGGTAGAATTTCGGAAAATCCTTTCTTATCCGATGCCTACGTCACACAAAGAACACACCCTCCAAGTTTCAGGTCTCTACGATCAGCGGTTTAGGCTGTGCGTTGATCCGTCAGTCGGTCAGTCAGTCAGTAGTTCAGGACAAAGAATTTTATATGTTTAAAAATAGAAGATAGATAGAAGAAGAATGATAAACAGTGTTATATTAAGAAAGCGTTTGAGGGTTAGTCTATCAACTTTTGTTCTACGACTTTTGGTATATTTTTTGGAATGTTAATTAGACAATTTGCTTAATTTAGGCTATAACAATATTATGTTTTACTTAGAACATTAGATAAAATTTGTAATTTTCGGATGGATATAACTTTAAAATTTTTATATAAGTGTATATTCGTTGTCTACCACCCATAACACAAGTCTTGTTACTGAACTCGGGACTAAATGACGATGTGTGGAATGTCCTGCAATATTTATTATTGTTATTTAGACACAACAGGCATTGTAACTTAAAATGCTGCGGTGCACTTTGAGACCCATCGTCTGTCGATAAAGGATATTATGACCTCTAGTTCCTTCCTTCATGATTATGACAAATAAATAATAATTTCACACCGAAACTCTAAAGCGTCTCAGAAACGGGATATTTAACCAAACATGTTGTCTTATGATTTTACAAAAATGCGCGGGGCATTTCGAGACTCATACCTATCGATAGAGGGCATTACGGCGAACCAATAATGCCTTCATACCGAACCTCTAATGTGTCTCAAATAAAATTGACGAGTTGTTTTAAGGCATTATTTTGTTCGCCGTAATGCCCTCTATCGATTGGCATGGGTCTCAAGATGCACCGCGCAAAAAAGGGGTAAAAGTCACTGTTCCGAGCTCCCATGCTAAATGTCCGGACTACTCCTGACCCCTTTCTAAAAGCACGTTTCACAAAACGATTTCTTACCGAATCATTTTATACGGAAAAACGTCACACATCAAAGGACCACTATAAATAAACTCAATCAGTACTTATGTATGATGATATAAATATATCAACACTGCATAGTTTAAATAAAGGTGATTCTAAAGATAATATAAATTGGTTGGGACATTTACGCCATCATTTGGGTCTTTTCTTTGTAAACTGTGAATGTCATAGTTTTGATGTGTGTCCTTTGTGGTGTAGCAATATAAAACCTTTTTAATACCATTCGGTTACGGAAAATAAACTCAAAGAAACTTAAAATATAGCGGCAACAGAAATAAATCATTTATGAAAATTTCAACTGTCTAGCTATCACGGTTCATAGATAGACAGTGGAGTCTTAGACAGATAGACAGACAGTGGAGTCCTAGTACAAGGGTTTTGTATTGACCCTGGGCTTTGGGTACGGAACTAAAAAAATACCCTAAAAATTAAAAGTGAAACAAACTGTTTGAGAAGTTTAATTGGATGGTTTCGCCGTCTATGACCAAAAACGCAAAAGGCCAAATACGTAAAAGACCAAAAACGTCATCTCGCTATTATACAAATACCTACACTATTATACAAATACCTAAGGTATTATACAAATACTTATGCTATTATACAAATACCTACGCTATTATACAAATACCTACACTATTATACAAACACCTACGCTATTATACAAATACCTACGCTACTATACAAATACCTACACTATTATACAAACACCTACGCTATTATACAAATACCTACACTATTATACAAACACCTACGCTATTATACAAATACCTACGCTACTATACAAATACCTACACTATTATACAAACACCTACGCTATTATACAAATACCTACACTATTATACAAACACCTACGCTATTATACAAATACCTACGCTACTATACAAATACCTACACTATTATACAAACACCTACGCTATTATACAAATACCTACACTATTATACAAACACCTACGCTATTATACAAATACCTACGCTACTATACAAATACCTAAGCCTTTATACAAATACCTACGCTATTATACAAATACCTAAGCTATTATACCTGGAAGAAATCGCTTTCAGCGATAAGGCCACCCATTAGTGCAACTTATACTTTCTAGCTATTACTTTACTTTGTGTATATTGTGTTCTATGTTCCTTCCTGTATTGTATATAAAGTTATCTATTATTTTTAGTTTTCCATATCTACCCAAAAGGTAAAAACGAAAACCCTATTACTAAAACCCTAAAAATTCACTGTCTGTCTGTCACCAGCCTGTATCTCATGAACCGTGATAGCTAAACAGTTGAAATTTTCACAGACGTTCACTCTCATTGCTATAGTTTTTTTACTCGACTCACTTGAGATTGGCAGAATTGCGCCCATAAATCCATGTAAAAAAGAATGAGAGAAGATTGAATTTTCACAGATGATGTTTCTTTTCCCGCTATTCCTGTTCCCGCTATAACAACAAATACTAAAAACATACATAATGGGTGTTAATTAGCTTAGCCGGTTTTTTTTTTTAATTTTACCATTTTTATAAAGGTTCCTAACGTATTCAATGTTGGACCCTCCAGGTCCTACCCGTGTCAAAGGAGACAATCTCAGTTTATATTGAAAGCCATTCAGCCGATGACCGCGCAGTGCCTTTGATAGCATTCTATTGAAATCGTGACGGCTAAGGAAGGGTGATAATTTATTATCATGTATGCCTATGGTGATATAGGCATAGTCGGTCACAGAATTGCAGAATAGTTGTGGAATAGTGTTGCCGAACTATCGTTAGTAAAACCGTCCGTTTCCGACTTCTACAAAAGCTAGTAAACATATAAAATGCTTTGTCCTGACTGACGGATCAACGCACAATCAAAACCGCTAATCGTAGAGACCTGAAACTTGGAGAGTGTGTTCTTTGTATGACGTAGGCATCCGATAACAATAGTAGGTACATTGCGATACAAGTGTGGTAAATTGATCATAGCATAGAGGCGGTTTATGATGCGTGAGCGGAACGCGAGCGCGTTTATAATCCCAAGATGCAATGATCAAACCACACGTGTGTCGTATGACGTTTTTTATCACAGTTGCGAATAAAAGAAAATACTTGAAATAATTAAAAGTTAACAAAATATTTGTTATTTTTTAGGCTTTTTTTTGTTGATTATACTTCCGAAAGGGCAGGCAAAAGACTTTTAACCTATACAGCCTCGTCTGACATACTTTTTAGGTTTTCCATTTGTTTTTGCGTCGGGGATTAAGCCTGAAAGGGGGGGGGGGGGCAAAGTGTGTATGGGACATCGTGATTCCTTCCATGTATAGATATTTCAGTTTGTTATAGTGAGACTCACCTCTTGAGCCTTCTTAGCGAGCCTGGTGATGAGGTTCTCCGGGTAGACCTGGTGCACGGAGAAGGAAGGCTGTTCTACGCCGGCTTGCCGTCTGATGTCCTCCCATCGTTCCTCGCCGTATGTCTGACGGATGTACTCCGCCATGTTCTCTAATAGAAGCCCGTACATTTTGATATCTGAAGATAGAGAATTTAGGTTAATAGAGAAAGTATACGTACAGAATAGGTCTAGTTAAGATTAAGTCTTTTCGCAAATAAGTCCAAAATAGAGTTTAACCTATTCTATTTTGAACTTATTTGCGGATAGAAAGATTTTAACGATTAAGGTATTTTCAGAAGGAGCCAAATCGCGAATTCCACTAATATTATAAAGCTGAAGAGTTTGTTTGTTTGATAGAACGCGCTAATCTCAGGAGTAGTTCCTGAAATGTTCGAATTGAAAAAATATTATTGTGTTGGAAAGTTCATTTATCGACGAAGGCTGTAGGCTACTTTTCCTTTTGATATTCCCACGGGATCTGGACTTACGCGGGTGAAACCGCAGGACGCAGCTAGTGTATTATATATGTGAAAATGTGTGTGTTTGTTACTCTTTCACGCATAAACTACTGAGCCGATCGCGATAAAACTCTGTATATTTTAAGAGGGGAAAACAAACATGAATTACGAATTCATATTATACTGCTTAAAAACGAGATTAGCGCGTTCAAACAAACAAACAAACTCTTCAGCTTTATAATATTAACTAGTTTGACCAGAAAGTTTGATCAGCAGGACAGTACCATTTTAACTAATCATATTCAGATTTCGGTCAGCTAATATAACAAATCATAATATCACAATAAGATAATGTCAGTATAACATTATAGCTGTCCAAATCGGGAGCATTGACGCAGAATACTCAATCGAACAAATTGTGTTTGTTCACAGACCGCTTGTTTGCTATCAAATGTGTCATGGACATTTATTACACGGACTTCTCTAAGCTGAATACTCATATTATTGCCGAACTGCCGAACACAGGGTTGCGGGTTTGATTCCCGCCTCAGACAAGTATTAATGCTTAGATATTTGTCTGTGGTCTGGTTGTTTCTATGTATTATAAGTATATATTTACCAAAGAAAAGTATATAAGTAGTATATCCGTTGTCTGGCACCCATAACACTAGTCTAGTTATTTAACTTGGGGCTAGATGGCGCTGTGTGGATTGTCCTGCAATATTTATTTATTATATTTTAGCTGGCTAGGTACTTATACGTTATTGGTAACTATACAGGGTTATTGGTAATTAATAATTATACTAGCAAGCCGTTGAGGGTTACTTCTGTGCACCTAAACAAACAACTTTTGTTCTATGACTTTTAGAAATTCGTATTTTTTTTTTAAATTTTAAGCTTAGGTGTCAGTCAGCTGTTTCGTACACGGAGAGGTCATTAACCTTAAAATTTTGCTTATTTTTTTAGTTTTATCTACTTTTCTTGGTCTGAATGACATTTGTCATCAAAACATCAGCTGTTTTCGAATTTACATAACCTCAAAAGTGTTATATTGTTTTTCAAATTTCCAAAAGTCGTAGAACAAAATTTGTTAAGGTGCCCAGAATTAGCCCTCAACGGCTTACTAGTATAATTACCAATAACCCTGTATTAGCAAGCGTCACATCTGTGCACCTAAACAAACAACTTTTGTTTTATGACAATTATGACTTTTAGAAAGACTACATTTTTTTTGAAAATTTGGAGTTTATGTAAATTCTAAAATCAGCTGATGTTTTAAAACAAAGGTCATTCAGACTTAGAAAAGCAGATAAAACAAAAAAAAAATCCAAAAGTGTTGTTTGCTTAAAACAAAAGTGTTGTTTGTTTAGGTGTGCAAACGTGGGCCTCAACCGCTTGCTAATATAGTTACCAATAATCCTGTATAAGTAGTTAATTTGTTTTTTTTTTACATAATATGGATCAGCGTTTGACCACTATCACACCTGCCTGATGGTAGGTGACGATATGAACTAAGACGTAACATACTTTCCTAGAATAACCTATTTACTCGCGACTTGCAGACCCCCAAACTTAGTTTAATGCTAAAAATAAACAAAAGTTAAGATTTTTTGGCATTAAAAAAATATACGTGATATATTTTGGGTTTTTATGGAGCCCTCGTGATTAATGGACAGCCCCTAGCCCCAAGCTAAGTAACTAGACTTGTGCTAAGGGTGCTAGACGACAAATATACTACTTACCTGTATACTTTTATTTTGTAAATCTTCTTTATACATATAAAATTCTTTGTCCTGAATGACTGACTGACTGACTGACAGATCAACGCACAGCCTAAACCGCTGATCGTAGAGACCTGAAACTTGGAGGGTGTGTTCTTTGTATGACATAGGCATTCGATAAGAATGGATTTCCCGAAATTGTACCCCTTAGGGGGCGAAAAAAAAAAAGGAGGGTAGCTGTGCGTAAACAAACATCGGTCTCGTATTTAAACGTCTGGAATAAATATAAATCGCGCTTATTTGTACTAAATGGAGTGTTGAAAGTGATTTTGGTGTAATAAATACTCTGTAAAAGTGAAGTCATCCATTTCCATACGCTAAAACTGTGAAAACAAAATCCTGCTGTGATCGTTTGAATAGTGAACGGAGTTGGATAATTACAAGTGTATAGCAAAAGTTTTACGCGTAATAACACTGAGTGGGGACTATTGCATAGAAACAGGTACAACAACAGAGATAAAACAGAAAAATAAAAATTAAATCCATTATTGATTTTTACTACTGGCGCCATCTACCGTCAAGTAGCGAAACTAGCAACGATTCTACTACTGGCGCCATCTCTGGTCGAGTAGCTAACTTATTATTTAGCACTACCTGATAATAGAGGGCGTTTATTCTACAAAGACATGGCAAGTAAAATAAGGACAGCTGTTAAGTGCTCTGGCTGTAACTCCCAATTGCTTAAAAAACCATTCCTGCAGTGCAGCATCTGCTCAAAAGCATATGATTTGGATTGCGCTGGGGTCAGTGGCCGACGGTTTAATGAGATGGATACTGAACGGAAATCCAACTGGCCATGCCCGTTGTGCATTAGCATGAAACCTAAAACGGGAAACCTTGATACACCAGTGAAAGAAGCAGCGATGTCTGATACCGACAGGGAGAAGAGCGATGGCAGGTGCATGACTCTCAGACCGCGAACAAATAGACCTGAGGATAGTAAAAAAATCACACCGGATCGCTCAAGTCCCGCGCTAGAGAGTGACAATGACCAAGAGAGCCTCAAACCTACACAGGAATCGTCTTCCAGGCAAACGAGCGAGGGTGACATGAAGATGTTATGGGCTGAAATTAAAGCTATGCGGGCAGATATCAGTAAATTAAACAGCACGATGTCGGAGTATATAGCCACGATAAAAAATCAAAATGCTCGTATTGAAACCCTGGAGTCAAGGGTTGACTATATTGAGACTAAGTTCGGAGACATGCAAAAGTCAGACACTACGGCCCTTGAAGCTACGGTTGAACAACTGAAAATGGAACTACAGGACCGAGATCAAGAGAGGCTAGTTAATGACGTAGAAATTGCTGGGGTACCGGAGACAGGAAACGAGAGCCTGACACACATAGTGCTCACGGTCGCTACGAAACTTGGGATAGCTCTAGAAGAACGAGATATCGTCGTCGGAGAGCGAGTCGGCCCCGTTCGTACGGAAGGAGAGCGGCCTAGGCCTATAGTTGTGCGGCTTGCGCGTAAAGTTCAACGGGATGAGCTGTTGCGGGCAGCCCGAGTGCGGCGCCGTCTCACCACTGAGGGCATGGGTCTGGCCAGGGAACCACGACCTTTTTACGTTAACGAACGTCTTACTAAACAAAACAGACAACTATTCCACAAAACACGCGAAATGGCAATGAAGTATAAATGGAGGTATGTCTGGACCCGTGAGGGTAAAATATTTGCCAAGAAGGAATCGGGAACGCCCCGCTATCGGCTGCGAACTGAAAAAGATATCATATCGGTTTTTGAAATGGACAAGGTTGGATCAATCTGAAGTGGGCGTCTCGGATCTATATAAACGTTTAAGATATAAGCTACAATGTGAATTAAAATTACTAGATCTCTGCTATTCACTAAGACTAAAAACTTATTGTGACTCTGTATACAGACAGTCGCGGTACTTTAAGTTTTTGCTGAAATTTTGCAGTTATTTTTTGTGTGTTTTTTATAAATTAAGTTTACTCGTAAGAATATTGTGTACTGTATTATATGATGTGCGCTACTATTCAACATCCCTTCAAAAACCAGACCGATTAATGGTTACTTTTTTCATATTAGTCGATAATTTTATTGGTTTTGATACAATTGTGTTATCCCTACCAATATCTGTAACTGTGCACAATATTTCCCCGCTAAATAGTGTCTGTTTCTTTTTTTGTTATTTTATATGGCGATGACTAAGAAATATAATTTGAAACTGGGACTACTTAATATAAGATCTTTTAACACAGGTCGAGACGAGTTTCTTGCGAGCATGAAAAACTACCAGCCTGATATTTTGGCAGTTAATGAGACATTTCTTCGCGAAGACGAGCATAAATTCGCACCCGTTGTTCCTGGGTATCAGTTCAAGCATAGGGGTAGGAAAGATATGAGAGGAGGGGGGGTAGGTTTTTACATTAAAAAAGGTATACGCGCGAGAACGAAGACACATCCTGACTCCCTACTAGAACAGATATGGCTAGAGCTTACGATACCCGGTAGAGGCCGTATGGCACTGTGTGCAGCATACAGGCCGAGATGGGTATCGGTTAGCACAGCTATAGAGGCTTTAAATGAGTCCATCAGTTACTTTAGGTATTGTAATCACATATTTATACTTGGTGACCTAAACATTGACCTTTTGAAGCTGGATAAAGAGTCTGCTCCACAGCTGTTAACGTTCTTATCGCAACTTAACCTAGAGTCAGTAGTACGAGATGCTACGCGGATTACAGAAAGTACAAGCACTCTACTTGACTTGATAATTACAGATTCCCCGGGGCTCTGTAAAAGTATCACTGTACACCCTAATCCAGGTCTAAGTGATCATTCTCTGGTACTAGCGCAACTAACTATCAAAAAGCAGAAAGAGAAACCGAATTTAATCTTTAAGAGATTATTAAACAAAATAGACAAAGCATTATTTTTAACGGATCTCGAAAATATGTCCTGGCAGAGTGTCTATGATGCACCGGATGTTAATTCAAAGTTGTCTCTCTTCGATAGTTTAGTAAGGACCTTATTTGACAAGCATGCGCCAATAATGAAATTTAATACTAAATTAAAATACCCTCCCTGGATTACTGATAACATTAAACTTATGATGACTCTCCGGGACTCGGCACTCAGTAGAGCAAGGGCTACTGGAAAGGAGACACATGTAAACTACTATAAACAATTAAAAAACTTCATTATTACGTCATTAGATAGAGAAAAAACTGCGTACTTTAATTTCTATGTTAATCAAAACCGAAAATTTCCAAATAAAATGTGGAAGCATATAAAAAATGTTTCACCCTTAAATGCTGGAAAATCGAAACTTGACATACCTGCAGATATTAATGATCCAGACAAAATAAATGATTTCTTTTTAAACATACAGAGCGAGGATAGTGTAGATGAGGATGAGTTAAATTTCTTTAGACATAACAAATTTTCAGACAGCGGGTTCGACATAGCACTCTGTACCGAATTTGATGTAGCCAAATTTATTGCTAATATTAAAACAAACGCTACGGGACATGATGGTGTGTCTGTGGAGATGATTCGCATGACTCTTAGCGTTACTCTGCCAATAATCACACACATAATAAATACATCCATTTTAAGTGGTATATTCCCTGAGGCTTGGAAATTGGCTCGAGTTAAGCCGATCCCTAAAAATCCGAGAATCGAAGAACTCAAAGACCTGAGGCCAGTAAGTTTGCTGCCATTATTGTCGAAGGTTCTGGAGAGAGTCGTATGCGGACAACTAACCAAGTACCTTGAGCAGCATGAGATATTGCCTCTAACCCAGTCTGGTTTCCGCAGAGGGCATAGCACTGAAACGGCTCTAGCAGACGTTACAGACGATATAATAGCGGCATCAGATGAAGGTATGGGAACTGCACTTGTGCTGCTTGATTTTTCCAGAGCTTTCGACTGTATAAACACAGATCTGATGGTAGAGAAGTTGCGCTACTACGGCGTATCAGAAAGCAGTTGTAGATGGTTCCACAACTTTCTGCTTAATAGGAGACAGTATGTGGAGACGGAAACGGACAATGGCGAAGTCCGGAAATCAAGTGTAAAAACACTAAACAGAGGAACGCCGCAAGGGTCAATATTAAGTCCGATTCTGTTCATACTCTACACAGCCGACTTACCAAATAAGTTGAGAAACTGCAAAGTACACCTCTATGCTGACGACACACAGGTATACAGGTGTTTCAAACCGGCTGAGACTGAAAGTGCAATAAAAGAAGTCAATGAAGACCTCAACCGAATTTATGAATGGTCCCACAAAAACTCATTGCTTTTAAACCCATCCAAATCTAAATTTATGATTCTCGGAACAGATACACAGCGTATTAAAATTAATGCTCAAAATCCGGTTTTAATAGTGCAATCGCAGACCGTAGAAAAAACGGAAAGTGCAAAGAATCTAGGTTTGATAATAGATAGTGACTTGCGATATATAGAGCACATTAATTCTAAAATAAGAAATGCATTCTACAGGTTAAAAGTTCTATATGGTATTAGGAAGTATTTGTCGGTTCAAATCAGAAAGACATTAGTTGATTCGTTGGTACTTTCAGGATTCAACTATTGTGATACGGTGTATGGACCACGTCTCTATGAGAAGACAAGAAAGGCCATTCAACGTGTGCAAAATGCCTGTGCACGTTTTTGTTTTAATATACCAAGACGTGCACATGTCACCCCATATCTAAACGAAAATAATATTCTGAAGATGAGAAGTCGGAGATATGTGCACTTGACTTGCCTGGTCCACAAAGTTGTCACGAAAAAGAGGCCCAGATATCTGTACAACAAATTGGACTGGTGTAGCGACATATACAAAGAGACTAGGGGCATGCGCGAGATACACAAAAATCTTTTAAACAACCCTAAGCACAATTCGAAGGGTTACCGAGGCTGTTTCAAATACTCAGCCTACAAGGTATGGAATGATCTTCCTCCCCCTATGCGTAAAAGTAGTTCCCAGTACAGCGTAAAACAGTTTATTAAGAAACAAATGCAAACAAGGCAAAAGTGGGAAGAATTGTGTACGGATAATGAGAAGCTTCCAAAAGTTTAGGTCAGGGAGTGTTTTTCTTTTGCCGTTTATATATGAAAAAGTAAAAATAAAATATAAAAATTGAATTCATGCAGTTTGTACGGGATCACATAGAAATGGCTTAAAAAAATTAATGTAAATTGATCAAATTAATATAATATGTAAATTCATAGAGAGATAGATAAATTCTTTGTTGCAAACACCATTTTTAAATTACATAATTTAATAAATTTAAATTAATAAATTTATGCCGGCTACACGCTATGTAGAGCTTTTGTGAGGGGCAGGCTGAAAATCAGTAGCAGTGAGATGGTCACACAGCTCACAGCATATTGCTGAGACTGCACCCTCCATAGCACGCACATATAATGTTATTGAATGTTTGTGTTATAATCTATTTATGTATGTGTTGTGCTATGGAAAATAAATGGTTTAAATGGTTTAAATGGTTTAAATGGTTTAAAAAGGGGGGCAAAGTTTGTATGGGACAACGTGATTCCTTGGTCGAATCTACTTTAAGTTTTTGACTTCTACGCGGACGAAGTCGCGGGCAAAAGCTAGTTCATATATACATATATTACATGGTACCTCTATTGTAATAAAATTAGAATAATAACAAACACTATAATTTAATTATAGATTTTATATAAGTATAAGATGTTATTCTTCTGAAATTTTATTTTAGTAATTTTTAATAAGTACTTATTGCATGCCCGCAATGGGTAAATTGTTATTACTTAATTTTAAAACCACCTACCATCCATTGTACACAATTTATGCAATAACAATTCTTATTCTTAGTCTTATGAAACAACCAGACCACAGAACCAATATCTAAGCATACTTGTCTGAGGCGGAAATCGTAACCCTGTGTTTGGCAGTCCGGCATGGTGACCATTGGGAATTGAACTATAGGAATTAAATGTAATTCAATCGTCCAGATATAATGGTATCATCATTTACATTTATCGAAGCGGCTCTAGTGGCTCCAGTCTAATTTTAGCCGGACAATACTATATTGTATTTGTAAACGTTTTTCCCGCCATTTAAGGCGCGCCAAAACGACCGCCTTCCAATATGGTGATCGTAAAATTTAATTCACTATTGTGGTGTTTTCCGTATTAATGATTAGTAATACCTACCTATGTAAGATGATAGGAGTTTATATGCTGACTGGCTCCGCCACGCGGTTTCACCCGCGTAAGTCCAGATCCCGTGGGAATATAGGGATAAAAATGTAGCCTATATTTTTCAATTCCATCTAGCAGTTCCTGAGATCAGCGCGTTCAAACAAACAACGGAAGCTCGCAAATATGAATAATTTGCCCCGCTTTTTCCACACATTTCCCTCTGATTCTTCGCTCCTATTGGTTGCAGCGTGGTGTTATATAGCCTAAAGCCTTCCTCGATAAATGGACTGAACAACATTTTTTTTTTATTCAAACCAGTAGTTCCTGACATTAGCGCGTTCAAACAAACAAACAAACAAACTCTTCAGCTATAAAATATTAGTATGGATAGTATAGATATATATATTATCTGATTTCATTCCATAGGTCGTGGGTTCGAACCCCGTATGAACGAATCTATTTTTCTTACGAAAAATTTCTATCTTGGCCAATGGTCACCATGCTGGACTGCCAAAGACAGGGTTGCGGGTTCGATTCTCGCCTCAGACATGTATTTATGCTCAGATATTTGTTTGTGGTCTGGTTTTTTTTTTTTATTTAAATAGCACTTAATCTATTATTACAAAACTCTCTGCCTTGTCTCTGGGTTGTTTTTATGTATTAAAAAAAAATATTTACAAAAGAAAAGTATATAGTTAAGTAGTATATCCGTTATCTAGCACCCATAACACAAGTCTAGTTACTTAGCTTGGGGCTAGATGGCGATGTGTGGAATTTCCTGCAATACTTATTTTATTTTGTTCCCAGTGACTAGCGATTAGAGATTGTAAATCAATGTAATCACAAACTTTCACAAGGTTGGATTAGTCTACCCTTATACCATATCAATCACTAATTTTCTATGTAGGGCGTAATCTTGAGATTAACCTAGTTGTAAGCATTTCATAGTAATTAGTTTAATTTGTGAACACAATTAAGCTTGCGATGTTCATTTATTCATCCCCCGTGTACGAGACTACTCAAAATATCTTATTCATCCATAACTATTAGGTTTCCTACCACAATCTTAACATATTATTATTATCAAACACTTATTGGCATACATACATACAAGGTATAAAGCGGGCTAAGTCCACTTGTTGATTTCTTTACATGGTTTGGTTTTTCTTTGATCATACGTAGAACGTACCTACTTGTTAAGAAGAAGTGAGTTCCAAATCTGAAAGATTTTTGTCGATTCGACCTTAGATTTATTTAAAAAAAAAAATAAAGCCGATTAAATTGCTGAGAAATATTTTCAGTAAAAAATATTTTCTACAAGTTTATACAACACTATTATTTTTTGGAAACGAAAACACGATTTGAAAATAATGGACTCGACAGATTTACATTTTAAAGTTTTCGTAAATTTAAAAATAAAGAACACATTTGGAGATCTGTTGTCGATGGAAATAATCAATTCCATTTAGTTTTGTTCAAAGATTTATTTTTATTTATTTTATTATGAGCCTGTAGTGTCCCACTGCAGGGCAAAGGCCTCTCTACCCCCCTTCGTCTCGCCACCTACGATGGGGTCTGCCGGGTAATCTTTTTCCGTTGGTGGGTGTCCAAAAAGTTGTTGATTTGGCCCAAAGTTCTTCCGGCATATGGCAGACATGGCCGGCCCAATTTCACTTCAGTGTGGCAGCTTTTTGGGTGACATCGACCACTTGGATGTTGGAATGTATTTCGGTATTCCGAATTCGTTCTAATAAACAACTGATTTAGCAAAATTCGGCAAATTTCGTGCCATCTCGTATCTCAATTATTTCAGGGACCAACCCTCAGGAACGAGTAGCAGTAACCAAACGTTTTTAAGCACCTTTAAAACTCAAGTACCAATTTGCCTAATTAAATGCTATAGGTATATTTACCTATAAATTATATTATCCTACTTAATACTAATATTATAAATGTGAAAGTTTGTGTGTGTGTGTGTGTTACTCCTTCAAGCAAAAACTGCTGGACCGATTGCGATGTGACTCGGTATATGGGTAGCTGGAGACCTGTATTAAGACATAGGCTACTTTTTATCCCGATATTCCTACGGGATCGAGACTTACGCGGGTGAAACCGCGGGTCACAGCTAGTTTTCTTATAAGTCGAAATACCTCATTAATCCTGTTTTCCGTCCCGAACATTTAAATTCATTTTGTTCGTTATCCTCATCGTTTAGAGAGTTAATTTCGTATTTAGCCTTGTCAAAATTCACGTACAAAATCATAATAGTTTTTGCAATACATCAATCATTGTATTTGGTAGAGGTATCCCCAGTTTATTTTTAGCCGGCCTCGAATATATCTGATTACTATTCCGTGGCACTTTCGCTATTGTCACCAAAAAGGGTAAGTGCGATGCGTGATTATTTTGTGAAATTGAGAAATTTTAATATTGTTTTAAATTCGTGTTTGATCCTTTAAAATCGTGATATGATTTCGATTATGAATCTTGTTTTGTTTTTATGTTTTTCATTATTATTATTTAGAATATTTTATTATGTATATTCCTCCTTATATTCCTATCACGTTATGTACAACCCACCCATCCCCTTCTTTAATTTTTGTCCATCCAAAGGTTGCCTGGAAGAAATCGCTTGTTAGGTTTAATACTGTTTTTGTAACAGGAGTTTATGTTAGAATTAAGGTTTAATGTAGTACAATAAAGAATTTATCTTTCTATCTTATCGACCATGGAAGTTTGATATTTCCCAAGAAATACTCAGGTGGAAACGGTAAGCCGTTTAAAAAAAAATCTGTAAGTAGAGTTCTGATAAACTTAGATGGACAATGGTGAATCGCAGTAAAAAATCTTTAAAAATTCTCACAGAATTTTGATTTTTAACTTTTATACGTATTTAAATTACTTAGCTATGATTTTCATTTAAAAAAATTCGTAATTTGCAAACTAATTTTACAAAGATCGCTCAAACAATTTGTTATGCTTAAAGGTAATTTTCGTGGCGTCCATGTCGGACTAATTAAATGATGGATGCCAAAATAAATAAGTTATACTTCTAAAAATATTCAAGTAATTTGAATAATTTCATAAATTGTTATAAACTTCTTTTGGTGGAAAGTGGAAATTCTTGAGAGCCAATTCAATAAGAGACAAAGTAAGGGAGGATTTGTTCATCTTACAATATAATCGTGATAAGACCATCGGAATGCTGGGCCCTGAAGAAAGAAGATTATGTTTACAAATTGGAGGCCTTTAAGTTGCGAGTGAATAGGTTCTTCTAGGAATGCGTGCTACATCTTAGGCTGCATCGTCACCTACAGGTAGGTGTGATAGTAAAAAAAAAATTGCATCCAGCGGAAATGAGAATGTTGAGAAGGATGTGTGGAGTAACGAGGATGGTAAAATCAAAGTCATTTTTTTATTCCTTTGGATGCTAAATACATTTTGTACATAGATCACACAGAAACATCTTAAAAACTAAGTAAAGATGTGTGCCTTCGGAACGCGCCCACCAATGAGAAGAAGGCACAAGAAACTCATGGGGTTTTTTTCATGTGATCACGCTCACAAAGGCCAATATTACAAAATATATTTGAAAGTAAATGGAGCAACTAAAGTCGCGTCCATGGGTTGTTATCATTAAGGTAAGACGAAGTATCATAGTACGCCTTACTGTACAATTTGTGCTTTATAAAAGCTTTGATCCTGTTAATAGACATGTCATATACACCTTTAGGTAATTTATTATAATAGAGCACACATGTATTATTAAACGACCTGTTTATTTTAGTAAGGAACGATTATATTAGAGGAAGCCTAAAAGTAGCACAGTTACTGAAAAAGTAAAAGGGAACCGTTTGAGTTGGTATGGATATGTGACGAGGAGACGCATGTAACTAGAAGAGTGATGAATATGAATGTAGAGGGATGGAGAGGAAGAGGACGACCTAATTAAATATGGATGAACTGCTTGAGATAAGATATGAGATGGCTAATAGAGAAGAATGGAAGAAGGAGACATACTGCGCCGACCCTAAGTAAATTTGGGATAAAAGCAGATAGAACAAGAAGACAATTACTTACTACTTTAACACGAATTTTCTTACGTTCTTAAGTAAAAGATATGTAAAATTAGCAGCTTCTATTGACTCTACAAAAATAAGTGGCGTTTAATTAAGTCAGTGATTGCTGTTGATAATTAATTTCGCATTAGCCAGCTTCGGTTTATTATGATTTAAATTGCAAATGAAATTCAAGTTTATACGCGATATCGAACCCCGGTCTGCGTAAAGTTTTACGGTAGCTTATATACCCAAGTTAAAATTGATTCAAATCTATACATATAAAATTCTTTGTCCTGAATGACTGACTGACGGATCAACGCACAGCCTAAACCGCTGATCGTAGAGACCTGAAACTTGGAGGGTGTGTTCTTTGTATGATGTAGGCATCCGATAAGAAAGGATTTTCCGGAAAAGAAGTGAAAAAGGGTAATTTGTATGGGACAATCTGTATACTTCGTCCAATTTCGACTTTTACGGCGACGAAGTCTCGGGCAAAAATGCTAGTCATCTACAAATATCAAATTCTAAGTTCCGACTGACTGACAGACATATTAATGCACAGACACACCTTAGATACATGTAAGTAGTGTGTGTTTGTTTGTTTTTTATCACAGTTGCTCATAAAGTGGATCTTATTCAACGGCTTTTAGGCTCATAATCCAACATATTATGCACGCGTGCATTTTACATTGCCAACTAGTGCTATAAAGTTATCCCGATAAGTTAAATACGTATCCTACTGCTAATTACGTGTTAGGTAGGTGAAACATTCTTAATTTTTTTTTTCTTTTTTTTTTTCTTTTATTATGGCTTCGCACGTGTGCATTTAGCCAGTGTCAAGTTATATTTTGCATCAAATTATGACCCGATTTTTCATAAATCGGGCCTAAAGTGTTTCAATACAGTCAAAGTCGTCATAGTCCGTCAAGTCAGGGGCTATAGTAAAGCGGTGGCAAGTTTACCATAACCTTAATAGGAGATTTGGAGGCAACGAGAAAACTGGATGTTTGACACTGATTTTTACTTTCACTACACTTGTGCACTTTCACTAAATTTACTAAAGAACTAAATTGAATAACATTCCACCAGAATTATACAATTCAACTCGGGTTACATCTAAGTTTCATGAAAATAAAACTGCAGCACGACATGTTGTTAACTCGTTCCCGCCAAAAACCCCAACATTCTTAATTTATCTGGGTTATACTGTTTTGATGTATAAAAAGGTAGGTACTAAAGAGTTTTTTAGCTAGCAAAAATGGTAAAGTCGGTTTACGAACGAAAATTTTGATTTATGAGTTATGTTTGAGTTATGTTTATTTTTTGTTTTTTCTTTACTTAAATATATTGTTTTTCCGTACCATTCTATTTTGTCCTTAACCCCCGGGGCAAAAAACAAATAGAAAAAACCCTAAAAAATATTGTAATTATATTTTGTTAGTTAATATTTTGTTTTCTTTTCAAGTCTTTTCTTTGATGTACTATTTCCTCCTGCACGTAAAAACTCCTGAAACGTTTACAATCAAACTCGGTTTGTAGATCGCTGGAGACCTGGATTAACATATAGGCTACTTTTTATCCCGATATTCTCATGGGATCGGGACTTAAGCGGTAGAAACCGCGGGAAGCAGCTAGACTACACTAATATTATAAATAGGAAATATTTTTTGTTTGTAACGAATAGGCTACGAAATATTTAATAAATGCAACTTTCACTGACTCATTCATTCAATGATGACAACGCACTTACGGGCTGAACCACTGTGCCTACAAACTTGAAGTAATTTAATAAATAAATAAATAAAATATTTTTATTTCAAGCATCTTAACTTAAGGCTCATATTGGTATATGCAACACAAAAACAATATGAATATAAAAACTTGTACAGAAACACTGTCAGGATTCATTATTATTATTATTTTTTATTATTTACAAAAAACCTGTATACACTCAACAAGAATAATCGTCGCGACACCACACTGTTCAATGCGAAACAGAAATGAAAATATCTGGCTTGCTTTCTATAAGAGAGAGAGAGACAGACAGAGAAACATGCGACGCCGCACAGCTTACAATACCTTACTATAGCAAAAAGTGTCGTGACAACTTTTCGTAAGAATTTTTTCCGTCTAGCCCCGTCACAACGCGCGATAAGGAACTTCGTTCCAATATTATAAAAGAAGCAGGAAAATAGATAATATAGCAAGAAGAAATAGACACACAAAAATGTGATCGTAAACAACCGTCCAAGTCCGAGTCGGACACGTGCAGGAAGGGTTCAGTACCATTCAGTATGGGAGCCCGTTTTTAGTTACCTATTTGTTGTTATAGCGGCAACAGAAAAACATAATCTGTGAAAATTTCAACACTTTAGCCATCACAATTCATGAGATACAGCCTGGTGACAGACAGACAGTGAAGTCTTAGTACCCTAGTTTAGTGCGAAAACAGCCCCGTAAAACTAAACTAAACAAGGGTCCCGTTTTTACCTTTTGGATACGAAACCCTAATAAAATACGAATACAATAAGCTAGGCTATTGATTTTTTATTTAGCTAATGGAAGTCGTCTACGATGTATTCCTTATCTTCACGTCTTAATAAAAACGTGTGGACTACCAATTAATAAGGGGCTTGGCTTAACGGTTGGATTGTGATCCAATTCTGGGACATGTTTATTGACATTTCTTTGTATTATAGATTGTTTTTCAAAATTAGGAGTCTATGCTGCTGGTAAAAAAATGTAAACTGAGCAATTTGTTGCACTCTTGAAGCGAAACTCCGAAGATCCTCGTGAGATCATTAAATTTTTATGGGACTACCCTTGAAGTTAACCCTTTTCAATAGCCATACAAAATAAATTCAATCGAAATGAGAACCTCCTTTCTAATTTCTTTAACTCAAACAATTTATATTCATATTATTATTATTTTTTTAACTCCGGACTGCCAAACGCAGTGTTGCGGGTTCGATTCCCACCTCAGACAAGTATTTATGCTTAGATAATTATCTGTGGTCTGGTTGTTTCTATGTATTATAAGTTTATATTTACAAAAGAAAAGTATATAAGTAGTATATCCGAGTGGTATATCAAGTCTAGTTACTTAGCTTGGGGCTAGATGGCGATGTGTAGAACGGCGTGCAATATTTATTTATTTCTGAAAATTAACTACAGTTGAAGACTAAACTTGTGTAAGCGCAGCGCCGGGGAAATAATTATTGTTCTTGGAAAAGCTGGTAGATCTTATTTGCTCTCTGGATGTAACACTCCATTTATCGCTAAGGTCATCTGGGCCAGATTCTACGTAAACCTAAATAAGGTCTGTTTAAATTTTTACGTCGTAAATAAACGTTAAAGTGATAAAAACACGTAAACTTATCTGACAGATACTATCCTGACCATCTGAGCCCTTTTTGGTGGTAAATACGAGCAGGGGCTTAAATCTTGTTACGTATTTGAACAGTCACGAACCTCTGGGTTGTTACTAGAATTACGTTTCAGAATTTATAAATATTTTATTTTATACACAAACAATAAGGTTTCTTTAACCTCCTAAAAATAATGAGCAGAATTTTTAAGAATAGGTGGTACTTTGACGTACCATGACGCGTCATGGTCATATTACCATCACGCCACACAATATAATCTTGACACTTTTTTTGTGAATGCAGGTTTTCCTTCAATTCATTAGACGTTATCACGTCAAAAAAAGTAAAATAAGAATAATTTTTTTTTGGGAAAACTAGTTTATACCTCCACAGACCTTGGGGAATTTTCAAAATGTGTAATAGTACATTACGATATAAGTGTGGTAAATTGATCTTTGCATAGAGGCGGTTTATGACGCGCGAGCGGGAGCGAGCGTGTTAAAGAAGCCAAGATGCAAAGATCAATTCCACACGTATATCGTACGACGTTTTTTATCACAGTTGCGAATAAAAGAAACGACTTGAAAAGAAAACAAAATAATAATTAACAAAATATTTGTGATAAGTCTATGTTTACATTTTTTAAGGCAATATTTTTTTGTTAATTATGCTCCGGAAAGGCCAGGCTAAAGACTTTTAACCTATACAGCCTCGTCTGACATACAATATTTTTTAGGGTTTTTTCTATTTGTTTTTGCGTCGGGGGTTAAGAACAAAATACAATCGTACGGAAAAACAACATTTTTAAGTAAAGAAAAAACAAAAAATAAACAACTCAATTTTTAATCGTTTTCTAAGTCACTTTCACGTAAAATTTTCGTTCGTAAACCGACTTTAGAGGCAACCATTTTTGCTAGCTAAAAAACTCTTTGGTACCTACCTTTTTTATACATCAAAACAGTATGTAATTACCAGTAAATAACTTTACAGCACTAGGTTGGCAATGTAAAACGCACGCGTGCATAATATGTTGAATTATGAGCCTAAAAGCCGTTGAATAAGATCCACTTTATGAGCAACTGTGATAAATATCTTTATTTACCTACTTCAAACTCAATCGAACCACAATATAATTTCAACAAAAACTTTTTCAAATCAACAAAACTAGAAAGTTATAAAATGGATTATTGGCAGTAAGGTCAGACTAAAAGGTCGAAAGTAAAAATAAAAAATATTTTGTGTCGTAAAATTTGCTCGTTAGAGCAGTTGTTAGTGGTCAAATAACTTAGAACACTTCTGTTTTATAAGGGTTGGCGCTGATCGTCTTTTTATCCTAGAGATCAGTTTCAAATGATAGGTAACGAGTAGGCTCCGAAACTACTAGACCCATTTTAAAGAAATTTTTTCACTTTCCATCGTGTGAGATAGTGGTCAAACGCTGACCTATCTATACAATATTTTGAGTACAAAAATATTTTTTGTTTTTTTTTTGTTTGTAATGAGTAGGCTCCGAAACTATTAGACCGATTTTGGTGAACGCTCCGCGGTTTCACCCACGTGACTCCCGATCCAATGAGAATATCGAAATATACAATAGCCTTCCTCGACAAATGGACTATCCATCACAAATTCTTCAATTCGAAGCAGTAGTTCCTGAGATTAGCAGTTCAAACAAACTCTTCAGCTTTATATATTAGTATAGGTAGTTTTTCAGAATATTGACTAGGTGTGGTGCTGGGAACAAGTTTTTATCCCCAGGCCAGGATACCACTGATATCAATCATTTTCCTTTCTACTATGCTACGCAAATGGCAATCAACAAGGTGCAAGGCCAGACTTGCGCACCGCAGGCTTAGATCTCACCAAGCTGCTTCAGTCACAGTCAGCTGTACCTATTTGGCTCTGTCAAGTGTGAGTAACGCAGCTAACATGTTCGTATATTGTTCCAACGACGACGGGGCGTCACCCACAATGTTGTGTACAAGAAAGCTTTGTAATATAAGGACACGCGTATTAAGTAAGGTAGGCAATCGCAAACGTTCTAAATAAAACAAAACCACCACGCGAACGAAGTCGCGGGCAACAGATAGTATATTCGTTTTTTTTTTTTAATTTTATTTACCTGGCGGTCAAAAGGGGTACCAACTCAAGGTGCGTATCGACCATTGACAACCCTCCCACGTATAGATAAGTAGGTGCAGGTATTTATTGTTATCCATTGAACAGCAGCGATATGTCATAACATACGAGATAGACGTCGTAAATATACTAAGGCTGCCAATTATTTTCTTGATGTCTTTTAGGTACCTACTTAGTGAGAGACGTTCAACCCTGAAAACCCCTATCCCTTTCACACGCGCGCGCCGTGCGATGACTCTATCCCTTTCCCCCGGGCGCCTCGAAATGACAGTTTTAACTGTTTTATGTAATTAAAAGAATAACATCTATTTTAGTGAAAAACTATCTGTACTACCTTATGAGATTTGACGGAGATATTATGAAAATAAAAATATTGTACCTGTTTTTTCTTTACAATTACGGTAAAATTGAATAAATGACAATCTTTTACGATTTTTACGAGTCTCTGAGCGACCCCATCTCCGAGCGACCCGTCTCCGAGGTTCACACTTTCAAAATTTTCGCCAAATGACGATTAAGTATAAAAATACTAAGCTATTGCATAGCTTTTATCGCGGGCTTTGAGCGCGGCGACCAAATCAAGAAATTCCGAAACGAAAATAAAACCTAACACCCCCCCTCTCCGCCTGCCATGTAACTCGGCCGATGTATGTCTAAGGTACGAGTGCGTGTACGAAGCTCGCACGATGGAATAGCTTTACCGCGGCAGTCCCCGAGTGCAACACGTTTTTTTTAAGTGTTTTAATTTTACACAATCAAACAAGACTATGCTATTCACATCATCCATTTAAATAAATTTTATGGTCCCAGTCTACCACCAAAAATGTTACTGTAATCTAGTCCCTGGGCTGAGTTTGGCCCAGGACCAGTATGCACCAAATAAATAAAACCAAGTATAAGATTAAATAATTATTTCAGAAATAAGATGCTTACCAAAAGTTATCTAATCTGTAGCGACCGTAATTTCCTAACTAATTAATTACTTTGTCAAAATCTACGAAAGGCATTCAAGTTTAATTTATTAATCTCAAGTAGATCTTGTCTTACACGATTTATTCACGAAGATTTTGATTTCAATTATCAGTGAAGCTAAACTGTTTTGCCTCGGTTATATGATTTTGGATTTCACATTTTGCAAAGTCATCAATTAAGTACAAAATATATTTTTTCCACAAAGAAAAAGGGGTTTTCTAGAAATAATCATCTTCTGAAAGACGCTAGATAATAATTACTTGGTTTTAGTAAATGTTCTTGAAAATAATAGGTAGTAAATATTCTTAACTAGCTGCGCCCCGCGGTTTCACCAGCGTAAGTCCCGATCCCGTGGGCATATTGGGATAAAAAGTATCTTATGTCCGTCTCCTGGCTCTAAGCTACCTCCCTACCAATTTTCACCCAAATCTGTTCTGCCGTTCTTGAGTTATAAGTGGTGTAACTAACACGACTTTCTTTTATATATATATAGATTTAAGAATATTCCATTCGGACAACACACGACTTCTCATATACTTTTTATTTTTATTGTCTGTTTTTTGTAATTTCTTTTATTTGTAACTATCTCTTACTGTTTCTTATTTGTATCTATACTATGTCGTGTGTTAGTTCGAATAAATTATATTCTATTCTATTCTAATATTAAAAATACTGCTAACATTTTCAAAAACATTCGCTAAAACCAAGTATTTATTTATTTATTATTAAAACTAAATTACAGCATCCTTACAGCTAACCAACGCGATGAAGTAACCAACAAATATATAAAAAAATCTATGTACCTATATAACATTGTTTCTAAGTACTTATAAGCCACTTCTGTGAATTTCGGCAAGCTATCATAAAATATCAATGCTACAAAATTGATAGCTAGAATAGCACAAACCATGGGAGTGCGTTTTAGCAACTTGGTACGAGCTGCAGGGACGTGGAGCAGCTGAGGTGGTCGTGGAATTATTATTCTCTATCTATAGCGTCTATAAAATCTATAATATAAAAATGAAACGCAAAATGTGTTGGTAAGCGCATAATTCAACAACGCCTGGACCAATTTGGCCAATTTTTTTTTTGGTCTGTTTGTTATTATCAGGAGAAGGTTCTTATGAAATAAAAAATTAAGAAAGTTGCGTAGAAAATGATTACGCAGTTGAAACCGCGGGGCGCAGCTAGTAAATAAATAAATATTACAGGACATTCCACACATCGCCATCTAGCCCCAAGTTAAGTAACTAGACTTGTGTTATGGGTGCTAGACAACGGATATACTACTTATATACATACTTTTCTTTTGTAAATATATACTTATAATACATAGAAACAACCAGACCACAGACAAATATCTAAGCATAAATACTTGTCTGAGGCGGGAATCGAACCCGCAGCCCTGTATTTGGCAGTCCGGCGTGGTAAACATTGTGCCACCTGGGTCGTCAAATCAATCAAGGAGAGGTTTATTAGAACTTTTTTCTTTGCATGCTTTGCTTAGACCTATATAACTAGTGTTGCCCAAATTCAGTCTTGGTCTTGCAGTCTTGGTCTTGTTCTTGCGTTTTTGCAAGACCAAGACCAAGAACAAGACCGCGTATTTTTAGCAAGACCAAGACCAAGACTGACCGTGCAAGACTTGAGCAAGAACAAGACATAGCCTGCAAGACTCTTGCGTCTTGCAGCTAGGACTTAGCGCTATTTCACGGAGTAGTTAGGTGTAACAGTTCGGTGTATAGGTAGGTAGGTACGCTTAGGAATTCTATGAGACGCAAAAAACTATATCAAAGAATATGAAAAACTGGACCTATGCGCATTACGACTAATACCATAAACATAGCGAATAAAAAATATCTATTAAAATCAAACTGAGTGCATGCATAGTTATGTTTTAACCATCGGCACTTTGATAATGCGGCATCAAAGGTTTTGTACTTACTTCTCAAAGAAATTTGCCGCTTTTCGGAAGTACATGGTTATGATACACGCGCCGGCGGCTTCTTTTGAAATCTAAAACAATCGTTGCCGCCGCGCCGAAATCATAACATTTGACACTATTCATGCAAAATAATTTCGAATTTTAAGAGTACCTACAGGTGTTCCAAAGAATAAATAAGTTTCAGAGTGCTTTGAATGAAAATGAATACATTATACTGATCACGCAAGTAGTATTATGATTAGGATAAAATGGTAAGGATAGGTAGTAGATGTCATAATAATTCATTCTAGTAAGTAATTATAATATTGATTACTTATATGGTTTTAAACTAATTACTTAGGTACTATTATTGTACATTTAGTCATTATATTTCTTAAGTTTTTACAAGAAAAAATAGCAAAACGTTTTTCTAAGATTTAAAGTAAACTTTAATAAATAGTAATAGACTGATAGGTAATTGCAAGACTTGCAAGACTCTTGCTGCAAGACCAAGACCAAGACCAAGACTGGGAGCGCAAGACCAAAACCAAGACCAAGACCAGGTGTATTGGCGCAAGACCAAGACCAAGACTGGCTAAGTCTCGTCTTGTTCTTGCATTTGGGCAACACTATATATAACGCTTATACTCAAGTCATTTTTGCATCAAGTTTTGATATTTCTTCTTGATTTATTTATAATAATTATAATATCATTCATTTCAGATAACAGCCTTATAAATTAGTAGGTACAGACCCATATTAAATAGATACCTTACAGACTAACATACATATAAATAATCTTTTATTACATTTAAGTTAAGTTTTAGGGTTTTCTGAAATCAGAAATCAGCTGAGAAGAACATTTATCGTTTTTTAAAATAGGATTACCTTTATACTAGCTTTTTCAACGTCCCTTCTTTCTTAGCCCTTTTTATAAAACTTCACTGTCTACCTGTCCGTCTGTCTGTCTGTCACCTGGTTGTATCTCATGAACAGTGATACCTATTTTCTTATTTTATTGTCTATCTAAAGCCAATGACAATCCTCAACGAAACTTCGCCTTGAAGTTATTTATTTGCTTCGATGAGAAAACTGTCATCTATACTTATATTATAAAGCTGAAGAGTTTGTTTGTTTGAACGCGCTAATCTCAGGAACTACTGGTTCGAATTGAAAAAATATTTTTGTGTTGGATAGTCCATTTATCGAGGAAGGCTATAGGCTACTTTTTATCCTGATATTCCCACGGGATCGGGAGTTACGCGGGTGAAACTGCGGAGCGCTGCTAGTATTTAATAATTAACGACTGAAGAAAAAAAACCTTGAGTTGAGTTTCGTGTTCACTTCACTTGGGTAGACATAAATTATATAAAATATCAGAGAAATTTTATAAACACGTTTGTTCTCTAGGGTGCTTTGTTTGAGACGTTAAATGCATTTAGCTAGTATTTTCAAATATGTTTAAGTACAACCTCATGCAACCCGCCCTGAAACTTAAATAATATATTATGCTTCTAACTCATAAAAACAAAACAAGAGTACGACACGTAATTTTACAACTTCAATGACGAGCGCACGTAAAAAATAAACTGCATACTTTTCTTTTTACAGGGTTATTGGTAATTATACTAGCAAGCCATTGAGGGCTACTTTTATGCACCGTAACAAACAACTTTTGTTCTACGACTTTTGGAAATTCAATAAAAAAATATAAAAATTTCGAGGTTGTGTAAATTCCAAAAATAGCTGATTTTTTAAAATAAAGGCCATTCAGACTAAGCAATGTAGATAAAACTTAAATAAAAAAAATAATAACAAAAAACATAGGTAAAATCGAATTGAGAACCTTCTCCTTTTTTAAAGTCGGTTAAAAATAAGTTTTAAGGTTAATATTAAAATTTAAAGGTTAATGACCTCTTCGTGTATGGAACAGCTGATGTTCAGGTAAACATAACCTGAAATTTTTCAGAAAAATTTTCGAATTTCCAAGAGTCTTAGAACAAAAGTTGTTTGTTTAGATACACAGAAGTAGCCCTCAATGGCTAGCTAGTATAATTACCAATAACCCTGTATATGGCATTAGTATTATACCTACTTATAGGTATCTCAAACAAAATCATTAAACTCTGTAAAATGGTTTGTCTATGCCTAACCATGATATAGTAGACAATCATAGAGAACGTGATAAGGATGTTAATGAACCGTGTCCAAAAATGATTTGAATACTCGGCCTAAGAAAAATAATAGTCGTCTTAGCCCTTTTAAACAACTTCGCAAAGATCTACAAATGAAATGAACACGAATTTCAAGTAATATCTAACATTTTCTCCTTATAGAATCATCTTTAACTTATATTTAAAAAAAATTAAGATTCTTTGTATGTACTAAAAAATACACGGGATATAGGCGGGGAGGGGGAGAGTAGTCTTAAACCTCACCATGTATCACCAAGGGGGAAGGGGGATTAAAAAACATCACGTGATTAATGGACGGCCCCTAAGTAGTAGATCCGTTATCTAGCACCCATAACATAAGTCTAGTTACTTAGCTTGGGGCTAGGTGGCGATGTGTGGAATGTCCTGTAATTTTTATTTATTTATTATTTACTAGCTGTGCCCCGCGGTTTCACCCGCGTAAGTACCGATCCCGTGGGAATATCGGGATAAAAAGTAGCCTATATGTTAATCCAGTTCTCCAGCTATCTAGATACCGAGTTTCATCGCAATCGGTCTAGTAGTTTTTGCGTGAAGGAGTAACAAACACACACACTCACACACACACGCACAAACTTTCACATTTATAATATTAGTAGGATAGTAGGATACCAAAAGTATACGAAATGCGATTTGAATGGATCCCTGTCGCAATTTGGAAGCTTCTCGTTTCAATATAGTCGATGTGAGATATTAGTGGCATCAGTCATCAAGCCGTTCGAGTCAATATTGACAATGGCACCGCTTTGAAGTATGGACAAACAAACATCCGATCGTGCCAACGCAGTTTTATCATTTCACACTTATTTTGTAAGTCGTTGACCGAGATTTATGAAAAGTTGCAAGGTAATTGAGGGCGTGGTTGGTAAACAAAGTTTTTAGTTAAATTATGATTATGAATCGAATATCGGACATCCATTATTTTGTACAAAATGTTTCTCTCAAAGTTCTCTCAAAGCCAAAAATTTTTTTGGAGGGAATGACGAGTCTTTCTTTTTTACCATACCTGGCCAATTATTTATTATTTTGTACAAAATGTTTCTCTCAAAGTTCTCTCAAAGCCAAAAATTTTATGGTGGGAATGACGAGTCTTTCTTTTTTACCATACCATTTACCATACCTGGCTAATTATTTTTGCAATCGAAATTATATTGCAATGTAATTTACGAGAATTGGCCGGACGACTAAGTTGGTACAATGGTCACCATGCCAGACTGCCTAACACAAGTTTGCGGGTTCGTATCCCGCCTCAGACAAGTATTTATGCTTAGATATTTGTCTGTGCTCTGGTTATTTCTATGTATAATAAGCATACATTTACAAAAGAAAAGTATATAAATAGTATTTTCGTTGTCTAGCACCCATAACACAAGTCTAGTTTCTTAGCTTGGGGCTAGATGGCGATGTGTGGAATATCCTGCAATATTTATTTATTTATTCTAATACAGTTCTTGTTCTTTCTTGCAACCAATATCGATTGTGTCGTGACTTTCTCCGATAATACTGAACTTTATCGAGTCCGTTAAGGGTCCTGTCGGAAGACCAGTGGCTGTATCAACTCAGTGTTGTTGCAGCTATTTTTTTACTGAGGCAGAGCCCTTTTAGAGGCACACGGCTCCCATACGGCTCCTTAGACCCTATTTTTATTTAAATACTTTTTTGGGATTTTTTTTCTTTTCTTTCTACTGTTTTCTCTGAATTTTCTGTCATTCTATCTTAGACTTTTTGTACCTTGTATTCTTTAATTTCATGTCTTTATATCTTATTCTTTTGTTTCTTATTTTTATACGTCAGTGTTCTAATGTTTTGTTTTGTCAACAACTCTCAACTGTTCATGTAGTATTTAAATCTCTTTGAACTGTTCTAAACATGTTATGTCATGTGTTTGGCCAAGTAAATGATTTTCTATTCTATTCTATTCACTAGGTGCACTCCGTGGTTTTACCGCGGATGTCCATTTCATGTCTGAAGTCAAAGTCAAAATTCTTTATTCCTTTCCTAGGTACAAGATCACATGGACACGTCTTAAAAACTAAGTTAGAAACGCGTCCACCAATGAGAAGAAGGCACAAGAAACTCATGGGGTTGAGTATCGGAATAAAAGCCTGTTATATGTCAATCCAGGATTCTAGTTATCTAAATACCAAGTTTCATCGCAATCGATCGGGTCATAATCGCGTATTTTTATTTTTCTCGGTCTCTTCGCATCCGTAACTATTGTAAGTCGAAACGCCGAGGTAAGAGAAATAAAAATAAAAATTCGTGATTAAGACCTAGGAAAATAATTACTATGAAATACAAATCGTGTGAGTTTAAAAAAAATATGGACAAATACAGTTTACCTTCAAAGCCTTGACGATTCACAGAAGGCACAATCGTAATACAATGGAGTTTTTTATTATAAGTTGGTTCTAAGAAACCCTAATAAAAGGTCAAAGTCAATAGTGACGACCCAGTTGGCACAATGGTCACCATGCCGGACTGCCAAACACAGGGTTGCGGGTTCGATTCCCGCCTCCGACAAGTATTTATGCTTAGATATTTGTACCTATATCTAATTACCTATATCTAATTACAAAATAAGAATTTAACAAAAAAAACCATTCAAATGTCTTACTGTAAACAAAATTTAAACAGGCACAAACAAAAAAGAAAGCTAAGTAACTAAACTTGTGTTATGGGTGCTAGACAACGTACTTTTCTTTTGTAAATACATACTTATAATACATAGAAACAACCAGACCACAGACAAATATCTAAGCATAAATACTTGTCTGAGGCGGGAATCGAACCCGCAACCCTGTGTTTGGCAGTCCGGTATGGTGACCATTTTGCCAACAGGGTCGTCGCGCGAATACGAACGCGCGATCGAATCGCGTCATTCGCCGTCTCCATTGCGCGGACTTCATAAAGCGCGTTCTATTAAGACGACGCGGACGTATTTATCACTATTTCTATTTCATATTTTTTTGACGACTCAGTTGGCACAATGGTTACCACGCCGGACTGCCAAACACAGGGTTGCGGGTTCGATTCCCGCCTCAGACAAGTATTTATGCTTAGATATTTGTCTGTGGTCTGGTTGTTTCTATGTATTATAAGTATATATTTACAAAAAGAAAAATATGTATGTAGTATATCCGTTGCCTAGCACCCATAACACAAGTCTAGTTACTTAACTTGGGGCTAGATGGCGATGTGCGGAATGTCCTGTAATATTTATTTTATTTATTCATATCAAATAGCATGTTTATTGTACTAAGTACCTATATCAAGAAGATTTTTACAAACACAAAAAAGCAACATCCTAATCCTACCTCTGTTGGGATTCGTTTGTTAGGATTAGCAAGCGTATAGTAAAAGCCCAATCTTTGTGACGTAGGTATCAACAATTGGGATTATCTTCTTCACTTCGCTTCGGAAATATAATATAGCAAATTCAGAACTAATAAATCGTATTTTTTCTTTGAAGAAGAGTATTTTCTAATGTTTTCGCGACTTGAACTCATAATTATAATTAATTATAATAATAATTATATTTGAACGGAACGCACTTATATTTTTGTTTTAAACCTGACGTTTCTGGAACTTTGCAGATCCCAAGGTCACGGTCACAGGCAGACTGAGATGACATTCGTCTTTTTTATCTCTCTATTAATTATGGCTTCGCACGGCTTGTCCATTTAGCCAGTGTCAAGTTATGACATTCGTCTTTTTTTTTTCTTTTATTATGGCTTCGCACGTGTGCATTTAGCCAGTGTCAAGTTATATTTTGCATCAAATTATGACCCAATTTTTCATAAATCGGGCCTAAAGTGTTTCAATATAGTCAAAGTCGTCATAGTCCGTCAAGTCAGGGGTTATAGTAAAGCGGTGGCAAGTTTACCATAACCTTAATAGGAGATTTGGAGGCAACGTGAAAACTGCATGTTTGACACTGATTTTTACTTTCACTACACTTGTGCACTTTCACAGAACTAAATTGAATAACATTCCACCAGAATTATACAATTCAACTCGGGTTACATCTAAGTTTCATGAAAATAAAACTGCAGCACGACATGTTGTTAACTCGTTCCCGCCAAAACTGTACATTCGTCTTACAAAAAATATTATATGAAATGCTGTCAAACTAGCGTATACCTAAAATTAAAAAAAGTTTTATCTAACTCAGAATATAGGCGAATGTATCTGTTAAATATAATTATAATTTTGAAAAAGAGTTCCAATTTTGACGCAGAAAATATGGCTTGACTTTACTTAATCCCATCTGTACCTGATTTAAAATTACCTTAAAAAAACATCCCAACTCTATACGATTTCATTATTGCATTGCACAATAAAGCCAGATATTGTATGTGAGAGAATGAAAATAACATCTCAGTGCACCGACTGAAAATTAAAGCTCAATTCTCAGAATTCTCACGTAAGATTATGAAATATTGTTACGTTCTGTTGAAATTAATAAGTACATATCTACTATTATTTAAAACTTTACCGCTAAAAATTCTATTTCGTATTACTTTAATAATATTTTTAAACTACTAGGTTTCGATAGGTAGCCAATTAGTAGTGTGGCAAAAATGTGTTTTCGTGAGCCCCTCCGTGCTTCGGAAGGCACACTAAGCCGTACCGGTTGCTACCTCTAGTAGCGCATAAATACTTGTCTGAGGCGGGAATCGAACCCACAACCCTGGGTTGTTGTGTCAACTGGGTGTCCATGTCCATTGTCTGTTCATTGGTTAGAGCTGTGTGTTGATATTATTATAAACTAGCTATTGCCCGCGACTTCGTCCGCGTAGAAATAGTAGATTTTGCGACTATAATTTGAGATTTAAACTATCCTATCTCTCAAGTTGGATCGAACTGCACATGGTGTGCGAATTTTATTATAATCGGTTAAGTGGTTTAGGAGTCCATTGAGGACAAACATTGTGACACGAGATTTATATATATTAAGATTTTAGTTAATAGGAACTTTAGATAATTATACAAAGTTCTTATCTAGCTAGAGTTTATTCACAAAATATTTCCCTCAGCAGTTGTGAGAGCTTCGTGATAAATTGACAAAAAGTTCCTTCTTTTGTTCGATCGGTGAATCGTGTGGAAAGTGATTTAAAACCACTGCAGAGCTGAATCCGCGGGATTTCTTTTACAAAATGTTCTCTATTTCATTTACACTTTTATTAAACCCATTGTCTTGTAAACAGTTATTAGGAACGTAAACAGTGGCTCGTAAAGACAGTAAGCAGTGGCTTCATTAAGGAATAAATTGGATAGCCTTATCTATGTTTTAATTAAAATTTGACGATGCCTTCGCGTTTTATTGATATTTGAATATGAAAGTCGTTTGAGGATTGTTTTCAACTCGCCTAATTGTTTGTTCCTGTTGTTTGCGAATTGAGAAGACACGAAGTCGTGAGATTAATTATTTTGTTGTTTATTTGTTTGCACATTAAATTATATTTACTTAAACCCTTCAATAGATTCTTCTTCCTAGTTTGGCTGGCATTAATACTGATCTTTTAGGCTTTTTCAAGTTAAAAGGGTGCGATTTTGCTTTCATTAATAGATAATGCCCATAAATCAATGTTAAATAAATATTGCAGGACATTCCACACATCGCCATCTAGCCCCAAGCTAAGTAACTAAACTTGTGTTATGGGTGCTAGACAACGGATATACTACTTGTGTGGTACATAATATACCATATGTTATTGGCCTTTATATTCTAGATGATTTAAACTATGTAGGTAATCGATAATACGTTTATTTTACATAAATAGGAATACATTATTATGAATAGAAAAATACATACATATTTAACATTATAAACACAAATAAATGTAGTGACCAGTTAGTCAAATAATCCGCCTCTTACCATACCCGGCGTAAAGGTTCCCATAATGCTAGAAGCATTGCCACGCTGAATGGCAAATGAAGGTAATTAATTCATTATAAATTAGGCTTGTATTTCCTCTATTTTACCTGACTTCAAAAAAAGGAGAAGGTTTTCTATTCGTCACGTGTTATGTATATATGTTATATGTATGTTTGGCGAAAACTCGAAGATGGCGCTAGTTTTTTATGGTCACTTGACAGTTGTACAATGTACAGTTACTTAATTTTTAAAATAATAAAACATGTAAGCCAAACAAACTGAGCTACTTTTTTCCGTTTTATATGTACTTAATATTCTTGTATGTCATTTATTTGCACATACTTTGGTACATAGACTTATTGATTTTTTTGTTATGTTATTGTTCTTTTTTTATTTTTTGTACTGTATATTTTTTTAACTATTTTTGTTTACCTACAACTCACTGGTGTACGGACAAACTAGGAAGAGTTTTTTAAGATAAAGTTTTTTTTGTATTAGAATAAAAATAAAAAGCGATTATCATCAAAAACATAATATTCTGATGCAAAGGAATGAAAACAGAATGAAAATTCCATCGAAAAATATCATTGACATGTTCCTTTTGAAATGAATTCGTTATTTCCATAGCAAAATGTTAGCAATATTAATTAGTCTATATCTATACATATAATAAATCTGTAGACATCAAAAAATCTGTAATTGTAAGATATCCAGAAAAAAAATACACAGGTCGCCTTAAAATCGTTAGCTGAACACGATAGGGTAGTTTTTAGAATTTTCGTCTGTTTGTCTGTCTGTTTGTTTGTTTGTTTGTTTGAACCAGGTAATCTCATAAACTACAGAACAGATTTTAACAAGGTCCACACAAATTTGTTCAGAATATACCAGAATAACATTTAGGCTATGTTTTTATTTAACTTTAATACAATAATTAAGATATTTGATAAAAAAAAACATTTAAAAAATGTGAAATCGAAATATTTTTCCGTGGTAAAACGTAATCGAACGTCAGAAGGGAACAGTACCCTTACCACGGGTTTTTTACGTATTCGATTAAACATACTATATTGAGTATTTACTATGAAACTTCCTAAAAATAAACTTACTAGGTCCACCCGTCTCTGAGAATATCGGTAGTGACACACCGACAGACAAACGGACAAAAGAGTGATTCTACTAACTATACCAATAAAATTCATCGATGAATATTACAATGAACTCTAGAATTTTATTAAATTCCAACGTTCATTGGTGGAAAAAATACGGGTTTTTCTACTGGGTAGAAGTCAAAGTCAAAACTCGTTATTCCTTTGGATACTTAATACCTAGGTACAAGATCACATGGACACGTCTTAAAACTAAGTTAGGATGTGTGCCTTCGGAACGCGCCCACCAATGAGAAGAAGGCACAAGAAACTCATGGGGTTTTTTTTTTCATGTGATCACGTTCACAAAGGTCAATATCCTATCCTACTATCCTACTAATATTACTTTGGCTTTGGCTTACAAAAGGTTGCCTGGAAGAGATCGCTTTGAGCGATAAGGCCGCCCTATGTAACACTTAGACTTAAGCTTTGTTTTTATTTAATGTTACTTGAAATTCGTGTTTACAATAAAGAATTTATCTATCTATCTATCTAATATTATAAATGTGAAAGTTTGTGTGTGTGTGTGTGTGTATGTTTGTTACTCCTTCACGCTAAAACTACTGAACCAATTGCAATGAAATTCGGTATGTAGATAGCTGGAGGCCTGGATTAACATATAGGCTACTTTTTATCCCGATATTCCCACGGGACCGGGATTTACCGCGGGGTGTAGCTAGTTACAAATATTTAAAAGTATTATTTTTGAAAGTTGAAAGATACTTAACTATATCCATTCATGCATGGTCGGTCGGACTTTGAGTTAATATTGGATGATAATTCGACGTTTCCATTCGACCGACACTTGAATCAAATTGTTTTGGATAAGGGAGGACGAGGGATGTTTTTAGTTACAATAGATTTTTGGAATATGGAGGAATATTTTTTGAAATATTTTAAATAAGAGATTGCGTCATATTATTAGTGAATAACTAAAGATTTATTTAAGGTATGGCATAGTTTTTATCGCGGGCTTTGAGCGCGGCGACCGAACCAAGAAATTCCGTAACGAAAATAAAACGTAACACCCCCCACTCCGCCTACCATGTAGCTCGGCCGAGCGTTCGCTTAACGTGTATGTATATGGTACGACTGTACGAAGCTCGCTCGATGCAATAGATTTGCCGCGGCGGCAGTCCCCGAGTGCCACATGTTTTTTACATACGATAGGTCAGCGTTAGACCACTGACTGCCTACCTGCCTGATGGTAAGTGACGATGCTACCGACGTTTACCTAGAAGATACCTATTCACTCGTGCCTTGAAGACCCCCGAATTGTACTTTCCGTCTACGGAAACAGTTACGAAGTAAACACAATTATTCTTTATACGAATGTGGTTTTGAACACGTCAGGAAAGACAGACGCAGGCAACTGATTCCATTCCCTTGTAGTAAGAATAAGGAATGACGAAGCAAAATAAATAAAGATTTACGATTGTTTATGAACATTTACTAAGCCTTTTTTGTTATAATTTCTTTTATCACTTTCGCACACTTGTCATCTGCTAAAGTGCGAAAGAGAAGGCTTTATGTATATAAATAAGGGGTATCCACTCATTACAAAAAAGAAAATCACTAAGTATACTTGTTTCTATAACTTAGTTTTTTAGAGATTAGTGCCTGAGATAGGTAATTTTTTGTCGTGAAGAATATTTTATTCATATCTCTCACAATATTGAAGTCCCTTTAGATCCTTCCTTACGTGGGTAGCCTATTATAATATTGGAAGCCATTGTCATTTAAAATATAATAAAAAGGTGTTTGTAGGTTACTAGATACGTAGGTAGGATGAGCGGTGTTGGGCGAGCAGTAGACTGCTTAAGAGCCGGGATTCGAACCCACTTTTGGAATGAATCCAAAAGTCATGGGTTCAATTCAAAAAAAGTATGTAAAGTCGGTTTACGGACATATATAATAATACGTCGCTATGGTAACCTATCATGTCAATAATGGAACGTGAGCGATGACGTCACACTTTTTTGTGAGTGCATTCCTATCTAAAAGACGTAATCACGATAAAAATGATGTGCACTATTTGACATTGCTCTTACGGTGATGAAAACCTGCTTATTTGGCTCTCGATGCTCTCGATCTCGACTAGTCCTTTCATCTTGACACTGTCGACTAAGTTGAGAAGGTAGAATAGGTTTTGGACAAGCCTTTTATGCGTGAGGATGGAGTAGCCATCCTCACGCAAAAAAGGCCCAATATACAGAGGTTTAATGGCGGGAAACCAACACGTATACAAGTCAAGTATAAGTATATTAGGTAGATATATTATACTAGCTGCGCCCAGATTTTTCGCCCGCGTAAGTCCCGATCCCGTGGGAATATCGGGATAAAAAGTAGCCTATGTGTTAATCCAGATCTCCAGCTATCTAGATACCGAGTTTCATCGCAATCGGTCCTACACACACAAACTTTCACATTTATAAAATAAGTAGGAATGAGGCCACGTTTATTAAAATTGATTCCCACGCAACCGCTCTGAAAAACCTTTAAATAAACAAATTCTTTGGTTGATATTTTCTGTTTTTTTTTACTGAAAATACTTGAATGTACCGTCAAGAGATAGTTAGTGTAACTTATTGGAGAAGTTAAAAAGGTCACAGCAAAGATACAGACTCCAACAAATAGGTATAATTCGATGTAGGTACCTCTTAGTCAGGGAGCTGCCTATACAATTTGAGGGATTCGTCGCAAGTGGTCCCGTTTTCAACTCGTCCTTCATTCGCATTTAGCCCCATTCAAAACTCGTCCCATCTTCTCTATAATACAAAAAATTATCGCTGAATGTATTGCCATAAGCGCAAATCTCGAAAATAGCCTCTATTATTTTTATGTTGTGTTTGTTATTTGTCAGGAGAAGGTTTTTATGAAAGAAAAAAATAAGAAAATTGCATACAATATTATTACGCGGGTAAAACCTCGGGGCGCAGCTAGTTTCTTAAACCAGCGCTATGCCAGTGAATCAGTGTATCCTAATACCGAGTTTAATCAAAATCGGTCCAGTAGTTTCGGAGCCTATTCGTTAGATACAAAAACAAAAAAATCTTTCCTCTTTATAATATTACTAGCTGTTGCCTGCGACTTCGTACGCGTGGTAGTTTTGTTTAATATACCAAAACATTTCTCTTGAATCGCTCTATCTATTATATCAATATTAATTGGATATCCCACTAAGCCACACATATTATATATTTAAAAGTTTGTGTGTAGGTATGAATATATGTTTGTCCCAAGCTAAGCAACTATGTTTGTTTTATGTGTTGACCAGGTAACGGATAAAATACATAAGTATTTACAATTTTTTATGGTTTATACATGGTGAATTTTTTACATGTTGGGACCGCCTGATTGGCATGAAATATCATAGTTGCAATGCTTATGGTTTTCGAATTTCTTCAAGTCAAAAGTCGGGTTGGTAATATTTAAAATTCAATTTCTATTGGTTTTAAATTGGTTTCCAACAAGGTCATTGAAATCATAATATACGCAGCTCCCTAACTATACCTAGTTAGACCCAGAAATGGTTTCTGAGCCTTATAAAATGGTCGCTTAACTTTCTTTTGTTTTACTTAAGTAATTCGTTCTTTACGGTTTGGCCATTTGTCCTTTTTAAAAGTTGCAACTGCCTATTTCTTTGGATTCTCAGTAGTAATAAACTTAGAGCAAGATAACATAAGATGTACCCTTTTCAAACGAAACCAAGGGCCAGAATAAACAATGTTTCATTTAAAATCTATTAGGGCTCAAGGCGTCCTTTACCTCCTTCAGGTTGCCTTTGTATCTGCCTTGACAATTTGCAAAGATAAATCTACTTCATTACATAATATAAAACAAATTCGCTTCCCGCTGTCTGTCCCTATGTACCTATGCTTAGATCTTTAAAACTACTCAATGGATTTTACTGCGGTTTTTTATAATAGATAGAGCGATTCAAGAGAAATGTTTTGGTATATTAAACAAAACTACCACGCGTACGAAGTCGCGGGCAACAGCTAGTAATATTATAAAGAGGAAAGATTTTTTTGTTTTTGTATCTAACGAATAGGCTCCGTAACTACTGGACCGATTTTGATTAAACTTGGTATTAGGATACACTGATTCACTGGCATAGCGCTGGTTTAAGAAATAGAAAAGGACATAGCATAATTTTGATTCCGAAATCCCGCGGGATCGAGACTTACGAGTGGCGCTGCTAGTAGGTTGTATATACAGAAAATAAGTTTTCTTGAATTAAGAAATAATTCTCTTTAGACGCTAGGGAATAATTTCTTGTTTTTAAGTTTCTCTCTCTCAAGTTTTTTTTCTGTGTAGGTTAAATTTGATATAGAAAAGTCCGTAAACAAAGTCACTCTGAAATGAACAATTTGTTTGATATACCTACAAGTATATCATAAATTGAAGCCGACCCCGGACTGAATGCGTGCGACAAACAAAATATCATCAAACTATGTCGGGTGATACGGGTATCATGTTTACTAACAAACTAATTCAGACACTTTAATTTTAATAACTTTATGTAAATTTAGTTTCTGTCATGAATTTTGTATTAAGGCCCGGTGCTAATAAAGCTACCAAAATCGACCTTTGTTTTAAACAACTCTAACTAATCAAATACTCTTTTTTTGTTATTTGGATATAAATGGATATTGTAGTTTAATAACCATATTTTTGTTTATTGTGGTTGAAAACATGATATGAACAACTTCGTTCGATAAAAAAATGTTAGAAAACAGAGAATTACTATATTTTATTCAAAAATAGTCAACGTTTGTTTCTAAAAATGAATCAAATGATAGGTTTTGACCTCTAGGAACTATATTTGTGGATAATAATGCTAAAATGTTGTGCATATCGATCAAATATAACAGTTAGCACGCAGCACGCTACGTTTTTGAGAGCGGGGGCTAATGGGAGTAATGTGAATACCTACACACGGTACTGGAAGAGCGCCTTAAATATGGCTTTTTGATTTATATGTGTCGAGCCTTTCATTCAACAGCTAGGCTCTTTACACCGCCTTTTAACTAAGAGTCGGAATGATATCCAGCCAGCTGGACATATAATATACCGGGTTATTGGTTACCCCCATGAGTTTCTTGTGCCTTCTTCTCATTGGTGGGCGCGTTCCGAAGGCACACATCATAATTTAGTTTTTAAGACGTGTCCATGTGATCCTTGTACCTAGGTATTAAGCATCCAAAGGAATAAAGAATTTTGACTTTGACTTTGGTAATTATACTAGCAAGCCGTTGAGGGCTACTTCTGTGCACCTAAACAAACAACTTTTGTTCTACGACTTTTGGAAATTCGTAAAAAATATGAAAATTTTGAGGTTCAGTAAATTCAAAAAACAGCAGATTTTTAATACAATGGTCATTCAGACTAAGAACAGTAGATAAAACTTAAAAAATAAGTAATATTTTAGGGTTAACGAGTATCCGTGTATGGAGCAGCTAATTTTCAGGTAACCTAACTTAACCTAACCTCAAAATTTAAAAAAAATATTCGAATCTCCAAAAGTCGTAGAACAAAAAGTTGCCTCAACGTCTTGCTAGTATAATTACCAATTACCCTTTCAAGCCTCTCCCCCCCTTTCAAGCCTTTCGTGATTAAGGCGCTCTTCCAGTACCGTGTGTAGGCCCATACATTACCTTAGCCCCCGCTCTCAAAAACGTAGCGTGCTGCGTGCTAACTGTTATATTTGATCGCTATTTAAAACATTTTAGCATTATTATCCACAAATATAGTTCCTAGAGGTCAAAACCTATCATTTGATTCATTTTAGAAACAAACGTTAACTATTTTTGAATAAAACCCGATAAACGATCTAATAATTCTCTGTTTTCTAACATTTTTTTTATCGAACGAAGTTGTTCATATCATGTTTTCAACCACAATAAACCAAAATATGGTTATAAACTACAATATCCATGTATATCCAAATAACAAAAAAAGAATATTTGATTACTTAGACTTGCTTAAAACAAATGTGGATTTTGGTAGCTTTATTAGCACCTGCCCTTAATGGAAAGCCCCCAACCAGAGTGAATAGGTATCTTCTAGGCGAGCATGCTAAATCCTCGACCTCACCTTCGCTTCCCATCAGGTGAGATGAAGTCAAATGCAAGCCAATTTTGTATAAAAAATATCAATTATAGCGCACATAAATTTTCGTAAGAAAAATCCATTGGTGCACGAGCCGAGATTCGAACCCACAGCCTTCGGAACGAAACTCGAAGTATATGTCACTAGGCAAACATCGCCCAATTTTAATAGAGGTCGTCTAAAAGATTTCGGTATTCAAAGTCAAACAGCCAAACTATGTTGCCGACTTTGTTGGTAGAGGCTTTTAATAAAGGCAGGCGGTTTTCATCACAGGATATTGGGAAATCTTTGACTATTTGACCTTAATGTAAATAAGGTTTGATGATGATCGATTAGATTAATTTTATAACTTTTAGGGATGGTTATCATTAGGGTTAGCCTGGGCGCAAACGTGCGTTTTCCGTTTACGGTTATCGCATACGGAACGCATTCATGTTCCCTTCGACGTAAAACCATACAAAATGCTCTGTCAACGCACACGTGTGTTTTTTCCCAGACGGAATCCATTCCGCATGTACGTTTCGATTGGTAGCCCTTGCGTTCGGAGCGACGAACCTAATGACGTCATCCGGAACGTACGCAACGCAGCGTTTCCATACATTTTGTACCAGTCAGATAAAAATAAATTTTAAATTAATAAATTGATAAATTCTTAGTAAAATTGACCCTCGTAGATTCTTTAGTATTTTACGGATGTACCCAATAACTAATATTTCATTTTTCGTTAATAACAGAAGTGCAATTGTCAATAAATCGTCGTCCTCCATTGTCGTGCATTCGCAACACTGTCGCTAGTCGTGCTGGCCAGGTAATATTCCGCAGGATAAAAACCGTACGTATGCGCCAGGCGAGCGGAATTCCGAATTGGAACCGCATTCGGAAAACGAACGTTTGCGCCCAGGCTTACCAGCCGGTGAGGGGACGCGGCTGATTCGTGGAACAACCGTGTCCCGTCCCTTTCATCTGTGACAATTTCAACTATTTTGACAGACATACAGTCGGAAAAAAAAGTAAATGGGTCCCGTATTTACCCTTTGCGTACGGAACCCTTAAAACTATAAGTAGGTAATAACATTTATAAAAGTAAGATAAACCTGTCTTCAAGATGACCTTCGTTAGACTAACCACGGGGCAGTCGTCGGCATTGTATGCTAGACACGCAGGTAATAAATCTAATACCTTTCACTTAGCGCTAACGATATGTTTTACGATCTGCTTATAATTGACATATGTTCCATTAACCCTTATGTACTTGTATATTACAAGCTTTTGCCCGCGATTTCGTCCGCGTAGAAATCGAAAATGGACCAAGGACCTTGTCCTATACAAACTTTGCCCCCCTTTTTCACTTCGAAAAATCCTTTCTTATCCTGTTCTTATCCTACGTCATGCAAAGAACACACCCTCCAAATTTCAAGTCTTTACGATTAGCGGATTAGGCTGTGCGTTGATCCGTCAGTCAGTCAGTCGTTCAGGACAAAGCATTTTATATGTATAGATAGATAGAAGATTCAAGATAATATATTGATAGCGGTTACAATTCCAATAAATAAAAAAAAATTCAAATAGGAGTAATGCAGTGCTAACTTAATTAAAAAATATGTATTTCAATGAAAAAAATGACAAAAAGAAATTCAATTTTTCATCGGTTTCTTATGACGTTATCACGTAAAATTATCGTCCGTAGACCGACTTCACAAACAACCATTTTTTTATCACAAAATACACATTTTACTAGCCACCCATTTTCACCCATTTGACGTCTTAGAAGAAAAATATAGGAACGTTCAAAAGTGTCAATTTTCACTCACAACGTCCGTGATTACCTTTCTTGTGTTTAATGTTTATCAAGCGAATGTAAAAGTAAACTTAATAGCCGGTAGTAGAGATAAATTTAATAGTGGTCATCAAGTAGTTAGTACTAAAGCTAGCCAACAGGGTTGCCAGACGTATACGAGAAATCTCGTACATCTACGAGGTTTAGCAATCCTTTACACTAGAAAAATCAAATTGAAGGTGTCGCTGGACACGCATTTGGAAAGAAATCATTTCAAATCAAAATTATTTATTCCTTTGGATACTTAATACCTAGGTATAAGATCACGTGGAAACGTCTTAAAAACTAAGTTAGGATGTGTGCTTTCGGAAAGCGCCCACCAATGAGAAGAAGGCACAAGAAACTCATAGGGTTAAAAGAAGTCCCTTTACCTTTTTTATATTTTTTTAGTCAGTTATTTTTCATAGTTTTTCATTCACGTTTTCGCGTAGCATTTTTTCTAGCCAAACCGCGACAAGAAATTCGGAAAAAAAATGTCCTTGCCACTAACAATCGACATAGTACATCACTGATTTTTTGAAGTGAAAACTTCTTTAGCGGCGTTGAGCACTTTTTCTGTAATGGGTATAAAATCTTAAACTCGCGTCAGGACACGTGACCTGATCGAAAAAGCGTAAGACGGATGGAGAGTAGACAGCTATCCCTTCTCTACGGCGCCGTGCGCGGGGTTGTAACACGGCCGCTCGCATTCATTTATGCGTTGAACTCGAATGACTCGAGGTCACGCGCACAGCGGGCACAACTGATACCGCGCGCGTGTGTGCGTGGAACGAGCTCGCGGCTATGTCAGTGTGGGTGAGCGCTTGGGCATGCATTGCATTTCTGTAACTTCAAATGCGTAATTTGTTAAGAAAATTTAAAAATTTTGGTAATGTTTGTTTGGAAGAAAATTTTGTGTTAACGCTTAGAATTCGATTTTGCAAAAAAGTTGAAAAAAAAATGGACACTTTGACCTTCAATATCTCCAGAACCTGTGGTTTCCCAAGTATTGTCTAGAAGAAAAAAATGATCCCAATGATGGGCAGAATATGTGGTTTTCGTTTTCGTTAAGGGTCTTTTTACACCCTTTAGATACATACTTATGAACTTACATAGTATAAATGTAATATTTGTAATATGTTTATACTTTATAGCATTAACCTATATTTTCATAACATCACAATAAGCACATGTGCGGTGTAGGTTTACCAAACAAATAATTTCGAATGAAAATAAATGAAATAAAATGATAATAAATAATCTTTTTCAGAGAAAGAAAAGAAAAAAAAATTATGGATGAAAGTTGATTTTTCGGAGAGATAAACTTTTTAATGTAAAATAATTGTAATAGTTTTAAAGTGTTAAATTTTCAATGTAATATAAATTGTCATGTTTGTGTACGATAGCGCAATAAATGAATATTGTATTCTACCACATAAATGATAGTACTTTTATACTGATAAAGCAATTGGTGCAAAATTATTCCCTAACCATTCCAAAATATCAAACATGCTCAACGTTAATAATCAAGTTTTCACTTCTGCCGGCACTCCCGGAGTGCAACCCGTTTTTATTTTTAGTAAGATTGGTCAATTTGTATATAAAACGTAACGTATATTATTTAAAGCATAAATATTAATATTGTAGGAAATCTTTAAAAAAAATTAGCGTCAATATGAGATTTTTTACTGAAAGTTTTTGGTTAATTTTGGCAACCCAGGTACGAGAAAATAAAATCCGGCATCTGGCAACACTTCTACCCAAGTAGGGAACTGGTTGATTTTATTAAATACTTACATAGTTGCGAAGGCTACGATACGCCTACGCGTGACTTGTGGTGTAGCCTTGATAGTTTCAAGATTGGTCGCTACGCTATGTACTGTAGAGGATTTCCAGAAGCTGGTTGCTACGAATTAAGGCGAAGTTCGCACAAATTGTTCGTCACCTATATTTAGAACTAGCAGCGCTCCATGGTTTCACACTCTTAACTCCTGATCCCGTGGGAATATTGGGATAAGAAGTAGCATATTTTACTGTCAATAAATCAATGTATCCTCAATCCCTCATACCAAGTTTCGTCAAAATCGGTTCAGCAGTTTCGGAGTCTATTCTAGTATTAGACTAGCTCTTCCCTCGCTTATGGATTGAAAGTTCTAAAATCTTTTCTTAGCGGATGCCTACGATGAAATAGCTGTATGCTACATTTTATCTATCAATTGACAAAAGTTATCGGTCAGTCAGTAAGTAATTAAGTCAGGACTCAGAACCCAGAAGTTATATTAAAATAGACGTTTTCTTACAAATTTGTACATTTTTATAGGTGAGATAAAATCTGATTGATTCCAAGACCAACGAGAAAATTAAGAGATTTAGAAGATATAAAATTATATTTCAAAATGGACCATATTTCTAGTCACCGAGAAAAAACCCACTTTATAACTTCATAGGGTTTCCTACACCAAGAATTTCACAGATTATGTATTTCTATTGCCGCTATAAATACTAAAAACGAAGCCGAAAGGCGCAAATTAACTTCCCCACTCGGACATATCTGCTTTCCCAAAGGATCGGGACTTACGCGGGTAAAACCGCAGGGCGCCGCTAGTAAATAAATAAAATTAAATAGATTTATTGCAAGCACATATGACCCATACACAAATAAACAACATACAAATTAAAGATTTCATTACGATATAAGTAAATTACGATATAAGTGTGGTAAATTGATCTTTGCATAGAGGCGGTTTATGACGCGCGAGTGGCAGCGAGTGTGTTAAGAAGCCAAGATGCAAAGATCAATTCCACACGTATATCGTACGACGTTTTTTATCACAGTTGCGAATAAAAGAAAAGACTTGAAAAGAAAACAAAATAATAATAAACAAAATATTTGTGATAAGTCTGTTTACATTTTTTAAGGCAATATTTTTTTGTTAATTATGCTCCGGGAAGGCCAGGCTAAAGACTAAACCAATACAGCCTCGTCTGACATACAATATTTTTAAGGGTTTTTTCTATTTGTTTTTGCGTCGGGGGTTAAGGACAAAATACAATGGTACGGAAAAACAATATATTTAAGTAAATAAAAAACCAAAAATAAACATAACTCAATTTTTAATCGTTTTCTAAGTCATTATCACGTAAAATTTTCGTTCGTAAACCGACTTTAGAGACAACCATTTTTGCTAGCTAAAAAACTCTTTAGTTCCTACCTTTTTTATACATCAAAACAGTATAACCCAGATAAATTAAGAATGTTTCACCTACCTAACATGTAATTAGCAGTAAGATACGTATTTGACTTATCAGAATAGTTTATAACACACTAGTGGCGTCGAGATAATGCATAACGCACGCGTGTGTAATACGTTGTATTATGAGCCTAAAAACGGTTGAATAAGATACACTTTATGAGCAACTGTGATAAAAAATATATAATGTCTACTTTTCGAAGACTTTTCGTGGAAGGTGGGATATTATGTATATGTAGTGTATCGTGGGTACTTATAAATAATTATATTAATATTTGTGTGTGGGTAGTGTAAAATACTTAGTTGAATATACGTCTCATTGTGTAAGCTGTGTTTCCGTTCGAGTCCCTAATATTCCCGTTAGGAATACTTCATTGGCGACGAGGGTTGTTTTACGAACATTGTGCGTGAACTAAATAAAATAAAAACAATGTCGATCGGGAAAGTTTCCGAGTTTGATATGAAAATCGGCGCGTGGTCATCGTACGCGGATCGCCTTGAAATGTACTTCAAGGTGAATGGAGTCGAGGAGGATTTGAAGGTGCCTATTATGATATCTGTCATGGGAGATGAAGCATATGAGTTGCTAATTAATTTGGCAAGTCCAAAGAAACCGGCCGAATTAACGTACGTGGAAGCAGCGGAACTGTTGCGTCATCACCTACAGCCGAGCCCGTCCGTGCTCGCAGAAAGATACCGATTTAGGCAGCGGAGACAGCTACCGGAGGAGAATGTTAACATTTACGTGGCAGAATTGAAAAAGCTAGCGAGAAACTGTAAATTTGGCGAGAATTTAAATGAAAATTTACGTGATCAGTTCGTGTGCGGCCTACGGAGTGACGTCACTCGTCAACGACTATTCGCAAAGGACGAACATTTATTATTTACGAACGCTGTGAAAATTGCGAGTTCTTTGGAGGCAGCGGAGAGAGACGCGGCTGCAGTGGAGGCACGGAGCGTGCCGGAGGCAGCGGGGAGCGTCGGGATGCACGCCTTGCAGGTGGGACCGGAGCGCGCGGGCCGAGCTCGCCACCAACGTGGCGGCGGCGGCGGCGGTGCCGCGGGCGGTTTCGCTGCAGGCGGGAGGTCAGGGAGGACAGTGGCGATCAGGCCAGCGCAAAACGGCTATCACAGGTCCGGGGGAGTTACCAACTGCAGGGGCTGCGGGGCTACGAGTCACCACTACGAGGATTGTAGGTTCCGTGACTACGTGTGCAGCCGGTGTTGAGCCCGTGGACACCTGCGGCGCGTCTGTCATTCTATGGCGCGGCCAGGACCGGCGGCGGCAGCCGGGACGCGCCCTAGGAACAACACTAGTGGTTTCCATTATGGGGCATCGGATGACTACACACTCGAGCAGGAGACAGAGGAGGACCTCGTCGATTTACATCAACTATGTCTAAGTGATTACAAGCCGGTGAGTTTGCCTATATCCATTGACGGAACAGTTATATGTATGGAAATAGATACCGGTACTCCAATATCGTGTATTAGTGCATTAACTTATAGTAGATATTTTAAAAACCAAATTATAAAACCATACAATTTAACTCTGAGGTTTTATGACGGTAGTACCGTTAAACCGCTAGGTTTTATAAAACCCTCTGTTAAGTACAATGGATTGAATAAACAATTAGAGTTATTTGTTATTGAAAAGGGTACTACATCTTTGTTAGGTAGACAGTGGTTAAACGAATTAAAAATACCTATAGGTTGTGATGGACCCGGCGATAGTGTAGTTCCAATGTATTACGGTAACTCTAATATAAATTTTTTGTTGGACAGATATAAACAATTGTTCGATGGCAGCCTGGGAAGGTTCACGGGGGGAAAGGCGACGTTGCGAGTGCGGGACGGTGCAAGTCCGGTGTTCCACCGTGCGCGGCCCCTACCGTACGCGATGCGCGATCGCGTCGACGCTGAGCTCGACGCGATGCTGCGCGCAGGCATCATCGAACCGGTTGACTGCTCCGACTGGGCCTCACCTCTGGTTCCTGTTAATAAATCTGATGGATCTCTAAGGTTATGTGTCGATTACAAGGCAACTTTGAATCCGTTTCTGCTGATCGATAGGTATCCCTTGCCTAAGATAGAAGATGTACTCGTTACGTTAAACGGCGCTCAATATTTTAGTAAAATCGATCTATCGCAATCGTATAACCAAATTTTATTGGACGAATCCAAAAAGTACACAGTGATCAATACCCATCGTGGCCTTTTTCGATACAATCGTTTAGTATTCGGGTTGTCATCTAGCCCGGGAATATTTCAGCGTTTAATGTCCAATTTGCTACAAGGAATACCTAACGTGGCGGTTTTTATAGATGATATAATTATTGCCGGTAAAACCGAATCGGAACATTTGCAGGCTTTGGAAATGGTTTTTCAAAAGTTATTGTCAAACGGCTTAAGGGTAAAAGAATCAAAATGCGTGTTTTTAACACAAGAAGTTACGTATTTAGGTTATGTAAGTACTATCGAAAGACGGTATTAAAGCAGATCCTACCAAAAGTGAAGCTATTCAAAAAATCCCACGACCTCAAAATGTCACGGAGCTTCGCTCCTTCTTGGGTCTAGCTAATTTCTTCGCGCGATTTGTTAAAAATTTTAGTCAGAAATTAGTCCCGTTGTATAACTTACTTAGGAAAGGCTTTGAATGGAAATGGACTCACGAATGTGAGCAAGCTTTTATATGTATAAAAAGGACCTTAGTCAGTTCAGAAGTTTTAGCACATTACGATGTAAAGAAACCATTAATTGTAACTTGTGACGCGAGTTCGGCGGGCATAGGGGGAGTGCTATCACAGCCAACGGGAAGCGGGGCGGGCGCAGCCGAGCGTCCGGTAGCTTTTGTGTCCCGAACGCTCACCGCGGCGGAGAAAAATTATTCCCAAATTCATAGGGAAGCCTTAGCTATAATATTTTGTATGAAAAAATTTCATCAATACATATACGGCCGTCGCTTTACGCTCAGAACTGATCATAAACCATTAGTGTCATTATTTGGCCCAAACACTGGTATACCCACAATGACAGCTAGCCGAATGCAACGTTGGGCCTTAATAATGTCGGCATATACCTACGATATTGAGTACGTACGTTCAAGCGATAACAGCGCAGATAGTTTGTCTCGATTACCTACGGTTAATCATAACAAACCGGTTTCGCAGGCGATTCCCGAACAAACATATTTGCATTTTGCCCAAGACGCGTTACTTTTAAATTACAATGACATAAAAAAGAGTACGGCTAATGACCCAGTTTTAAGTAGATTAGTATCCTATATTAGAGACGGATGGCCTTTACAATGTGATATAACTAGTTTCCAACCATATTTTAACAGAAAAAACGAAATTTATGAAGAATTAGGTTGTATTATGTGGGGACATAGGGTTATTATTCCGGAAAATTGTAGGGCAAAGGTTTTAGAAATTATACACGAGCCCCATATGGGAATTGTAAAGTCAAAATCACTCGCACGTAGTTACGTGTGGTGGCCCGGAATGGACGAGGCAGTGGAGGCTACATGTCGAGCGTGCGCCACTTGTAACGTCGTAGGCGACGCACCGCCACGCCAAGCACCACGTCCGTGGCCATGGCCGTCCAGGCCGTGGACGCGGGTCCACTTGGACTTTATGGGTCCCATTTTTGGAAAAATATACTTGGTTTCCATTGACGCTATGTCCAAGTGGATAGAAGTGTTCAGTGTGCCGAGCACCTCAGCCTGTAGTACCATCGGAAAGCTCAGTGAGCTTTGGAGTAGGTGGGGAATCCCAAAACAAATCGTCAGTGATAACGGGCCGCCATTCACTAGTAGTGAGTTCGCCACTTTCATAAGATCTAACGGAATCGACCACGTTTTTACGGCCCCTTATCACCCAGCATCAAACGGCGCCGCCGAGAACGCGGTAAAAACTTTAAAAAGAGTAATCAAAAAAGCAAATTTGGATAAAATAAATGTGGATACGGCTTTATGCAAATTTTTACTGTATTATAGAAACACAGCTCATGTATCGACTGGGGAGAGCCCCGCGCAGTTAATGTTAGGTAGGCATTTACGCACTCGTTTAGATGTACTTAGACCTGATAGGGAAGAGAGAATGAAACAAGTTCAGGAACGTCAAGTAAACGAGGCCGGCGGTGGTGATAGGGTTATACGCCCAGGAGAAGATGTATGGTATAGGCAGTATTTAAAAAGCGATAAATGGTTGCCGGGAAAAATAAATACCAGTCTAGGTCCGTCAAATTTTGAAGTGACAGATAGGGACGGCAATCGAGTACACAGACATATCGATCAGTTGAAACGTAGATCTCGGAGTTCCTTGGCAGCACCGGGTCCTGAGATCCATCAGCAAGAACGTGAACCAAAGGTTGATTTTTGTAAAGGGGTAAAATGGGGAAATTTAGAAAATTCTAGTAATAAATCAGTAAGTGAGGGGGCACGGACGGAGCAGTCAGGCGACAATGATGTGCCAGTAGATTCAACTCGGTTAGTAGAATCGCCTAGCACAGATATACCGCTGGAACCCCGTGAACCTACCCAGTCAAGAACATTAGTTCAGCGGCCTATCCGTCAGTGTAGACTGAACAATGTACCTAATTATAAGATTTAATTGTATATGATTTGTGATTTAACTTCACTACTTCTATTAGTCTAATATTATCATTCTGTACTATGTATGTCTATAAGTTGTAATTCTGAGCGGCACAGTCCCTATATCGGGTCCGCCTTAAAAACGTAACATTCCGTCAAGCGGCGCAGGCCCGATATGGGGACCAACGTCTTCACGCGACTATAACCTTTTTTTCTATGACAATGGTTGCTTTAATCCTATGAACAATCTATGACCGGAAATAGCACACAAACATTCTCTATGGATTACAATACTCAAAAGACTTGAGTTGGAAACAAAAAACTGATAAAAATGAGTGATGAATGACGGGTCGCCATTACGATTTCGTGATTGATTGGTACTGTTTGTGGAAGTGTAGAATTGTGTAATTATACATAATTTTGTTGTTTTATCAAATGTTTTGTAGCGTTTGGGATACGGTAAAACTATTTACGTAATCGGATTTGTGTATTTCGTTGTATTTTTATTGTATTCATGATCGAAAGTCGGTGAGGTGTTTTTGCCATTTTCATGCAATTTCCGTACAAATTTAGCTAAATATGTTTGAAAATATGCTGTGTAATCGTAAATATCTATTTACATCATACTATCGGATAGGTAAATTATCTAGCTAGCTAATGGTGTTTACGGAACTATGATAGGTAGTCTATATCAATTTTTATAGGTATTTTGCTGACGTGCGCATGATTTGCAAAAAATATATTTATAATAGATTATAGATGCGCACGATGCGCCGGTGCAGTTATCAACAGCGCATAAAGACAGTTTTCACTTGGTTGTTGTTCGGGTTAAGTAGGGAGGAATGTAGTGTATCGTGGGTACTTATAAATAATTATATTAATATTTGTGTGTGGGTAGTGTAAAATACTTAGTTGAATATACGTCTCATTGTGTAAGCTGTGTTTCCGTTCGAGTCCCTAATATTCCCGTTAGGAATACTTCAGTATACTTGCCACATTTTGATACCAATACGTTGGCCTTAATAAGTCCTTAGTAACCATCTGAGTTATATTTAGATTTCTATAATTAATCAAGAGTCAATTCATGAAGTTAATTGTATTGTTCAATGTACAATGTTTATTTGCCGAATTATCTGTGAATGGATTTCTAAGATTTACCGCAAATCTTGAGTTATTCTTGTGAAAACATCCGGAATCAGAATTTCTATTCAGGTCAGCGATTTCTCCAAGATAAATGTGGCTTATTGTTTTATTTATTTACTAGTTGCGCCACAAAGTGTTATACGTGTTAGTCTTTTTAAAAGTAAGTAGCTGGGTTATTTTCTTTTTTTATCTCGCCCCGGAAACTCCCCGCATACTAAATTTCATGAAAATCGTTGCAGCCTTTTCCGAGACCCTGCCCCCTTAGACAAGATTGCTTTTTATTAGCGATATCGTCAATCGACAGACTTTGTCTAAATATTTTTTGTATGAATTTGACACAAGCTAACGAAAACTCACGTAGTCTTGCGTTGAAGAAAAAATGGTGGATAGGTTCCATCTTAGGCTAATACAATGTACAATGCTCAACAACAATACAATGTTTTATGTCAATTTCATACAATTAAATCTATCGATTGGCGACATCGCTAATATAGAAAGCAATCTTGTCTAAGGGGGCTGATGACATCTTCTATCTTTATATATAAAAATCAATTGCTGTTCGTTAGTCTCGCTAAAACTCGAGAACGGCTGAACGGATTTATCTTATCTTGGTCTTGAATTATTCGTGGAGGTCTAGGGAAGGTTTAAAAGGTGAGAAAAAATCGATCCCACGGGATCGGGACTTACGCGGGTGAAACCGCGGGGCGCAGCTAGTATATATATAAAAATGAATTGCTGTTCGTTAGTCTCACTAAAACTCGAGAACGGCTGAACGGATTTATCTTATCTTAGTCTTGAAATGTTCGTGGAGGTCTAGGGAAGGTTTAAAAGTCGAGAAAAAATCGAATAATTTCCGGGAAAACCCTAAAAACAGCCCTTTTCTATTTCCCATACAAACGTTTTCTAGAGTCAATTCCTACGGGATCGGGACTTACGCGGGTGAAACCGCGGGGCGCAGCTAGTATATATATAAATATAAGAATTGCTGGATTAAATATATTAGATTGACTTCTTACAGATACAGAATACACAAATTATATAAAATAGCTTAGTTACTTACTATAAACTACAAACTTTATCAGCTTTATTTTTGTATCCCTTTAGAGGTCGAATTTCCAAAAAATTCCAAAATAGATCCACACGAAGTTTCAGACTCGTAGCACTTGTAGTTCCAGAGATTTCTTGATGAGTATTTTTCTCTTTTACACAGGGTCTTTTTTTACGCGGGCCTTCAAGACTAATAAATATTGCAGGACTTTCAACACATCGCCATCTAGCCTCAAACTGAGTAACTAGATTGTGTTATTGGTGCTAGATAACGGATATACTACTTATTTACTTTTCCTTTTTGGTGAATATATACTCTAATACATAGAAACATCCAGACCACAGACAAATATCTAAGCATAAATACTTATCTGAGGCGGAAATCGAACCCGCAACGCTGTGTTTGGCAGTCCGGCATGGTGCCAACTGGGTCGTCAAACTCCTAAACTATAAGAGATAACAAAAAGGCTGAAAGGAGTTGCCTGCCCGATTTTGACAAAAAAGATTACAAATATTCATTTTTTCAGGGACCGTAGTATGAAAACTAAATCAAAATCGGTTCATCCGTTCGGGAGCTACGATGCCACAGACAAACACACACAGACACACACACAGACACACACATAGAATCGTCAAACTTATAACACCCCGTCGTTTTTGCCTCGGGGTTCAAAATGACAGAAGACTTCAAAAAATAACTATTTCCTTTTACTTGCCATACTATGTTTGTTTCCATGAATTGATCTCTATCAGCAAGACTATCGATTGGTATAAAAACATAGGATGATTGTTTTATTTTGCAAAATCAACAGGTTCGATTCGTGGCTAGGGTAATGAGTTTTTCAAAAATCTAATGATGAGGTTTCGGTTTTTGTCAAATTCAGGCACACGACTTCTTTCAGCATTTTTCGCAATCTTTTATAGTTTAGGATATAACCCTGAAGGTCCATGTAAAAAAATCACCCTGTACACATGTACATGTATTCTGTGCCTGTACCTATAGATTTATGTATTAAACATGTATTATTGGAACGTATTGGAACGAATTGGAACGTATTTGAACGTATTGGAACGTATTGGAACGTATTGGAACGTATTGTAACGTATTGTAACGTATTGGAACGTATTGGAACGTATTGGAACGCATTGGAACGTATGGGAACGTATTGGAACGTATTGGAGCGTATTGGAACGTATTGGAACGTATTGGAACTTATTGGAACGTATTGGAACGTAGTTCCTTATCACGCGTTGCGAAAGGGGGCTAGACGGAAAAAAATTAAGACCAAAAGTTGTAACGACACTTTTTGCTATAGTTGTAAGCCGTGCGGCGTGCGCGTATATCTCTGTCTGTCTCTCTCTCTCATAGAAAGCAAGCCAGTTTACTAAAATTGAGCCTACTGATTAAGTTTATATTACATTACTAGCTGCGCCCCGCGGTTTCACCCGCATAAGTCCCGATCCCGGGAGAATATCGGGATAAAAAGTAGCCTATGTGTTAATCTAGGTCTCCAACTACCTATTGTTAGGGATTAATACTACGCCGCGCGGGTAGGCCGACAAAGACGACTCGCTCACTGGTTCGTACGTCGCCCGAGATAATAGTTGCGTGCCGAGCCATTTAATATAATTTATTTTTGAAATTAAAAGTACCGTGACATTATTTAAGGTGCTTGTAATTATTGTTATATGAAATAAGGGGTGAGTGTATTGTGTGAGTTCCGGACATAAATGTAAGTACGTAGTGCATAATTTGTTATTTACCGAGTCATTTTGTTTTAGCCTATGGAAACGCCCTTTTGATCATCAGGAAATATTATGTAGTGAATCCCTGTGAACGAACTGGGGACTGAGCTAGTCTGGTTTGTGTTGACAGGATTCCTTTTATTCGGTGATTAATAAGACACTACAAACGTTCGTGTGTACCTGTGGTGATTTTGGATTTCGCTAACAAGGACAATATAATATACGTTCGCTTAATTGTTTAGGTTTAATTATGCGTAGATAAGTGCTTAGTATTAGTCTAATTGTATTAATTTCAATAAAACCAAGACTATTAACCACTGAAATATATTTTATTCAAACGAAACGACGAGAAACAAACTCAATATAAAAATGGCCGAACCGAGAAGAATTCTTTATTCTAATCAAAAACAATAGACAACGTTCAGTGTTGCCATTCTAACTAGGACAAAACTACCTATCTATAGTATTACATTGCCATAAATAACACCCCCTCTCAATGTAATACTAATACACACAAAAAACTTTTCTTCTTATTTACCTAAACCTAAGTCGGTTATAAATCGAAGCAACAAATTTTTATTCAAAGCCTTGGTGAACATGTCTGCTACTTGCTCTTCAGTTTTAACATATTTAATAACAAAAGTACCTTTCTTAATTAAATCTCTTACAAAATGGAATCTAATATCGATATGTTTCAAACGCTTCACACAATCTGTGTTTGCAGACATTATGGCACTCTGGTTATCACATTTTAATTGTACTGGACAAACACTCTCTTTAAAATCTCTCAATAAGTTAACAAGCCAACAGGCTTCGCTTGCGGCCATACTCATTGCTACATACTCAGATTCTGTCGAAGATAAACTGACACTAACTTGCTTCTTTGAACACCAAGATATTAAACAATTCGCATACATAAAACAGTAACCAGTTGTCGATTTCCTATCCCTCAAATCTCCACCCCAATTTGCATCACAATACCCCTCCAATAAATTTCCATTACATCTATAAACTAGTTTATAATCTAGGGTATGTTTTATATATCTTAAAACTCTTTTCAGAGCAACTAACAACGCGTTATTTGCTTTGCTTTGAAATCTACTCAGGATCGACAAAACAATACAAATATCAGGTCTAGTTCCCAACACTGCATAAGACAGACAGCCTATAATTTTCCTACACATGTTTTCTATATCCCTATCAACTACACAATCGTTACTTTGTTCTAACATGTTAGTGTTAAAATTATAATCCATAGGTGTGGACACACCTTTACAATTTTCCATATTATATTTCTTCAAAACATTATTAAGGTACTCCTTTTGACATAACTCAGTAGTACGATTAATTAAATCTTGTTTTACATTAATTCCCAAGAAAGTTGATACTAAACCTAAGTCTTTCATCTTAAATTGACTGTTTAGTACTGACTTAAGGTCACATATTTCGGTCTTACTATTTCCGAATATCAAAAGATCATCGACATACAATAATACATAAGTTCTGGAATCACCACTACACTTAATATAAAGACAACTATCAGCCAACGACCTTACAAAACCCTCTTTTATTATTACAGAATTGAATTTGTCATTCCAATATTTAGGAGACTTTTTCAGGCCATATAATGATCTATTTAACTTTACAATCTTTTTGTTGTCATAATAAGCCCCTTCTGGAAGTTCTAAATACACAGTTTCTTCAATATTACCATATAAAAAAGCTCCAGTTACATCCATCTGATAAATAGGTAAGTTATATTTAGTTGCTATAGACACAAATAACCTAAAGGTTGATAGTTTAGCTACAGGTGCATAAATCTCATACTCGTTTAAAATATCATTTTGTTCAAAGCCTCTAGCAACTAATCGAGCTTTATACTGAATTTTATTGTTACAATTTTTAATTTTAAACACCCACTTACTACTAATAATGTTTACATTTACAGGTTCTTTACTACATACTTCCCAGGTATTGTTTTCTTTCAGGGTTTCTAGCTCTTTCTTTATAGCCTCTTGCCATCTACCTGCATCACTCCTTTGCATTGCCTCACGGTAGGTCTTAGGTTCATTTTCCTCTGTAAATACATGCTGACACTTGTAGAAAGAAGTCTGCTTCCTGACTCGAGTACTATGCTGACGTAGAGGTAAGTCTGTCTCTTCATCACAGGATTCATCATCACTGTCACACGGTGTGTATAAACTGTCACTGCCTGAAGAAATATTAAAAGGTTCCGCAGTTTCTGGATTCTTAGTCTCACTCTCTACTAGTTGTAGTAGAGACTCTCTACTTAAGTTCTCACTCTCACTAGGCTGATTTTCACTTCTAGGTTGTTCTTCGCTGTCACTTTCTATCATGACTAACTGCTTATTTCTCTCTAAATTCTTTTCTTTTTCCACTTTATCTGTCTCGCTATCTAAGAAAACAACATCTCTTCTGATTTCAACATCATTCTTTTCCGGGAAAAATATTCTGTAGCCTTTAGTAATCTCACTGTAACCAACCATAATTCCTTTCTGTCCTTTAGAGTCCCATTTTCTTCTCTTCTCTTTCGGAATATGGACGTACACAGGTGTACCGAAAATTCTCAACTCATTGATGTCAAAATGTTTATTCGTCCATGTCTCGTATGGGGTTTTCCCGCTCTCATTGCTTATACCCGTTCTGTTTAATACGTAAGCCGCAGTATTAATCGCCTCTGCCCACAGCTTCTTAGGTAAACTTTTGGCACACAGCATTGTACGCGCTGCCTCAACTAAGGTACGGTTCTCTCGTTCCGCTTTGCCATTTTGCTCAGGCGTGTATGGAACGGTCGTTTGATGTATGATACCACGTTTCTCAAACAACTCACGCACCTCTTTATTTACAAATTCTGACCCGTTGTCACTTCTAAAATACAGTACTTTATTTCGGGTTATATTTTCAGCTTTATTCATGAAGTTCTCAATACACTTCTTCACTTCATCCTTTCTTTTTACAAAATAAACTGATCTAAAGTTAGAGAAATCATCTTTGAGAACAATGAAGTATCTGGATCCTGCCACAGAAGGAACCTCCATTGGACCGCAGGTGTCCGCGTGTATGATCTCACACGTTCTTGATGATTTCGTACTGCTGTTATTGAAGGGCAAGCGATGTATTTTGCCTTTCAAGCAGCTCTCACATTGAAAGTTATCTTCCTTTACCGGAATATCATTTCTTTTCAAAATCGACTTCACATATTGAATGTTCTGATGGGCAAGTTTCTCGTGCCACTCTCTCACTACGTTCGCCTGTTCACGTTTATAATAACGCACAGTCATGTAATACATGTCGTCATGTCGATTTGCGATCGCACACACTTTATTTTTGTTATAAAAAGTACAATATTTACCGTCCGTAGTCATGACATAACCTCTGTCTGTCGCACACTTGACAGAAAACAAATTTGTTTTTAAGTCCGGAACAAAAAGTACATTGTCTATGGTGCTGTTCACCCATTCGCGCCCGTTTGACACTTGTAGCGTAACCTGTCCACAACCGTCTGCACTAATGACACTGCCATTTCCAACGATCACAGATTTATTTGTTATCGACGAAAATGTCGTAAATAAGTCCCGATTGTTGCACATATGTTGGCTCGCTCCAGTGTCCACTAGCCACTGCGATTGCTCGAAATGTTCACTCGAGTTCACTACCACGAATGCATTACCGTCCTTTTCCTTTTGATTTTTGAACCAACACTCATTTTTCAGATGTCCAGGCTTTTTACAATAGAAACACTTCTTTACCTCCTGTTTATTGTCATTTTGCGTTCTACACTCACTTCTGTAATGTCCCAGTCTATTACACTTAAAACACTTTACTGACTTCTTATCAATTTTCTTCGCAACAAAGGCTGACGTCGATTGCAAAGACATGACGTCACCTTTTTCTTTAATTCTTTCTTCTTCTGTCATCAATCTAGCTACCAGAATATCGAACGTTTGTTTATCCGCCGGGGCTGATTCCCATGCAGAAATAAAATGTTTGTAGCTATCTGGTAACGACATAAGTACTTTGGTTATAACGAACTTCTCAGGAACTTCTTGTCCCATCTGCATTAATTGACCTTTGAGCTCTTCAATTTTAGACAAAAATGATGCCATCTCTGTACCTTCTTCATACTTATACTGAAAGAATCTTTGCTGTATAACATGAATGCTCGTTTCTGACTTTTGTTCGTAGATGCTAGTTAATTTTCTCCACATTGCCGCAGACGTTGTACATGTCAAGATATGTCGCATGGCGTTTTCTGACATTCTTGTGACAAGCCATGTTTGAGCCTTCGCATCTTTCTTCTCCCAGGTTGCTTTCTCGGCCGCCGCCTCCGGCTTCACACCTTTCCCTTCTACCACATCAAGAAGGTCTTGGCCCCTTAGCAAAATCATGGTCTGGAACTTCCACAAATTCCAGTTTGACGCTCCATCTAGCCTAATGTGCGCGCCGGACGACCTCTCGTCCTCCATCCTCGCTTTCGTTTCGCAATCCGTCCTTGCAATCTAGCAAGTAATACAGCCCTCCTGCCGACAGCACGCGCTTACACCACGCCGCACCAACACCGACAGTATTTTCAACGTGATAATAGAATTAGTTTTATTAAACACAGAGATTATGTGTCTGGGCCCATAACCTGTATTAATTTCAATAAAACCAAGACTATTAACCACTGAAATATATTTTATTCAAACGAAACGACGAGAAACAAACTCAATATAAAAATGGCCGAACCGAGAAGAATTCTTTATTCTAATCAAAAACAATAGACAACGTTCAGTGTTGCCATTCTAACTAGGACAAAACTACCTATCTATAGTATTACATTGCCATAAATAACACTAATTAAGTTTCGCTTAAGTAATTTGGTAACTACCCTCATTTTTTTATTCTAATATATTTCGTTATTTGTAAATTTTATGTGTTTGTCTTGACATCAAAACCACCCGTAACACTATATTTACCGTCCGTTACCGTTTGTATATTACAGAAACCCTTCGAAAGTGATTTGTATTCCAAAGATAATAAAGACTGAATTTCGTATTACAAATGCAAATTAAATGTTTTATAGGTTGAACAAAAGCCATTAATGTTCGTCACTCACTTGCGGTGAACTGAGAATGATGAAGTGGGATTGACAAGGGTTGCAGGAAGGCAGATAAAAGAAAAGGGAAGACAACATTCCTAACAGTGCAAGAATTAAAAGTATTACTACGTCTCAAGTAAACCGCACAAATTCAAAATCAACAAAATAGGCATTTTGACGTGATAACGTCTTATAAATTGATGAACACATACATTCACAAAAAACTGTGGCTTGACGTCGTAAAGGGTGATATGCGTGCAAATGGCCTTACTAACCAAGATGCCGAAGATCGTGCGAAGTGGAGGCGTAAAAGTAGGAAAGCGGACCCCGGGCTCCAGAGAGGGATGCAACAGGTAACATCGCTCGGATGATGATATGCATTCACAAAAAAGATGACGTCATGCGTCATAATCCGGGAACGCGTCATGTTATTGACAAGGTAGTTATACAGTATTATCGTACGTATTATTATCGTTGCTATTAGTACAAGCTTGACGCGAGTGTGTGCGTGACTAGGCTTGTTATATGGTGACAACTTAAAGAAAAAAAAGACGGGGAAAATAAAATATAAAGGAAAAACAAAAACGAAACTAAATTTTTATCGTTTCTTTATGTCACATGAAAATTAAAAAAAAACAAAACAATAAGGCTATGTTTTTTGGTTCACGATTAACCGTCCCTCAACGATCCCCCTACGGAAAAGGGGACCCTTTCCCCTTGATCGTTGGGGGACGACAGTCAAGAACTTTTTACCATTTACCGATAAGCGTTAATTTTCAATGTTTTTGATACATCTACGAATACGCTGGACCGCTCTAGGCCTACTGGGTGCCCACTTAGTATGCATTTACAGGCTTCACCGAAATAAATCACAAACAAACTTGAACTAACAGCTGAAGTTCAGTCATTAGTTCAATCAACTACTTCGATCGTGGGGGAATTGATTTCACAATAAACCTAGACCACAGTTTGGGTCAGTGATCTAGGTTCATCAGGTCCGTCATATTATTTTAAAACATAAAACTTTAAAAAATCTACACGCGATGTTTTCTCTTATCATATCACATGCAAATAAACTTTCATTTACTTCGTGCATGAATCATGAAATAACTAGTGAAACCTTTTCTTATCGAACACTTAAGGTTAAAGGGTACCGGCGCTCTCTCCATACAATCGTAGTCGACTATTTCCTCCCTGGATAATACACTAGCACAAATATTTTTGTGCCATAAAACCTATAACTGCCATGACTATGCCCCCATGTTTTGTAAGTGCTAGTGTCATTATCCAGGGAGGAAACAGTCGACTACGTTTATACGGAGAGAGCCCTCGGTACCCTTTGCTCTTAACAGTACTGTTACATATGCCATTTTGTTTTTTTTTATTTAATGATAAACTAGGCTTGTAATAATAATAATTTCTTTTTTTTTAATCACTTAAATGTTATTAGTTTTTTAAACGAAAAAATATGCTTAAAATTTAAGCGATTGACATCACTAACATAACTTTTTGTTGCAATTTTTAATGAATAAAAACAGCTGCAACCCAGCACGAATATTCCATCAAAAAATACCGAAGGTACTGTCATTGTTAAGAGAAACTCTTAAGCAACAAAACTACCCCATATAGGTACCTATAGCTTAGATTAATACCAACTATCCATCAATCATTTGTATATCACTTTCATATTATAGGTAAATACACCAAAGTGGCACTTAATACTTCACGCCACGCTCAAAGATTCCCCACTCTCAATTCACTCTGGTATCTACTTATTTAATAGCCTTCGTAGATGCCTTACATTCGGTCGTGTTGTACTTGAACATTTGGTCGTGTTGTAGGTACTTGTAACCATTGATAGAACATTTGTTCCTTAAATTGGACTCAGGTTCCCTTTGTAACAAATATTTGTTCGGGTCACTAATTGCAGGGGTTACATTCGTGATTTATAATAGACTGTGAGAACATGACTGATAGATGTATGTATGTATGTATACGGGCTTTTTTCCGCAAATAGACTCTTTTTAATTGGGTCCTTTTTGCGTGAGGAAGGAGTACGCTTGCCCAGTACCTACTACCCTCTCAGCTTAGTAGACCGTGTCCAGAGGAGAGAACATGTCAATACTTCTGGAGCCAACTAAGCCGCGGGTTTCATCACGATGTTTTCCTTCACCGTAAGAGCAATGTCAATTAGCGCACATAAATTTTTCTTAAGAAAAATACATTGGCGCACGACCAGCTGGCATTCGAACCCACGACCTTCAGAATGAAAGTCGGGGTATCTACCAGTAAGCCAACACCGCTCTTACATCCCTAACATTCGGTCGTGTTGTACTTGTAACCATTGATAGAACATTTGTTCCTTGAATTGGACTCAGGTTCCCTTTGTAACAAATATTTGTTCGGGTCACTAATTGCAGAGATTACATTCGTGATTTATAATAGACTGTGAGAACATGACTGATAGACTTACACTATTAGTAGTTACTGTCTAGGTTAAGAATAAATAATAAATATTGCAGGACATTCCACACATCGCCATCTAGCCCCAAGCTAAGTAACTAGACTTGTGTTATGGGTGCTAGACAACGGATATACTACTTATACACTTTTATTTTTTATGGACGACCAAGTTGGCACAATGGTCACCATGTCGGACTGCCAAACACAGGGTTGCGGGTCCGATTCCTGCCTCAGACAAGTATTTATGCTTAGATATTTGTCTGTGGTCTGGTTGTTTCTATGTATTATAAGTATGTATTTAGTATATCCGTTGTCTAGCACCCATAACTCAAGTCAAGTTACTAAGCTTGGGGCTAGATGGCGATGTGTGGAATGTCCTGCAATATTTATTTATTTATTATTTATTTATATATTTACAAAAGTAAAGTATATAAGTAGTATATCCGTTGTCTAGCACCCATAACACAAGTCAAGTTACTAAGCTTGGGGCTAGATTACGATGTGTGGAATGTCCTGCAATATTTATTTATTAATTCTATTCTGTTACGTTCCTAAGTAATTTGATTCAGGTGAATAAAATGGTAACTCAAACAAAACCTTTCTAGTTACGCAATTAAAAGTAACTTGCTAGGGTTTCCGGTGGTTTTGGTAACCAACTTTGGGTAAAGAACTTAATTACCTACTTGTTATTTTCTTAGGTATATTTAATTATTATTTACTCAACCCTTTTAAATAGCCCTTGATAGCCCTTGACTTAAAGTTAATAAATCCACGGAGCAGCTGATGCAAGATAATTACGTATATTTACCGAACAATCAGAAATCCACTGAATTTCTAAAAGCTTCGAGCATCGGAGACCTAAATAAATACTGATCATTTTTATTTTCACGCAAAATAAGCGGAAAGAACGGAATAAGCCAAACTCTGGTACGATGGGCAACATACTTCAATTCGGTACTTGACAGTTAAAACAATAAAATACATACTAACACTAATGTATTTTTCTTAAGAAAAATGTATGTGCGCTAATTGACATTGCTCTTACGGTGAAGGAAAACATCGTGATGAAACCCGCGGCTTAGTTGCCTCCAGAAGTATTGGCAAGTTCTCTCCTCTGGAGATGGTCGACTAAGCTGAGAGGGTAGTAGGTGCTGGGCAAGCCTACTCCATCCTCACGCAAAAAGGACCCAATTAAAAATGGCGGAAAACAGCCTGTATACAAGTACAAGTACTAACACTAGCTGTTCCGGCAAACGTTGTTTTGTCATTTAAAAAAAAAAACAAAAAAAAAATTATAGTAGCCGATTCTACTGAATATGCATATATCTATATATATATATATATATAAAAAAAGTCGTGTTAGTTACACCACTTATAACTCAAGAGCGGCAGAGTAGTAGGGAGGTAGCTTAGAGCCAGGAGACGGACATAGGATACTTTTTATCCCAATATGCCCACGGGATCGGGACTTACGCGGGTGAAACCGCGGGGCGCAGCTAGTAATTTCATAAAAATCGGTCAAGCCGTTTCGGAGGAGTATGGTAACTAACATTGTTTCACGAGAATTTTATATATTAGAAGCTAAAGAATTTGTCTGTCTGACACGCTAATCTCAGAAACAACTGGTTCGAATTGTTTTATTTTTTGTGTTGGACAGTCAATTTAACGAGGTAGGCTGTAGGCTATATTTTATTTTGATATTCTCCCGTGATCGGCATCTTCGAGGGTAAAACCGCAGGGCGCAGCTAATATGAATAATTCTGAGATTAACGAGTTTAACCAAATAAACAAACTCTTCAACTTTATGATATTAGTATAAATTTTGGAAATGGTAGATATATGGTAGACTAAACAATACTTTTTTTGCATTTAAATATTTTGCAAATGTTTTATTTTGCTAAGTAAATTTACGAATATTTAATTTGTTCATTTTATGGAATATCCACGCAGAATCAAATCGGTTAAAAAAGAAATGATAATCGAGAGATACAACCAGTGCAGTTGTCGGAAAACACTTCACAGAACACAGATTTTTACACGAAACACGATGGCCATGACTGTGACGTCACTGGAAGCACCTGCAGTATATTTGACCGGAATGTTGGAATGAGCCTCCAAAGTGAGCGCCATGACAAATAATTATTAAAAAGATAAATTTATTTTATTAACGTTTTCGAATAAAAAAACATAAAATAGGTATATAATATACTTACCAGTTAGTTCAGTCAAACACAGAGAGTTTAATAATATTCTAACTATTTGCGGGATTCAAAATACTTACTGAAAAACTGTCAAGACGCCAAGTCGCTGAAGATTGTAGTTGTTGATATTGTACTTCTAGTATGGACGTAGCTTACAAGGCAAAATCATGTTTATCGTAGAATGCTACGTCGTAGTAGTTTTGTGACGTAACGACAACTTAACGACAACGATGTACGCGTCATGTTGACGGTATCACGTATTCGATCTCGAATTAAAATTAAGTGATTTATATCAGCCCGGTGTCGTGACGTTTTAGAGGTACGAGGTGGTGTGTACCTCCAAAGGGAAGATCTTCCACCGGGCAGGTGTTATACTCGGTAGGCCGCGGCCCAACGATGTTTCGCTGGAACTTGTATATGAGCTTATCTTCAGAAAAACTTCGCTTGCGCGATCTAGGATCTACGATCGGCTTAGTGGCGCCATCTGTTGGTGGCGATGTGAAGTGTCGCCACATCGTCACACATCATGGTGTACCTACTTTGATATTTGTGATAAACTGACCGTGATTAGATAGATAGATAAACACTTTATTTGTACAACACACAAAACATTGAAAATAACAAAAAGGATGAGAAAGCTTATTAACTACGAATTTGTACAAACAGGCGACCTTATCGCTTAAAGCGATTAGCTGGTTTATTAAATGGTCAGACTTAAAGCCAATCTTTATTTTTTTATATATAGTGGTCAGCGTTTGACCACTATCACACCCGCTAGATGGTACGATGCGATCTAAGATGTAGCATGTTTTCCTAGAAGATATCTTTTCACTCGCGACTTGAAGGTACACGTCAGGAAAGACAGACGCAAGCAACTGATTCCATTTTTGCGGTACGAATAAGGAATGACGAAGAAAAACGCTTAGAGCGGACATCTGGTATTTCCATATCCGTATTATTGGTATTCCATCAGCAATTTCAAGTCCCGAGTGAACAGGTGCTAAAAAAAGAGTCTAGGAAAGCGTGCTACATCCTACACAACATCGTCACCTACTATCAGGCAGGTGTGAGAGTGTTCAAACGCTGACCTACAAGTTTTCGCGAAAATGTAAATTGGCCCATTGGCCCATATCTTTTAAACACCGACAAAAACGACGGGGAGTTATAAGCTTGACGTATCTCTCTCTCTCTCTGTCTCTGTGTGTGTGTGTAAATGTGTGGCTTCGTAGTTCCCGAATGGATGAACCGATTTTGATTTAGTTTTTTTGTTACCATGTTGATTCAGGACTTTGATTTTCATACATAGGGCCTATAGCCCTCAGTATCTGGTATGAATTTCAACTTCCTAGGTCCACCCGTTCCTGAGAAAATTGATGGTGACACACGGACAGTCTGACAGACAGATGGACAAGAAGTGATCTTATAAGGGTTATTTTTTTACCTTTTGAGGCAAGGAACCCTAAAACTGAAATATATTCCATCGATTCCATGCTTACTTCCATTACCAAAAAGGCTACGAATGTTTACGACTTCTACAATATCAAATCCACGTTCGGAATCGGAAACGCTTGACCCATGTAAGTATGTATAGGATAAAAAAGGTTTCCACGATCTACCCTCATTCCATACTACCCAATAAAGTCAGTAAATAAGTCAGTTATTGTCAACATGTGATAATAAGTAAAACATAAATAAAGATATACAGTATTAACTGCGCCCTGGGAGTTTTGGCGGGAACGAGTTAACAACATGTCGTGCTGCAGTTTTATTTTCATGAAACTTAGATGTAACCCGAGTTGAATTGTATAATTCTGGTGGAATGTTATTCGATTTAGTTCTGTGAAAGTGCACAAGTGTAGTGAAAGTAAAAATCAGTGTCAAACATGCAGTTTTCTCGTTGCCTCCAAATCTCCTATTAAGGTTATGGGTAAACTTGCCACCGCTTTACTATAACCCCTGACTTGACGGACTATGACGACTTTGACTGTATTGAAACACTTTAGGCCCGATTTATGAAAAATCGGGTCATAATTTGATGCAAAATATAACTTGACACTGGCTAAATGCACACGTGCGAAGCCATAATAAAAGAAAAAAAAAAAAACTGCGCCCTGCGGTTTTAACCGTGTTAGTATCAACAACACAGTTCTATAAATATAAATATTGCAGGACATTCCACACATCGCCATCTAGCCCCAAGCTAAGTAACTAGACTTGTCTTATTGGTACTATACAACGAATATACTACTTATTTACTTTTCTTTTGTAAATATATAGAAACAACCAGACCACAAACAAATATCTAAGCATAAATACTTGTATGAGGCCGTAATCGAATCGAACATTTAAAGAGGAAAGGGTATCGGGCGCTCCCTCCATACAAACGTAGTCGACTGTTTCCTCCCTGGATAATGACACTAGAGGAAATATTTTTGTTGCATAAAACTTATAACTGCCATAGCCATGCCCCTGTGTTTTGTATTTTTTTCTTTTTTGTTTTTTAAATCGTAATTTCTATGATAATTAGAAAATGAAAAAAAAACATGACATAGGGGCACAGTCATGGCAGTTATAGTACATTATAGGTTTTATGCAACAAAAATATTTCTGCTAGTGTCATTAACCAGGGAGAAAACAGGGCAAGATACCTTTCCTCTTAATAGGGGCTATTAAGAGGAAAGGTATCTTGCCCTGTTTACGCCTTTAGAGGTAGATTTTTATTATTAATGCTTATGTTAGTGCTTACGTCCTAAAAGGAACCCATACACGAAGTTTCAGACTCGTTGCTCTTGTAGTTCCAGAGATTTCGTGATAAGAATTTTCTCTTATAATAACAGTATTATTGGTTGGGTATATTGTTGTTACTGTAAAAATAGCTCAAGTATTTACATTCGTATCAACTACACAGTTCTGCAACAAATTAAATAAATAATATATAAATATTGCAGGACATTCCACACATCGCCATCTAGCCCCAAGCTAAGTAACTAGACTAGTGTTATGGGTGCTATACAACGAATATACTACCTATTTACTTTTCTTTTGTAAATATATAGAAACAACCATAAATAGGTACTTGTCTGAGATTCTTGTCGGAAATCGAACCCGCAACACTGTGTTTGGCAGTTCGGCATGGTGTACCAACTGAGTCGTCATGCCAATTAAAACATTACAAGAAAATCATCTGGAATAGAAAATACAAACCAAGGACTTCTCGGTTCAATTCAGTTGAGTCCAACTTATAGTACTTTATAGTTAAGTCCAACTTATAGTGCGTTTTATCAAATAGCAAGCAAAATACGTATTGCCTTAGTACCTTCAACAAAGAAACACAGGGTAGACAACATGATGGCATAAGAACTATTTGATGAAACGCACTCTAACAAAGATAGAGGAACAGTAATCAGGCATCATCAAATAAAGATATGCTCGCTTCTTCATGGAAACACATTTTTCTTTGTGTAACTCGTTGAATACGAGAGATCTTTTGATATTTTCAATGTACTTCTTGCTTTTGTGGAGATTTCTCTTCTGAATCAAAGGAAAAACATTGAAACTGTTTTTCTTGTGTAAAGTGTTTGTGAGTGTAGTGACAGTAGGGTATAAGTGCCATGTTTAATGGTCGAAAACTATCTCTCAGCTACCGAAGGTTTAAATGACATTTTGACATCTTTCCTATCTGAAAACAAAACTGAAGCAAAACTGTCAAAAATGTCAGTTTAACCCAGTGATATGTCAGTGCCAGTGATATGAAAATATTAAATTAAATTACCTTGTTAGTAACGCTCACGTTTCCGTAGCATGACACTTTTTTGTGAGTGCAGTACAATGATCATTGGTTATCACGTGAAATGTCTTTCCTTTTCATAATATTACAGTAGATTGGCTAAACAACCAGTTAAGTCAGTAGGTACTAGAAATTTATAACGATATAAAAAAGTTAGAAATAAATTATGTTTCCAAATAAAGAAATCCAAGTAAAATATATTTAATGTTATCAAATAACTATCCTTGTACTTGACTGAACGCAATCATAAAATACCTGCTGAAAGCAATTTCGTGTTTGCTCACTGAATTTCGTATAATCCGTTAGAAAAGCAACAATCTTCTTAATGAGAATTTACTAACGTGTTCGCTTTCAAAGTTTGAAATAAAATGACGCCTTGTTATCTCAAAAATTGTACAGATTCAACTTTCGTGAAAGTTATTTCATTTTTCACTTCAATAAAACTTGTAGGTGTCCTTTTTCATATAACTTGTAGCAGAAAATTCTATTATATTTTTTTCTCTACAAAGTTGCACGTGTTTAGAAACTTTTTGAAAAATGTGATTATTAAAGTTGGCTTAAAAAAAAACTGAATTACTTTATTAGAATTACTTAATTACAGTAGAATTATATATATCTATACTAATATTATAAATCTGAAGAGTTTGTTTATTTGAACGCGCTGATCTCAGGAACTACTGGTTCGAATTGAAAAAATATTTTGTGTTGGATAGTCCATTTAGCGAGGAAAGCTATAGGCAACTTTTTGTTTTGATATTTCCACGGTATCGGGACTTGTGCGGGTGATAAGTATTGGTATTTGATACAGGTGCAAGAGGTAACCTAATCGCAAAGTTAAACGGCGTAATATAGAAGTCTCCTTCCGTAGGTATATTGTAGAAGGCGATTGACGCATAGAAGGATTCTAGAATACGCTAGAAAAGGAACTCTAGAATCCTTCACGCAGTTCTGGATTAAAAATAGCGCCTTAACCGTAAAATATTATTTTAATTCCGTATGATACTAATAAAAATAAATTAGGATACTGAAAACCTGACCGAAATGATATTTTCTTAATAAAACCTCACAAAGACGAAAAAGGGAATCAGATAAACGCTTATAAATGAACTAGCTTTGCCCCCCTTTTTCACCACCCCCTTAGGAGTAAAATTCCTGAAAATCCTTTCTTATCGGATGCCTACGTCACACAAAGAATACACCCTCCAAGTCTTAGGTCTCTACGATCAGCGGTTTAGGCTGTGCGTTGATCCGTCAGTCAGTCAGTCAGTCATTCAGGACAAAGAATTTTATATTTATAGATGATACTATCTACTACATATTGTAGAAGAATAAATTAGGATACTGAAAACCTGAAATTCATGACCAAAATGAATATTTTTTAATAAAACTTCATAAAGACGAAAAAGGGAATCAGATAAACGCTTATAAATCAATATGATGAAGATAAATGGTTATCCTATACTTATCGGTATTATTTTAGTACCCAAATGATGGTGGCCTAGTAGTAGGTACCTCGACTTTCATTCCGAAGGTCGTGGGTTCGAATCCCGGCTGACCGATTTTTCTTACGAAAGTTTAATGTGCACTAATATAAATTGCTATTACTGTGAAGGAAAACATCGTAATGAGACCCGCGGCTTAGTTGGCTCCAAACCTATTGATAAGTTCTTTCCTTTGGACATGGTCGACTATGCTGAGGGGCTGGTATAGGCTGGGTAAGCCTACTGATACATGTCCCAGGCACTACAAGCGGCCTGAATAGCATGGATTAGAGTTGCTAGCACTGTATAGTATTTATCTATACATATAAAATACTTTGTCCTGACTGACTGACTGACGGATCAACGCACAGCCTAAACCGCTGATCGTAGAGACCGGAAACTTGAAGGGTGTGTTCTTTGTATGACGTAGGCATCCTATAAAAAAAATTGTTTCGAAATTCTGTCCCTTAAGGGGTGAAAAAGGAGGGCAAAGTTTATATGGGACAACGTGATTCCTTGGATTAGAACCATTTTCTAATTTTACGCGGACGAAGTCGCGGGCTATCTAGTTAATATATATGATATTTGTTGCATTATTATATTAGAAGCTATAGGTAATTTTCCAAGGATTTTCTAAATTTTCCGAAATATTTAAACATTGTTCCCGTATCTATAAAGTTAAAATCAACTTTTACAATCCTCTCATAAACAAAACATTGTGAGGCTAACAAAGCCCTTAGATACAAAGAGCTTAAACAAATCGTATTTATAGAGTGGGAGTTATGTCAATTTTCATACTGAAACCACATGCTGAAACATCACTGTTGTTTTTTTCAACGCTTCTACAAAAACGTCACAATCAGTGATTTTGTACTACATTTTTTATACTTATACCTAAACTTATATTTAAGGAATTGATAAAGAAAAGTAAGCTGATTAAATAAACATGAAATTAACCCAAATTCTTAAAAATATACACAAAAAATATTTACTTTTTATGTTTTAGTATTTGTTGTTATAGCGTCAATAGAAATACATTATCTGTGAAAATTTCAACTCTCTAGCTATCATGGTTTATGAGATACAGCCTGGTGAAAGACGGACAGACGGACAGCGAGGTCTTAGAATAGGGTCCCGTTTTTGCCCTTTGGGTACGGAATTCTAAAGGTTTAAAAATAATAATTAGTTTTGACAAACAACGAAGTTATTCCCAGCCAGATAAAAATACAATCGGATTCAGAACCTCTTCCTTTTTTAAATCGTTTAATTAAAGCTTGTGAATTGTTGTCCAGTCTACCTCTAGTACAATACATTTTAAAGTCTTTGTTAGAATATCTAAATTTGAATTAATTATCATCCTTAATGTTAACATTCGGTCCTGATGAAAGCTAATATCTTGGGGGTCTTCGTGTAATTAAGTTGACTGATTGTGATAATTCTTAGACTGTAGCCCCACCCTTAGGCTTATCCTAATTGCGCATCATCGTGCGACCAATGCGTCCGATGCGATGCGATTTCTATAAAACAATTTGATCGCATCGCAAATATATAAAACTAGCTGCGCCCCGCGGTTTCACCCGCGTAATTCGCGTTCCCGTGGGAAAATCGGGATAAAAGCCTATGTGTAATTCCAGGTCTCTATCTATCTACATACCGAGTTTCATCACAATCGGTTCATTGGTATTTGCGTGAAGGAGTAACAAACATACACACACACACAGAAACTTTCACATTAATAATATTAGTAGGATTCTCGTGCCGCGTTGTTAGTTACCAATCTCCACCTAAACGGCAAAACCGATTTGTATGATTTTTTGTGTATATTCGTAAGGTCAGAGAATCGAACATTATTGTTATTTTTCCTGTACTTCTAGCAGCGCTCCGCGGTTTCACCCGCATAACTCGATGATGAATATCGAAATATAAAATAGCCTAAATCCTTCAAAATAATTTTTCAAATCGAACCAATAGTACTTAGTTCCTGAGATTAACGCGTTCAAACAAACAAACAAACTCTTCAGCTTTATAATATTAATAAAGACTAGCTTTTTCCCGCGACTTAGTCAGCGTAAGAGTTGAATTTTTCAAAATCCTTTCTTATCGGATGCCTGCGTCATACAAAGAACACATCCTCCAAATTTCGGGTCTCTACGATCAGCGGTTTTAGCTGTGCGTTGATCCGTCAGTCAGTCAGGACAAAGGATTTTATATGTATAGATCAGCGGTTTAGGCTGTGCGTTGATCCGACAGTCAGTCAGTCATTCAGGACAAAGCATTTTATATGTATAGAGATAATGAGTAAATTTTTTAAATGGCAAAACAACGTATGCCGTGTCAGCTAGTCTATCTACATCTTATTCTATATAATTGGAAAACAAAAATAAATAATAAAGATCATCTCTATTTCTAAGCAAAAAATAAGCTTCATATTTTTTATGAAAGTAGCTATAGTTAATGGAAAAGATTTCTCAGATTTATGATTTTTACCTGCACAATATATAAACTCAAGTTTCCCATAACAAAACACTTTCTTATTTGACACGTATACATTTTCCCCGTGTATAATACCATGGCACTATCGCGCACAAGATCACGTGTAACAAATGATGGTGCTATTTGAACCATTCTTTTGGACGTGATAACGTCTAATAAATTGATGGAACACTTGCATTCACAAAAAAGTTGACGCCATTGTCACGTTCCCATTGTGTGACGTCATTGTCACGTTTCCATTGTGTGTTGTCATTGTCACGTTCCCATTGTGTGACGTCATTGTCACGTTTCCATTGTGTGGCGTCATTGTCACGTTTCCATTGTGTGGCGTCATTGTCACGTTCCCATTGTGTGACGCATTGTCACGTTCCCATTGTGTGACGTCTTGTCACGATCCCATTGTGTGACGTCATTGTCACGTTCCCATTGTGTGACGTCATTGTAACGTTCCCGAGACGCGGCACGCGTTTGTATTTTGTTGGTTTTGTTTTATATTGTTTATTAATAATATCATCTCATCTGGGCTTGTGTTATGGTGACGAGTAACGAATAGAAGACTTATATAAAGTAAAAAAATATAAGGATTTTTTTTAGTAAGAACTTAAATGAAAAAAAAATGAAAAAATTAACAAAAAAAAAAAATTCGGTTTCTTATGACTTTATCAATCCGTTAACCGATTTCACAGACAACCATTTTTTTATATTTCTCTACTGTTGATAAAATGCTTACTCAAAAAAAAGGACTAGTTCCAGAAGCCTCGTAGATGGCAGACCCAATTTGCTACAGAAGGCTACAGAGTTTAAAAATTTGAAAGATGTCCAAAATTGACACCTTTCATATTTTCTATCTTTTTTATGATAGCGAGGCGTGGCCAGTGCTTGAGCGACATAAGCAGGAGCTGCGTGTTACGGAGATGAAGATGTAGCGTTGGATGTGTGGAGTGACGCGAAAGGATCGCGTCAGGAACTCTTGCATCCAGGGCAGCCTTCATGTTTGAGACATTGCAGAATTGCAAGAATGTCACCCACGCTGGCTAGGGTCACGTTCTTGCGAAATCCGGCTAGTTACGTGTGTCTTGCCATGGCGCTTCCGCAAGGTCGTGGTAGATTGGGTAGACCCAAGAAGTGATGGCTTGACGTCATAGGACATGCGTGCGTATGGCCTAACCAAACAGGATGCCGAAGATCGTGCGAAGTGGAGACGTGGATGCAACCGGGTACATCGCTCGGTTGATGATGACTATGGGAGAGGAATATTACCTTCTTGCCTCAAAGAAACCTTTTTTCTGTGTATTGTCTATGGATAGTGAAAATCTACGAAGTGTGTAACGAGGCTGTGTCCGTGTTAATTAATTTGCCTTTGCCCTCAAAAGACAATAAATGGATGTTTTATACATCTTCTCTTTTCTACTCCCTTCCTCTTATTGTTGTGTCAAAACAAAAACAAAATACGATGTATTTGACAGAAAATTAACAACACTTTTACTTTTACCCTTAAAATCTGCTAACTCCTTGTTTCAAAACCAGAATTAAGATTAATATTATTTGAAAAATAATAAAGAAATGAAAATACTTCAATAAAAAAAGAAACGTTAATTTCCCGGTTTTTCCGCGAGACGAATCCGCGACACTTTTTTAATAAAACGGTCTAAAACGAAATTGGAAGACTTTCTTTTAACCAATTTCCTTTCTAGGGTTCCGTACTAAAAGGGTTAAAACGCTTTCCGAAACGAGAGACTCCACTGTCCGTCCGTCGGTCTGTCACCAAGCTGTATCGACCCAGTTGACACAATGGTCACCATGCCGGACTGCTAAACACAGGGTTGCGGGTTCGATTCCCGTCTCAGACAAGTATTTATGCTTAGATATTTGTTTGTGGTCTGGTTGTTTCTATGTATTAAGTAAATATTTACAAAAGAAAAGTATGTAGGTAGTATTTCCATTGTCTAGCACCCATAACACAAGTCTAGTTATTTAGCTTGGAGCTAGATGTCGATGTGTGGAATGTCCTGCAATATTTATTTATTTATCTTATGAACCGTGACATGAGCTAGACTGTTAAAATTTTAACAGATTATGTATTTTTGTTCAACTCCCGACGAATCCCCTGGGAGAGCATAGAGGATCCGCGAGGCGATCGAGTCCCCCCTAGTCCAGGGGATTCGACGGACGTGAAAAAGTCTTCGACAGGGGTGGGGGATCCGTTAGGGAAGCCGATTGTGAACCTTATCTCTGTTGCCGCTATAACAAGAAAAATAACTTGAGAGGTATTAAGGGACACCCGGATGGAACGAAGCTCCTTTCGATTAATTAGTGAAGGAATTGTAATAAAATCAAAAAGTGTCGTTACAACTTTTGGTCTTTATTTTTTCCGTCTAGCAACGGGCGATAAAGAACTTCGTTCCAATACTAAAAACAAAATATAATGCTACGGAACCTTACGTTCTTTCCGACTCGCACTTAGCCGGTTTTCCAGCTGTCGTTGCGTTTTATGCATCATTTCACTTTATTTATTGACAGAGGCTAAACGATTTATCGATTTTGTTATACGAGGTGTCATAAACTTTAGAATATCTTTAGATTTAAAATAATTAAGTTAGCAACCGGGTAACACTGGAGTTACTTCTTTTGTTGATTGTTTTTTGAAAGGTTGGTGTTGGCCTATTGGTGGATACTTTGACTTTCATTCTGTGGGTTTGAATCCAGCAGGCCGTGCACGATGGATTTTTCTTACGAAAAGATTGTCGTGAAGGAAAACATCGTCGTGAGAAATGTGTTTTTCTATCTAATAAAATAAAAAGACACTTTCATTACTATTTCGATGTTAGAAAGATGTCACTGAAGAGAAGATACGGGTCCGCTTATCTGTTTCCATTAATATTTCACACGACTCTAGAGATTAAGCAAAAATATAGAACCAAGTATTAAATTGGCTTCGTATAAAATTGTTGCGACGTTGATGTTACATAATGGGACAAATTTCTAGATCTTTTTTCCTAAATTTAGGTATTATTTTTAAGCTATTGCATAGCTTTTATCGCGGGCTTTGAGCGCGGTTAACACCCCCCACTTCGCGTACCATGTAGGTCGGCCGAGCGTTCGGTTAACGTGTATGTATATGGTACGACTGTACGAAGCTTGCACGATGCAATAGCTTTACCGCGGCAGTCCCCGAGTGCCACACGTTTTTTTTGTTTGTTTGTTATTATTTATTTATATTTATTTCGATTTTTCCGTCTCGGACTTCGCGGGTTGAACTTGTACTTGTATACAGGCTGTTTTTCGCAATTAGACTCTTTTAATTGGGTCCATTTTGCGTGAGGCTTGCCCAGCACTTACTACCCTCTCAGCTTAGTCGACCATGTTCAGAGGAGAGAACTTGTCAATACTTCTGGAGCCAACTAACTAGCGGGTTTCATCACGATGTTTTTCTTTACCGTCAATTAGCGCACATCATTTTTTCTTAAGAAAAATACATTGGTGCACGGCCGGCCGGGATTCGAACCCACGACCTTCAGAATGATATGGGTACTTACCTAACAAAGTGCCAATTACAAGTTTCCGCAAAGGAAAAACCTGTAGGTAGAATACCTACTTTGCTTTCACCAAATCGGTAAATCGGTTAACTTTGCGGAAACATAATATCAATTTATTTAACGCCAACGCTCTAAGATGATAGATTCGTGATACCCGATAGGTATTCCACTGAAAATGATATGAAAATAACGAAGTAGGTAATGCTTATAAAAAACAACAAGTTGATTAGATAACTTGTTGTTTTTTATAAGCATTATTTCAAGGCATATTCCGCGAAAATCCTACTATAATACTATAAAATTTTGTGTGTATGTTTGTTACTCCTTCACGCAAAAACTACTGGGCCGATTGCAATGAAACGGTATGTAGATAGCTAGAGATCTGGATTAACAAATAGACAACTTTTTATCCCGATATTGCCACGGGTTCGGGACTTACGAGTCAAAATTGAAAACCCACCGTAGAGTTCTAAAATTACTATTATTAGAATGATTTTATTCTAATAACATTTATTTGATAAAATTCATGAATTGAAAGACTTAAAACTTGAACTCAAGCAAACTCTTAGAATCTAGCTTGAATTGAAAACAATACAATAATAGTAGTATTGGAGCTCTACGGTGGGTCTGCAATTCTGAATCCGACCGTACGTAAAATACATATAAATTAGGGTTACGTACCATATTCTGTTATACCACATTTTTATTAGTATTTGTTGTTTAGCGACATTAAAATACTTCATCTGTGATTCCAAATGTCCTATCCCGAGATACAGCCTGGTAACATACATACAGACGGACAGAGGAGTCTTAGTAAAAGGAACCCTAAAAACAACCTTTGAATTTTTCACGATAGTAATTGTAAATTAAAAATTAACTTAGCTAGACTTTGCAAAATAATTTAGTTTCCCGATATTATACGCAAAAATAAATTTGTTTTGTTAGTTAAAGAATTATAATGTATATTGCTGCCTTAGAGGGAAATAAAGAGTTCCAGTTAGTAGTCGTCTATTGGCTTTACAATTTTAAAGTTTATTTTCTTTGAAAATAACACTTACCGATGAAATATAACAATTAATGTGCTATCATTATGATTCGTAGAATCGTTTTTGTAAGTTGGAATTTTCACTATGTTCGTAAAGAAATAAATTGTTTTTAGATAAATAAATACTTTCAACACACTCTGAAAATTTGTCTTGAGACGTTTATACTTCGTTAAAAGCTCTCCTTCCTCTAAGATAACAATTCATAAAATGGCCTGAGAATAAATAATTTATACCTGTTTAATGCTTATCAAACTTCCTACTAATATTATAAATGTGAAAGTTTGTGTGTGCGTGTGTGTGTGTGTGTGTGTGTTTGTTTGTTACTCCTTCGCGATAAAACCACTGGACCGATTGGGATAAAACTCGGTATGTAGATAGCTGGATACCTGGATTAACACATATTATGCTACTTTTTACCCCGATAGTCCCACGGGATCGGGACTTACGCGGGTGAAAGTATTCTATAATTCATTTATTTGTTCTCTTATTACAATTTTCATACTATTTTTTTTTTCTTTTTTTGGTTATGAACGTCACAACACTAGACTGATCGATTTTGTACTAAATAGAAGTACTTACACAATATTTTTAGGGTTTTTTCATTATTTTTCAGGTTTTCAAAAGGTTACTAAGTATGTGTTAATTATGTATGTAGTACTTAATTTCATTTTGTTCTTCCAAACGTTCAAAATAAAGGACCCACAACCGGTCGCAACAAAGAAAAAATACCATTTTCGTAGCTGGTTATGAACCATGGTTACGAAAACGACCAGTAAATTCCGTTTTCGATACCGGTTAGCAAATAAGGAAAACCAATTCCATGTTCGTATTTGATTATCAAAAATCAGTTACGAATGTGGAGTAAAGGGAAAATCCGCCATTTTATTGACCCATACTTTGTAAGTTTACTGACCTTGGAATCGTAAACAAAGTTATACAAAGTAAAATCATATTGTAAGAAACTTCATACAACGCCATCTAGCCCTAAGCTAAGCAACTAGGGCTTGTGTTATGGTGGCTTGTCAACGGATAAGCAATATACTGAAACACCCAGAAATATCTCTAACTAGCTGCGCCCCGCGGTTTCACCCGCGTAAGTTCCGATCCCGTGGCAATATCGGTATGAAAGCCTATGTGTTAATCCATGTCTCTAGCTATCTAGATACCGAGTTTCATCGCAATCGGTCCAGTAGATTTTGCGTGAAGGAGTAACAAACACACACACACACACACACGCACACATAAACTTTCACATTTATATAGTAGGATAAGTACTTTTTCAAAAATAAATTTTCAAATTTCAATTTAAGAAATAAAGATGATCTGAGCTTGCCCGGTAGTAGGCTCCGGAAAATAAACAGGTCGTTCAATAGCACACGCGTACTCTATTATAATAAATTACCTAAAGATGTATATGACATGTCTATTAACAGGTTAATTTTTTTTATAAAGCAGAAATTGTGCTTTAAGGCCTATTATGATACTTTGTCGTACCTTAATGACCTTACCTTACTTTATACCCATGGACATAAGTTTAATTGCTCCATTTCAAAAATATCTTCAAAAATATTTGTTATTTTGACCTTTGTGAGCATGATCACAAAAAAGAAAAAAATCCCTTGAGTTTCTTGTGCCTTCTTCTCATTGGTGGGCGCGTTCCGAAGGCATACATCCTAACTTAATTTGTGACATGACACCTATTGAATAAAAAAAATGAGTTTGAGTTGAGGTTGACTTAATGTTTTCTCTATTTGTATATTTTATCTCTACGACTTGGCCACTTAGTAATTTTCTTCGGAAACCTATTCGTGGAAACCATTCTTCAAACTTTAGGTAACTTTTCGACTAGAAGAAACCTTATAAAGAAAAAGTTTTAGAATCTATACATATAATAAATCTGTAGACATCAAAAAATCTGTAATTGTAAGATATCCAGAAAAAAAATACACAGGTCGTCTTTAAATCGTTAGCTGAACACGATAGGGTGGTTTTTAGAATTTTTGTCTGTTTGTCTGTTTGTCTGTTTGTCTGTTTGTCTGTCTGTTTGTTTGTTTGAACCAGGTAATCTCATAAACTACAGAACAGATTTCGACAAGGTCCACCCAAATATGTTCAGGAAATATCAGATTAACATTTAGGGTATGTTTCAATTTGAGTTTAATACAATAATTAAGATATTTGATAAAAAAAACATTTAAAAAACGTGAAATCGAAACATTTTTCCGTGGTAAAACGTAATCGAACGTCAGAAGGGAACAGTACCCTTACCACGGGTTTTTTACGTATTCGATTAAACATAATATATTGAGTATTTACTATGAAACTTCCTAAAAATCAACTTACTAGGTCCACCCGTCTCTGAGAATATCGGTAGTGACACACTGACAGACAAACGGACAAGAGAGTGATCGAAAAAGTGTTTCTTTTTTTCGAGTTCTTCAAAAAGTCATGGTAGGGCTGCAGTACATGCCTCCGCTCAAGATGACAGCTGTCATAAAACCAAATAGTTTGCATTTAATACTACCTACGTGAAACTGAAAATGAGGTTAGTACAAAGAGGTACTACTACATAATATTACCGATCTCCTTTACCGAAGACCTCCGATGGTACACTTCTATCGCGCTTTTTTTTTTTCTGTGTCCAGTCAGCTTTGTGACCGAACTATTGGCCCTGGATTATCGCGCTTTTCTCCTCCTATAGTTTGAATTATGAGTTCAAGTAGCGGAAACCTTAAATAGTAAAAACAAAAAAAGAATTTTCCAAATCGCTCCAAGAGTTTACGAGTAATCAGCGAGCATACATAAAAAAAATAAATATATACGTGACGAATTGAGAACCTCCTCCTTTTTTGATGTCGGTTAAAAAATATACAGATAGTTATTTGTAAAAATCATTTTTTTCCCAAAATTACGTAGGCCTGCCAGCTACCTAATAAAAAAACTAATTTACAAAAATCTAAAGATAACTAGGAAGACAAAGTATTTTGAAAAATTTGTGCGAATAGAAATTGGACTTAGACATAGTACATTGTTACCCAAGGTGTGAAAGTCACTCATTGAGTCCCGAGACGGAGTTTGGCGCCCGAGCGCAGCGAGGGCGCTAATAGTTCGAGGGACTAAATGAGTGACTTTCACACCTTGGGTAAACAAAACAAACCCGAGGTAAACACTGTGCTTTTCATTACGAATAAACATAAAATTCTTAATAATAACGAGAGTGAATGAGAGACTCCATACTACCTGATCCTCTTACAAGGTTGGGACCAAAGAGGTTATAGATTATGTAGATTTTTTTGTTTTTGCTGTTTGTTTTCAATATGTTTTCAATACTCAAATACGTCGGTACTTACCGAAGTGATTTTTATTAATTAGTTTATCCAACACTGAGTAATGACGCGAAGTCCGTAGATTTAAATTACAGTTTTTGTAACACGGTTTGTCTAGAAAATGTTATTTACAAAAAATACACAATCATAAATGAAAAACCAGATTAAACTTAACACAAAAACATAATAAAATAACAAAAGATAATACTAATTAAAATCATTCAAAATGCAAGCATTTCCTGCCAGTATTTTTTTACTCAAGGAACAACACTGACCGCACGGTCGCATAAAGCCACATCTGCAACATCTTGACAGGGCGCCGGCAGAGGCGCAGCATGGTCATACGTCGCTTTGACCATTTTCACCTTTACATTTATTTTATTAAATAAGATATCTTGAACTAAATATATCTACCTGAATTCGATTACTAAGAAAAAACCTATTATGTACTCTCTGTCAGTACTCTGGCAGTATGGATGAGCCGTGCGAAGCCATAATTTGACATGACAGCTGTCAGTGAAAGCGATTTTCCCTAGGGCTGAAAGTTTTTCTTTCTACACGCTCTTCAGGCATCTTTAGACCTACTTTCGGAGTATGAGTAAGTAAAGTGCCTTCGCCAAATATAGTTTAAAAACAATGTAACTACCTATTTTGTTTTATAACTTACACCGAATGATAAATTGTATCTATGCCGAAAAATGCTAGGTATTCTATATAACCCAAAACCACATCGCAAACGAAGTCGCGGGCAACAGCTAGTATAATAATAAGCGTAATAAACAGGAAAAATCCCCAAAGTTTTCCAGTAAGTCAATTAAAATTGCAAATATAAGTAAATTAAAAATCTCTTACCCATATTTTTCTTTTTAAAAGCGTTAATTATGTACTAAAAAAAATACATTTTACTTTTATCTTTTTATTTTTTAGTATTTGTTTGTCTTTGAAAACAATTTGCGTTCACCCAGACTGAGATATATCAACTTTAAGCAAAAAAGAAAAACGGTTAAACCGTTTTGCTTTTTTGGGATCTAGTAGGCCTACTGTCTACCCGCGATGGGGTAGCCCGCGACTCTAGCTATGTCATCTCCTTTTTCCCCTTGACAGCGGTCATAGACTTTAATCATCTTCAATCATGGATCTCTTTCTTTCTACAGACGGATTCTTTCTTTCATGCAATCATCTTTCAGGTTTTATCTACGGGGAGAGGGTTTTACTTATTTAATATTTTTTACAGTTTTCTGAAGGAGTTATATTTGCCGCTTAACCGTTGGCCTGAATAACGTGAAGGATTTCTCATTTTAACTTATAAGTACCTTGATGACCGAGCTTTGCTCGGTATATTTTTTTTTTACTTAGTCTAACCTAAAAGCAAACACTCATTGACTTCGTGTTACTTAACAACGCCATCTGCTAGAATAACTTTATTGCTCACAAAAAATAGTATTAGTAGTTCGCCAATAGATGTCAGGAAGTGTCATATTTTTCAAATAAAAAAAAGTAAGTTTCGATAAAACACGAATAAAATGACATTTTCTAAAAATGATTCCTAACTAGATCGATTTATCGCCCCTGAAAATCCCTATATACCAAATTTCATGAAAATCGTTGGAGCCGATTCCGAGATTCCAATTATATATATATACTAGCTGTGCCCCGCGGTTTCACCTGCGTAAGTCCCGATCCCGTGGGAATATCGAAAAAAATATCCTATGTCCGTCTTCTGATTGTAAACTACCTCCCCACCAATTTTCAGCCAAATCGGTTTAGCCGTTCCCGAGTTATAAATGGTGTAACTAACACGACTTTCTTTTATATATATATAGATATACAAGAATTGCTCATTTAAAGATATAAGATATAGCTTGTAAAGTTAAGCTTTCAGAGGATTGGATTAGGTCACTCTGTATATTTCAGCGTTAAATAAGCTTATTAATAAATAATTTTTATTTTATGTAATTTAGTATTTCTTAGTGCATACCTATTTCTTTAAAAACAGTATGCGTTCAACCAGTCTAAGATATCAACTTTAAGCCTTTTAACCGTTGAATACTCCCACCTCATCTGGCCTGAACAACGTGAAGGATTCCTCATTTCAACTGAGAATAATTACGTAAAGCTTTCAAAGGACTGGATTAGGCAACCCTGTGTATTTTAGCGCTAATTATGTAATTAAAAAAATACATTTTTATTTTTTTTATTTTATTTATTATTTTTAGTGAACACTTTTTTAAAAACAGTCTGCTTTAACCCAGACTAAGATATCAATTTTAAACCGTTTAACCGTTGAATACTCCCACCTCATCTGGCCTGAACAACGTGAAGGATTCCTCATTTCAACTGAGAATAATTACGTAAAGCTTTCAAAGGACTGGATTAGGCAACCCTGTGTATTTTAGCGCTAATTATGTAATTAAAAAAATACATTTTATTTTTTATTTTATTTATTATTTTTAGTGAACACTTTTTTAAAAACAGTCTGCTTTAACCCAGACTAAGATATCAATTTTAAACCGTTTAACCGTTGAATACTCCCACCTCATCTGGCCTGAACAACGTGAAGGATTCCTCATTTCAACTGAGAATAATTACGTAAAGCTTTCAAAGGACTGGATTAGGCAACCCTGTGTATTTTAGCGCTAATTATGTAATAAAAAAAATACATTTTTATTTTTTTTATTTTATTTAGTATTTTTAATGCACACTTTTTTAAAAACAGTCTACTTTAACCCAGACTAAGATATCAACTTTAAGCCATTTAACCGTTGGATCCTCCCACCTCATCTGGCCTGAACAACGTGAAGGATTCCTCATTTTAACTTACAGTATCTACGTAAAGCTTTTACAGGATTGGATTAGGTAACCGTAATAGTGTATTTCTCTCCGCTAAACAATAGAGAACTGGTAAATAGATATGGCTTTTATCTTTACCTAGCAGAGAAAATGTTTGTTTATTCTGAGGTTTAATTAATTAGGTAATCTACAGTGCTACAGCTGTCTCTGTGTGAACTGTAAAATACAAAAACATGTAGAACGAAGAAGTGTTTTTAGGTTTACGGAACCCTAAAAACACTTTACATGTTCTTGCATTATCAAAAGGTAAAAAAGGAACCGTTATAAGATCACTCTCTTGTCTGTCTGTCTGTCCGTGTGTCGCCAGAGATTTTCTCAGGAATGGGTGGGTGGGTAAGTTGAAATTTATCACTACTACGATACTAAGGTCTATTTTTGGGACAGTATGGGGAAATCCGGAACCACAGCGCGTATGAACGATGAATGTGTCGCTATTAATATATTGGTGGCTACTGTCATAAACACCTTAGCAGTAACAATAATACGTAGGTTTGGCTCTAGTCAAGCAGTGTGTATTATGTTCTATATTGTGTGTGAAATAATAAAGAAATAAATAAATAGAAGATACTCGGAAACTGTCTTTGCAACTATTAAGTTTGTTTTAAAAGTAGGTATTTCTGTGGGTAAGCGTGAGTACTTAAATAGTCATATTGGTTAAATAAATGCGTATTAAGGCGCTCTTCCAGTACCGTGTGTAGGTATTCACATTACCTTAGCCCCCGCTCTCAAAGACATAGCGTGCTGCGTGCTAACTGTTATATTTGATCGATATGCAAAACATTTTAGCATTATTATCCACAAATATAGTTCCTATAGGTCAAAACCTATCATTTGATTCATTTTTAGAAACAAACTATTTTTGAATAAAACCCGATAAACGATCTAATAATTCTCTGTTTTGTAACATTTTTTTTTTTATCGAACGAAGTTCATATCATATCATATCATGTTTTCAACCACAATAAACAAAAATATGGTTATTAAACTACAATATCCATTTATATCCAAATAACAAAAAAATAGTATTTGATTACTTAGAGTTGCTTAAAACAAAGGTCGATTTTGGTAGCTTTATGCTAATAACCTGGCTTTAACGAATTTTTAGGGTTTCGTAACTCAGAAGGTAAAAAAGGAACCCTTATAAGATCACTCTCTTGTCTGTCCGTTTGTCAGCACCGATTTTCTCAGGAAGGGGTGGAGCTAGTCAGTTGAAGTTTATACCAGATACTGAGGTCTATAATCCTCATCCTAATAAGACTACAGACCTGTCTGCTCATGAGTCAACAGGATAAAAAGATATGATCAAAAATGATTTTCGTGAAAACCTTCCTATACCACAATTTTCAACTATTTTATTTTTCGAAATTTTCCCTTTCTTTTATTATTAAGTATTTAAAAAAAACATACACATAAAGTTTCTTAGAATTACTCGTCTTTTAAACGCTCTATATTATACTTATTGTGTTGGTGTGAAAGCATAATTTGTTCATCTCGTTATCTTTATAAATGAGTTAATTAAGATGTTAAATTTTAATAAGATGTTTATAAAACTTGAGAACCATCCACGCGTAATTCTAAAACTTTGAAGACTTTCTCATATAAATATCAACCCCCTTTATTTATGTTTAAGGCGCAGTTTGGGCGTAAGAGGGATTTTTGGTGACAAATTTCGATGGCAGTGTGTTGGTACCTACCATATTGTTATTTCTTGTGAACACACTTTTAATTTTAATGCGTAAAGTTTACTTAAGGATTGTAATTTGCTGAAATTAGTGTAGGTGACGGTAAAATTGGACTTCATTTACTGAGAATCTGCAACCAATTTCAACTTTGATCTTCTTATTTTGAGTATGTAACGTTTATATACAAAAATATTATTTTTGCGGGACTGATGATTGCATCAATCGTAACTTATAAAAACGAGGTAAACTTATTTAGTTGAAAATTGTCAAATATGTAGGATTATATAATTCTTTAATAAACGCGCACTTGTATACAATTGTATACAGGCCCATATCCTACAACACCCTGACATCCTTCACAAGAGCTAGAAGATTACCAGCACCGTCAATAAGTTGTCATTTTCACATTTAACCCCATCGACTAAACAAAGTCACAGGCCAAAACTAGAGTAACAACAGAAGCTAAAGTAATTAAACACCCCTATCAATTAAATTGTCTACGAAATATTTTAAGATTGCACGCGTCGCGAAATGGTTTTAATGTAATTAAAAAAAACTAACATCTATTTTAGTGAAAAACCATCTGTACTACTTTATGGGATTTGATGTAAGGTTTATGAAAATATAAATTTTGTTCTTGTTGTTTTCTTTACAATCGCCGTAAAATTGAAAATGTTCAGAAAAATGACGATGTTTTACGATTTTTTCCACAGAGACAAATCGTGTTTCGAAGTGTATGACAACACAAAGCATGTATGTATGTATACGGGCTTTTTTTCCGCAACTAGACTCTTTTTAATTGGACCCTTTTTGCGTGAGGATGGAGTAGGATTGCCCAGCACCTACTACCCTCTCAGCTTAGTCGACCATGTCCAGAGGAGAGAACTTGTCAATACTTCTGGAGCCAACTAAGCCGCGGGTTTCATCACGATGTTTTCCTTCACCGTAAGAGCCATGTCAATTAGCGCACATAAATTTTTCTAAAGAAAAATACATTGGTGCACGGCCGGCTGGGATTCGAACCCACGACCTTCAGAATGAAAGTCGGGGTATCTACCACTAAGCCAACACAAAGCATATATTCACCTTTACGACAGTAGGAATATCATTCCAATAATTTTAGCGGTTGATACCTAAAAACTGTTGTTAAGACACCTCTATCGCGATTTTTACGCTTGTTTCGAAGTGTATGACAATACGAAGCATATTTTCACCTTTACGACAGTAGGAATACCATTCCATAGATTTTAGCGGTTGAACTGTTTCTAAGACATATTTTACGCTTGGACAGTCCTACTGGACTAAATGGATTTCCTATATAATATAATAGTCCATCACTTCGATGGGTGGCCATTTTAACAGCTCCGTGCTTCGGAAGGCACGTTAAGCCGTTGGTCCCGGTTGCTACCTCTAGAAGCAGTCGTTAGGTCAAGTTAGAGGCCTTAAGGCGATCTGAAAACTCGAACAATAGGTGTGCCACACTACTATACGAGAAGAAGAAGAAGAAGAAGTCTCATCTAGTAGAACTAAAGGGTAGAATCGTAATGCCTACCTAGCTTTTACCTAGTTTATAGCTAGCTAGCTTTTACTTCACTTGCAATTTGTCCGGCAAACTTATAAGCACTAATCTTGACCGCTCAGGTTTATAGCACAGGTAGAACTTAGGACTTCTTACTGAAAGTTTTCTCACTCATCCCAGTATTTTATGACTATACGTGGTTTGTGAGGCTCAGTACAGATGAGGAAAGGGTACCGGCGCTTTCTCCATACAAACGTAGTCGTCAGTTTCCTCCCTGGATATTCTGGATAATGACACTAGAGCCAATATTTTTGCAGCATAAAACTTATAACTGCCATGACCATGCCCCTTTGCTTAACTTTCTTTTTATCACAGTTGCTCATAAAGTGGATCGTATTCAACCGCTTTTAGGCTCAAAATCCAACGTATTACACACGCGTGCGTTATGCATTACCTCGACACTAGTGTGTTATAAGTTATCCTGATAAGTTAAATTGGTATCTTTCTGCTAATTACATGTTAGGTAGATGAAACATTCTTAATTTATCTGGTTTATACTGTTTTGATGGATAAAATAAAGTAGGTACCAAAAAAGAGGTTTTACTCCAGCAATAACTGATGTCACTTTATTCTACTTCTATTTCAGATAAACCTATCACTTAAAACTTTTAATAACCAAACTTTAGCAAAAGTTAAATAGAAGTCGATATATTTTGTTCTTAAACTTTTAAAACTTTAAAATGCTGCTAGATAGAAGCAAACAACAAATAGTAAAAATCTTTAGTTATCGTCGGATTTCTAGGAATGGACAATTTCGTTCTACTTTTATTTCGGTAAGGCAAAAATCTGACGGTACAAAATACGAATGACGGCTCTGAAGCAAAACCATAGACAAAAAACCGGCCAAGTGCGAGTCGGACTCGCGGACGAAGGGTTTCGTACAATTAATTCTGATAAGCTATTGCAAAGCTTTTATCGTGGGCTTTGAGCGCGGCAACCGAATAAAGAAATTCTAACGAAAATAAAACCTAATACCTAACTCCGCCTACCATGTCAAAGTCAAAGTCAAAGTCAAAGTCAAAGTCAACATTCTTTATTCCTTTAGATCCTTAATACCTAGGTACAAGATCACATGGACACGTCTTAAATCATGTAGCTCGGCCGAGCGTTCATTTTCAGTATTTGTTATTGTAGTAGCAACAGAAATACATCATTTGTAAAGTTTTCAACTGCTAAAGCTATTACGGTTCAAGATACAGCCTGCAGACAGTCAGACGGACATTGGAGTCTTAGTAAAATGTTTCCGTTTTTATCCTTTCTGTACGGAACCCTAAAAACTAATTTAATTAACCCACGTTTAACCCGATCTTTTTCTGCCCAGAGACGATGAGATTCCAATCTATATATATAAAAGAAAGTCGTGTTAGTTACACCACTTATAACTCAAGAACGGCAGAACAGATTTGGGTGAAAATTGGTAGGGAGGTAGCTTAGAGCCAGGAGACGGACATAAGATACTTTTTATCCCAATATGCCCACGGGATCGGGACTTACGCGGGTGAAACCGCGGGGCGCAGCTAGTTACAAATAAAGGAAAGGGTTATATTTGCCCCGTATGTATGGGTGACTATTAAAATACATGGTTGACTAAGCTGACAGGGTGACATAGGTGCTGGGCAAGCCTGCTTCATCTAATGCATGTCCTTGGCAATACAGCGTCTTATATTTTCTTATAATACAATACAGCGTCCTTCATTTCTTCTTATTTTCTATTATTTTTATTTTATTTATTTTATTTTATTATTTTTAAATATATTATTATTTATTTTTATATATCATGGATTGAAGTTTCTGGCGTTGTATCATCTAGATTAAAGTTTTATCATAACTTATTCATACTTACAATAATTTGACAAATGGGGTAAGTATCTTTTAGTTATAGGCTATGTTACGTCATTCTAAATTCAATATGGCGCCCAAAACATAAAGTATTGCATTAAAAATAATTCTGAAAAGCGCCGTATTGAGTATCAAATAAAAGGGGTTTATTAGCACTTTTCAATAGCAAACGACTACAGCTATCCACGGAATATTTTCTGGTTATATGCTTTTCGTAGTCAGGTTTTTTTGTATTGTTAGGTAGGTACGAGAGGGTGGTAAAAGTGCTAGGCAAGCTTATTCCTTGTAATAACATCTCCCGGGTACTTCAGGTGCAATGTGCTACTCGTTCCTAATAGTCGGTCCCTGTCGCATTGAATAGAAAAAAGTGAGATGCGAGATGGTGCGAAAATAACCGAATTCCACTAATTTTTTTTCAGTTTTTTTATTAAACAACTAGCAGCGCTCCGCGGTTTCACCCGCGTAACTCCCGATCCCATGGGAATATCGGGATAAAAAGCCTATGTTATTCCCAATGAATCAATGTATCCTCATACCAAGTTTCATAAAAATCGCTCCAGTAGTTTCGTTACAAACCAAAAAATCTTACTACTTTATAATATTAGTGTAGGTAGATAATAATACATCGCGATAAAAGTGTGGTAAATCGATCATTGCATAGAGGCGCGAGCAGAACGCGAGCGCGTTTAAGAAACCACACGCGTATCGTATTACGTTTTTCATCACAGTCGCGAATAAAAGAAAAGACTTGTTAAAATAATAAAAAGTTAACAAAATATTTGTATATGTTTACAATTTTTTAGGCCATTTTTTTTTTATTGTACTCCAAAACAAAAACCCTTTCTTTCCAGTCGGGTAAAAAGGAAGAGGCTTGCTTAGCAACAGATTGAAAAATGAAATGAACCGTAATAAGTAGGTGCCTAAGTATTGTAGGTAAGTACATTGTCAACAATGAATGTCCTTCGCACCTGTCCGGAATTGAAATATTAGTTGTCCATTATTGTGCCATTATCCTTTATTACACTGACATAATCATTGCTAAGTAGGTACCTACGTTCAGTCTATACCTATATTATAAAGCTGAGTACTTTTCATTTTGATATTCCCACGGGATCGGGACTTACGTGGGTGAAACCACGGAGCGCAGTTTGTAATTTATACTTATATTGTAAAGCTGAAGGGTTTGTTTGTTTGAACGCTCTAATCTCAGGAACTACTGGTTCGAATTGAAAAATATTTTTGTGTTGGAAAGTCCATTTATCGAGGAAGGCTGTAGGCTACTTTTTATCCCGATATTCCCATGGGATCGGGAGTTACGCGGGTTAAACCGTGGAGGGCTGTTATATGAAATATGTGTCTTTATTTCTGTTATCAATGTCTTAAAGTTAAGAGGCTATTTTCGGTGTTACTTAATAATATATTGGTAGGTAAAGCCATAGGTTTGTTTCGATATCGGATCTACTTAATCTATATATATAAAAGAAAGTCGTGTTAGTTACACCATTTATAACTCGGGAACGGCTAAACCGATTTGGCTGAAAATTGGTGGGGAGGTAGCTTACAATCATAAGACGGACATAGGATATTTTTTTTGATATTCCCACGGGATCGGGACTTACGCAGGTGAAACCGCGGGGCACAGCTAGTTAATAATAAAAAAAGGAGATAGCATAGTATTTATGAAAAAATAATAATATTAAAAATCTAAAGTGTCCCTAAGTAGGGTGTCCAAAAGGTTGGCTGCATTGAAACTAGGTGGAATGCCGATCCCTTGGCCAAAATAGCAGCAAGCCATGATGAGTAAATTATTTGCTTATTTCTATTTACATAATTACCAATAATTAAAAGCTTTTAATAATTTTAAGTTCCTTTAATTTTGTTTTTATTTGTATCCACATCTTACTTATTCAGCACCTTTACATGAGCCAATATTTCTAATATTATATTGTTTTTTTTTGCTTTAATTATATTAATCATTGAAATGTATTTAATTTATATTAAGGCACCTGCGGGTAATAAGGGCCACCTGCCACCTTAATTAAAAATCTTAATATTTCGTAAAAATAGGGAAAACTACTTGAAAACAGATTCATAAATATTTGCTATAATGTCAATCTGAAAAACAATATGTATATTTGTATTTGTTTTGTAAGTACATTAAATCAAAATACACAAAATGAAAAACTTAAAAGTAATAATAATAAACACAAAATAATTATAAAGACGCCAAAAAAAATACCCCCACCCAGAAATTAAATAAAAAAAAACAATATATTTGTTTATTTTCTTGTTATATTGTTCTGCTATCAAGGTTTTCAAAAAACCTTTCAGTGTCCCTTTTTACTAGCGGTTACGAAATTATTTATTTATTTTTAACTCAACCTTGAGGTCTTCAAGAGACTTAGCTACCTACTAAACAAACATGCTACATCCTCGACCTCATCATTGCTTCCCATCAGGTGAAATCTATACTAATATTATAAAGCTGAAGAGTTTGTTTGTTTGTTTGTTCGTTTGAACGCGCTAATCTCAGGAACTACTGGTTCGAATTGAAAAAACCTTTTTGTGTTGGATAGTCCATTTATCGAGGAAGGCTATAGGCTACTTTTTATCCCGAAATTCCCACGGGATCAGGAGTTACGGAGGTGAAACCGCGGAGCGCTGCTAGTGTGGTATAAAGCCTATATTGCGAAGAAAAAAGATAAATTTGTTCGAGATCACTGTTAATAATTTGCTATTGTTCTCACTGCAGGAGGCAAGAGTATAAAGTCAAGGGGTTAATTCACCACGGGTGTCCAATAATAGTAAACACACTTACCTACACCTTTATTAAAAAGTATAATGTGCATATTTTTTTACTTACAGTTATTTCTTCCAACAAAAAAGTAAAATGTATCTTCGAAAATTTGTCCACTTTAACACAAAATCACTGGATTAAAAACTCTTTACTCGAACAGAAAAAATAATAAAAACTTCACAACACTGAATTCTTTTTTCAAATTATTTCGCGCCAATTCGTAGCGGGTCTCATTTGGGCGGCAACAGCTTGCTCGCGTTGAGTTTTGTGTGAGACTGAGCGAGCGAATTCAGGATGTCTGTAGCGAATTTTATCCGCAGGCGCGCTTCAGCCACGTCCTTGCCTTGCGAGATAAATAGGTGCTAGGGTAAGCCAATTTCTCTAACTATACAGCTAGTAGAATAAACATATAAGTTTCAAAACTAAAACGTGACTACGGAAAAATTGCGAGGCACATAAAAGGTGTAAAACAATAAAATATTTCGTGAATAATGGAATACTGGCTTATTTGTTTATAATAATAAGGTACCGGCGGGTAATAAGAACCAGCTGCCACCTTAATTAAAAACTTAATAGGTATTTCGTAAAACGAATGAAAACTAATAACTAATTCACCTTTCAAACAAAAAAAAACTAAATTAAAATTGGTTCACCCGTTTGGGAGCTACGATGCCACAGACAGACACACACAGAGAGAGAGACACGTCAAACTTATAACACCCCGTCGTTTTTGCGTCGGGGGATAAAAACAGGTCATAGATATGAAGGCGTATCCATAGATAAACAACTAAATACTACCGCGTAGCTACCCGTCATACGTCAGATTGACTATGGTAATCAGTCAATCTAGCGAAGCGTGATATGTCAATGGATCGGGGACCGCCATCTTAGTACGCTTGGCGAACAAGACGGGTGTCCGCGAACCGTGTTCGTTCACGAATCGCTCTGAGTTGTACAATCATACTATTTTATGTTTAGTTTGAGTTATTGTGATGATTAACTATGTGTTTCTTTGAAAATTACGTGAATCTAGCTACTTGTAGTGTATGAATAATACTGGTTGTCATTGGATGACATTGTTCTTAACCCTTACTTTGTCCACTCTCTAAATTGGTACAAGATGAGTAAAGATGAAGGCTATCCTGGCTTTTCATCAGAAGTGGGATCAAATGGGGCCCAAATTGAGGATCAAACGTCCAGAACGAACGCCGAGACCCTGCTCAACAGCATGGAGATGTTTTTGTCTCGATTTCTCGCAACACAGCAAACACAAACAGCAAGTACTAACTGTTCAACTCAAGTGTTGCCATTCAACCCAGACGATCCAGATGCTGATATAGATGCTTGGTGCTATTGTCCAGATAAAAAGTTTGGATCGAATACACTTGCTTATGGCTCTTACCACCGCTCTAAAAGGACGAGCTGCTGCTTGTATTACTAAGCTAAATCCAAACGAAATCATCTGGAGCGTCGTCAACCAGTCGCTGTTAGCAAAGTTTTCGAAACCTAAAGTGTTCCAAGATGAGGTTCTGCGATTTCAAATTGGACCCAAGGACACAACTTCAGAATCTGCTGTTCGATTATGGAATCTAATTGACCGAATATCTAAAGTCGTGATGCCTGAGGAAGCGGTGTCTGGATTCGTAATTTTGGTGCTTTGCCAGAAAGATGGATTAATACGACGTGAATTGAACGCACATAATATCAATACTCGTACTTAATTGTTCTGAATACTGAGAGGTGTGTCAGATGGTGAAGAGTCTAACGAACCGGAAAACAAGTGTTTTCGGACCACCGAAAGATTCGCAGGGAGATGTTACTTTTGTGGAATAACTGGTCATCGTTTTGCAAAATGTCGAAAACGTCATGACGTTTCCGGATTAATAACATCTGAAGATACTCCGAGTTCTTCGAGTACGTTACAAAACGTGACTTCAGTGACATGCTATACATGTAAACAGAAAGGGCATGTAACAACCAGCTGCCCTGACAGGAGGATCGGAGGTAAAGCTGCGGTCAAAGATGTTCACCAATTGTGAGCACCATCCTTCTAGAGGTATTTTGATAACATCTTCCGGTGAGTTTATGCATTTTCTATTTGATCTATCTCTGTAGTCGGGCCCTCGTGACTGAGGATCGTGGTCATCAGTGGGTCTACATCTGGAACGGATGACCTGTCTCTACCGACTCCTATTCATTGCCTCCATAACGGTTTTGTGGAACTTGTCGGTTGAATTGTGTTTGATTTGGTCCGTCCATCGGATTGGGGATCGACCTCGCGAGCGTTTTCCGTCAGTGTTCTCAACCACGATGAGTTTTTCCAAATTCTTATCGTCCCTTCGTACAACGTGTCTAAAATATGCAAGTATGCGCTGATGGCAGATCGTCGATAAACGTGTCTTCACTCTGAGCTGTGAGAGGATCGACACGTTGGTACGTTTGGCAGTCCAAGGTATTCTCAACATTTGCCTCCAGCACCACATCTCGATCGCGTCGATCCTTGCTCTTTCTCGGGCCAGTATGGTCCAAGTTTTCTACTTCATACAGAAAAATAGGAAACACCAACGCTCTGATAAGACGAATCTTAGTGTTAGTAGTGATTCCTCTTTTTGCCCTGATGTTCTAAAGCCGAGACATTGCATCTTTCGCCATCCCGATTTGGCGCTTTATTTCTGGAACGCAACTACCGTCATTATAAATTTGGGATCCAAGGTAGACGTAATGATTGACCGTTTGAATTCCAGGAATGATATTACTGCAGTTGGTCAAGGCTCCAGCTCGGTCTATAACCATAATCTTAGTCTTCGCCCTGTTGATTGAGAGGCCGATGTTCTCACTTTCACTCTCTAGTATTTGGAACAACTGCATCATATCTTCTCCGGATGTTGCTAACAAAACGGTATCGTCAGCATATCGGAGATTCGATATGCGCTTGCCACCAACTCTGAAACCCCTGTCCCAGTTTTCCAAGGTCCTTCTCATGATATATTCCCCATATATGTTAAAGTGGGCAGGAGAGAGTATACACCCTTAGCGAACACCTTTTCTCGTCTTGAAGATATCTGAGAATTCATTTCCTACTTTTATGGAACAACGGTAACCAGCGTACAGCTGACAAATCAATACCGCTAGATCTCGAGGGACCCCCATCTCAGCCAGAATGGTCCACAACCTGCCCCACTGCACGCAATCAAAAGCCTTAGTGAAATCGATAAAGCCCAATATTACACGGCTGTTGAACTCTCTGCTCTTCTCTACTATTTGGCGGATATTGAGGATTTGCTCTCGGGTTTCTTTACCCTTTACAAACCCAGCCTGCTCTTGTGGTATTTACAGAGAGAGGTAGTGGCTTAGTCTTTTATTAATTACGTGTAGTAATATTTTGCTTGCGTGAAATATCAGCGCAATGGTTCTGTAATTTCCGCATGATTTCGTAGAACCTTTCTTATGGAGTGGTATGAAAACGGACTCCATCCAGTCCACCGGCCATTTACCCGACCTCCAGACAGCGTTACAGTTCTCTCTGATGGCGGTGGTGCCAGTTGGCCCTAGATTCTTCAATAGTTCCGCTGGAATCCCGTCTCTACCCGGTGACTTTCTACACTTGAGCACCTCAACAGCTTTCTCGATTTCAGCTTGCAGAATGTTGGGCTCATCCGGAGACCACTCTCCGTCTTCCGCTGTGGGATCATCTAAGTGGTACAGATCTGTACAGTATTGCCTCCACCTTTCCAATACATGATGAACATCTGTGGGTAGGTGTCCCTCTTCACTTTCAATGGCACAAGTCTTCAACTTGCGCTTGCCAGCGAGGTCTTAAATCTTACGGAAGAGGTCCCTTGTTTCATTTTTGTTGGCATGATCTTCTGCAGATATTGTTTATGTTGGCATTGTGGTCTCTTCGGCATCTTCTTTGAACTTCCCTGCTCAATTGTGAGTACCTATCACGATCATCCACTGAACTCAAGCCCCTTTCTTTTAATTACCTTCTGTCAAGAATTATATCAGCCGTTTAAGATTTGAAGTACTCCTTCATAGGTACTTTTGTCAACCTGTTCTTGGAAGCTGCCTTCAAGATACGGGACTTTAGATTCTCCCACGCTAGTTCGGCAGATAGGTAACCCCCGCTTTGGAGTTCCTGTTCAAATGTCAATCTGAAGCCATCCATGTCAACTCTGTGATAACTGGGCGTGAGTTTTGGCTAGATAGTCCTTTTGAGTCTGAGTTTTACTGTAGCGACAAGAAGTTGGTGGTCAGAACCGCAATCAGCACCCGGATACGTGGTGACATTCGTAACAGACGATCTCCACCGCTGATTAATTAAAATGTAGTCTATCTGGTTCGGGTTCTGTGGCCAGGTGATATCCAGGTGTAGAGCCTACGGATGTGGTGCTTGTAACAGGTGTTGGTGATCGTTAAGCATTGCTCGCTGCAAAACTGCAAGAGTCGCTCTCCTCTAACGCTGCGCTGCTGTCCAATGCCAAATTTGCCGACTATGCTACGAAGGTGATCAGAGGAAGCCTGAAAGTAGCACCTGTTACTGAAAAAGTAAAAGGGAACCGTTTGAGTTGGTATGGACATGTGATGAGAAGAGAAGAGACGCATGTAACTAGAAGAGTGATGAGTATGAATGTAGAGGGATGGAGAGGAAGAGGACGACCTAAGAAAAGATGGATGGTCTGCGGGAGACAAGACATGAGAGAGATGAATGTTAACGATGAGATGACGACTAATAGGAGTAAATGGAAGAAGAACGCATACTGCGCCGACCCGAAATAATTTGGGATAAGGGCAGGAAGATGATGATGCTACGAAGGTGATTCTGTTTGATAGTGGATCGTTGTTCTCTTTTGAATGAAAGTTGACGTGTAATAATTATCAATGGTTGAGCCTGGGCGGTAAAGTGTCGCCCGGACCATACCTAAAAGGGCTGCTTAGAAGAATGTACTTTGACTGTCCCAGTCCCAGTTAGACGAAATGTGTCGTCCGGGTCACGCCTCACAGAGGGTGGCTTGTCATGCTGGTTAGACGAAATGTGTCGTCCGGGTCACGCCTCACAGAGGGTGGCTTGTCATGCTGGTTAGACGAAATGTGTCGTCCGGGTCACGCCTCACAGAGGGTGGCTTGTCATGCTGGTTAGACGAAATGTGTCGTCCGGGCCACGCCTCACAGAGGGTGGCTTGTCATGCTGGTTAGACGAAATGTGTCGTCCGGGCCACGCCTCACAGAGGGCTGGCTTGTCATGTTGGTTAGACGAAATATGTCGTCCGAGTTACGCCTCACAGCGGGCTGGCTTGTCATGTTGGTTAGACGAAATATGTCGTCCGAGTTACGCCTCACAGCGGGCTGGCTTGTCATGTTGGTTAGACGAAATATGTCGTCCGAGTTACGCCTCACAGCGGGCTGGCTTGTCCGGTTGGTTAGACGAATGATGTCGTCCGAGTTACGCCTCACAGAGGGCTGGCTTGTCCTGTTGGTGATGAAATATGTCGTCGGAGTAACGCCTGACAGAGGGATGTCAAGAAATAATGTAGTTTAATGTTGACTGATCAAAAAGCGGTGTCATCCGAGTTATACCTCATGGGGTCGATTGAGCGATACACTCGGCTGGACCTTTGATTGCTGACAAAAAAATGTATAAAGATTTTGATTGGTCAGGATGAACGAACGGATCTTGCAATGGTTGTAGACATTTAAAATAAATCGCCCGAGGACGGTCGAATGTCAGTCTGGCCGTGAAGGCGTATCCATAGATAAACAACTAAATACTACCGCGTAGCTACCCGTCATACGTCAGATTGACTATGGTAATCAGTCAATCTAGCGAAGCGTGATATGTCAATGGATCGGGGACCGCCATCTTAGTACGCTTGGCGAACAAGACGGGTGTCCGCGAACCGTGTTCGTTCACGAATCGCTCTGAGTTGTACAATCATACTATTTTATGTTTAGTTTGAGTTATTGTGATGATTAACTATGTGTTTCTTTGAAAATTACGTGAATCTAGCTACTTGTAGTGTATGAATAATACTGGTGTCATTGGATGACATTGTTCTTAACCCTTACTTTGTCCACTCTCTAAATTGGTACAAGATGAGTAAAGATGAAGGCTATCCTGGCTTTTCAGATAAATATTTTGTTTATTTATCAATCTGAGAAATATAATTCATTTGTTTATTTTGTTGTTACCTATTTAATCACTAATATCAAAGTATTTAAAAAACGATTTAGTGGCTCTTTTTACTCGCAGGTACTTTATGTTGTTTATTTTCTTTTTTTGTATTATTAACTGGGCGAATAAGTGCCCTAGGCGTACCTTCTAGTACCTAAAAGGGATAATAGAGTTTTTTAACACACTCATCATCTTCCTGCCCTTATCCCAGTTTATTTGGGGTCGGCGCAGTATGTCTTCTTCTTCCATTCACTCCTATTACTCGTCATCTCATCGTTAACATTCATCTCTCTCATGTCTTGTCTCACGCAGTCCATCCATCCTTTCTTAGGTCGTCCTCTTCCTCTCCATCCCTCTACATTCATACTCATCACTCTTCTAGTTATATGTGTCTCTTCTCTTCTCATCATATGTCCATACCAACTCAAACGATTCCCTTTTACTTTTTCAGTAACTGGTGCTACTTTCAGGCTTCCTCTGATATACTCATTTCTTATTTTATCCGTCCTCGTTACTCCTTCTTCTTCTTCTTCGTGTCAACGGCGGCCAATGCAATACACCTTGATCAGAGCACTCCCGCCCAAAACTTAGCCACGGCAATCGCGTTATCTGTTGCCCTGTTGAGGTCGTCTGCAGAGCAGCTAACAGGGCAGAGAGAGCAGGCCGTCAAGTGCGCCATCGTTTGGGCGGCCCTCCCACACTCACACAGAGTGTCCGATCCGGAAAAACCCCACCTAGCCATGTTCTCTTTACAGCGGCCAACCTGGGTCCGCAGGCGATTTAGGGACTTCCAGGTTGGCCATTGCAGGTCACCGCCAGCAGGCAGGGATTCCGTGGGTGAAATGAAGTCTGGTGGAGGGGGAAAATTGGCAGCCCACAGTTGCTTTTTGGCCTCAGCAGGGGTACAGCCCAGAGGGGTTGTGAGCCGGAGAAAACTCTTACGGCTGTTAAGGCGCCGCTGTGGCGTTTCGTGGTTATGCAGAGGGTGCCGGTGATCAGTTTCCTGATTGCGTTTTTCCACTGCACATGCCACTTCACGACGGACACCAGGTGGAGCTATACCAGCAAGAGGGTAGAGCATGCTGAGTGGGGTAGGTTTGAGGCACCCTGTTATAATACGGCACGTCTCATTGAGCGCTGCATCGATCTCCTTGGTATGGGCTGAGCGGTGCCATACAGGACACGCGTATTCACCAACGGAGAACGAGAGCGCCAAACCGGTCGTGCGTAGTACATGTGGGTCTGCTCCCCATGATGTTGTTGTGAGGCGCCGTAGTATGTTGTTCCTCGACCCTATTTTCATTTTAGTGTGCTTACAGTGCCACTTGTATGTCAATGTTCTGTCGAGCATGATCCCAAGGTACCGCGGAGCATGGCAGTGCTCTATTTTCACGCCTCGCCATGATAATTTGAGGGCTCGATTCGCTAGTTGGTTGCGGAGATGGAAGACACAAGACTGAGTCTTGGACGGATTCGGCCTTAGGGCATTGTCAGCGTAGTATGTGTCGAGCTTCTCAAGCGCAATTGTTAGCAGGTTTTCGGCCTTCTCAAAACTTGGCGACTGAGCTGCGAGTGCGAGGTCATCCGCGTAGAGGAAGTGTTTGGTGTCAGGAGTCCTAGGCTGGTCGTTGGTATATATATTAAATAGTATCGGAGCCAAAACACTTCCTTGCGGAAGGCCATTTTTTTGAACGCGCCATCTGCTCTTTTTATTATCAAGGCAGACCTGGAACCGACGGTTACTCAGCATCTCGCGGAGAACGGACACAAACCCTGGATCATTCGTCATGCGACCGACCTTCTCCAGTAGCCTCCGAGTATTTACCGTGTCGTACGCTGCTGACAAGTCAACGAACACGACACCGGTGATGTTACGGGTCTCAAACCCATCCTCAATATGCTGCGTAAGGTTAAGAGTCTGATTTGTGCAGGATTTACCGGGGCGAAAGCCTGCCTGCTCGGGAATTAGATCAGGGTCAATAAAGGGGGAGAGTCGGTTTAGGAGTAGCCGTTCAAGCAGTTTAAATGAGTGGCACAGTAATGAAATAGGGCGGTAGCTTTTAGGATCTTTTGGGCATTTACCAGGCTTAAGGAGAGCAATAACTTTGGCTTTTCTCCACAGTTTCGGCAACTTGCAACATTCCAGGCACCCGTTAAAAAGAGTAAGCAGCCAATTAATCGCAACAGGACCCAGGTGCTTCATCTGTTCCACCGTTATGTCGTCCACTCCGGCGGCCTTACCGTTTTGCATCGATTTGATGCCTTGAGCTAGTTCGGCAAGCGTGAAGGGAGTACTAACTCTGTTATTGGTGGGAGATGGAAACCTTTGTTTGCGCATTTTTGGTGGGCGGTTGGGTGGCTTACCGTTCACGAGAAGCTGGTGTGCTACCTGGTCTGGGGTGACTTGACCTGGGAGAATGGCATTCGGGGGGTCCCCAGTAAGCTTCTTTATTGTGGACCAAGCTTTTTTGCTGTTGTGGGTCATATCAATTGAGGACACAAGAGTCATCCATCTGTCCTTACGCGTATCGCCGATTAGTGACATCAATTACTCCCCAGCGAATATAGTTTCCTCAGAGAAAGGATCTTTTTCGTAGAGGGACTCATAGTCGGCGAGCAACTGGGCCGAGTCTGGGCTCAGGCCGGGTACGTATGACGTACGACAACCGCGGGGGATAACTTTGCGAGATACTGATCGCACAACGTTGACAAATGTCTCATAGTTGTCGGGTATCGCTTCCAACTCCTGCAAAAGAGAGTCGATTTCCCGTGAGTAGGACTCCCAGTTTGCTTTAGAGAAGTTAAAGCGGCGCCTAAAGGGGACTGTTGTGGGTCTTAAAGCGGCTTGGAATAGGCAGTTGATCGGCCTATGTTGCGAAGAAGGGATGGGAGGGAGGACCTTCTTATGACACAGTGCGGAAATGTTGTTACTCGTAATGTTGTCTCGTTACTCCACACATCCATCTTAGCATTCTCATCTCCGCTGCATGCAATCTTCTCTCATCCTTCTTCTTTTTCGTTTTTTAACACACTGTAGAGATAAAATACCTAACTGCACGGTTAATAAAATCAAGTAAGTTCGGTACATACGTGCCAATATTTGCTTGTTTTATAGCTGGATAAAGAACTTCACGTTTTTATTCCAAATAGGATAATAAAATGTGTTGAATTTAAAGTTGAAATTTGTTTCTCTATGAATGGGAACGAATATTCTCTTCCTTTGAAAAGCATTTCAATAGAAAGTTGAAGTCTGATGTTAGGTAAATATTTATAAGCTCACTGAAAATTGTAATAATTTGTGAGCGTATTCAAATTCTAAGTATACCTTTTATACCCTATGGAATTTAGTTGTATTGATCCTAGATAGATATTTTTATTTCGTTTTTCTTTCATCTTATGTGAAATACCTGTCGTTTATAAACCACTATTTATGCCCCGCGATTAGACTCGCGTTAATTTGAGGAAAAAACCTACTAAAATACAGTACATGGTCGGTTTTTGTTTGTTTTTTGATCGCCTTTTGAATTTTTTTCTTATAGAATCAACAGCTATTAATGAATACTAGCTATTAGACGTTATACAAAACATACTGCCAATAACAGATTCTTACTATCTAATTTCATTACATTATAATATGTCGCAAAAGAAAAAAGTAATAAGAGAAGTTCAGTGGAAGCACGTATAGGGATAGGAATAGGATAGGATAGGGCAGAGGATGGATTATATATAAAGTTAATAGATAGGTATATAAAGACAATAATATATATAAAAGTGAAAAATTACTTTTCATTCAGCAACTTAAATATTTGAGATTTAAAAGAAGTTTCCCAATATACAAAAAATAAATCTTAGAAAATACATCGTATTATTTAACTTGCAGTGTATGTATGTTCGTGTGGAATCTTGCAATTTAATTTTGATCCACTTCCCGGTTATTTGCCAATTTATTAGACGTTATCGTCTAATTGGTGGAACACTTGCATTCACAAAAAAGTGTCACGGTGATATTGTGTAACGTCACGCGTCATGGTAATATTGTGTGACGTCATGCCTTATGGTACCTAATATTGTGTGATGTCATGCGTCATGGTAACATGACCATGACGCGGCCGTTCCCGTTAGGAAACAGAGTATTTAATAATATGACAAATAGAAGATGAAAATAGAAGAAAAAATGTATAAAAGAAAAAGAAAAAATATATAAACTTAACGGAATAACAAAAAAAAACTCAATTTTTCATCGTTTTCTTATGACGTTATCACGTAAACTTTACAGACAACCATTTATCGGTTCGATCGTCTTTTGTTTTCATTGCTGTCGTCTTTTCTTTATATATTTTCGATCCCCTTTTTTGTGTTTTGTTTTTGTTGGACTAGACGATCCGATTTAGAATTTTAGTAGGTGGTGTTTTGCGTTTGTGGAATTTTACGATCGGTATTATTTTACGTAATTATTTCGCTAATCCGCAAAACAACACAACTTCTCGGGGTGACAGGAGGCCCGGCCCTTATTAGCTTCATGCACCTTATCAAAGAAAAGCTCATTTTTGTAGTTTTCTATATACAATTTTCATCTTTCCATCTCTGACACAGATAGATAGATTAAATAATAATAATTCTTTATTGGTTTTTAAATAGCCCCACGGTTTCACCCGTATAAGTAAACACCATTTTCAAATAACATTAAATAAAAACAAAGCTTAAGTCTTAGTGCTACAAAGGGCGGCCTTATCGCTCAAAGCGATCTCTTCCAGGCAACCTTTGGATGAATGGCATAAATAATAATAATAAAAAATAAATATATTTCAGGACATTCCACACATCGCCATCTAGCCCCAAGCTAAGTAACTAGACTTGTGTTATGGGTGCTAGATAACGGATATACTACTAATATACTTTTTTTTTGTAAATATATACTTGTACTTGTATACAGGCTGTTTTCCGCCATTAGACCCTTTTTAATTGGGTCCTTTTTGCGTGTGGATGGAGTAGGCTTGCCCAGCACCTACTACCCTCTCAGCTTAGTTGACCATGTCCAGAGGAGAGAACTTGTCAATACTTCTGGAGGCAACTAAGCCGCGGGTTTCATCACGATGTTTTCCTTCACCGTAAGAGCAATGTCAATTAGCGCACATAATTTTTTCTTAAGAAAAATACATTGGTGCAAATATATTAAATATATACTTATAATACATAGAAACAACCAGACCACAGACAAATATCTAAGCATAAATACTTGTCTGAGGCGGGAATCGAACCCGCAACCCTGTGTTTGGCAGTCCGGCATGGTGACCATTGTGCCAACTGGGTCGTCACAATATGGCATAGCGAGGAAGTAATATTTATTTTTTATCACAGTTGCTCATAAAGTGGATCTTATTCAACGGCTTTTAGGCTCATAATCCAACATATTATGCACGCGTGCGTTTTAGATTTGTTAACTAGTGCTGTAAAGTTATCCCGAAAAGGTAGATACCAAAGAGTGTTTTAGCTAGCAAAAATGGTTGTCTCTAAAGTCGGTTTACGAACGAAAATTTTACGTGATAATGACTTAGAAAACGATTAAAAATTGAGTTGTTTATTTTTTGTTTTTTCTTTTATTAAATATATTGTTTTTCCGTACCATTGTATTTTGTTCTTAACCCCCGACGCAAAAACAAATAGAAAAACCCTAAAAAATAATGTATGTCACACGAGGATGTATAGGTTAAAAGTCTTTAGCCTGGCCTTTCCGGAGCATAATTAACAAAAAAATATTGCCTTAAAAAATGTAAACATAGAGTTAACACAAATATTTTGTTAATTATTATTTTGTTTTCTTTTCAAGTCTTTTCTTTTATTCGCAACTGTGATAAAAAACGTCGTACGATATACGTGTGGAATTGATATTTGCATCTTGGCTTCTATAACACGCTCGCTGCCGCTCGCGCGTCATAAACCGCCTCTATGCAAAGATCAATTTACCACACTTATATCGTAATGTACTATTTCAGCATTTTTAGGTATCTTATAATCTAAGTTAAAGTCCTGAAGGCCCATGTAAAAATTCACTTTGTATACAAAGTCTCCATAGTTTACTTATGTTCTTTATTTCCAATAATAAATCAAGAATTTATTTATTAAACTAACAAGAGTACGTATATGGGATCATATTAGTTTATTACCCAACTATACTATAAAATCTAATATAGTAGGTATAAGAACGATGCCTCGGGGAGACGCGCTTGAGGATGTCTTTTATTTGTAATTTTATTTTATTTTCGTTTTCTTTTTGTATATTTTAATTTTGTAATTGTAATTTTCATTTTGTTTTAATTGTAAGTAAATAAATTAAAGTAGTAAAATAAATATTTTTAAAAAGTCAAAAAAAAAAAAAAAAAATTTATAAGTATATGCCTTTGTTTTGATATTGTGGCCTTATTCTTGGAGTATCTATTCTGTGATTTTCAGGGTTCCGTACCCAAACGGTAAAAACGGGATCCTATTACTAAGACTTCACTGTGTGTCTGTCTGTCTGTCACCAGGCTGTCTCTCATGAACCGTGATAGTTAGAGAATTGAAATTTTCAAAGATGACTAAAAATAGAAAAGAGGGGTGGGGTTCCCATTCAACATGGTACGGAGCCCTTTGTGCGACTCCGATTCGCTCTTGGCAAGTTTTTTTTTAATTAAGCTCCGAAGAAAAATGTTTAATTCATCGCTACTGAAAGAAATCGCTAAGGTCGCCTGTTTGTACAATTTCGTAGTTAATTATCTATCTATCTATCTTAAACTATCGCTTTGAACCCGACATTTTCCAACCCAACCAATGTCACAAAATAGTTACAAAAATCCAGCCCCCTTAGACAATATTGCTTTCTATTAGCGATATCGCCAATCGACATTTTTTTTATAAAATTGACATAAGGCAACGAAAACACACGTATTTCATTAGAGAAAAAAAAAATGGTAGACAACTTTCATCTTATGCCAATTTCATACAGCTTTTGTCAATTTCGTACAAAAAATCTATGTCAATTAGCGATATCGCTAATTAAAACTAATCTTGTATGTTAATCTATGGTCTAATGGGGTTGAAAGGTCAATCAACCTTAAGAGATTGCATAGTACGCGCGAACGCATAGAGCCACAAATAAGACGCTGATTCGCTAGACTGAAGAGAGCAGAACAAAATCGACCAATCTTAGGGCTGCATTTAGGGCAGTGCGTTCATTTATCCAAGAGCAACTTAAGTACTGTTTGTGGTTAGGTCGGTTGGTAACAAGCCGCGGCCGAAGCCTCCCACTAGAAAAAAAAATGATGTCGAGTTTTTAAAGTATTTTCGTGGCCTACGTGCTGAAACTATCAGTATTATGTACCTATGTTTTAAAAAAGCAATTATATCAACATAATTGTACAGTGATAGACAGACTGGATATCGTTATCCCGTATAAGGGTGTCGCACAATAGTCTCACGTTTTTGGTTCGCATTAATTGACAATAGTCACTTGTAACACGCGATCTTTGATGGAGCTGCCAGTCTAGATAACGGAGGGCGTACACTGAACACATGTGCGACTAAAAATCCAATAGGAGACGTTAAACCATTCAAGGACATCCTGTAATATGTACAGTCGGCTGCATTATTGCAGGCCCTCGTTGGTTTCAAAAATTACTATTATTGGCATGTTTCCATTCTAATAATTTTTGTTTGATAAATTCATGAGTTAGAAGACTTTAAACTTAAACTAAAGCAGATAAATCTTGCTTGTGTTGAAAACATTCTTATAATAGCCATTTTAGAGCTCTACGATGGGTCTGCAATTATGCAGCCGACCGTACATAATATCATGTTTACATGCCTTGACCAATTTCATTCCTGTCATTTGTATACTTTAAATTTTTTATATTTAGACAATAGACATTATTAAACTTCGTCATTAATTTTAGACATAAAATAGATGAATAATGGTAGAATATAGATTCTATACGTGTAATTATGTCAACTGTACCACCTATATTTACGAATAAATGATTATTATGAAATTAAGCTTGCAAGATTTGACCTAAACTGCTTTCAGTCAATTCAATGTGTCATGCAGTGCATTACATCACTTTGAAACGTCTTAAAAGTTAGGATGTGTGCCTTCGGAACGCGGCCACTAATGGGTAGAAAGCACAAGAAACTCATGGCGGTTTTTTCTTTTTTGTAATTAATAATTATGCTCACAATGGTCAAGATAACAAATATTTTTGAAATGGAGCAATTAAAGTTATATCCATGGGTCCATTCATCATTCATTCATTAAGGTACGACGAAGTATCATAATACGCCATACCGCACAATTTCTGCTTTATATTTTTTTAAACTAACTTTAAATAAACTAACATTCAATATAGGTATATTGCAAATTAAATAAAACCTCTAGGAAAACCTTTCAATATTTTTAAGATAAGATTTTCAGGTTATCTGACACCGTATTATTACGAGCCACAGATTATAGAATTCACTCATAAATTCCCAAAAGCCTCTGTATGGGACATTATAATGGGAATTACTATGATCCGTGCCTCACCCCCTCTGATTGTACGACCACATTATTAACGCGCGTGACGCTTTCCCTCTCGTAAATTTGTTTAGCTGTAAAATTTACTCATAAACCTTGTGCAAATATAAAATATACGGTCTAGTGTGCCCTTTTTATAGCCGGATAATAAGTTGAAACTATTCGTGGAAGTCTAAAACGGCATGCGGTGTGTAAAAACACTGTAGGTATTCCTTCTTTGCTAAATATACTTACCATAAAAAAAATTGCATCGTGCGAGCTTCGTACAGTCGTACCATATACATACACGTAAAGCGAACGCTCGGCCGAGCTACATGGTAGGTGGAGTGGGGGGTATTAGGTTTTATTTTCGTTACGGAATTTCTTGATTCGGTCGCCGCGCTCAAAACCCCCGATAAAAGCTATGCAATAGCTTAAAAGAATAAATCAAAATCGATTCATCCGTTCGGGAGCCACGATGCCACAGACAAACACACACACACACACATACAGACACGCAAACTTATAACACCCCGTCGTTTTGCGTCAGGAGTTAAAAATAGGATTTTTATTAATCTTAAAAAGTTCTTTAATTTTCAGTAGCTTAGGGTAATTTTACCGATTTAAGTTATTTTCATCTAATTGTAATCCCAGTTTATATAAAATTCTCGTGCCGCGGTGTTAGTTACCTATGTCCAACTAAACGGCTGAACCGATTTATATGATTTTTGTGTATATTTTGTTTATGACAAAACAACGTTTGCCAGGACAGCCAATTTTTTAGTAATATCTTTACGGTCGGCAGCATAATTGCAGACCAACCTAGAGTTCTCAAATGCCTAGGAAGTATTATTGGAATGTTTTCATTCTAATAATTTTTGTTTGATCATTTTATGAGTTAAAAGGCTTTAAACTTCAACTAAAGCAGGTGCCTAGAATCTTGCTTGTGTTGAAAACATTCTTATAACAGTCGTTTTGGAGCTCTACCGTGGGTCTACAATTACGCAGCCGACAGTACCTGCTTACCTACAGTCGGCAACGAAATTGCAGAAAGTTGAAAGTGGTACAAGAGGGATTACAGGTTTTTTTACAACAGCATAGACGCGCGTCAACTTAACATAGACGTAGTATATGATATATTGCCAAAGTAACAATGTGACAATTTATTTCTATATATAGATAACGGTATAAAGTTTCTTTGTTATTGGTTTTTAGAAGATCGAGTGATTTATAACCGGCTTTAAAACTGAGGTTTCTCGAGCTGGCGCAATTAGAACTTTGTAGCATTACAGCAGATTTAGTTCATTTTTTGCCCATGTTCAAGTTTTCACAAACAAGCCACGGAATATTATTTAAAAAGAAGCTTTTTCGCATCTTTTAATTTTTCATTTCATAAACATTTTGACGTGATAACGTCTTATAAATTGATTAACACATGCACGCTTAAAAAAGTGTGACGTCATGCGATTGAAGTATGCAAAATGTTAATGTCAACTATACAATAGAGTTCTTATGACGTTTTTACGTAAAATTATCGTCCGTTAACCGACTTTACAGACAACCATTGTTTAAATTATTATGTTTTTATGTTTAATAAGTTTTCGTAATTTAAAATGTGTTTTGTCACTTTCGCACTTTTACAGATGACATACCGAGTATGTGCGGTTTTTATTTTGTACTAGCAGCGCTCCGCAGTTTCACACGCGTAACTCCCGATCCCGTGGGAATATCGGGATAAAAAGTAGCCTATAGCCTTCCTCGATAAATGGACTATCCAACACAAAAATAATTTTTCAATTCGAACCAGTAGTTCCTGAGATTAGCGCGTTCAAACAAACAAACTCTTCAGCTTTATAATATAAGTATAGATTGTTGTGTTTTGTACAAATAAAGTGCTTATGTAATCCATCTTTCTTTTGGAATTAAAATTGTCAAATCAAAATGAGCGCAATCATCGTGGGTTTACCAGAATAGCATAAGAGCTTTGTAGCTTTTTTTACATTTTTTTTTATTTAAGGGATGAAAACAGGTAGGTACGCATCGGAACGGAAAATCCCTCATTAATATGTAATCGTATTAAACAAGTTAAATAAAAGCTTATAAAAAGTAACAATAATTCAATTTCAGCAATAAAATAAGGAAGCAATACGAAATCGCTAAAAGCTGAAAAAGTGCTTCATTCAGAAGGTAGATGGGACTGTAGAGGCTGATTTGTAGTTTCAATTAAGCCCTGAAGCAGCCTATTTGCAACTTGGGTGCCAGTTTACATAATTTCCTTTAAGGGCAGGTGCTAATAAAGCTACCAAAATCGACCTTTGTTTTAAGCAACTCTAAGTAATCAAATAAGTACTCTTTTTTTGTTATTTGGATTTAAATGGATATTGTAGTTTAATAACCATATTTTTGTTTATTGTGGTTGAAAACATGATATAAACAACTTCGTTTATCGGGTTTTATTCAAAAATAGTTAACGTTTGTTTCTAAAAATGAATCAAATGATAGGTTTTGACCTCTAGGAACTATATTTGTGGATAATAATGCTAAAATGTTTTGCATATCGATCAAATATAACAGTTAGCACGCAGCACGCTAAGTTTTTGAGAGCGGGGGCTAAGGTAATGTATTGGCCTACACACGGTACTGGAAGAGCGCCTTAACTTCGAGCGTCAATTCTCCGAGATTTATTCATATTGCTTGTAATAAGATTTTTGGAAGACGAATCTCTTTGAAATACAATACTTGAAATCTTCAGGCTATACCTACCCGCTAATATAGTAATATCAGAGTTTTACTATGTGGGCCTTCAGGGCTATAAGAGATAGTGAAAAATGCCAAAAGGAATTACGTGCCCGATTTTGACAAGAACTAAAACTTGCTTAGATTTTTGAAAAACTTATTACCCTAGCCAGGAATCGAACCTGTTGATTTTGCAAAAAAAATATCACCTATATTTTTATACCAATAGATAGTTTCACGCAAGGCATTTCACGCCTTGAATTTTTTTAAAGATGACGTATAATCGGACCGGGCGCCTGACCACGATAGAAAACAAAACGTGTGGCACTCAGGGACTGCTGCGGCATTGCATCGTGCAAGCTTCGCGAACGCTCGGCCGAGCTACATGGTAGGCGGAGTGGGGGGTGTTAGGTTTTACTTTCGTTACGGAATTTCTTGATTCAGTCGCCGCGATAAAAGCTATGCAATAGCTTAAAAATCGTTAACCCGATCTATGGCGCTGATCCGTTCTATCATCAATTAACACTTACCATTAAATGAGTCAAGTGTGCGGTTTCTCTAACCAACTTACGCAGTTCAAATTACTAGGGAAGTCGTTAGATAACATTTATTGAGCTAATACTAGGCATTAAGATCGTTTTGATACCTTACCTATCTAGGTACTAGGTATATGTAGTTGCCTAAATCTATTGAGGTACATTTGTTATGACTGTGTCCCATGTCACGGGGCTATGGAGCCCCGGACCTTTAGAAGGCGTGCGTGGAGCCGAAGCCAACACGTTAAGGCCTTTCTATTTTGTCTGTTATGTGTCCCATATTGACCCAGACCGTATGACGACCCAGCTGGCACAATGGTCACCATGCCGGACTGCCAAACACAGGGTTGCGGGTTCGATTCCCGCCTCAGACAAGTATTTATCTATACATATAAAATGCTTTGTCCTGAATGACTGACTGACTGACGGATCAACGCACAGCCCAAACCGCTGATCGTAGAGACTTGAAACTTGAATGCTGTGTTCTTTGTGTGACGTAGGCAGCCGATAAGAAAGAATTTTCCGAAATTCTACCCCTTAAGGAGTGAAAAAGGGGGGCAAATTAAAGTAAGAACATTTTACTTTGACACGTCAAAAAAAATAGTATTAGAACTATTTTCGACTCATGCGCGGACGAAAGCTAGTGCTTAGATATTTAGGTATTCGGTATTAGGTAGTCGAATAGCAAATAGACCGGGAGGTAGTGACAGAAATGGTTTAATTATTTGTACCAGTATGGCGGTTCTTCAGGGGTAGACCCCTGAAGAACCGCCATACTGGTATACTGGTCGTACTGGTATTACGGAATGACAAGAAAATGATGTTTGTTGGCGCTGGTACCGGCGGCCCAATCGCATGGGCCTTACTTGACCGTGTCTATTAGGGTTGTAGGCATGCTCTTTGTTTCTCTATGGGGCTACTCGTATTGCTCATCGTGCCCACAATGGTGGATCCGCGCTTGATAACGACAACGTTTTTGTATGAATAATTCCTATTATCTTCTTTATTAAAAATTTTAATCTCTCAGATGCGATCCTACTATGATAGTTTACAAAGTAAGAGAAAATCCTAAGCAGGTAGTACGTTTGACCTAAATTCTATATTATTAATCTTACAAATTGATTGTGACCTCATTGTTCAACTTTCAAAAACAATCCTTGAATTTAATATAATATAAAATCATAAATTCATGTATTGTCGCAGTAAGCAAGTCTATTATTTTAATTTATTATTCTGAACACAGACGGAATGATTTTATCTCGAATACTGCTGAAAACATGACCACAATAATTGTGAAAACTACACAATAAGTTATCCTAACTAATAATATATAAATGTGAAAGTTGGTTTAAGTCAAACGACAAAACTAAATGTTGAAAAGACATCTAAAACAACCCCGTTCCGTATTACAATACCTGCCTTCGTCAAAACACATTTTATGGTAAGCCAAGTCATTAATATAAACTAAGAACAGAAAAGGTCCTAGATGGAACCTTGAGGAACCCTATCGGCATGTTTTTGACACTACAATCCGAGCTAGAGCTTTTACACATTTATGTTTTTGTATGAGTATCAAAATCTCAGCGGTTTTCATCTTTCTTCAAACACAGTAGAAAAAATTATTTGCACGAAAAATGTCTAATAATAAAAATGTCTACATTACCAACAGAAACTAACCAGAAAAATGACGAACTCTAAAGATAACTAGAAAAATGTTCAACGAGAAATATGTCCAACGAGAAATATGTCCAACGAGAAAAATGTCCAACTAAATAAATAAATATTGCAGGACAACCAACACATCGCTGTCTAGCCCAAAGCTAAGTTACTTGACTTGTGTTACGAGCATGGGTACTAGACAACGGATATACTACCTAAATTATACTTTTCTTTTGTGAATCTAATACATAGAAACAACCAGACCACAGACAAATATCTAAGCATAAATACTTGTTTGAGGCGGGAATCCAACCCGCAGCCCTGTCATTGGAAGTACAGCATGGTGACTATTGTGCCAACTGGGTCGTCAAAATAGACATAAAACCTAAAAATGTCAACGACAATGCTCAGTAAAATAAAAACTTCACAGTAACAGTGGTAGAACCGAGTCCAGATGCAAATCGTACCGAGACACGACAAGTCCATACCCTTCTGAGTGGGTGTAGACGTGATCACAATATCTTATTATTAAGGGTAACTTTATAATAGGAAATACATAGATATAATTAAATTTGACTCCCGCTCCGGCTCGTTTCTGGCGCAGAGGTTAGCCATCGCCATTCAGCTTGGCAATGCTTCTAGCATTATGGGAACGTTTTCGCCGGGAACGATAAGGGGCGGGTTATTTGACTAACTGAACCCCATTTATTGTAACTGATTTATAGTATTATTGTTTTACTATTTAATTAAATCATCCTTTTCAGACCATAAAAACTCAGGTCAGCTAAGAGAAACGGGGTTGGTTCGAGAGTCCATGTCCCATGTTAGTTCTAGCTGATACCCCTTTTATCTATACATTTAAAATTTAAAGTCCTGACTCGCACATCTCAAACCAATGCAATGAACGGGCTAAAATTTGGCATACTAAGCCTTTAATCGATGAGTACCTCAGTCTGCTAATTTCGCGTTATGCTAAAATGTAATCTATACCAATTAAATAAATAAATAAAATAAATAGTTTATTCAAAACCTTAAAAATACTTTACAATACATATAATTTACAAAAAACAAATACTTAGGTTGTACAAGATCAAATACACATTGAGCTCCTGTTCCCAAACTAGGCAGAGCCTGTATCTTGGGTGGCAGGGATCCTCCGACACTAAAAGAAATACAAATAATACAACCAATAGGTATATGGAGCAAATAACAGTAGGTATCTATTATTACGGAAGTTATTCAATTTACATTGGTAAAATAACAGTGAGTGCGTACGCGTGTATGTGTGCGTGTGTGTGAATGTTAAGTTGAGTATGCTGCGGGGAGGAATTACCACGTCAACCCAGGATCTTAAGACCCTGGGTACGAGGATTTACCTCCACCCTAAAATATGGGGGGGTGTGTGCCTGCGCTTTATGTGAGTATGTATAGGTATGTTATTTATCCATTGTCAGAAGCTCTTCTGTTTCGTAATAATTGTTTGTTTGTTTGTTTGAATTGAATAGGTTCCGAAACTACTGGATCGATTTTGATGAAATTAAGTAATAGGATACATTGATTGTTTGGGAGTATCATAAGCTTTTGTATTCCCACGGGATCGGGAGTTACTCGGGTGAAACCGCAAAGCGCTGCTAGTTTAAAATAAGCGTTCGACTGAGTAGGTACTGAAGAGCTCGGAATATCAAAGTACTTTAACTTTTTTTAAATTTTCTCCTTAATTTCTCATTCTATCAAACTTGAAACTGTTTAATTGAAAAAAAAAAACACATTCTCTCGTCTTTCCAAAACAGTCAAAGTAAAAATGTTTACAAAAGTTTTGGTTAAACTTCGTTTAAACGTCGAAGTTTCAGAGAGAAAGTACTTGATGAACACCAAGTGTCGAAATATTGGAATATGAAGCAAACTTTATAAGTACTTACCAAGTTTTTTTTTGAGTTCGTCAGTGAAATTGTTATTTTTTTTTGGGTTGTTATAATTTTTTTTATTTGGCTTCACATCAGCTACAGGGCGTCCACAGCTGAACATAGGCCTCCCCCAAAAACGACCAGAGCGATCGGTAGCATTCCCTAAACGGTCAACGGTTACTTCCTAAGGTTTTTGCGACTTGAACTTATAATTATATTTGAACAGATATATTTGAGATTTTTATTTTTGTTTTAAACCTGACGTTTCGGGAACTTTGCAGATAACATGGTCACAGATCAGGTCAGGTTTAAAACAAAAATAATAAACGCGAATATTTCCGTTTAAATATAATTATGCGTTCAACGGTTTTTTAAAAACTTGTCTGCGACCCAAAAGGTTGCGGGTTCAATTCCCGTCTCCAACAGATATTCTTTTCTTGTCTGGGTAGTTAAAGAAAAAACCAGAGAATATGAGAAACAGATTGTTTGAGGCGGGAATCGAACCCACCAACCTGAGGATATTTTGTCAGTAGTGGGCGAAAACTTTAACAGACATCGTAAGGAAAAAATCCCCGGGTATATATTAGACTAGCTGCGCCCCGCGGTTTCACCCGCATAAGTCCCGATCCCGTGGTAATATCGAGATAAAAAGCCTATATGTTAATCTAGGTGTCCAGCTATCTACATACATACAGTATACCAATATACCAATTTCATTTTAATCGGTTTAGTAGTTTTAGCGTGAAGGAGTAACAAACATACACACATACACACAAACTTTCACATTTATAATATTAGTAGGATAGGATAATTTGCAAACTGTTCTTATCTGTTAGTATGTTTAAGGATTTCGGAAATTCTCAAGGGAACTTAGTTCCGGAACAACGCAACCCTCGGGGCACGTCCCTATATCATATTTTATTACATACAAATATTTATCTACTTTACCTTACTTTGTAACGGACCAAAATGTGGCATAACTTATAACTTCTGGAAACTAAATTCTAAAGTCGGAATCTAGTTTGTTTACAAATATGAAACTAGGGGTGGAAACAGACATGTAAACTTATTGATCAACCGATAGTTGAAGAGTTTAATTTTTTATTTATCTTTTTGTCCCATCCGCAACCTCCTTCCCCTATCACGGTTCTGTGCTATAGACTCTTGCATTAATGGATGAGTCTAACCTACCCTATCTACTCGTTTTTTATATATCACTTTCTGTTTTTGTGTATTTTTTTCTCCGTGACAGGGGGTTTGATCCGCGTTTCGGGGCATTCCTGGTGCAAAGGCTGTCAATAGCGGTTCAGCGGGGTAACGCTGCTTTCATATTGTCCAGCTTTGCACCGGGAACGCTGGGGAGGGGTTTGTTCGAATAGGCTTAGTTTTAATTTTTAGAAGTTTAGGTTTTGTTTGTTTATATCTCGTATTTAGTTCGTAGTTAATTCCTCGTATTCGTGTTTATTTTGAGATTTTTGACATTTTCAGGTTAATTTTGTTTCTTTGTCATGTTCATTTCTTCCTTCCTGTGTTTGTACTCAATAAATGCTTTTCTTTCTTTCTACCTCGGAGGCGTCTGCAGTTAGAAGAGTTCAGTTTCAGCAATTTGCTAGTATAGTCCAGGGTTCATTTAACTTTGACATACGGCAGACGAGATCGAGCCAGCCCTATTTTAATCATGCGGATTTTTGGGTTCTTAGATAGATAGAAAGATAGATAAATTCTTTATTGTAAACACCATTTTCAAATAACATTAAATAAAAACAAATCTTAAGTCTAAGTGTTACAAAGGGCGGCCTTATCGCTCAAAGCGATCTCTTCCAGGCAACCTTTGAATGGACAAGAAGTAGAGGAAGGTGAAGGGTAGGGTGTTCTTGAGTTCTTTGAAGTTTATCATGTTTTTAGAGTTCAGTTCCTCAAAAGGTAAAAAAGGAACCCTCTTTAGGATCACTCTCTTATTCGTCCGTTTTTATTTACCTTCAAAGAATAGTCTATGTTCTCTTTGCCTTCAAATTTAACTGTCTAGCGCGATATTTTTGAATTGAAGGCAATTCATTGTTCGGTTCAATATCGTCTGATTAAAAATCTCTAGTCCGGTTACTCGTATATCTGAAAGTGTCCCCATGTGATATTTCACAAGAAAACACTATAAAAATGCCACAGGAATTATAAAGTACGGTTATTTCGTTCAGTTTACGACATGGTGACGTTTCTAAAACATTGTCTCTCTAAGAGAGAGAAGGTAGATAGTGGGAAGATAAAAAATGTAAGTACCTATTTATTATTATTTATTTTTAACTAATTTAATATTTGTAGGATAGGAAGTAGAAAGTAGAATAGGATATAAGTTTAAGAGGAAAGGGTACCGGCGCTCTCTCCATACAAACGTAGTCGACTGTTTTCTCCCTGGATACACTAGAGCAAATATTTTTGTTGCATAAAACTTTTAACTGCCATGACCATGTCCCTATGTTCAATTTTTTTTCTGTTTTCTTTTTAAATCTTAATATCTATGATAAGTAGAAAATGAAAAAAAAAAACAATACATAGGGGCATAGTCACCCCATTGCTTGCTATTATACTTGTTATTGTAAAAGGCCTCTACGTGTAGGCTTCGGCTCCACGCACGCCTTCCAAAGGTCCGGGGCTCCATAGCCCCGTGATACAGGACATATAATAAAACTTCTGCAATCTAATACGTTAAGTCGTTAACTGATATTATAATATTAAGGCCCAGATCATACCAATGGACGAATGAGGCTACTTGTAAATTAAGATAGGATTTTCGAAAATTGAACTCTTACGCTGAATTCTTGGGTAAAAGCTAGTATTAAATCCATTTATTTTCCAGGAATACAGCATGAAAAGCTACAACGATACATTTGCAATACCTATTGCAATATTTAAACTTGTAGGATTGAGAGTGACTAGAGAAGATGGTAAAGTAGTCAGGTAAATAATTCATACTGATTTAGGAACTAATTCATCATCATCATGTCAGCCCATGCACGTCCACTGCTGGACATAGGCCTCCCCCATACGACGCCACAAACAGCGGTCCTGAGTCGCCTCCATCCACCGACTACCCACGACCGCTACAATGTCGTCGGTCCACCGGGCAGCTGGTCTCCCAACACTCCGAACTAATTACTGTACCGAAATGGTTGTAGAAGCCACAAAAATATTTGATAGCTGTCTAGAAAATATTATTTTATTTAGGAAGGTGCTTCTATGGGTAAAGAACGGTCCCGCGCGGCCCCGACGCGACAATATATTATCAAAAAAAATCACATTTACTTACGTAGGGTCATAATTTCGAGGTTGTGTTTTTCATTTTGTAGGGTTTCACGTTTATACCTACCTTTTTTGTTCTATTTGTGGCTTTTTCTTTTCATAGTTTTTTGCTTGTTTTAGGCTTTTTACGTCCATACTATTTTTATTATTTTGTGTCGGGGGTTTTTTATCTTATCTCAATAGACCTCTTTTGTAGGTTTCTCTGGAACCTATTCTACTGGTTTGAGTTCGTGAACCTCTTCATCGTGACCTGGCTGGAACTGATCAACATGGTACAGACTGCTCAAGGTGGATCCTTCCAGGATGCTATAGAGATCTTCAGGATGATGCCATGCGTTGGATATTTATTGTTAGGTAGGATTTCGAAAAAAAAAGGATAACATTAAAGATTAATAGAGTTTTTGGGTGACAATTTCGAAGAATAAAAAAATCAATCATGGCTGCCATTTAGAACGGTTTGTAGGGTCCAAAGCTCCAAAATCAGTAGTCAAACACCATGTAAGAATTAAGCATAGAATTGACTTTGCCAGTTAATATCTAAGCTACCTGCGGGTGTTATGAGCTTAAAACAGATGTTAAAAACGACGCCATGATTTAGGGACAAAATAACAAGCAAATAAAAAAAATACTTGTTTTCAGATTGACAATAAAGCAAATATTTATCAAATGACCTGTTTTTAGGTAATATTCCTTGTTTTTACGAAATCTTTAGTTTTTAATTATTGTGACAGGTGGCCCTTTTCACCCGTAGTAACTTACAAGTTTTTGAAGACCTTCTTCTTGTTTCCCTTAGCGATGGCCAAGTCATATAAGATAGTGTACTACAGGCCAGTATTCGAAAACTTAGTGACGGAGCTGCGAGACATGTGGCCTGAAGGTGTGGTGCCTGATGAAGAACACATCATCATCAGTACGGCTCTTGGACAGTTGAATTACGTTGTACAAGGTAAATCACCTCTAGTACTTCTTATATGCACGATCCGTATTGAGGAACTTATATTATTATTTTAGGTTATTACTGGTGCAACAACGCTCTCCTCGTGATATTCCTATCTCCTCCCTTCGTCGAGATACTGAAGCGAGCCATCGGTCAAGACGTGCCTCTCATCCTGCCATTCTTCTATTGGTTCCCATTCGACCCCTTCCAAAGGATCTACTACGAAATTATACTCATTTTTCAAACTTGGCATGGTAAGAAACTAGATAGATACGTAGATTTTCAAAGATAGATATAGGCCAAACAGCAAATCATGGCCCCTGGCGGAAAGGGGAAGGGTTATGTGCAGAAATCAATTTTTAGGTCCATTTGGCGGGGGGACAAGAGTGAAGGGAGGGTCAGTAGCTCACATCATCGCTCTCTGTTCCGCACACACGTCTCTAGCCGCGCTCAGTCCCACTCCCGCACGTCTTTAGTCGTCTAAGTACTGTCGCGCACATAAAACCCACACACTTTGCCTAAGTCTAAATTGTAAAATTGGATAACCTAATGCATTGAAATTCAATGTCATTTTAGTTCCGTATACATTGAGTAATTTTCTAATTTAAAGGAATGTTTTTCGGGTTGGGCAAAATATTGGTATAAATAAAATAAAATAAAATAAACGAGGGTAAAGTATGATGATTAGGCTGTAGTAATTCTGTACGCGATTGTACATGCTCAAACCATCTCCACCAATTTCCGCTGGGGGCCATCATTCGTTGGTCGACTTATACCCATCTACATCATCATCCGAGCGATGTTCCCGGAGTGCATTCCTCTCGGGAGCCCGGGGTCCGCAAAGATAGATACTTAGGCAAACGTTTTATTTACAAGACACATCAAAAATAAATTATACCCAGTAAGCTAGAAAAGTTGCACTAATGGGCGGCTTTATCACTAAAGCAAATTTCTAGGCAACTTTTGGATGAAGAATGGCAAAATGGTTGGAAGTATGATTTCAAATAAAATAGAATCAGAGAAATGAGACTTTATTTGCAACAACAAAAATTCACACGCATTAAGAACCTCCTCCTTTTTAGGGTACCGCACCCAAAGGGTAAAAACGGGACCCTTTTACTAAGACTCCGCTGTCTGTCTGTCACCAGGCTGTATCTCATGAACTGTGATATCTATACAGTTGAAATTTTCACAGATAATGTATTTCTGTTGCCGCCATAACAACAAATAGGTACTCAAAACATAATATTACACTTGGCCGGTTTTTTAAAGTCAGTAAATAAACGAAACGATACAAAAGTACCCAAATAACAATTCTTAAAATTAATGTGATAAAGGAAAAAATAGCAATGAACCGGAATTAAAGGAATTCACTGAAAAGATCCGTTCAAGCAGCTAAAGATTGGAATGTTCGGAAATCTCAAGTACACTTGAGTGGAAGTTGAGAACCGTTTCGAGAATTCCACGTGGGATTAATTGTACGTGGCCTTATTCTACTAAATTTTAACTTGTTAAGCTATTGCATAGCTTTTATCGCGAGCTTTGAGCGCGGCGACCGAATCAAGAAATTCCGTAACGAAAATAAAAGCAGTACCCCTCACTCCGCCTACCATGTAGCTCAGCCGAGCGTTCGCGTAACGTGTATGTATATGGTACGACTGTACGAAGCTTGCACGATGCAATAGCTTTACCGCGGTAGTCCCCAAGTGCCACACGTTTTTTTTTTACCTGTATAGCGAAGAAGGATTGTTCCTTTAAGATAAGTACTATGAAAAAAAAAACACACTGCTGCAGCAACTAGCACTATTTCAATATACAGGATTACTTATTGGTAATCGTATGCGAGCGGTGAGGGGCTGCACCTAAACGAACAATTTTTGTTCTACGACTTTTGAAAATTCAATTTTTTTTACATTTTGAGGATCACCAATGACTCTTATTTTTGTTCTAACATTATTTAATAACCTTTTTTAAAAAAATCAGCCAATTTAGAATTTCAATTTATTACCCGAACTTTACTAAAAAGATAGGGATACGTATATAGAGAGAATATTATCCTCAGTTTGACCTGCTTAAAGAAGTTCGGTTACCTCTAAACTCTGACAAGTCTAAGGAACACATTCATTCACACACAGGATCCATCCATACTGAGACTTTCACGAACAACTTACTCGCTTACCTATGTCACATTTTACTTCTGATAGTATAGGATCTCTGTATAGAACGACCTACACTGGTTAATGGCTGGAACGTATTTTATATCAAATTAAATAGGTCAATAAATATATTACAAATGGGTTGACTAAAAAAAAATCAGTCCAGAATGATTACCTAATTTTAAAAAAATCAAACATTTAACTGATTTGGTTAATAGATACCTCCCAACCCAAAAGTTGTGAATGAAAATAATTTCAATCTAACTTTTGCATATTCTTTAAGCTACATACTTTCAATTGGAATGGATATAAATAAATAAAATTGTAAATTAATCATATTCGGTACTGAAATTTTTTAGTCAACTCATTTGTAATATAAATGTTGACCTATTTAATTTGGGTACCTTCCCAATGATCAAACTTTCTGGTCAAACTAGTTTGTCTTCGTAGTCAAACTACTCAATTAAGTGGTTAACATAAGGCGATGATATGAAATACTTTTCATCCATTTATCCAGATTGGTCGTTCTATACAGGGATCTATGACTATGAATTTCAGTCTCAAGATACCAAGGACAATAATTAGTCGAGCTATTTGTTATGTAAACTGAGATTTATCCGGCGTCGAGGAACACCGAACAATGTTCAAGGTTATCAAGTTACTGAAATTAGTATTAGATACTTATTAATACAGATTCAAGACCTTCAAGACTTCAGCTAATATACTTGAGATTGCTAGGCTACTGTTATATAAAGTATTACTAGCTACGCTCCGCGGCTTCACCCGCGTTGTATCTGTACTTGAACGTTTTCCGCAATTAGACCCTTTTTTAATTGGGTCCTTTTTTGCGTGAGGATGGAGTAGGCTTGCCCAGCACATACTACCCTCTCAGCTTAATCGACCATTTCCAGAGGAGAGAACTTGACAATACTTCTGGAGCCAACTAAGCCGCGGGTTTCATCACGATGTTTTCCTTCACCGTAAGAGCAATGTCAATAATAGAAAAATCCATTGGTGCACGGCCGGCCGGGATTCCCGCGTTAGTCCCGATCCCGTGTGATTATCGGGATAAAAGTAGCCTGTATGTTGATCCAGGTCTCCAGCTATCTAGATACCGAGTTTCATCGCAATCGGTAGTTTTTGCGTGAAGGAGTAACAAACACACTTTCACATTTATAATATTAATAGGACTAGCTCCACTCGCGTAAGTGTTTATTAAAAATTGTTTTTGGTCTCCACAAAACCCAGAATACAAAATAGTTACTATGAACAACAAACTTTTGGTAGTCCTTTTTAAGAACCGAATTTCCAAAAATCCTTATTTAGTGCTTCTCTGTTTTTATAATTAAGGTGGCAGGTGTCCCTAATTAGCCGCAGGTACCTTACTGCTTATCATTTTTAAGACGATTTTTCCTTCGTAAGATTTGTTTACTAAAAAACTACTGGTTGTCTGTATACAATGTGTTTCAGCGAAGGGGTTTTAATTCGAAAGGGGGTTATTCTAGACGTCTAGGGGAACAAATTTTGTTCTACGACTTTTGGAAATTCGAACTTTTTTTTTCGATAATTCTGAAGGAATTTTTTGTTGAAAATCAGCTGTTTTATACAAAAACTTCGAACGTAATGTCGTAGAACAAAAGTTGTTCACCTAGACGTCTACAACAACCCCCTTTCGTATTAATACCCCTTCGCTGAAACAGATTGTATAAAGTCGGTTTACGGACGATTATTTTAAGTGACAACATCATAAGCAAACATTGATGGTAACCATAGCAACGATAATACATTGTTATGGTTACCTTGTCAATAACGGAACGTGAGCGATGACATCACACTTTTTTGTGAATGCCGGTGTTTATCGATTTATAAGACGTTTTCACGTCAAAAGAAGAAATGATTCTCTAGCGTCTAGGGTTCTCGCTTTGAGAAATCTGTATAAACCGTATATACTTGTGAACGCCAGAGGTCAGAGATCACCGAACTTCTAATAGTACGGGATCCCTTTAATAACGAGCTTTAAGAAGAATTTCACTGAGCTTAATAATGAATGAAAAGTATTTATATCAAATAGCTGCACCATGCGGTTTTACCTGCGTATGGTCCGATCCTGTGGGAATATCGGGATAAAAAGTAGCCTATATGTTTATCCAGGTCTCCAGCTATCTACATACCGAGTTTCATCGCAATCAGTCCACTAGTTTTTGCGTGAAGGAGTAACAAACATACACATACACGCACACACAAATTTTCACATTTATAATATTAATAGGAAGTAGGATTAAATAGGTCAATAAATAATGTTGCAAATGAGTTGCCTGAACAAATTCACTCCAGAATGATCAATTAATATTTTTTTTACACTTTTTACTGGTTTGGTTAATAGACAATTTTCCAATGAAATACATAATCATTATTTTAACTTAAATTTATAAATGACTAGTATCGATTTACCTGCCTAATGCCTATCCAAAAGTTGTGACTAACGTTTGCATAGTTTATAAGCTACATACTTTCAATTGGTATGGAATTTGCCTTATTAACCAAACCAAAGGTTTAAAAAACAAAATAAAGTTTGTAATTAATCATATTCTGGACTGAATTTTTTAAGACAACCCATTTTAATATATTTATTGACCCATTTAATTAATCTAATATAGGAAAATAAGTCGGGTTTTCTTTCCTGACGCTATAACTCCAGAACGCACGAACCGATTTCCACGGTTTTGAATTCGTTGGAAAGGTCTCAGGCTCCGTAAGATTTATAGCAAAGAAAATTCAGGAAAATCTGGTGGCGAAACGGAGTTCGCCGGGTTTGCTAGTTTGATATAAAAAAATGGTTGTCTGTGAAGTGGGTTTACGGGCGATATTTTACGTGATAACGTCATAAGAAACCGCTGTCTTTTTTTTTTCATTTTTTTCCTTTATATAAGAAGTCTTCTATTCGTCACTTGTCATACCATAACACAAGCCCAGATGAGATAGATAGCTAGAAAGTATAAGTTGCACAAATGGGCGGCCTTATCGCTGAAAGCAGATGAGGGATATTTATGATTAAATACTCTGTTTTCTATGTTACCATGACGCGTCTGGTCATATTACCATAACGCATGACGCCAACAATATGACCGTGACACTTTTGTGCAGGTGTTCCGCTAATTTATTAGACGTTATCACGTCAAAAACTTTTCATCCATTTATCAGCTCAGTGATGGTCGTTCTTAAAGGGATCTTAAACTATAAGCAGGTTAACCTATCTCAATATCGTGTTGAACTTCATTTCCATCTCTTTGTAAATGAGGTTAAATATATATATACCTATCCCGACTAAATTACTCCGCACCAGTAGCGTAGGAAGGAGGGGGATGTAGGGGCGGACCGCCCCGGGCGCCACCATTAGGAGGGCGGCAAAATTGGAAAAAATATTTTTTGCTCTCACTGGGTGTCACTGACAATTATTTTTGCAAGAAGTTAGCTCTTACCCACTTGCACATATTGAATATCCTTCCCGCCCAATACAATTATTGCAAATCACGAGTCGCCCCGCATCCTTTCATGATTTTATAAAAACAACTTGAGAGGTGTCAAGGGACACCCGGATGGAACGAAGTTTCTTTCGATTAATTAGTGAAGGAATTGTAATAAAATCAAAAAGTGTCGTTACAACTTTTGGTCTTAATTTTTTCCGTCTAGCCCCCTTTCGCAACGCGCCATAAGGAACTACGTTTCAATAAATACTTTTCGCTCAATTCTTTCATATCGCTTCGTTTTTACTTACAAACACCAACATTATTATTATTGTGACGTCAAAGGGCGGCAAATTATGACTCCGCCCGCCCTGGGCGACGGTGACTGCTCCGTACATGCTGAGAAAATGTTCAAAAATATTATTTAGTTCATTTCTCTGATATTTTTCCTGTTTTCCAAGTTCGAACATATGGTGGCTACGTGGTGATAATATTACAGTCTTGGTTTATACAGCGAGGCCTGTTCATGGAAATTTATACCTATACAGGGTTATTGGTAATTATACTAGCAGGCCGATGAGCAAAAAGCTGCTTTTAGCGAGATAAAGCCGCCTATTTGTGCAACTTTTCTACATTTCTGTGTTTGATGTATTGTGTAAGTAAAAAACTTCATGAGTTTCTTGTGCCTTCTTCCCATTGGTGGACCCACACATACTAACTTAGTTTTTAATTCAAAATGAATAAACAATTTGAGTTTATACAGGGTTTCTATGACTTTTGAATTCGAAAAAAATATGATTTTTTTTAGGTAGTGTTGTAGGAATTTGCGTGGATGTATTAATAAAAGAAATATTTGGTAAAAAAATGACTGAATAGTTTTATTCATTGTACGTCAAGATAGAAACAAGAGAGTGTTGTCAGAGACAAAAAACAAAAATGGTTGCGTTCCAAACTTAATATTTTAACACCCTCCCCTGGAACACAACCCCATTTTTAAAACACAATATAAATGTTTATCAGCAGTAGTGCCCTTAGTTAAATTATCAGCTATCATTTCTTCACCTTTTACATACAGAAACTTAATTTCTAGATTATTAGCATGACTCTTTAAGAAATGGTAACGAATGTCTATATGTTTCGTTCTGGGTAGGTAACAGTCATTGTTAGTTAACTTGATTGCACTCTGATTATCACTGAAGATAAGAAGCGGGCTTTTCTGCTAGTGACTGAGCTCGCCATGGAGCTGCTGCAGCCATAGCGCTTCCTGCGCCGCGGAAGACATCGCCATGTATTCCGCCTCGGCGGTCGACAGGGCGACGGTCTGTTGCTTCTTGCAATCTGCCATTCTGAACCGTGTCAAGATATCTTTTATATATTTTTCTTGATCTATTGTTATCTTCTCTCTATCTCTAGTAATATGTAGACCTATGCACTGGCTTGCTGGCCCAATATCTTTCATTTCAAAGTGCTTTTTTAAGTTTTCTTTCAGTAAGTTTTTCTTTGACTGTTGAGCAGTAAATATTATTAAATCATCAACCCAGACAGCTAAAAATGTATTCTTTTCAGCATTATAGTAGACACAGGGATCTGTTTTTGCTTGTTGCATTCCTAACACATGCAATACATGATTGAGTTTTGTGTTCCACAATTTGCTGGCTTGCTTGAGGCCATATAAAGATTTATGTAGCTTGCATACTTGAGATCCTTGTCTGTAATCTTATCAATTTCTCCCTGAAGAAAGGCTGACACAGCATCCATTTGATCTATTTCAAGACTATGTCTGGCTGCTAAAGCAAATAGATATCGGATAGTTGTATATCTGACTACAGGTGAGTAAGTGTCTTCATAGTCAGCGCCTTTTCTTTGAGCATAGCCTTTTATCACCAGCCTTGCTTTGTAACAAACAATATTTCCACTGTGATCAGTTTTTGTTTTATATACCCACTTGCAGGGTAAAGCCTTTTTGCCTGGTGGAAGATCTGTTAAACTCCATGTTTTATTCTTCATCAAGGAACTATACTCTGCATTCATGGCGTTTTTCCATTCAGTGGCTCGTGATGATGACAGTGCCTCGTCAACAGTCTGCGGGTCAGTTGAGTCAGTAATGAGGCACAAATAACTCTTTTTATCTTGAATGTTTTCATTATCACGTGATCGGAGTGACTTTACTGTTACATTAGTGTTGTCAGTCTCCCTAACATAATTAGGAGGTTTGTAGGTTTCATCTAGTTCCCCATAGTCTGTGTCATACTCACTTGAGTTGTCGCTTTCAATTGCCTCCTGAGTGAGTGTTTCTTTATTCTGAGTGACGGATGTACTTTCTGACGTTCCACCACTGCTTGTGAAAGGAGCTGCGCTGTCACTTACTGATCGACTTTCCTTAACTGTAACATCAACATCACAATGTGTGGGCACAGGTACACTGACATTCTCATGGTACTTTTCCAGAAAGGCAACATTTCTACTTTTTATTACTTTGTGTGTTGTAGGATTCATTAAATGGTAACCCTTGGTATTTTCACAATAACCCACCATTATCATTTTCTCAGATTTCTTATCCCACTTTTGACGTTTTTGTTTTGGTACATGTACCATAGCATCAGAGCCAAATACTTTGAAATGTGATAAATTGGGTTTTTTACCTTTCCATATCTCGTATAGTGTTTTACCTTCTAATGACTTTGTGGGAGATCGGTTAACAATATATGCTGCGGTTGCTAAAGCTTCAGCCCATAGTCGCTTCTCCAACTTGGCATAGAACAGCATGCATTTTGCACGTTCCACCAGCGTCCTGTTCATCCGTTCTGCCATGCCGTTGTGTTCCGGAGTGTATGGTGTGGATGTCTGGTGAACAATACCATGCTTAGACAAAAAAGTTTCAAAATTGTTATTGCAATATTCTTTACCGTTATCAGTACGAAGTGTTTTGATCTTAATATTCAATTCATTCTCTACTTTGGACTTAAAATCTTTAAAGGTCTCCAAAACACTCATTTTGTCTTTTAGGAAGTACACATAGACCATTCGAGTGAAGTCATCAATAAAAGTAATGAAATATTTCATACCTCCGTAGGACAAGTTCTCCATCGGGCCGCATAAGTCTGAATGTATTAGTTCAAGAGGTCTTACTGCTCTTGAACCTACATTTTTAAACGGCATCCTGGCATGTTTACCCTCAAAACATTGTTCACAAAAAACATCATTAACATTACCTTTATCTGAAGATAATGCCACACCCTCCACGCAGTTAGGCAATTTTCTTATATCTGAGATATTAAGGTGTCCCATTCGCAGATGCCACAGATATGTGTCATTAGAACTCACTGAACTTGATATCAGATGAACCATTTCTTTACCGGTGTTCATATTATACAAGTTATTACTCAGTGTTGCAGTACACAATACTTCTCCTTTACAATTTTGAATTTCACATCCCTTGTTGTTGAATGTAACTTTATATCCACTCTTCACAATAGTGCTGACTGAAAGAAGGTTTGCAGCTAATCCAGGGACAAACAGAACATTCTTCACTTGTATTTTGTCCTGATTTATGTGTATATCAACACATCCAACTCCTTTTACAGCTAGTGGCTGTCTATTTGCCACAGTTACACTCTTCACTGCAGGCTCAGTAACATTATACATCCAATCATCTCTACATGTCATATGCATGGATGCACCAGAGTCTATTAGCCAACCTTTGCTCACATGTTCTCCAATTGTCGTTGGAAATGCAGCGACATAACTTGAGCTTTCTACCTTACTTGGTTTTCCGTTTGATGTACAAAACTTGGCGTAGTGACCATACTTATTGCATCTGAAACATCTTGGCCCTTTCGGCTTATTCGATAGATTATTATTTGCAATATTATTATATTTCTTTGACTTTGTGAAAAAGCAGCCGATTTTGATGTATTAACTTCTTGTATGAGCTTAGACTTGACAGAGTCTGCACTTATCTTGATGCCGGAGCTCTCAAGCCCCATAATCATGGGCTTGTATTCGTCGGGTAGGCCAGCCAGCAATAATGTTCCCAGCCACTCATCATTGACATCGAATCCAATGCTGCGCAGTTTATGAGCAGTGTTCATTATTTTGCTGACATACTCCTCGACACTATTGCACGATTCCAGTGACGTGTTTATCAAGTCTTTGAGCAGGCCGACTCTCCGGGTAAGTCCGTTATCATCAAAAGCCTGGTGCAAACTTTCCCATACCTCTTTAGCGGTTGTGCACTCTTGTACATGGACATAATTTTGAGGATTAAGAAGCAATATTAGCTTGGCCTTTGCCTTTATGTCCTTATTTGCATCAATTTGTTCGTTATTAACCGGCTCGATACAACACCATAGGTTCTCATGCTGTAAATGTCTTCATACTGAATTTCCAGGTGGCGAAGTTCTCTCTTCCCGTTAGTTTTTCAATATTGAACATATTATTAGATCCCATATTGATCGAGAGTTCCTTGCACACGAGTTTTACGAGAACCAGGTTGATCTCTAACCTCAAAGTCAAGCCGTCAAGTATTTCGCCAAGTAAACCATATCAAAACTTGTATTTTTACTCTTCTGATATTTCCAACTGTATTAAACTGCAACCACGCTCTGCTAACATGTAGGAATTTGCGTGGATGTATTAATAAAAGAAATATTTGGTAAAAAATGACTGAATAGTTTTATTCATTGTACGTCAAGATAGAAACAAGAGAGTGTTGTCAGAGATAAAAAACAAAAATGGTTGCGTTCCAAATTTAATATTTTAACAAGTGTAAATTCGAAAAACAGCAGATTTTTTAAAACAAAGGTCATTCAGACTAGGAACAGTAGATAAAACTTATTTTTAAAATTAATGACCTCACCGTGTATGGAACAGCTAATTTTCAGGTACACATTACCTCAAAATTTTTAAAAAAATATTCTAATTTCCAAAAGTAGAATAAAAGTTGTTTGTTAAGGTGCACAGAAGTAGCCCTCGACGGCTCGCTACTATAATTACCAATAACCCTGTATAAAGTTGAGTTTTTTTTAGTTTTGATTTTTCTAATGTAATTGTGTTTAAAAGTCTGTCGTAGACGATCAACTTTTGGTACCTACTTAAAACTTTAACTTAAGCTAAAAAGAGAATAATAACAAGTATCTGAAGTCAAGTAAAAAGTCAAGTACCTACATAAAAAAGTATTTTAAACTAACGTATTTATTATCTACAATTCGTTCGTATACGCTTTTGGTACCTACAAACTAAGTTAAAATATAATAATAACTAGTATATGAAGTCAAGTAATCTGAAGTCAAGTAAAAACTGAAATAAATACATAGGAAAGTGTTCTAAAAAGCTACGAGTAACTTTGTATTATCTAAAATTCTTTCGTAGACGTCTACGAATCACTCGTAGCTATAACGAATGAGCTACAAAACCTTTAAACGAAGCAAAGTGGCTTCTATGATTCTAAAGTATAGAATCAGATTCGAACTTAGAATCTAAACTCATTCTTAAATCAATTTATTTATAACCGACTTCAATTAACATGATGCAGTATTTTATTCCTAGATTGAAAAGTTAACGGCATATTCCGAAACATGACTTTTTTTATTTGAAAGTTAAATTCATATAAATTAAGTTCATTAACTTTTTATAGCCGCAGACGAGTTTTTAAAGTTTTTTTTTAAATATTTTTAAATTTGATTTCCTACTACGAGTATTAGCTAACTTATCAACTTTCCAACAACTAACTTCTAACTTTAACAAACTCATTTTTAAATTTCTTTTCTTTCTTTGTTTTTATTTGTAAGTAGTACAAATAAACTATGTATCTATCTATTTGACATATATATGATATATCTATTTAAATAAAAGAAAGTCGTGTTAGTTACACCATTTATAACTCGGGAACGGCTAAACCGATTTGGCTGAAAATTGGTGGGGAGGTAGCTTACAATCATAAGACGGACATAGGATATTTTTTTCGATATTCCCACGGGATCGGGACTTACGCGGGTGAAACCGCGGGGCGCAGCTAGTTTTTTAAGGTTTTCGCGACTTGAACCTCAGTCTGCCTGTGACCATGAGATCTGCAAAGTAATCGAAACGTCAGGTTTTAACGAAAATATTCATCAAAATCGGTTGATAAACAAAGAAGATATGCGGGAACATCCATAAAAAAAGCATACAACCGAATTGAGAACCTCTTTCTTTTTCTGAAGTCGGTTAAAAAACAAAATAAACGCGAATAATATCGGTTGAAATAATTTTATTGTAGATAGTTGGCCAATTGTTTGCTGAACTAAAGCAAATCCGATCCAATGATAGTATACGTTGACCCCAAAATTAATTATAACCACAACACAATATTCAATAACTAACCAAAATGTAGTTAGTAAAGGAATGCGAGTTCCATTTGTTCATAAACTGGAGGTGGACACAGACTACGGACTTTTCCATATGCCTTGTTAGATAGCAGACCCAGTTTGTTACAGGATTTTAAAAAAATTGAAACTTGTCTATTATTTTTATTAAGCTATTGCATAGCTTTTATTTCGGGGGTTTTGAGCGCGGCCACCGAATCAAGAAATTCCATAACGAAAATAAAACCTAACACTCCCACTCTGCCTACCATGTAGCTCGGCCGAGCGTTCGCTATGGTAGCTCGCACGATGCAATAACTTTACCGCGGCAGTCCCTGAATGCCACAAGTTTTTTTCTTTTATAATGAATGGCCTGCACTAGGCGATTAAGAATTATAATGCAAACAAAAATGCGTCTCCAAAAATTTTACCGTGACGGAAATTGAATCGTAACCCCCTGACTTGACGAACCTTGAAGACTCAACTATTTTTGACATAAGACGAAACTTGTCTACCATTTTGTTTATAACGCAAGACCACATGTCTTCATAGTCCACAGAACAATATGAGCAAATGTACAACCACAAACTACTGAATATTGTAAAATTTATGAATAAACTTAACATGGTTCAAATTACATTGCAATATTATTCCGATTACATTTCGATTACAAAAATACCCTCTAGGTAGCTCAAAATACCCTCAAAAAGGTTTTGGTATTCTCAAGAATATATTTTTTGTAATCGAAATGATATTGCCATATAATTTGAACAATTTCATTTACGAGAATTTCCCTTCTGTATGTAGTCTGAGTAAAAATAAAAGATAAAAAAAATACAATTACCTACCTAAGATAGATATAAGTACAAACAAATGTTGTGTAAGGGAACAATAAAGCTATTTTATTATTTTATTTATTTATTATTTATTTTTATGTAGTCTGAGTACTAAGTCTGCTGCTCTAACAATTTAATTAAACCGCTCTGTGAAGTAAATTAACTGTTCACATAAACATGAAGCCAATACCACTTGTCAAATAAACTGCGAGAGGACATTTACTATAGGTTTAGGTATTGTTCTGAAAAACTAGATACATAAGTACAGGGGGTCTAATATTGTCACTTTCGACGAATCGTAATACGATTTGAATTTTACCTATTATTTTTTATTTTTTTACCCATTTTTATTTTATATTGTTATACAAGGTGAATATTTTCAGGGCTATATCCTAAACTAACTCTTAGAGATAGCGAATGCTGAAAGGCGAGTTGCGTGCCCAATTTTTAAAACAACCTAAACTGCACCATTCGATTTTGGGAAAAGTCACACACACGTGATATTCATCAGATATAGACACGTATTTCTACGGTCGCTATAGATTACGTCGGAATGTGCTGACACACAGGGATGTGTGTCCGCCACAATGCTTATTTAAAAAAAATCGAGCACGCAACTCCTTTTAGTATTTTTCGCTATCTCTTTTAGTATAGGATAGTATAGGCCGTATAGACCCATGTAAAAACTTCACCCTGTATTATTTTTACGATACGATAATAGTAAAAATATAAAATTCTATTAAACGGGGTATAGATATTGTATAAATAAATAAATATTGCAGGACATTTCACACATCGCCATCTAGCCCCAAGCTAAGTAACTAGACCTGTGTTATGGGAGCTAGACAACGGATATACTATTTATATACTTTTTTTGCAAATATATTTAGCGGACCCCGGGCTCCCGAGAGAGATGCAACCGGGAACATCGCTCGGATGATGATGATTACTTTTTTTGCAAATATATACTTATAATAGATAGAAACAACCAGACCACAGACAAATATCTAAGCATAAATACTTGTCTGAGGCGGGAATCGAGCCCGCAACCCTGTGTTTGGTAGTCCGGCATGGTGACCATTGTGCCAACTGGGTCGTGGGTATATGTATCTTTACTAATATTATAAAGAGGTAAAGTTGGTAATATGTTTGTATGTTGTAATCTCCGAAATCACTGAACCGATTTAAAAAAATATTTCACCAATAGAAAAGTAAATTATTAGGGATGAACATAGGGTATGTTCATCCCTAATTTCATCCATAATTTACGATATACAATACAATATTGCAATTATCTTACGGATCCCTAATTTTTTGAAAATAAGTTATAACATATTTACGGATCCCTAATTTTTTGAAAATAAGTTATAATTACAATATTGTATTGTATATCAATATTAGTATTGTAATGTTTTATGGAATTTCCAGGTCTTATAACAATATGGTTCATGTTATGCGGCGATCTCCTGTTCTGCATCTTCCTCAGCCACATCACGACGCAGTTTGACCTCCTTTCCATGAGGATAAAGAGGTTGATATACGTTCCGTTGGATAATCAGCTCGTTGACACTTTTCCTTTGGGTAAATAAATCTTCTATAACTATCTATACATATAAAATGCTTTGTCCTGAATGACTGACTGACGGATCAACGCACAGCCTAAGCCGATGGTCGTAGAGACCTGAAACTTGGAGGGTGTATTCTTTGTGTGACGTAAGCACCCGATAAGAAAGGAAGATGAAAAGGGGGTATGGGTCAACGTGATTCGTCGGCCCAATTCCGACTTCTACGCGGACGAAGTCGTGGGCAAAAGCTAGTAATAAATGTAAATATTGGAGGACACCAACGAAGGCGACTGGTGCCGGTAGTAACTATTTAGTAACCTGTGTAGCAAGGTCGTTGGCGTATGAACCCACCTTAATATAATAATATTCTTCGCTTTCAGCAAAATATAGTAAGGAATATTCTGTTATGGAAAAGGTTACGCCAGAAAATTTGTCTGACAACGATTGGGAGAACAGATATCAGAAGAAAATGGGAGAAATTATCCTCAGACATCGTACTTTGATAAGGTTTGATTTTTTATTGCTCGGCAGGGATTTTAACCCACAACCCCCGGATTAGAAATCGGTGTAGTTTCCAATATAGAAAATGTACCTATGCATATAAAACAAATTATTTTGTTTTTTCTATATCTATACTAATATTATAAAGAAAAAAGTTTTTTGTTTGTTTTTGTAACGAATAGGCTCCGAAAATTCCGGGCCGATTTTGATGAAAATTGGTATGATACATTGATTCATTGATTGAATTACGCGGGTAAAATCGCGGAGCGTTGCTAGTCATTACATAGTATAAAATAAAGTCTGTCCCTATGTATGCTTAGATCTTTAAAACTACGCATCGGATTTTGATGCGGTTTTTTAATAGATAGAGTGTTTCAAGAGGAAGGTTTGAGTATATAAAACAAAACCAAACGAAATCGCGGGCAACAGCTTTTACAATAAAAAATCATATCAGAGCGGTGTTGGCATAGTTGTAGATACCTCGACTTTCATTCTGAAGGCCGTGGGTTCGAATCCCGACCCGGCCGTCCAATGTATTTTTCTCAAGAAATGTATGTGCGCTAATTGACATTGCTCTTTCGGTGTAAGAAAATATCGTGATGAAACCCGCGGCTATGTTAATTGGCTCCAGAAGTATTGACAAGTTCTCTCCTCTGAAAATGGTCGAGTAAGCTGAGAGGGTAGTAGGTGCTGGGCAAGCCTACTCCATCCTCACGCAAAAAAGGACCCAAATAAAAAGGGTCTTATTGCGGGAAACAGTCCGTTCAAGTACAAGGCATCTCTCCCGGTTTCACCCTACAATATTATCCATATTCACGCCATAACTTGAGAACGGCTTGACCGATTTGGATAATTTTGGTTTTGAAATATTTCTCCAAATATAAATGTGACAAAAACTGAAAAAATTAAGATCGGAACCTCAGCGGGTGAAATCGCGATAATGGTGCAGCTAGTGTCTTTTGAATTTCCCATATTCTTTTTAAATAAACTTCTTTGGTTTCAGGTTAGCTGGTGATGTGGAAAACATGTTCAGTTTCGCTCTTCTTGTCAATTTCTTTAACAGTTCCATCATTATTTGTTTCTGTGGTTTTTGTTGCGTGGTAAGTACCTTCGTACAAATGGGATTTTCAGTTTTAACTGAGTATTTAAAAAAAATACCGCCAATAGCTTATAAACGCCTGGTACTTTATTCAGCTGTTATTTTACTTTTTAGGGTTCCACACCTAAAGTGTAAAAACGGGAGCTATTACTAAGACTTTACTGTCCGTCCGTCTGACTGTCACCAGGCTGTATCTCATGAACCGTGATATCTAGACAGTTGAAATTTTCATAGATTATGTATTTCGGTTCCTTTTTTACGTTTTGAAGTACGGAACGGAGCTTTCTCGTCCTTTTTGTTCTTTTTCAATGTTTTGTGTGCTGAACAAATAAAGTGTTTATCTATCTGTCTAACCCTAAAATACATGCACCATGGAAGGAAATGCCTTTCGGGCAGAAGTCCGCCTCGCTCTTGGCCGGTTTTTTGCAACTGCGATCACAATATCGTTTTAATACCAAATTTTAATATAATGAGAGCTCCTTACAACCTATGGACGCCTGGTACATCAGCTTCATATTACTAAATTTCAATGAAGTAGAAGCGTTGCTAGGCAGGAAACTGGGTATAGGGGACTATAGAAAATGTTGATTTGTTTCAACTGGTAACGACTGGGAACAAGTGTCCAGAAATGCTCTCTACCTACTCTAGAAATATTATAGACCAAGATCCCACCTACAACTTACTACTTTTCTTGCTGAAAAAGCGTACTATGATATTAATGATTTTTTGAATGATAAATTGAAATGATATTCTTTATTTCAATTTTAGTGTTGACATTCACTAAAATAATATTATATGTTAGTAATATCAATTGACATAATTTATAAATAGCACATTTTTACATTCATTATTAATATATCGGTATCAATTTCATTTATCTTAAGTCTGACATCTATTTTTACTTTATTAACTTCTTTTTGACATATCTATGAATATTAACTAATTATTTGACCAATTTTATTGCAATGTATAAATTAAATTATCAAAAACGCCCATATGCCGACAGGCGAAACATAGCTGTACTATATTTTAAGTTAACCACCACCACTGTAATTACCTATGTTTATGGACAATAAATGAATATGAATATGAATATACAATCGAACTTTCGTGATTTTATAAAAGCTGAGAATTTCTCAGCTCATACTCCCAACTCAGTTATGAACGATTTACAATTATGAAGTAGTGGCTTCGAGAGTTAACAGGTAGCAAAGCCAAGAATCCAACCTGTTAATTTTGCAAAAAAGAAATCGCCAATATCTTTGTACCAATCGATAATGTTGCTGATAGCGATGAATTTCTGGAAATAAACATAGTATGGCAAATGAAAGGTGATCGCATTTTTTTATAGTCTGTGGATCACCTTTCGGTGGTCTGGAAGGTTTTAGAACTATTTAAACTGTCTGGTTATTAATATATATGCGCTAAGAAATTCTCAGGTATTAAACAATCGATGGTAGGTTATAATAATTATTAAGCTTAGTACACTTTAAAAAAAATTTTAGCAGTCGCAGGTTTACCAACAGTTACGCCAAGTGTAAACAAAATAAACAGGACCAAAAAAACCGGCCAAGTACGACTTAGACTCGCGCACGAAGGGTTCCGTGCCAAGTTTGTATGGGAGCCCAACATAAATTATTTTTCTTTCATTTGTTGTTATAGCGGCAATAGAAATACATAATCTGAGAAAATTTTAACTGTCTAGCTATCACGGTTCATGTGATACAGCCTAGTGACAGACAGACAGCGGAGTCTTAGTACCTAATCCCCCTTATTCCAAAACGTCCCCAAAATTCCCCCTGTTTCTGTTTTTAACCCCCGACGCAAAAACGACGGCGTGTTATAAGTTTGACGTGTCTGTATGTGTGTGTGTGTGTGTGTGTGTCTGTCTGTGACATCGTAGCTCCCGAACGGATGGACCGATTTTGATTTAGTTTTTTTGTTTGAAAGGTGCATTAGTCGCGAGTGTTCTTAGCTATGTTGATCGAAATCGGTTTAGCCGTTTTAAAGTTATGAGGGATAAAAGACAGGATTAAAAACCGAATGTAAGTATATATGCTCGAGTGGGGTATCAAATTGCGTCAGAGTTTTTTTGCTTATTTAAGCTTTTTACGGTCATAGTATTTTTATTATTTTGAGTCGGGGGTTTTTAAAATTTTTAATATATATATTTTTACCCTGTGGGTAAGGGACCCTAAAAATGGCTTAATGATGTAAGTAAAATCTCGTCCGTAACATCCAAACGACATCACACAAACCTGTGATTTCAGTTGAACGAAAAAGAGCTTTTCAAACCTCTGAAATCCGCTTTTCGCCAAAATAATGAAAAGGAAGCTTTTTACATTTTTACCCTTTACAGTATTATGGCGATAAATCATATCTGCCCACTCACTGAAAATCACCAGGATACCTACTATTGATATTATGAACGAAAGTTTATCTGTCCATGTTTGTCTATATTTATATACTAGCTGCATCACGCGGTTTTACCCGCATTAGTGTCTCTTTAAAAGTGATACTAATATTTATATATATACCCAGGGGGGTATTAACCGTTTGTTTGACAGAGAAAGCTCTAGAATAACTTTTATCACGATATTACTATTGAATTGTTCACAAAAATTCCAGATATTTTTTCGCAAAAATAGCGATACGAGGAAAATTTCGGGAATCAAGGAAGTGACACAACATTACTATTTAAAAATGTATTTATTGCTTTTCGAAGTATTCTCCGCGAAATTTGACACATTTTTCCATACGATGGAACCAATCATTAAAGCAACCATTCCATTCGGAAGTTGGGGTCTCCAAAATGGCCGTTTTGTAGGCGTCCACAGCTTCTTCAGGTGATGAAAATCTCTGACCACGCAATTTATTCTTTATTTTAGGGAAAGTATAGAAATCATTAGGGCTTAGGTCGGGGCTGTACGGCGGATGGTCTAATAATTCGAACACCCAAACTCGTGACTGGTTTTTTGTTTCGGGTTCGTACGTGTATATCCAGGATTCGTCACCTGATACGATGTTGTATACAGCATTTGAGGATCCTGCGTGGAATCTTTCGAGAGTTCTGACGCACCAAGTAACGCGAGCCACTTTTTGCTCTTCACAGAGCGAATGCGGTATCCATCGGGAAAACAACTTTTTTACACCTAATTGTTCATGCAAGATTATTTGTATTTGACTCATGCCAATGTCTAAAGTTGCCTGAATTTCGCGGTATGTTACATGTCGATCTTCCTCAATCAGCTTACGCACAGCATCAACGTTTTCTTGGGTGAGTGCAGTTTTTGGACGACCTTGACGGGGATCATCACTGAGCTTGACACGTCCACGTTGAAATTCAGCAAACCAGCGATTAATAAGTTTCAAATAATACCTTCAAATATTTTTAATATTGACCTTTGTGAGCGTGATCATATGAAAAAAACTCCATGAGTTTCTTGTGTCTTCTTCTCATTGATGGCGCGTTCCGAAGGCGCACATCATAACTTAGTTTTTAAGACGTTTCATTGTGATCTTTGTACAAAATATACATAAAAAGTATCCAAATGAATAAAGAAATTTGACTTTGACTTTGAATCTAAACTTAAAATACCTAGAAAGAAAGAAAGAAAAACATTTATTTGGTACAGGCACACGACAACTTTAAAATTAAACACACACAAAGAAAAAGGTAACAATTATACAACGAAGAAAGAAACATACACTAAGCCTAAGAATATGTAAGAAGCCATGTGCTGCCCAAATGGGACGACCTCAGCTGTAAGCCACAGTCAAGCGTAACTTGGCTGCAGCGCTGGTCTTCCGGCCAAACCCGCTACCCTCGTGCGTCGTCATACGCTCCCACATACACACAATAAACCGATAAATAAACACCTAAAAAAATACCTATCGTTAAACTACAGGGCGCAGCTAGTGTCTAATTTCCGTTCCATTTTTTATACGTATAGGTAGTGGAGAAATGGAATGAGATGGTATACAAATCATTCCTGCTGACAGCACTATCACAGACATGGCTACTGTGTTGGTACGGACAGAGGCTGCTGGAATCTGTAAGTACCTTGGGAATATTATCTATATATATAAAAGGGAAAATCACTGACTCACTCACTCATCACGAAATCTCAGAAACTACAAGTGCTAGGAGTCTCAAATTTTGCATGGGGGTTCCTTTTATGACGTAGGTGCTTACTAAGACAGGATTTTGCGAAATTCAACCCCCAAGGGGGGGCAAATGGGGGTTGAAAGTTTGTATGAAGGTTTGATTTTTTTTAAGGTAGAAACTTGAAAATTAGATTTATATCTTCTTATCGTAAATAAATGATGACGTGTTTCAGGGATTTTCAATTTTCCTATTTTAAGTGGGTGAAAAAGCAATCTACATATCGAATTTCATTGGAATCGGTTCAGTAGTTTTAGCGTGAAGGAGTAACAAACATACACACGCAAACTTTTACATTTATTATATTAGAAGGATTGGATTCTATTTGTTTCTCTAGAAACTACTATGTCTTTGCCTAGGGAGGGATGGAGATGATTTTCGTTAAAAAGGGCTTATTCCCAAAGCTCCAGTACTCTTTCATACTTTGCTTCCTAATGGTTTCACGACAATAAAACAAACATTTAATTTTTGTTTGTTTTTTTTTCGACAATTCCAACATTCGTTTGATTTTCCATTTATTTTTCATACCTCGGTACTAGTATTTTATTCGAAACGATTGTTCCTTTTTTCTGTGGTTGATTTGTTTTTCTTAATTTTAAGTTTTTTGCTGGTGTTTTTAAAAATACTAGCTGTCACGGCAAACGTTGTTATGCCATTTACAAAAAAAATATATAAATCGAACAATATTCTATTTTTTGTCTCCTTTAATTTTCCTTTATTTTTTTGTATACGGCAAAACAGCGTTTACAGGGACAGCTAGTTTATTATAAAATTCATATTCAATCATTTAATTCAACATTAAATCATCAAAAATTATATGTTAGTTCAATACTTTAAATATTTTATATGGCAACATTTATATATTCTGTTTTTCCAGACACGAGATGTCAATTAGTTTTTAACTGACTTCAAAAAAAGGGGAGGTTCTTTCCCAATGCGATGTTCATTCATTTATTTTCCTAACTTTTCAATTTATTAATGTTAGCTCGTTTTATGGTGACCCGGCGTAATATTTTCGGCTCGGTGGGAATAACCTACTAGTTTTGATTTATGATAGGTAGGTAATCTTCACTGGTGAAGATGAGTTTTTTGGGGTTTATAGATCGTACCCTTTGGGATAATTTAGTTGGTACAGTTAGCAAAAGACTGAGGGTAACAGGTGCATATTTTAAAGCTTTTTTTAACTACGGGTCAATTATTTTTGGCATCGCCATCAATACAATTGTTCGCAATTCGAACAATTCTCAGTTTACACAAACTATCAGTACGTACAATGAGCAATTCGTACAATTCTAAAATCGATACAATATATCAATTCGTACAAGTTATCAGAACGTACAATTCTAATATTGGTACAATACCTTAATTCGTACAAATTATCAATACGTGCATGAAGAAGTGGTAAGACCAGAAGCGCGATAGAGGTGTCTTTGAAACAGTTTTTGGGTATCAACCGCTAAAATCCTTAGAATGATATTTCTACTATCGTAAAGGTGAGGATATGCTTGGATATATGAAATAACTAAGATTTAGAAATCTATAGTTATATCAAGCAGGATAATTAACAATTACTGAACCGTTATTAAAAAAAATGAAAATATGCACCTGCTACCCTCAGTCCTTTGCTGACTGTACCAACTCGTAGTTTGAGGAAGTAAAATAATATTTATTTTTTCTTTTTCACGAAATGTAGAGCGAAGGTGTGTCAGATGCTCTCTATAACAGTGGATGGTATAAGTCATCGAAAAAGATCAGAAGCTCTATATTGATTATGCTGCACAGGTATGTTCCACGTACCCACATGACTGTTAAATCAGTCATGTGGGTACGTGGATATACATAGTTATGCGACCGCCCCACACTCTGGCCTTCCACTTCACAGAAAAATACATATTTCTTTTGACCTATGTGTATTTTTAAATAATACTCCCTTTTGGCTTCTGTCGGGTATAAGAAATAACTCTCACTATAGGGGGAGGATTATTTTCTCTAGCGTCTCTACAGGGTTATTGGTAATTATATTAGCAAGCCGTTGAGGGCTACTTCTGTTCATCTTAACAAACAACTTTTGTTCTACGACTTTTGGAAATTCGAAAGAAGAAACGAAAATTTTGAGGTTATGTAAATTCGAAAAACAGCATGTTTTTTAAAACAAAGGTCATTCAGACTAAGAACAGTAGATAAACCTTAAAATATAAGTAAAATTTCAAGGTTATTGACCTCTCCGTGTAAGGAATAGCTGGAACAACCAAAACTCAAAACTTTCAAAAAAGTTCCAATTTTCAAACGTCGTAAAATAAAAGTTATTTGTTTAGGTGCACAGAAGCACATACAGAAGTAGCCCTCAACGGCTCTTGTTTTTAGTAAATTTTCTTGAAAATAATAAACATAATTCTTAATTGAATAATATTGCTGCAAGCTTGCTGCAAAGAATAATTATAAGAAATTATTAACCTTTGTTGATGAGAAACCTTTTTTCCAAGGCAAGGTCCAATACCGCGCACTCGACTTAGTTGGCTACTCGGCCACAAGAATCTTGACCACTCTTTGAAAAATAATAATCAAATATTTCTGACAATGGTCGAGCAGCCACTTTATCATAGTCTTAATATATTTTTTAACCAATTAACAAATGGACTTTTCAATTTCAGATCCCAAAAAACAGTATTTGTTACCACTTACGGATTTTCAGTAATCTCTCTAAGCAGTTATACTACTGTAAGATTTTTTCTATAAATTCATTTGATTCAAGATGAAAGCTTAATTGTTTTACTCGTAACTGACGTATTTTCTTTTTATTTTACAGATAATAAAGACATCGTGGTCGTATTTTACATTGCTACTAAATATCTACAAACAATGAAATGATTAGTACTTTAAGGTAGTTTTTAGTTGCTTATTTACTAGTAGAATACATAAATACTTAGGTACTATCATTCGAAATAAATGAAAAAATAAGTGGAACTGAACGTTTTGTTATTTCCTAACTACACAAAACTACTTTTTTTTAATTACATATGCGATCATTTCTGTTTTACAAACACTATAGGGTTGTAATTTTTATTAAAATTTCGGAAGTCTTCCGAAACCGTCCGGAATTCGGGAAGTCTCCTTATGAAGAGACAGTGGTATGCAAAGATAGTCTTCCTCTATGTTTTAATGTGCATTTAATCTTGCGTTTTATTTTTGTTAGTTTAAGTGTAAGATTGGCGATGAATCGTTCAAATATCAAATAGTCTAAGATCCCTTCAATAACGATATTTAATCTTGCGTTTTATTTTTGTAGTTTAAGTGTAAGATTGGCGATGAATCGGTCAAATATCAAATAGTCTAAGATCCCTTCAATAACGACATTTAATCTTGCGTTTTATTTTTGTTAGTTTAAGTGTAAGATTGGCGATAAATCGGTCAAAGACCAAATAGTCTAAGATCCCTTCAATAACGACCTTTACCGAGCTGGTTAATAGATGAAAAGTGTTTTATACCATATTAAAATAGGTCAATAAATATATTGCATATGTTTTGACTAAAAAATTCAGTTTAGAATAGCATCATGCGTAGAGTATCAAGGAAGATGGAAGATTCATACAGAATGTAAATGAGTAGGTAATACGTTAACCTAAGCCATTTAGACTCTTTCAAGTATTTTAAGTGTAAGTAAGTAAGGAGGAACGAAACCAAGGTACTGCAGAAAACGCTTGGAATAATTACAGCTGGTCCATGAAACAGTTCATGTTCATGACCGATCTTAGGCTTGAGACAAACAGATCCTCCAACACAAAGTTGCGACGAAGAACTGGCATCGTATAGTCTTGGACCATAAGACCGCTACGTTTTAGTGGAATTGCAGTAAGACTGATAGACAAATAACCTCTTGTCCCGGCGAAAGCCGTCCTCAAATAGACCCAAAAAACAGCAGCATGATGATCTGAATGCATTCGACGCAGGCAAAAGTGGCAAGAAATAACTAGATAGATCCGGATATATAGAGGGAAACAGGGAAGACTTTTCCCCAGACGCAGGCACAAAAGAATACCTAAAATATCTTATTTTTTTTAAATAAACTAAACTATTTCTTCGAAAAATATGCTAAGAGAAGAAAACTGTCTTGACTGTATAAAATAAGTTTACCAGAAAAAGAAAAACAATAGGTACGTAAAGGTGATGGAACGAGAAATACACAGGCAAATGGAGCCTATGATCACAATTTCATTTGGAAAAACTTTTACTACAAATAATTATCCTCCATAATCGGATAAAATAATCGACAGGTTAATCAATTACGCGGTAGAGTGAATGGTTTCGTAACATTTTACTTGATTTCCGGGAGATTTAAAATTAGCGGATATTTTTCCGGTAAAATTCCAGAATTCCGTGGACAGTTTCAACCCTAGTTACTGATTAATATCTTACAGTTCTAACCTATTATTTAAATGGACGTACATAAAGAAACATGCAATTTCACGAAGACATTTCAGGCGATCTTCAATTAAGGTGTCACGCAAAAGCTTTAATTAACACAAAGAAAGTATTTAAAAGGAACCAAGAGAATGGAAAAATATAACATTCGACCACTAACTAAGAAATATCGGATAACACGCGACAGAATGGCGAATAACTTACGAAAGGTCGTGGTAAAAATGGGTAATAAACAATTTGAAAGTAAGGTCAGTAACGAAATATTTTTTTAAATAGTTAATACATTGATTAATTGATTATGATTAATTATTAATTGTGATTAATTATTTAAGATCCATGTTAAAAGATTAGATAAAGAAGAAAAAGTTAAAAATAAAGAAAAAATGAGCCGTCACGGGACGCCTGGCAGATGTGAAACATCGACATTATTTTGTAAAAGTAACCCGTATACTACTGCATATAGACTGTATCATCTTAGGCGTGGCGACGGATACCGTGGCGACGCGTCGCCATGCCAGAAATGGGTTTTACGGTCGGCTATACATGTTTCACATCAAAAAATGTGAGCCGTCACGGGACGCCTGGCAGATGTGAAACATCGACATTATTTTGTAAAAGTAACCCGTGTACGAGTTATAGTGCATATAGACTACTGCATATAGACTATATATCATCATGCGTCGCCACGCCTGAAATCGGTTTTACGTGCGGCTATAGATGATTCACATCAAAAAACTTAATGAATAAAGGAACTGAGGAAAATCATCTGAGTGCACCTATCCTATTTTACATAAAATTCAGCTAACTTACATGATTACCTACTTAAAATTGAGAAACCAAACACAAAATTTTATTTTAACAAAAAAAAATAGTAAATCAAAGGAATATAAGTACAAATTTCTCGTCAATTTTCTGTGTTATTTATCTTACTTTTCTTAGGCTTTCTCATTCCTTTTCATTTACAGTCACAAAAAAAAATATTTTCATTACTCATACTCCGAAAGTAGGTCTAAACGAGCCTGAAGAGCGTGTTGAAAGTAAAACTTTCAGCCCTAGGGAGAATCGCTTTCACTGACAGCTGTCATGTCAAATTATGGCTTCGCACGGCTTGTGCTGTGTGCATATGGCCAGTATCAGTATCATTACGCATTAGGAACTTCAAAAACCTAACCTCCTTGCTTTAGGTAACACCAAAGAATAACCATTATGGCTTCACACGGCTCATGCATACTGCCAGAGGTAGTATGGAGTATGGAGTCTCTCATTCACTCTCGTTACCTATTATGAAGAATTTTATGTATTATTCGTAATGAAAAGCACAGTGCTTACCTCGGGTAAAAGACTCATTGAGTCCCGAGAAGAAGTTTGGCGCCCGAGCGTAGCGAGGGCGCAATAGTTCGAGGCGTTCCAACAATTTTTAAATATTTTTAGGAACACTCCACGAAAGACTACGACGAAACATTTACAATGCTAAAAGCAAGCTTGACATTTTTGGGAATCCGGCTTACTAGAAATGACCCTCATTTTATTACGTAAGTAACTTTTTGAAGTCAAAGTCAAAATTTCATTGTTAATTTGGAATCAATCACATGAAATAACATTAAAACATCATTAAAAATAAGTTAGGATGTGTGCCTTCAAAACGGTGTTATCAATGAGAAGACACGAGAAATCTCATGGGGGTTTTTTAGGTAACTATAACAAGGTAACTATCGAAAAACAGTAATTTAATAATTTTTAATACTTTTATCTATCATGATTTTTTTTTTCATTTGATCGTAGCTCTTTGTGGCCTTGCTCAATGTTATTCTCTACAAGATAGAAACATTTCTTTATACTGGCCGGCATTTTTTTTTGGGTATTTTTTGTTAGAAACATGAGTGATCTCTATTTATACATTACTAGCGCCCCGCGGTTTCACCCGCATAAGTCCCAATCTCGTAGGAATATCGGGATAAAAAGTAGCCTAAATGTTAATCCAGGCCTCCAGCTATCTACATACCGAATTCATTGCAATCGGTTCAGTAGTTTTAGCGTGAAGGAGTAACAAACACACACACACACGCACACACAAACTTTCACATTTATAATATTAGTACTATATATTATCCCATTACAGTAAATGATAATTGTATTATAATAATCAAATATAAACAAATCTTGTAAATTAAATTTTATTTACGCTTAGATATAATGGTTTTATAAGTTTTTATAGAAATGTTATATATTTTGTATTCAGTGTGTTTAAAAATCTAAATTAAATTAATGATAATTAAAAATCGAAATAGGTTTCTAAAAGCCGGCTGCATTGCCTCTTTGGATGACAATGCCGATCTGATGGCCAAAGTAGCAGACATTTGGTCAACTTGGAGCTAATACTAATAATTTGGAAATGTTTTTATAAAAATAATTTTGTTATCAAGAGTACGGCTGTAACAGGAGAAGCTTGGTTATTAGCCTCGAACTAGTGGAGCTGGAATCCCAAAGGAAGACTAATTTTAGGTCCTACGTGCTTCGGATTCCAGCGACGCTAAAGGACATGTTCTTCTCTTCAGATTTCTGGCCCGCCGGCATTGTATACCGACGCTATAGGGAGGCGAGACCGAAGATTGAAAACCCTAAAACTTAACATAATTTTTATTATTATGTTATCTTCTATACACTGTCTATACATATAAAATTCTTTGTCCTGACTGACTGACTGACTGACTGACGGATCAACGCACAGCCTAAACCGCTGATCGTAGAAACCTGAAACTTGGAGGGTGTGTTCTTTGTATGACGTAGCCATCGGATAAGAAAGGATTTTCCGGGTGAAAAAGGGGGGGGAACTTTGTATGGGACAACGTGATTCCTTAGCTCATTTTAGACTCCTACGCGGACGAAGTCGCGGGCAAAAGCTAGTCTACCTATATGTATGTTAGTCTGTAAGGTATCTATTTTATATGGGTCTGTACTTACCTGAAATAAATGATTAGTAATATTAAATATTTAGTTGTAAACTAAAAGGTCTTAGAAGCGAAAGGAAACAAAACTTGTTTTTTAAATTGCAGAATATTTTGGAAATGTTATTACTGGTTCGAGTTTGCAAATGCAGCTATAATGGCGATACTCATAACACTGTTCATTGCTGATGCTGTCAAGAGATCAGACTATCAAAACATATTTGAGATATTCAAGATGACGCCCTGCGTTGGATACCTTTTTATGTGTTAGTTACATTTTTTAAGTACACTATATAAAGAGAATATAAGGCTCTCAAATGACAGATCCATTATGTTAATAATTCCATTCTCTTTCTCGCCTTACGAGAAAGAAATTACGCAGCCAAACGAATTATAAATGGCTAAATCTATCTATACATTTAAATATATTTGTCCTGACTGACGGATCAACGCACAGCGTAAACCGCTGATCGTAGAGACCTAAAACTTGGAGGATCTTACTGTGTATAACGTAGGCATCCGATATGAAAGGATTTTTCGAAATTCTACCCCTTAGGGGGCGAAAAATGAAGGCAAAGTTTACATGGGACAACGTGATTCCACAGTCTAATCTAAAAAAACTTATTAGTACCATTTTAGACTTCTAAGCGGACGAAATCGCGGGCAAAAGCTAGTTATTCATAAATAAATAAAACAAAGCTTTTACACTTATTTTAAAATAGATTCAAAAGCTTTGATATTGATAATCAAAGAGGTACAAACCCTAAACAGACAGAGACTGGGCAGGGTTTTATCGGCCAATAACCAAGAACACCAGAGTTTCTTACGCGTTTTTCGCGGACCTAGTCTTCGACAAGCAGTGGGCAGTGACTGGAGAAGAAAACCCGAAGATCGGGCTCAGTGGCGCATTTTGGGAGAGGCCTACGTCCAGCAGTGGACTGACACCGGCTAATTATGATGATTGTGGCGACACTTCACATCGCCACCAACAGATGGCGCCACTAAGCCGATCGGAAATCCTAGATCGCGCAAGCGAAGTTTTTCTGAAGATAAGCCCATATACAAGTTCCAACGAAACATCGATGGGCCGCGGCCTACCGGGTATAACACCTGCCCGGTGGAAGATCTTCCCTTTGGAGGTACACACCACCTCATACCTCCAACATGATGAAGTCCTCGTCTGCTCAGTGTCTCTTCAGTAACTTGATTGTTGTAGCCATGACGAAGTCATACAAGATTGTTTACTACCGTCCCGTCTTCGAGAATATAGTCAACGAGCTGCGTAAAATGTGGCCCAATGGTACAGTACCTGATGAAGAAGATGTCATATTACAGAAGACGCTGCGGCAACTAAAGTTTATCTCAATAAGTAAGTAGACTAAGCGGTCTAAGCTAACTTCTGCGTCACGAATGTATGCAATTGTGACTACTATTGAAATTAGTGGCATCCAGAAAGGTTATCTGCTAAATTCAAATTGCATCTAGAGGTTTACGAAGCAGAAGACTGGTACTGTCAGCAAATGACTGATGGTAACAGGAGCATATTTTAAAGTCATGTAGTTGTTAATTATTCTGCTTGATATTACTAAAGCTTTCGAAGTTTTAGTTTTTTCACGAAGAATAACCAAAAAATATATAACCGTCATTAAAAAAACTAAAACCTAAAATTATACACCTGTTACCGTCAGTCCTTTGCTGACTGTACATCCCATTTTCACTTCCCTTGTAGAATTCATTTTCCTAACTTAAGGTCGCTGCATACGTAACGGGATTTTTCTCGTGCCGGACGGGACGTGACGATTTCTTAACATTGTTTCATATAAAAATATCACGTCCCGTTCGGCACGAGAAAAAATCAGGTTACGTATGTTTAAAGTCCACGATCACTTTATGAACGATGCACGTCACGTCCCCGTCCCGTCCGAGGTTTTATCCCGTCACGTATGCAGCGACCTTTACTAATTTAAAAACTTTTCTTTTGAATCTTCAAACTCTTTCTGTAATTGTTTTAAACTTTTCATTTCCTTTTGCTTCTTTTATTGACCCCCGACGCAAAAACGACGGGGTGTTATAATTTTGACGTGTCTGTGTGTGTGTGTCTGTCTGTGGCTCCCGAACAGATGAACCGATTTTGATTTAGTTTTCTTTGTTTGAAAGATTATCTATTAGAAATTTCCATTTCCAGGTTACACCTATCTAAACGTCGTGTTTGGAATAATTGCCTTCGTACCACCATATGTAGAACTACTGAAGGAGGCCTTAGGTCAAGAGTTTCACCGTGTTTTACCTTTTTTTTATCTGCTACCTTTTGATCCATTTAGTAATGATTATTATCTACTGATGGCGTTAATACAGTCTTGGCAAGGTGAGCATAAATTCAAATTTAAAAATAATTATTCAATAGAGTGCCTATGATGTGTGAGTGATGTGTGCCTTCGGAATGCGCCCACCAATGAGAAGAAGGCACAAGAAACTCACGAGGGCTTTTTTTGAAGATATATTTGAAATGGAGCAATTAAAGTTATGTCCATGGGTCCTTATAATTAAATTACGACGAAGTTTCATAATACGCCATACTGCACAATTTCTGCTTTATAAATTTTTTGAATTTGTCAATGGACATGTCTTATACATCTTTTGGTAACTTATTATAATAGAGCACACATGTGTTATTAAACGACCTGTTTATTTTCACCACCCCTTTTTCTCCACTTCCCTAATCTTTATTTCTATTTTTATATTATTTAACACAGGGTTGCGGGTTCGATTCCCGCCTCAGACATGTATTTATGCTTAGATATTTGCCAGTGGTCTGGTTGTTTCTATGTATTATAAGTATATATTTACAAAAGAAAAGTATATAAGTAGTATATCCGTTGTCTAGCACCCATAACACAAGTCTAGTTACTTAGCTTGGGGCTAGATGGCGATGTGTGGAATGTCCTGCAATATTTATTTATTATTTATTTATTTATATTCATTATCCCAGGATGGGTGGCAATGTGGATGATTGTTTGTGGAGACCTGTTACTCTACGTATTATCGAGCCATATTACTGCACAATTTGACCTGCTTTCTGAGAGGATTATACGGCTCATCCTGGTGAAGGTAGACCAGCAGTTGTTGGAGAGTTTTCCACTTGGTAAGGTCTAATCTTAGAACTCTCGCTATATATTTTCAGCTGAAAAAGGGGGGCAAAGTTTGTATGGGACAACGTGATTCTTTGGTCCAATCCTATAGAACCATTTTCAACTTCTACACGGACGAAGTCGCGTGCAAAAGCTAGTCGACAAATAAAAACAAACAGAGATTACGCTCATTTCATATATAGCTTTTATTTTCAGCTAATTACGTTAAAAGTTTTGAAAGCAAGGAGGATCTATCTTATAGTGAAAGGGAAGAAATGCAAGTGAATGAATTAAAACAAATTATTCTCAGACATAACGCTTTGATTAGGTAGGTTTTCAAATTCCAAATTATGTCTGTTTATGTGAGACCTTAACTGTGGTCCCACTGCTATGCCCCACTGGTTGCGCCACAGGTAGAAAAAACACCGTAGACCCACTGCACAAAGGTGAAACTATAGGTACTGTGAGCATATGAGTAACTGGGTAAACTCATCAATGTATCATAAAAATGTAGAATTTTAAATAACCATGGTTATTTTTATGACCAAGTTTTTATTTAAACATGGTCACTAAGTTTAGTAGAGTAATTTGTTCAGTTTGTTTGTTACAAAGTAAATACAATTTACTCTAACGATCGGGTAGAAATCGCTTTCAGCGATAAGGCCGCCCATTTTTGCAACTTATACTTCTAGCTATTACTTTACTTTGTGTATATAGTATTCTGTTTCTTCCTGAGTTGTACAATAGTACATTACGATATTAGTGTGGTAAATTGATCTGTGCATAGAGGCGGTTTATGACGCGCGAGCGGTAGCGAGCGTGTTAAAGAAGCCAAGATGCAAAGATCAATTCCACACGTATATCGTTCGACGTTTTTTATCACAGTTGCGAATAAAAGAAAAGACTTGAAAAGAAAACAAAATAATAATTAACAAAATATTTGTGCTAAGTCTATGTTTACATTTTTTTAAGGCAACATTTTTTGTTAATTATGCTCCGAAAAGGCCAGGCTAAAGAATTTTAACCTATACAGCCTCGTCTGACATACAATATTTTTTAGGGTTTTTTCTATTTGTTTTTGCGTCGGGGGTAAAATACAATGGTACGGAAAAACAATATATTTAAGTAAAGAAAAAACAAGAAATAAACAACTCAATTTTTAATAGTTTTCTAAATCATTATCATTTCAGTTTACTGATGTGTTTATGTTTCAGATTAACCCAAGATTTGGACAATATGTACAGCTTTTCTTTGCTGGTCCATTTCATAAATGCTTCTATTATTATTTGCTTTAGTGGATTTTGTGGTGTGGTAAGATTTTTATGATTAGTCAGACGAAGACGCGTCGTAGAGACAACTCGTATCCTACAGAGCTTAAACTAATTGAAGCGCAGGATTGGCTTAGTAGTATAGTGTGAATTTTTTACATGGGCCTTCAGAAGTATATCCTAAACCATAAGAGATAGCTAAAAATGACGACCCAGTTGGCACAATGGTTACCACGCCGGACTGCCAAACACAGGGTTACGGGTTCGATTCCCGCCTCAGACAAATATTTATGCTTAGATGTTTGTCTGTGGTCTGCTTGTTTCTATGTATTATAAGTATTTATTTACAAAAAAAAAAGTATTTATGTAGTATATCCGTTGTCTAGCACCCATAACACAAGTCTAGTTACTTAACTTGGGGCTAGATGGCGATGTGTGGAATGTCCAGTAATATTTATTTATTCATTTTAAATGCTGAAGGAGTTCGTGACAGCGTTACAGGATATTACAAAAAGAGCTATTTCTTTTAATTTCTCTTACTATGTTTATTTCTAGGAATTGATCTGCAAAACTATCGATTGATTTAAAAATATGAACTGAATATTTTTTTAAAAAATTAAGTTCGATGCATTTTTAGGTTTGATCGAAATCGTGAACGCAACTTCTTTCAGCATTTTTCGCTATCTCATCATACTAATATTATAAATGTGAAAGTTTGTGTGTGCGTATGTGTGTGTGTGTGTGTGTGTGTATGCTTGTTACTCCTAAAACTACTGGACCGATTGCGATAAAACTCGGTATCTAGATAGCTGGAGACCTGGATTAACACATAGGCTACTTTTTATCCCGATATTCCTACGGGATCGGGACTTACGCGGGTGAAACCGCGGCGCAGCTAGTAGTTTATAGGATAAAGCCCTAAAGACCCATGTGAAAATTGCATCCTGTATAGCGACTGCCATTACGATGGTCGCATTTTCGAATCCCGGCCGGCCCAATGGATTTTTTATCCGAAAATTTTATATTCATTAATCTTACGATGAAGGTAAACATCGTAATGAAACCCGCTGTTTAATTGGCTAAAGACGTGTTGGCGAGTTCTTTGTTCTCTATCTAATACATATCCCAGGAACTACAGCGCTCTGTATAGAATGTGATTTCTTTTTTATCACAACATTTTTTATTATTAACTAGCTGCGCCCCGCGGTTTCTTCCGCGTAAGTCCCGATCCCGTAGGAATATCGGGATAAAAAGTAGCCTATGTGTTAATCCAGGTCTCGAGGTATCTAGATACCGAGTTTCATCGCGATCGGTGCAGTAGTTTTAGCGTGAAGGAGTAACAAACACACACACACACACACGCACACACAAACTTTTACATTTATAATATTATTAGGATTATGACTTCACACTGCTTGTGCATAATTATAGCCAATATGAAGTTAAATTGATATATTTTGTATTTTTTGTTTCAGTTTATAGAAAAAATAAATGAACCACTGTTCAAAAGTTTCTTCGTCATAAATACAGGGCAAACTGGACTTATATGTTGGTATGGCCAAAGGTTAATGGAATCTGTGAGTATTATTATCAACTAGCTGTTGTTTGCGGTTTCACCCGCGTAAACGTCGATTACGAATCATCATCTGCCTGCCCTTATCCCAATTTATTTGCGGTCGGCGCAGTATGTTTTCTTCTTCCTTTCACTCCTATTTGTTGTCATCTCATCGTTAACATTCATCTCTCTCATGTCTTGTCTCACGCAGTCCACCCATCTAGTGTGATGAGTGTGCGAGGGTGGTGTAATGGTCAGTCTGGCCCCAGTTTAACTATGTTTTAATTAAAATATTTAACATACCTAACTACTTGATATTATCGTATTTTCTCGATCTTCTTTTGTCGGTGGGACAGTTAAGAAATAGAATTCCTAACCACCATACTAGTGTGACAGGGTGGTGTGATGGTGAGTCTGACCCCCATCTTTTCTTAGGTCGTCCTCTTCCTCTTCATCCCTCTACATTCATACTCATCACTCTTCTAGTTCCATGCGTCTCTTCTCTTCTCATCACTTGGAATATTGGGATAAAATAAAGTCTATTTTATATTCGGTTCAAGAAGTTGTACCTTTTTTTAATTATTTATCTAAAAAAGTATTTATTCTATTATATATTATAATAAAGGAGTAACGAAGTCGTGCAGTAACGAAACCATGAATTTTAGTCTGTCAGTCTTTTTGTTTGTGTGTCTGTTTTCTTATCACGTGAAAAACTACTGAACCGATTTTAATTAAATTTGGTAAGTAGGTACCTAGAGACATTAACATAGAGAAGATTTGGGTACTCTTTTCACTTAAATTTTGTAGTAAATCTTCAAAACCACCACGCGAACGAAACCGCACGTAGTTTTTCACAAAAGTAGAGTTAGTCAGACAATCTGCCACATTTGTATTATTATTAAAGCTTGACTTGAGAGCGGTGTTGGCTTAGTAGTAGCTACCTCGACTTTCATTCTGAAGGTCGTGTGTTCGAATCCCGGCCGGCCGTGCAGCAATGTATTTTTGCTTAAGAAAAATTTATGTGCGCTAATCGACATTTCTCTTACTGTGAAGGAAAACATCGTGATGAAACCCACGGCTTAGTTGGCTCCAGAAGTATTGACAAGTTCTCTCCTCTGGAAATGGTCGACTAGGCTGAGAGGGTAGTAGGTGCTGGGCAAGCCTACTCCATCCTCACGCAAAAAAGACACAATTAAAAAGGGTCTAATTGCGGAAAACAGCCCGTTCAAGTTTAAGGCTTGACTTATTCCTTTCGACGACCCAGTTGGCACAATGGTCACCATGCTGGACTGCCAAAGACAGGGTTGCGGGTTCGATTCCCGCCTCAGACATGTATTTATGCTATATAAGATATTTTTCTGTGGTCTGGTTGTTTCTATGTATTATAAGTATATATTGACAAAAGAAAAGTATATAAGTAGTATATCCGTTGTCTATCACCCATAACACAAGTCTAGTTACTTAGCTTGGGGCTTGATGGCGATGTGTGTAATGTCCTGCAATATTTATATATATTTTATCACAGTTGCTCATAAAGTGGATCTTATTCAACGGCTTTTAGGCTCATAATCCAACATATTATGCACGCGTGCGTTTTACATTGCCAACCTAGTGCTGTAAAGTTATCCCGATTAGTAAAATACGTATCTTACTGCTAATTACATACTTTTTTGATGTTTAAAAAAGGTAGGTACCAAAGAATTTTTTAGCTAGCAAAAATGGTTGTCTCTAAAGTCGGTTTACGAACGAAAATTTAACGTGATAATGACTTAGAAAACGATTAAAAATAGAGTAGTTTATTTTTTGTTTTTTCTTTACTTAAATATATTGTTTTTCCGTACCATTGTATTTTGTTCTTAACCCCCGACGCAAAAACAAATAGAAAAATCTCTAAAAAATATTGTATGTCAGACGAGGCTATAAAGGTTAAAAGTCTTTAGCCTGGCCTTTCCGGAGCATAATTAACAAAAAAATATTGCCTTAAACAAATGTAAACATAGACTTATCACAAATATTTTGTTAATTGTTATTTTGTTTTCTTTTCTTTTATTCGCAACTGTGATAAAAAACGTCGTACGATATACGTGTGGAATTGATCTTTGCATCTTGGCTTCTTTAACACGCTCGCTGCCGCTCGCGCGTCATAAACCGCCTCTATGCAAAGATCAATTTACCACACTTATATCGTAATGTACTATTATTCCTTAGAGCCAGGGTGTATCTAATGCTCTCTACAACAGCGGATGGTACACATCTTCGAAGAAACTCATGACTTACATCATTATCATGATGCACAGGTATGTTTTTAGGGTTCCCAAAGGGTAAAAACGGGACCCTATTATTAATATTTCACTGTCTGTATGTCCGTCTGTCTGTCATACTGTATCTCATGAACCGTGATAGCTAGACAGGTAAATATTGGTTTAACTATGTATGTATGGGCTCACCCATTAATTAAAAAAAAATATATTCACCTAAAGGGACTGTAGACCTCAGTACCTGATATAAATTTCAACTTTCTAGGTTCACCCGTTTCTGAGAAAATCGGTGGTGACACACGGACAGACAGACAGACAGACAGAAAGTGATCTTATAAGGGTTCCTTTTTTTACCTTTTGAGGTACGGAATCCTAAAAAAGAGAAAAACAATAAAAAATTAAACCTTATGACACAAGATTTGTAAGCCTAATTGCTTAGGTAAATGGCGCTATGCGCTATTACCTAAAACAATTGTGAATTCATGTTACAGATCGCAGAAAGAAGTTCGTATCACAACATATGGATTCTCTGTTATTTCACTAAAGAGTTTTACCACGGTAATTATTATTAAGTATTTCCCGTGGGAATATCTGGATTCAAACAAGCATACCGGTTTATTTTTTTTACTGGTTTTTACCGGATTATACGGCGGCTTTGAACCTCGGAGACGGGTCCCTCGGAGATTAAGCCTTTGAATGTCGCTCGGATCAAGAGCAAAATTCAAATCCGTTGTCACACGCCATACGCCACACTTCGCGCGGCTCATCTTGTTAATAGCACAGATCTTTTCCGCTAAATACCGGTATTTGGAGGGAAAAACCATAAGATTTACTCTGGTTAAAGGGTAACCGGTGTACTCAGATTATGGTATGGAGAACCGGAGACTTTTTTCAGAACCGGGATTTTCGGTACCAGCCCAAGCAAGAACCGGGATTTCCCGGGATTTTCGGAGTTTTGTGCTAATTTTTGTAAGATGCTATATATAGCTTCAAATTTTTTTTATATTTTTTTTTATATTTACCTCATAATTTATCATTGAATCACTATTTAATGTTACTTATGTAGAAATTGTTATCGTAGAATGTAGTTTAAATTCATACTAACAGATGTCGCTAACGAAACTTAATTCGAAAGAGGTTAATGCGATTCCTAAATTCAACTATTTGACTGAGTGGCGTAATTGGTAAGCGCACATAAACAGTATTCAACGGATGCGAGTTCCAGTCTCGTCTCAGTAGCAATTTTTGTATACGCATTTTTCCTTTAAAAATATTTGCTGATAGCCTAGGGCAGGCCATTCACTGTCAATGAAATATCATAAAATAATCAATTTAGGTAATAGGAATAAAGTAATTTATAATAGTGAAAACTTTTTTTACACATTTTAGCTTTCTTCATTGTCACACGAAATATTTTTTTCCGGAAAAACCCGGTTCTTAGGTTTTTAATTCCCGATTCTTTTTCTGAAAGTAACGGGAAATCCCGGGATTTTCAGTACCGGGATTTTCCGGTTCTATACCCTAACTTCTATACCGTTTTTTCTCAAAATAATTCGGTCGCGGTTTTTGTATTCCTTGGTTTAAATTACTCATAATAAGTACATAAGTTTAATCAAATAAGTTCCAATAAAGTTACAGAACATTTCGTTTTGTTTCAGATTGTAAAAACAGCTTGGTCTTACTTCACTTTGATGACCAATATGTACGAGGGATAAACATATTTAGAATTTTATAGTAGACAATGCAAGAAAAGTATTAAAAATCAATTAATTACCTATGATATAATTACCAATAATTAAATAATATTACTAAGTGTGATATAAAATTAAATGTAGTGCACAGGTTGACGAGAACGACGACGCGCTCTCATTCCTTACCAGCGACTGGAGGCGAGCGGACGTGCCCGTCAAGCAGGGTGCTACTCACTGAATTCGTTATCGTTTTATTTCTAATAATTATAATTTACTACACTAGCTTTTGCCCGCGACTTCATTCGCGTATAAGTCGAAAATAGACCAAGGAATCACATTGTCCCATACAAACTTTGCCCCCCTTTTTCACCCCCTTAGGAGTCAAATTTCGGAAAATCATTTCTTATCGGATGCCTACGTCACACAAAGACCACACCCTCCAAGTTTTAGGTCTCTACGATCATCGGTTTAGGCTGTGCGTTGATCCGTCAGTCAGTCAGTGATTCAGGACAAAGCATTTTATATGAATAGAAGATAGAAGATAATATGTGGACGCCACACTAAGTAATTAAATTATAATTAATACTTTAAATTTAAAAATGTATCCCGATTTTCCATTGTCATCTCATCACCAATTTCGCTAATGCTTTTTTGTTATGTTTTTTATTGTCCGAAGAAGGTTCTTAAGGAAGAAAAATCAAGAAAGCGACGCAGTTAATCATTATGCGGGTGAAACCACTATGGGCGCAGCAAGTTTTATTTTTATTTTATTAACTTAATATAATTAATTCATAATTAAATGACTTAAATTTATTTGTAACTAGCTGCGCCCCGCGGTTTCACCCGCGTAAGTCCCGATCCCGTGGGCATATTGGGATAAAAAGTATCTTATGTCCGTCTCCTGGCTCTAAGCTACCTCCCTACCAATTTTCATCCAAATCTGTTCTGCCGTTCTTAGTTATAAGTGGTGTAACTAACACGACTTTCTTTTATATATATAGACTAGCTGTGCCCCGCGGTTTCACCTGCGTAAGTCCCGATCCCGTGGGAATATCGAAAAAAATATCTTATGTCCGTCTTATGATTGTAAGCTACCTCCCCACCAATTTTCAGTAAAATCGGTTTAGCCGTTCCCGAGTTATAAATGGTGTAACTAACACGACTTTCTTTTATATATATAGATAGATATAGATTTTTTTTTAAATAAAAGCCAGGAGCAAAATCTGTCATTGCACGTTTGTGATCGACATGGACGAAATAGTAGGTATTTAAATTACGACCATGATGATCGATCTATGATGACGTCACGTCATCAACAAATACTATGTTTTGACAATAAAATATCACTGTGATGCCGTGGTGATCAATTTGCAACAAAAATAGATAGTGAATAAAACTCTAAGTAACCAAATATTTTTTAATAGCCGGTATCGTCAATAATCGGTGGTCTCGGTTCACTATTCAAAACGACTATCTATAATTATAATAATAAATATTACAGGACATTCCACACATCGCCATCTAGCCCCAAGCTAAGTAACTAGACTCGTGTTATGGGTGCTAGACAACGGATATACTACGTATATGCTTTCTTTTGTAAATATATACTTATAATACATAGAAACAACCAGACCACAGACAAATATCTAAGCACAAATACATGTCTGAGGCGGGAATCGAACCCGCAACTCTGTGTTTGGCAGTCCGGCATGGTGACCATTGTGTCAACTGGGTCGTCAATATCTTTACTGTCTATCTACCTCTGCTATCGTAAACAGACAGAGAAAACTAACTTTAAATTGATGAAGTGGTGTTTGAACCACGTAAACAATGCCTTTCAGTTCGCGGGCGGCAAATGAGGCGGTGGACAAGAAAGTAAACGACCGACAGTTGACGTAGAAAAACTCTTCTCCTCTGCCGCTTATAGCACTTGTTCCCAAAATGTACTGCAATCAGTTCCATTGCCGATCCACCGATCAACGCTGATTGGTCCATTTACGGTCTATCAGCACAGCACAGTGACGGCACGTGACCGACAGTTCCGTACCGTACCGTGCCGTGACGTGCTATTCGTACATGTCAGTGGCAGTACCGACACGGCGCAGTGATTTTTAGTACTCTATCGCTAGGGTTACCATAACTTTCGTGCGCGAGTCCAACTCGGATTTGGCCGGTTTTATTAATTATATTATGTGATAAAACGAGAGCGAGCAAAGATAACGACCGCAAAAATTCCGATATTTTGGCTGCGGTTATATGGAAAATAAACCGTACCTAGGGGTCGATTGTCAAAAAAACATGATCGGACCAATTCAATTAACTTTTCGTCGTCCATCTTGAAACACTGCGACCGTGTCAGGCAAAATATTGTCCGCTACAAATTCACGCCGGATCAGGCGAGCGTCGTCGGTGCAACACTGATATTACTGAACGTCACTGATCAGTACGGATAGCCTAGTACAAATAGTATGCAACAATATCATTTTTCACTGACACTGATGGATACGTCACGGTGCGGCACTGTGCCGGCACTGTGCTGTGCGCATCGGCCTTTAGACACGTTTTTCATAATGAAAGAGGCATTGTTTTTGTGGTCAAACGTTAAAACTTTACAATATTTATCACTGTATTTATCGCCGTCGCTCACCTGAATTAATTAATTCTAGCTAAGTTTCTAACTTTTTGCATCTTAATTGACTACTTAACTTTACTATCTGTCTAAAATAGATGTAGATTTTTTAAAGTTTTATTTAGATTTATGAAAAATAGTAAACACATCCATAGTTTCCATAAACCCAGAATGTGGATTTATGTTTGCTATTGCGTTTTTATCTGAGTCAAAAGACTGTATGGGAGTAGGCACTTACTTTATTCTATCATAAGTGGGAAGGTACTTTTTTAAGGTAAAAACCTTGAAAACCTTTTACTTGAGAGGGTACGCCGAAATATTTTTGTGGTAAAATGTAGCCGTCATGGTTAAAAATATTTATTCACCTCCGCATTTTGAGAGACGGAAGTTTTATGTCGTCATATAAAATACATATTTTTGCACGTTAGGTAGGTACGTGATGAAGGAATTTTACGCAAATGGCATGATAAGTGTGTTCTTTGACATATTGTACTGTCTTTTAGTCTAAAAAAGAATACAAAGTACCTACATTTATGGATTAATGTGCATTTAATGAGTTAGTATATTTAAATGAAGATAATAAAAGTTTGTAAAAACACGTATGGTAGTGTAATGAACACACGCATAATTTTTCGAAGGATCGATTTGGTTTAAATTCGCGGGTTTTTTTCTCTTTTGCTGCGACCGGAAGTAATGGCTATTCGCGGGGACTTATGCTAATGTTGGCAATCAATTTTGACGTATGTCGAAAAAGCTTGACATTGATTGACTGATAAAATTGACGTTTCGTTTCATTGACGTATCATTTTATTTGTTTGTGTTTGTGAGGTTTGAGGTTGCGGCGTTGTTTTCACGAGTTATTCAAAATTTGTATCAATATGTCTAACAAAAAGAATAAAGAAATAGAAACGAATGATAGTGAAAGTGGGGAGGAGCAGGACTCCGGCAGTGAGAGGGATTCCGACGTTGATTCGGAGGGAAACTATGTCGGAGACAAGGTACGCATGATTATAACCTCAAACGCGCATGGTTTCAAGTTATTTTTATTGCCTTTTGTTCGCAAAAATACGTTAACTTCTCGGAAAGTTAACAGTAATACGATCAGACAATATTACTTTAGGTACTTAATTATATATTATTTGAGTAATTCTCATTTGATAAACAATACTTTTAATTGTGCAATTTTGTTTTTGCTCCTTGTGCAATAAATGGTCAAAACGCCATGTTTTAGGAGTTGCAAGCTGACTTCGAAGGTCGAAACCCTGAAGACTGCGACTTCCACGGCATCAAGCAATTGTTGAGGCAGTTGTTCCTCAAATCTAATGTTGACTTGGGAGAACTCGCTCAGACTATTATTTGTAAGTTTGAAAACAAATGCTTAATTAAAATAGACTAACTGTGGTCCATGGATTCACTCATGGGAACATTGGGATTTAATGTAGCATTTATTATTTCCGGGGTCCAGTTATCTACTGGCCGAGTTTCTTTGATTAATTGCACAATTCCTAATTCAATATTAGGCCTAATATCTGTACATTGGTTGACTTGATGTCATATAACTAACAACACCAAAGACCTGGCAGCATACTAGAATGGATGCATCTGAAACTACCTATTCATTTACCTATTAATTTGTGCTATCGTAAGAAGACATTAAATATTTTTCACATGATTGAGCACTATAAGTTTGTTCCCAAAGACAAACTGTAAAAAAACCTAAAACGATTATCTACGATCATACAAAAATTCTTACATCGTACAAATGAAACCCATCTAAGGAAATTACTAATCTTTTTTCAGCACAAAACTACATAGGCAGTGTTGTGAAACAATGCTTGGACGATGGCATGGAGGAAGATGACGATGATGATGATGGAAGTGACGGAGTCTTTGGAGTCACCACAATCATTAATATTACTAAGAAAAAAGTTTGTATTATTTGTTATTACCTAATTAGAAGTTTGTTCATAGCCTTGTAGATCCAATGTTAATGGCCCATAAAGTCTACAGCATTTAGTCAAGAATTATAGCATGATTGTTTTCTAAATCCTATAAGACATGGTACACGCACTTAGAGTTTAAAAATGATATTAAGTTCTGACAAAGTTTATCTTCTCTTCAAGAACATATTGAACGCCTTTTGAACGTCAGTGACACCTTAAAGGCGTCATTCAGTCAGCTTAACTGAGACGCCTATGACTGCTTAAGGCGTCAAAATTTTACTGCCTTGACACTATGTTTTTTTGTATAAAGGAATGGATTAAACTACTAATTTAATTAAACTACCAATACTAACTTTTACTTGGGTTGGAGTCTGAGGTAATTTTCATTAAAACAGAAAGTTGTCTTATAAGGCAGCTGTGAATGCAGAGTCCCTTAAGTCTCGCAAGTATTTGGAGTTGGCGGATCGTTTCATGTTCGTCCCAATAGGAATGGAGACTTCTGCTTTTTTAAGGACCTCGGCGCGCGTCTTGTCAAGGTGATCGGAGGGCTGGTGGTTTTTTCGTTCAAAGGATCAGTTTGGCCATCCAGAAAATAAATATTGCCAGCCTTCTGGGAACGATGCCTCGGGGAGATGTGCTTGACGATGTCTTTTATTTGTAATTTTATTTTTACTTCGTATATTATAATTTAGTGATTGTAATTTTCATTTTTGTTTTATTGTAAGTACTTATAATTATGACATTTGTGTATTAAATTATGGTTAGGGTTCATAACCCTAATTTAATACATCACTAAGGGTTCCTTTTGTTAACCTTTTGAGGTACCTACGGAACCCTAAAAATACTGGCATTCAAAATAAATGCAAATTTACCTGCAAACCCCTTATCTAACTTCGTTATTACAGGATGAACAATGTATAAAACAAATTCGATCACTTCTCACTACACTCGCTGAGGAGAACGCCGATGACAGAACTAAAGCTCTTATCAATAAAATACTAGCAGATGACTCTAAAGATGTTGGACTTGTTATAAACGAAAGGTATGTTAGCAAACTATATTATAAAGGGTTGTGGGTTTGATTTCTATCATGAAACAAATATTAGCCTAATCTAAAATCTGATCGGTAGGCCAATTCTCTTAGATAAAATTGTTCAAATTATATTGCATACCCTCAAAGGCAGCTTTTAGATCCAAAATCGAAATGTAATCGAATGTGAAGCCCTCAAAATCTGCTCTTTTTTTTGTCAATACTCATAAAACATCAATTCTTGGAAACAAACAATACTATCAAAAATCAAAGGTATAAGATGTTATTCTTCTGAAATTTTGTTTTAGTACTTTTAATAAGCACTTATTGCATGCCCGCAATGGGTAAATTGTTGTTACTTAATTTTAAAACCACCTACCATCAATTGTACACAATTTATGCAATAACAATTCTTATTCTGAAATATCCTCTTTTATATAACTGATATCAAATAACTTTTTTGCTGAATCATTATAGGCGTCCATAGAAATCAGTAGCCAAGTTTTAATTGACCCAGTCTAACAATATTGAAATATTTACAGAATATTAAACATTCCTGCAGCGATCAGCGTTCCACTGTTCTCATCATTACAGAATGAATTAGACAAAGCTATCAAAAAGAATATGCCATACACTTTCCATTACTTAGTGTGGATCTGCAAAACTTATAATACTGGAGGTAAGTTAACTAATTTACTAACTTTAACTTATTGGTAAATTTAACTTGATTTTAGGAAGAAATATTAGAAGGAGAAAAGATTTTTGTTCACAACAATTAAGCTTACTGAGCGAATTTGATGAAACTCGGTAAGAAGATGCACTGAATCATTGGTAATAATATAGGCTACTTTTTATCCCCGTATTTTCATGAGAAAGTGCCTTACGCGGGTAAAATCTGAATTTTGTAAATCTCTTGTTGCACAATAGGACCTACGTGGTTATGCAATGTCCATGACTTTTTGAGAAATTCCTCTATAATACTTAAATATTTTAAATTCTACCCTCATGGCCTACAGAAAAAATAGTTCACCCTCTTAGGAGTGGAATTAAAAAAACCCTTTCTTAGTGGATACCGACACATAACAAAGAACACACCCACCCAGAAAAAAAATATCAGTCAGTAAATCAATTAAGACTTTAAATTTTATCTTTATTATATTTGAAACAGGCGATACAGAGATTCTATTCGCCAATCAAGAGGAGAAACCCGTAGCAGACCAAGCAGTGGCCAGCTTCGAAGTAGACGTGACGGAACAAGCTGATCTATCACAATGGGATTACGAAGGAGGTGCACTAACTCCTTGTAGAAAGGTAACATATATTTTATTTATAAAATTGTAAAAGTGACAAGCGTTTTTTTCCAAATTATATCCCATTATTTCAATTGCAAAAACGCAGTTATGTTATTTGAGAATCTGTTTCTACTTTAATATCTATGACAGTCATGGGTACACTGGGTTAAAAAAAATCTTCCTCTGTTCACACTCTGTGTACAGGAGAACTAGCGGTTTTTTTTGTGGCCACAACCATCAATGAAAATAGTGGGAGAAGCTGTCCCAGTATTTCCATCAATGGAAATAGTGGGATACATCCGTCGATGCAATTTAGGCCTTGAAAGGCCTAAACCCAAATCGACGGGTGTGTGAGCCTGAAGACTCATAGTAATACAACAAAAATGCTCAGGTGATTCATTTAGTTTAGCACTATGCGCTTCAGTTTTTGACCGACTTCAAAAAAAGGAGGAGGCTCTGAATTCGGTTGTATGTATTTTCTTTATGGATGTTCGCACATATTCTTATACAAAGCCTAGCCGTTAATTTCTCCAAATTACGAGCAATTTTAATCGTGTTGTGGTTATTAACTGAGGAGCGTCGGAACAAAAACCGATAAATCACATTTGTATTTTTTGACAGAAAATGTAAAAATATGGCTAAGTTCATGGTTTTCTAATTTAGAATTAAACTAAATTTATCAATTTATTGGTGTTAGAATCACTGATTGGAATCCTAACTTCGGTATTAGTAACTGTGGTACCTATCGAGTTATTTAAAAAAAAAATGGATATATCGGTTTTTGTACAAACACTAATGATTACATAATGTTAGGGATTTATCGGTTTAAGTTCCGATCGCTGTACGCTCCGATCGCTGTACGCTCCGATCGCTGTGTTTAGTACCATTGATGGAATTATCGATTTATGTTCAGATCCGGGTATTTTGTGGACGGATTTAGAGTGGATTTATCACTTTTTGACCAGGTTACATTAACCACAGACCAAGATATGTACGAGACCCATCAATTGCCATCATAAAAAAAAACGAATGAATGTCATTTATCGGTTTTTGTTCCGACGCTCCTCAACTGTCCTAACCTTATAAATTGTCTGTCTTGTTCCAGGTTCTGATTTTAGACGGCAGTAAATTCAACAGTTATGTAAGACTTATAAAGGAAGAAGTTGAATCAGTTTAAGTCATGCTTTTACCACATATTATTTATATGCCATACTTGTGTATTCCTATTTCTATTAAACAATACTACATATTTATATTATATTCTTTTGTTTTTTTTTTAAGCTATCAAGAAATGCCGTAACGAAATAAAACTTAACACCACCCATTCCGCCTACCATGTAGCTTAGCCGAGCGTTCGCTTAACGTGTATGTATATGGAACGACTGTACGAAGCTCGATGCAATAGCTTTACCGCGGCAGTCCCCGAGTACCACACGTTTTTTTTTTAATTTAACATACTGGTAACACCTGTAAACAGATCTATCTTGTCTTATATTATCTTATGTATCTATAAAAATATTATAAAGAGGAAAGATTTGATTATTTGTTTGCATTGAATAGGCTCCGAAACTACTGAACCGATTTTGATGAAACTTGATATGTGGATACATTGATTCAATGGGAATAACATTGGCAATAACATTACTTTTTATCCCGATATTCCCACGGGATAGTAGTAATAATTTATTAAATAAAAATGCGTGTTAAGAATGAAAATGATTTAATTTAAATCGAAGTAATTTTTAGTCAATAACGTCTTACAAACTATTATTAGTAAAGTGCTTATAAAGTATACACCATAATTGCTATAAATATACTTATTACTTATTTTAGATTCTTTTTTTTCTAGTCATAAAGATAGAGCATATGTAAGTGCCTTGTATACTGGCAGCAACCGCGGTGCAAACTGAATTAAACTCCATTACAAGAATTTCCATTTATCTCTTCTTCTAAACCACTGGTATTAAATTGATCACCGCAGAAGGATGTGGATTCGATTGCAGCCCTGAACATAAATATTCTGACAGTTACTTCTGATCTGGGTGTTCCAGTATGTATATTAAGTATATATTAAAAAAAAACCGGCTAAGTGCGAGTCGGACTTACGTACGAAGGGTTCAGTACCATTAAATTGTTTTTAGTATTGTTATTATAGCGGCAACAGAAATACATCATCTGTGAAAATTTCAACTGTCTAGCTATCACGGGTCATGAGATACAGCCTGGTGACAGACAGTAGTCTTAGTATAGGGTCCCATTTTTACTCTTCGGGTACAGAACCATAGAAAGTATATATAAATAAGCATTCCACAGGGTTCGATTTCCGCCTCAGACAGGTATTTATGCTTAGATATTTGTCTGTGGTCTGGTTGTTTCTATGTATTATAATATTTACAAAAGAAAAGTATATAAGTAGTAGATCCGTTGTCTGGCTCCCATTACACAAGCCTAGTTGCTTAGCTTGAGGCTAGATGTCGCTGTATGAAATTTCCTACAATATTTATTATGTTATGTAACAGACAAATCACGGGGCTATAGAGTCCCGGACCTTTGGAAGGCGTGTGTGGAGCCGAAGCCAACACGTAGAGGCCCTTTACAATATTTATTTTATATTAAAAGGTTCTGCACTTGTTAATTAAGATTCTTATACAAGCAAAGTGCGTCTTTCATCATGAAATCTCTCAACGCGCACAACCCTTTCAATATTTTAGTACTTTGATCCATTTTCCCGACATCAGTCTCTGATATGGTCTTATCTTGCATCAGGTATCCGTTTATCGCGTCTTCTGTCATCCAATGCGCTGGTATTTTGTGCATGTTGTATTGGGCCGGGTCTGGGTTGATTGGCATCGGGGTTAGGGATTTTTCCCATGGGGTTATGTACTTTTGCTCTGAGTGAAGGCCTTCGATATATCTGTGTAGAGGATTTATTTATTAATAAAAATATCAGTGTTCCTCTATTATAGCAAGTATATATTTTGACGACCCAGTTGGCACAATGGTCACCATACCAGACTGCCAAACACAGGTTCGATTCCCGCCTCATACAAGTATTCGTGTTTAGAAATTTGTCTGTGGTCTGGTTGTTTCTATGTATTATAAGTATATATTTACAACAGAAAAGTATATAAGTAGTAAATGCGTTATCTAGCACCCATAACACAAGTCTAGTTACTTAGCTTGGGGCTAGATGGCGATGTGTGGATTGTCCTGCAATATATATAGAAACTTTCCTCTTGATTCACTCTATTAAAAAAAACTGCATCAAAATCCGTTGCGTAGTTTTAAAGATTTAAGAATACATAGGAACAGACTGTGGAAGCGACTTTGTTTTATACTATGTAGTGACTGTGAATAGACTATTCAGTTATCGAACTATAAAAAACTAGCCAAGTGCGAGTCGGACACGCGCACGAAGGGTTCCGTACCATTATATTCTGTTTTAGTATTTGTTTTTAATAGCGGCAACAGAAATACATCATCTGTGTTCAAATTTCAACTGTGTAGCTATGAGAAACTCTCTAGATTCAGCGAATTAGGATGTGCGTTAATAATCAGTAATTCAAGATCAGCGTATCTTAATATTTTAAGAATTAGACATCCTTGTGACTTCAAAGGTTAATTTGAAAAATAAGTTACTTGTGCCTTCTTTTCATTGGTGGGTGCGTTAAGAAGGCACACATCTAAGATTTGAAGTCGTTTCAATTTGATTTGATTCCAAATAATTTATATTACTTTGCTTAGAAATCTTCCTTCAAAGTTTTAAGAATATCAAAGTCTTATTTAATTACCTGATATAAGCCTCAGAATGTGTAACTCTCTGTGCCCGAGGCGGCGCCAACACGAACAAGGGGTCGAGCGCGGGACGCGTGGTGGGCGGCGGCGCGGGCGCAGGGATGTTCGTACCGACCGGGGAGGGCGTGTTGCGCGCCATCGGCGACATACCTGATAGAGACGCTGGAATATACAAGAGAAAATAAATCTTAGGTTAGGTTAGTAGGTACACTATACTTCATGAATAACTTTTATGAGCTATCGTATGTACCAGTAATTACCCGACTACGCCAGAAGGAGGGTTATGTTTTTGACCGCGATGTATGTTTGTATATATGTACGTTTGTCTGTGCCCTCATAACGTCTAAACTACTTAACATAATTCAACGAATGAGGTATCGTTAGAAGCGTCTCAATAGTCCGCTGGTTATAGACTATGTGACGTCATAATATATTAAATGTAGCGCCCTCTAGAGGACATAGTAATTAAAATGTACCGTGTGGGGTATCAAATGAAAGGGCTTAATTTAATTAGCACATTTCAAATATATATATATTGCACTAACTGTTGCTTACTGATTTGCTTGCATTCACTCGATAATGGTGTTAGTATGTTTGATTTTAACTTCTTCGTACAAATCTACTGATTAATGAAGTCCCTCGTAATATCAGGGTAAAAAATAGCATAAGTTTTTTTCAGTTGCTGCTACCTTTTACCCGCTTATTAAGTTGAATTTACCGAAATCGTAAACTACCTAGCTTGTATGTATGCCAAATTTTAGGCCGATGCGTCCATTGTATTTTGCATGAAGGAGTAAGAAACAAACACAACTTTCGTATTAAAACATTGTTTTACGTTCGAAAACATGTTGCTTTTTGCGTCGGATCAAAGAAATACAGAAATAAGAAATACATACTTCCAGGAGACATCACTCCAGCTCGAATGTTGGTGATCTTTTTCTTGGATGAGGGCACGAAATTACTGAAAAAAAAAATGTGAAAGATTGATTTTTGCAAAAGCGAAATGGACCTTGGAAACCACTTCACGGAATCCTTGGATTGTTATAGGTGGAAATAGGTATTGCTCAAAGTTGGATGTCATAGGTTGATTAGATGCTACATACCCCACTTTGGACTTGTCAATCTTCATTATTTTTAGTTCATTTATTTTGAGCTAGTAAAACTTGTAATTTATCGATTTTTATGGATGCTACAATGTTCTTTATGCAATGACGTAAATGCAAGTGAGTTATTTACGGGCGGTGGCGCTAGTGTGTCGCGCGCGCGCGGTTTTTTTGGCGCGAAATGACAAATGTTGTTCATAGGTCGTGTCGTCATTAAATTCAACGAATCGAAAGCTATACATAACAGAGAAATAAAAACAACATAGACCAAGATCCCGCGTATCACCGAACTTTCGTGATTTTACAAAAGTTGAGAATTTCTGAGCTAACACCTGCTAATTTAACAAAAAAAGAAATCACCTATATTGTTTTACCATTTGATAATGTTGCAAATAGCCTGCCACCTTGACCACCGATAGATGATTCACAAAGGTGTATGTATTTCCTTTTATTTGCCATACTATATTTGTTTCCAGGAATTTAACGATAATATAGGCGATTTTTTTTGCAAAATAAAAGGGTGCGATTCTTGGCTTTGCTACTTGATAACTCTCCAAGCCACTATGTTCTGAACTTCATAATTGCACATCGTTCATAACTGTGTTGGGGGCATGCGCTGAGAAATTCTCAGCTTTTATAAAATCACGAAAATTCGGTGGTAGGCGGGATCTTACTCTAACACTTAATAACAATAAAATACATATAAAATTCTTTGTCTTGAATGACTGACTGACTGACGGATCAACGCACAGCCTAAACCGCTGATCGTAGAGACCTGAAACTTGGAGAGTGTTCTTTGTGTGACGTAGGCATCCGATAAGAAAGGATTTCCCGAAATTCTACTCCTAAGAGGGTGAGAAGGGTGGGCAAAGTTTGTATGGGATAACCTGATTCCTTAGTGCATTTTCGACTTCTACGCGGACGAAGTCGCGGGCAAAAGATAGTCCGCACTATAACGCTTCACCTTATATGGGAACTGAGTTAATCTCACCGTGATCTCTCATGTACGGCCATCATCTTCCCGTTTCCCTTGTTCACGTGTAGGTCCCTAACGTGTCTCAATAGTCTCGGTAGGTTCGGGAACGGAGCCTGTCCCTTCCTCACTCGAGCGCACGACCGCCAGATGCAAGGGTACTCGTTTGTGGTGTTGCCGCGGTAGTGGTTCTGAACGTGGCCTGGACCTGATGCCACTGTGGAAGACAAAACGATAGATAATCGTAAAAAGAAATGAAAAAAAGGTCATGGTAAAGGTCTCTTAAAAAAGATTATTAAGGTAAAATACCGGCGCTCTCTCCATACAAACGTAGTCGACTGTTTTCTCCCTGGATAATGACACTAGAGCAAATATTTTTGTTGCATAAAACTTATAACTGCCATGACTATGCCTCTATGTTTTGGTTTTTTGATTTTCTAATTATCATACAAATTAAGATTATAAAACAAAAAAAAAGCAAAACGTTTTATGCAACAAAAATATTTGCTCTAGTGTCATTATCCAGGAAGAAAACAGTCGACTACGTTTGTATGGAGAGAGCCCCGGTACCCTTTCCTCTTAAGATTTAAAAGATTTCTATAGTCTCATTCCTAATTTCAAGAAGTTTCCTGTTAGCTATCCGGATAACCCAATTGACATTTGCTTATGAGGCCACAAATGTACATTCGTATTGCATTCCTATGACGTAATCACAAATAAAAGGGGATTTATTAACATCTCTTTGAACCAAATGTATACTGGCAAAAAATCAACTTTTTCGTTTTCATTTCAAATTCAATATCTTAAGTACTGTACTTGAACGGACTGTTTTCCGCAATTAGACCCTTTTTAATTGGGTCTTGCGTGAGGATGGAGTAGGCTTGCCCAGCACCTACTACCCTTTCAGCTTACTCAGGATTCAAACCCACGACCTTCAGAATGAAAGTCGAGGTATCTACCACTAAGCCAACACCGCTCTATATATCTTAAGTATTTGACAGCATGATTTGTTTAAAGAGACAGGAGAGTATCGCCAATGATCAGGAGAAGGATTATGAGCCTTTTTCACTGAAGCCGTGGATAAGTCGATTTTTTTCTGCCGGTTACAAGGTAATCAATAAAAGAAACATAACAAAGACATCATAGCTGAAATCAAAGCATGCATTAAACGTGACTTTTTACACAAGTTTTCTTTTTCTTTTTAATATTAGTACTTATCCTACTTCCTACTAATATTATAAATGTGAAAGTTTGTGTAAGTGTGTATGTATGTTTGTTACTCCTTCACGCAAAAACTACTGGACCGATTGCGATGAAACTTGGTATGTAGATAGCTAGAGACCTAGATTAACACATAGGCTACTTTTTATCCCGATATCGGGACTTAAGCGGATGAAACCGCGGGGCGCAGCTAGTACAAAATAATAATGACCTCCATCGCCGACGCAATGTTCAAGACAGTCTTGCAATTCCTCGAACTGATAGTCGCAGTTATCCCACGAACACTCATACGTTTGCTCCATTGGTATCTGCGAATATACAATAAAAAACTTTGTATCACTTGAAATACTTATTATAATTATGTAAAGCTAATCACACGCATAGCAAATGCTTTAAGTAAGTGCATTTGATTTATCTTTAGAAGAAATTCTAGTTAGAATTTACAAAAAGAATCAAAAACTAGTTCTTTATTTACCACAAAACTAGTTCTTTATTTACCACAAAACTAGTTCTTTATTTACCACAAAACTAGTTCTTTATTCACACCAAAATTAATTCTCTATTTCCCACAAAACTAGTTCTTTATTTACACCAAAAAATGGTTCTTTATTTACCACATAACTAGTTTTTTCTACACCACAAAAACTAGTTCTTTATTAACACCAAAAACTCGTTCTTTATTTACCACAAAACTAGTTTTTTATTTACCACAAAAACTAGTTCTTTATTTACCACAAAAGGTATTTTGTGTTTGTGGTAAATAAAGAACTAGAAAGTATCAAAATATTAGGTTTCGAGTAGTCGATAGACGCAGAGAGCATGCGACCGATCGCTCTGAAAGTCTTTGGGGGAGGCCTATATTCAACAGTGGACGTCCTATGGCTGATTTGATGAAAGTATTTAAAAATAACTAGCTTTTGCCCGCGACTTCGTCCGCGTAGAAGTCGGAAATGGACCGAGGAATTACGTTGTCCTATACAAACTTTGTCCCCATTTTTCACCCCCTTAGGGGTTGAATTTCGCAAAATCCCGTCTTAGTGAGCAGCTACGTCATAAAAGGAACCCCCATGCAAAATTTGAGACTCCAAGCACTTGTAGTTTCTGAGATTTCGATGAGTGAGTCAGTGATTTTCCCTTTTATATATATAGACAAGCTTAAAATCCATACAAACTAACATGTTGCGTTAACTCCCGCATCTCCTCAGCAAGACGAGCCGACGTTTCCTCATTACATTTAGCCGCTCTCTCCTCCCAACTCTGCTTAGTAGACGCCGGCAGCGATCGCCATTCGTTGCCCACTATCCGAGATATCTCACCTAAGAGAGAAATATATTTTTATGAAATACATACCTTAGAGTCTTTGCGCGACATAACCTTTCTCGACGGGTCTTTATCCGCTGTGCAGTCCATGGGATGCGTAAAACAAAGCGAGAGAAATTATGTCACGTGTTTGGTTTAGGTTACCAAGCTTTTAGGTCGGTTTTTGTGGTACGTAACGCGGGTAGCTGAGTATTTATGTAACATTTTTCCCATATACTAAACCGATGATATTTTGTGAACCGACCGTAAAGATTGGTGTTTATATAAACTATTTTTTTAACACTACAATATATATTTATGCTTTTGACCCTCAACAAACGGCGGATAGATATTTCTATCAGTCGTCTGCGTAAGGCTTATATAACACAAGTGTGCTTATATTGTAAGCTTGACTACATTAATTTTTCCTACTCATTCGAAATAAAAACTGGAAGTTGCATTTTTTTTCTAATATCGAAAACTCAACGCTAAAAACATACCTAAATATTATATTTAGATGTATACCGCAGTATTTAAACAAAAACTGAACTTAAAAGCTTTTGCAGCATTAAAACCCATGCAAAGTTTGAAGCATAGAATAGGTAGAAACCTACCAATTTTGGAATTTTTATCCTTGTTAGCTATATTTTGGTGAAACAATCTTGTTAATACATCTTCAAGAAGGAATAAACGTTAAAACACTAAGAGAAGTTAGAAATTGAAATACTTCCGAAACAAAAAGAACTCCGATGTGGTGGGATGATGCAGGGGCGGATCTAAGAGCTTTTTGGTCTTCAGCCCAGGGCCCCGTGGATACAAAAGAGCCCCAGGTTACATTAAAACATACACGATTTGTAAATAATAAAAATTTAAATAAAAAAACCCGATCATAAAGTTGGAACTCTGAAAGTAGGGATGCAACATCTATACATATAAAAATATTTGTCTTGAATGACTGACGGATCAACGCACAGCCTATACCGCTGATCGTAGAAACCTGGAACTTGGAGGGTAGGTTCTTTGTGTGATGTAGGCATCCGACAAGAAAGGATTTTCTGAAATTTTACCCCTAAGGGGGTGAAAAGGGGGCAAAGTTTGTATGGGACAATTTTTTGGTCCAATCTACTTCAAGTTTTCGACTTCTTCGCGGACGAAGTCGCGGGTAAAAGCTAGTCGTTCATAAAAACATTGATGTAGAAATTTAGATGTTTCTAAAGGTGAAAAGGGGAAAGATGAATTAGTCGTGCTAGCCCAGGCCCCACAAATTCACGATACGCCCAGGGGGGCATAGCTTTATTGTAGCAGACTACATAATGGAAAACTTTCTTATTTTTTGCGATTAAGCCTACGCACCTCAGTCGTGTATTCGTAGGGGGTTTTGGAAAGTAATTCAAGTTCTAAACTTGCCTCAGTGTTAGTGTAACAATTAAAAATGACAAATGAAGTGCGAACTCACCAAATGTAGAATCAGGATTGTTAGCAATAATAGCCTTCCTAACTTCGCTTGAGTACAATATGTACCCGGTGACGATCTTCTGTTTGGGTTCCTTCTTTTTCTTGCCACTGGCGCTGGCAGGCGTCGTGGGCTGAGTGCGTTCTTGGGTTGATAGGGAGGGGTTGTATGGGTTGCTGTTGCCGCCTGGGGAATTTAGTATTATCATTACATAGTATAAAACAAAGTCACTTTCCGCTGTCTGTCCCTATGTATACTTAGATCTTTAAAACTATGCAACGGATTTTGATGCGGTTTTTTTTAATAGATATAGAGTGATAAATGACCATGCGGTCTCATGAAGGTCGTGGGTTCGAATCCCGGCCGGTCGGGCACCAATGTATTTTTCTTAAGAAAAATTTATGTGCGCTAATGGACATTGCTCTTAAGGTAAAGGAAAACATGGTGATGAAACCCGCGGCTTAGTTGGCTCCAGAAGTATTGACAAGTTCTCTCCTCTGGACATGGTCGACTAAGCTGAGAGGGTAGTAGGTGCTGGGCACGCCTACTCCATCCTCACGCAAAAAGGACCGAATTAAAAACGGTCCAATGGCGGAAAACAGCCTGTATACAAGTACAAGACCATGCGGTCTAAGATGTAGCACGCTTTCCTAGAAGATACCTATACGCTTGTGACTCAAACACCCCCAAATGAACTGGGGCCTTCGAGGGACGCGAGCGAAGGTAGGAAGACGGCAGTGGAACAACTTTTCCGAGCCGTTCTCCTTTTGTGGCTGTACCGGCCTACGTATCGGAACAAGGACAAGTACGCTTGGCGATACAACTTAGGCCTGTGTGGCTGGTAACAACCCGCGGCCTAAGTCAACTAAGCAAATTATTATACATATCTATACTAATATTATAAAGCTGAAGAGTTTGTTTGTTTGTTTGTTTGAACGCGCTAATCTCAGGAACTACTGGTTCGAATTGAAAAAAATGTTTTGTGTTGGATAGGCCATTTATCGAGGAAGGCTATAGGCTACTTTTTATCCCGATATTCCCACGGGATCGGGAGTTACGCGGGTAAACCGCGGAGCGCTGCTAGTTACAATATACGCATAAACAAATACGAAAAAAGTAAAGGACTAGTGGTGAGAGGCCTAAACGTTTGTACTTTTGTATATTTGTTAGACGATAACTCGAGTACAATTGCTCTGATTTTTATAATTTTAACACAAATAGTTGAGGCCAATCGAACTTTTGAGTTCGAATATGTAATGAGCAGGATCGGTAATGATCAGGTTGCAGAGATAGAACAATGGGAATAGGGTAAAAAGCACGACGTCTCATATCGGGGCGGGGCAATCTATTAGTAATTTTAGTTACCTATAGATAGTGGAGTGGCAGGTGAAGCTAAGGAGGAGTCATCGAGCGAGTTCTCCAACAGCATCTCCACGTCCTGACTGCCTATCGTCGTGTTTATGAGATTCGTGAACTGGGGCTTGCAATCCTGTCGACAACACAATATAGGTTCACTAATATTTATTTAATGTTATGTATCCTACTAGCTTTTACCCGCAATTTTGTCAGCGTAGGAGTTCAATTATTCAAAATCCTTTCTTAGTGGATTCCTGTGTCATATATAGATAGATAGATAGATAACTTTATTCGTACAACACAGTAAGAAACAGAACATATATAGCTATCTATATATCTGAAAACTGCTTGCCTTATATACAGCTACTAGCTATTGCCTGCGACTTCGTTGGCATAGGAGTCGAAAATGGTTCTTATAGGATTAGACCAAGGAATCACGTTGTCCCATACAAACTTTCCCCCCTTTTTCACCCCCTTAGGGGTGGAATTTCTGAAAATCCTTTCTTATCCGATGCCTACGTCATACACTTACATGCACTTTTTATATTGATATTTCCACGAGAACGGAATTTATTCAAATATTTGAATACATTCGGTGATATTTTACATGATATAATTCAATAAAGTTGTACAAATGAAATGAATACAAGTGACGCAAAGACTCCAGGGCGAGGCTTCGTTAAAGATTGTCACTGGGTTTATCGAACTCGATGCAAATATTTAACTTAATAATCTATCGTGCGAAGTCAAAACTAGAAAAAAAACTTACAGTAGAGTCATTGGTGTTAGTATTGTACTGTTTCTGCGTGAACGCCGAGGAAGCAGTGTGTACCTCCTGGGTGGAGGCGAGCGCTGGCGGACCGAGGGGCTTTGGGAAATAGTATATCTGGAAAACAACAAACATTATGACTTTTCACTGATTTTATTTAAAACGTGGCTTAGTTGGTAATAACACCACTATGTAACACTTAGGTAGCATGTTAGAATCGTGTAAAAAAAATAATGGTTGTCTGTAAAGTCGGATTACGGACGATAATTTTATGTGATAACGTTATAAGAACTATTTTTAACCCCCGACGCAAAAACGACGGGGTGTTATGTATGGTTAAGATCACCATTTGCGTACTTCAATACGTTGCTATGGTTACTTGTCAATAACGCATGACGTCACACTTTTTTGTGTGTGCAGGCCACTAATCTATAAGACGTTATCACGTCAAAAAATATATAGAGCATCATTAAATGCTCTATGTTAGAAATGCAGAATGTCAGATACACACAAAGTCAGATACAGGAAAAGTCAAAAAGGCAGAATACCAGAAACACAAAATGTCAGATACTCGATCAACTAGAAAGTCGCGCCATTAATCAAATACTGATTTTCTGATGGCCCCTCTACATGATGGCCATCATGCTGGCCCACTAATATGGGCCAGCATGTAGAGAGCGTAGTGGTGTCTGATGGCTTATGGTTCGTAGGATGGCAACTGGGTGGCCACGGTGTCGGTTTTCGAAGCGGGCAAAGATGGCTGAACGTGGCCATCGCGTAGTTGCGTTTCAACCATCGCATGGGCATCTCGCTGGTCCAGTGCTGGGCCATCTTACAGAGGGGCCATGAGCCTATATTTACCTCATCAACAGTGACATCCTTAGTGTGTTCAAACTTGCGTAGTCCCGACTTTAGTTTCCTTGCAACTCTGTTCGACTCATCGTATACAGACTCGCACACGTAAATGTCGTTCTCTGCAATCTCTGTCGGACGACCTAAGAAAATAAAACAGCCGATGATGTAACTAGTAAAATTCTCGATAATGTAGATATCTATCAGTGAAAGAATGACCAAAATCGGACTAATTTCGGAGATTACACACCATGAATCTAAAGATAACAAAAAAAAAACTAAATTAAAATCGGTTCATCCGTTCGGGAGCTACGATAAGACAGACACACACACACACACACTTATAACACCCCGTCGGTTTTGCGTCGGGGGTTAAAAATAAGAGTTTTTTTTTAGTTTGTAATGAATAAGCTTCAAAACTATTGGTCCGATTGTGATGAAGTTTGTTATTAAGATACATTAAATCCTAGGAAATAATATATGCTACATTTTATACGTATATTCCCGCGGGAACTGGACTTACGCGGGTGAAACCGCGGACTGCTGCTAGTATATTATACATCTAAACTTTCTCTATATAATAGGAAAGTATATGATTTGCAAAAACTTTAGGTCGGTAAACCATTGCCGGTTTCACCTTTGCCTTTCGCTTTATTCACTAATGTGATAGCTTTTTTAGATATTTTTTTTAGTTTTGTAAGTAGTTTGTAACTATTTTTTAAATAGAATAAAAAAATGTGTGCGAACTTATGTTATTTTTAAGTTATACTTTTAGAAGTTATACGCCTGTTTGTCTGTCTGTCCGTCCTTCCGTCCATCCGTTTTTGCGGGCAGCTTCAACTTGTTACTTTAGTGTTACAGAGATGCGCCGCATATTAAAATTTCACTATCGCAGCTTCAACCTGTTTTACTTTTGGGTTACGCAGCTGCAACATGTGCCTTTAGTGTGACAGATGCGCGCGCATCTTAAAATTTCGCTCTCATCATTTTCTCATAACGCGCCTAAAGAATTATAACTTCAAATAAGAAATGAAAGAAATATTGGATGACTTACATTTGAGGTAATCATCATAGTCCAAGACGGAGCACTTCCCAACGATGCCGACCAGTGGGCTTGTATCGTGGATCGTTGTTAACAACACTTCTTGCTTGTAGAACGGCTGGAATTATACGTTTTAATTTATTTTTACAAACATCCAGAGTTAACAACGAGTCGCATGTTATAACAAAGCCGGAATTTGCAAAGGTTGACGCAAATAAAATAGTTCTCACAAGGGACACTTTTTTAAATGTGCATTTCTGCATGTGCATCGGCCCTTGCATTTTTTCGTTACCTTGAAAAGATGGGAGGCGTTTGCCCAGCAGTGGGACAATATAGGCTAACAAAAAAAGTGACACCATTCGCTTTAACTTCCGGGCGGTCAACTTCAATTGCTTGTATTGTATACGTCACTAAATTTTGACTTTGCATGCAACTTTTTAATTTATTAAGATATTGCTTATCAACATCATTAGTTACAATATTAGTTAACGTTTTTAAAATTGAAGTTTTTTATACCTTGGTGATGATGTTTGCCACTTCTACAGGGAAGATCAGGAATGGACCTCGGAAATAGCATTTATTACTGCAACAATAAAAACTTATTGCAAAATCATGTTTTAAGCCGTAAGTACATCGGCGGCTACCAGCTTGTCAGGTCATTCTCTCCAATGCCGCGCGTGGAAGTACTTAGGTTATTATTTATTTTACTTTTTTTACTAACAAAGATTCTACAAGTCATTATAGGCTACTTGCCGTCGTCCTAGATCGTACAATATGTCAAAAAGCAAGAACTTACTCATTCAACGCAGAATTTAGGACGCATCCGTCAGACTCAGCTTTCGTAAGTAAGTTTTTTATTTCGTTTAGTTTCATCAGGAATGACTGAAGTGGAAAACTGAACAGACTAGTCACATTCGGCTTTCGTCAGTAAATGTTTTTATTTACTAATTGGTTAAGTTTCGTCAGGAATTACTAAAATGGAAAACTGAATAGACATGTCGTAATGTCATTTTTTTTTCCTCATTCGACAGATAGAACGCTTAAACCTAATTTGTTTATCTACTCACTTTGAGTACTCTCTACTTTGTGTTTCTGGCTACTTGAATACTGCGCAGAGAGCATGCGGTCGATCGCAATCTTCAACAATGGACGTCCTATGGCGGTTATAAAGGTAAAAAGACGTAATACTTACTCGCCAGTCTCCCAAATAGTATCGACTTGTGCGATCATCTGCTTCCCCCCATCAGTAACGACGTATACATAGTCTCCAGTCTTGATGACACCGGAACATACTGTGTTGTACTGTTCGTAGTATGTATTCTCGTCGTCTGTGCCTAATGGATTGTACATTACTACGTCCTAAAAATATATATAAGAATATTGGTTACATATTCATATTAGATATTTGTCTGTGGTCTGGTTATAAGTAGTATATCCGTTGTCTAGTGCCTATAATACAAGTCTAGTTACTTAGCTTGGGGCTAGATGGCGATGTATGGAATGCCCTGCAATATTTATTTATTCATTAAATGACGTGACGTTCGCATTCCGGCAGCTGCAGTCTTGAGCTACTGCTGTCAAAATCGAGTTCCTACAGGTGTTTTAATTCTGAAGGTCGTGGGTTCTAATCTCGGCCAGGTGTGCACCGATGACTTTTTTCTTAAGAAAAATTTATGTGCGCTAATTAACATCGCTCTCACGGTAAAGGCAAACATCGTGATAAAACCCGCGGCTTAGTTGGCTGCAGAAGTATTGACAAGTTCTCTCCTCTGGACATGGTCGACTAAGCTGAGGGCGTAGTAGGTGCTGGGTAAGCCTAATTCATCTTGACGCAAAAAAAACCTTTTTAAAAAGGGGTCTAATTGCGGAAAAAACAGCCCATATAGAAGTACATGAAAGCTTAACTGATTAATTACAATAATACTCACAGGTCTTTCTTTCTCCTGTACATTTTCCAATATCTCAAGTTCAGCGAGCTCGTCCTTATGTTTCTCGATGCGTTCACGGAATACCGACACTGTACGATTCGGCTCTAGGAGCACCTAGAACAACATATTAGATCATTAGGTATTGTTAGCGTGGAAAAAGTGATGAATTTAGAGAGCTATGTTGGCCTAGTGGTAGATACCTCGACTTTCATTCTGAAGGCTTCGAATCTTCTTTTGGAATGATTGAAAGGATTTTTCTTAAGAAACATTTATTTGCGCTAATTAACATTGCTCTTACTGTTAAGGAAAACATCGTGATAAAACTGACAGCTTATTTGGCTCTAGAAGTATTGACAAGTTCTTTCCTCTGGACACGGTCTACTAAGCTAAAAGGGCAATAGGTGCTGGGCATTAAGTCTACTCCAGCGTCACGCAAAAAGGACCCAACCAAAGAGATCTAGTTGTGGAAAAACAGCCCATAAACAAGTAATTATGATGGATTGAGGGTTTTTGTATAAAATTGGATGATACCTTACCTCTCTCGGTACTAGAATATCTTTATCACTATTCTCCCAAACTTTAATCTTCTTGAACCAACGATGCTTGGTGTTGTATCGACTCTCGCACACATATACATCTTTATCCGGGAAACCTGATAATTAAAACACAAAGTTATTGAAAACTGAAATAAAAATAAATATTAATTGTAGAGAAAACACTTATTACTCACTCTTTCCTTTAACTGTTTGCATAGAACAAGAAATATAACAATATAATATCTATAATACAAAAAATAATTCACTAAATGTTGATAAGCGCGAATCTCGAGAACGGCTGAACAGATTTTGTTAATTCTTTTTTTAGAATATTCCTTAAGGTACGAGGATGGTTCTTACGGAGAGAAGAATTTAAACAATTGCCTAAAGTATAAAAACAATACTTTTCTATATTCTCCCATATAAATTTTCTATAATAAAAACACATTGTTCCTAAGCGCATAACTCAAGAACGGCTGAACCGATTTTGCTAATTCATTTTTTAGAATATTTAAAAGTCAATTTGAACTTTAATACCATAAAATAAAGTTCAAGTTTTAGTGGAGAGGTTCCGGGAAGGCAAAACTATTGAGTGACGTTAGCTGTATCGTATAAATATTGATGTCAATCGTGTCGCGGTGTTAGTTGCCAAACTCCACCTAAACGGCTGCACTGTATTGTACGATTTTTTTAAATCTTATTTTTTATATTTTATATGGCAAAACAACGTTTGCCGGGACAGCTACTAAAAATATAAGAACAAATATTTATTGGCATTAACAAGCTTGGAACTAGCACAAGGTGAATTTTTAATATACTTTCGGGGCCTATTACTACACTTTAAGAGAAAAATGGTAAAATAGAGTCGCGAGACCGATATTGATAAAAATTGATTAAGGAGTTACTTCCTATGGACACGGTCGACTAAGCTAAGAGAGTGTGAAACTAAACCCTCCATAAAATGGGTACAGGACACTAACCTTGAGGTTTTAACTTGAAGTACTCCTTGACGTTCATAACATAACAGTAGCCGACGATTTGATCCAGCGGTATGGTGCGATGTTGTTCCGTTTTGAACACTTCCTGCTGAAGGAACTTGCGTGTGCGCACGTGGAACGTTTCTTGAGGTCTGACATATAAAATGAATAAATATTGCAGGACATTCCACACGTCGCCAATTCGCCCCAAGCTAAGTAACTAGACTTGTGTCATGGGCGCTAGACAACGAATATACGACATAAATACTTTTCTTTTGTAAATATATACTTATAATAAATAGAAACAACCAGACCACGGATAAATATCTAAGCATAAATACTTGTCTGAGGCGGGAATCGAACCCGCAACCTTGTGTTTGGCAGTCCGGCGTGGTGACCATTGTGCCAACTGGGTCGTAATATAAAAGAAGAATGGGCACTATAGAGGTTCCTTATTGCATTTTACAAATCCAACGTATACCTATTAAGAGGAAAGGGTACCGGGCGCTCTCCCCATACAAACGTAGTCAACTGTTTCCTCCCTGGATAATGACACTAGAGCAAATATTTTTGTTGTATGAAACTTATAACTGATGGCAGTTATAAAATAAAAAAAAACATAGCATAGACTGTTTCTTCCCTGGATAATGACACTAGAGCAAATATTAAAAAAAATATATATTAAAAATGACATGGTCATGGGTCACTTCTTTTTTTGTTTTTAAAATCTTAATTTCTATGATAGTAAGAAAATGAAAAAAACCAAGACATAGAAGCATAGTCATGACAGTTATAGGTTTTATGCAACAAAAGTATTTGTGCTAATGTTAATATCCAGGGAGGAAACAGTTAGTTGACTGTTTCCTCCCTGGATTATGACACTAGCACAAGTTTGTATGGAGAGAGCGCCGGTACCCTTTCACCTTAAGACTGGTTATGCAAATTAAACTTGAATACGACTTACCTAAAGTACACATTCGCGTAAATCATCGGCACGCCTTCACTATTAGTCCATACACGCTCAATGTGCACTATAGACGGTTCCTTATTGCCTTTCTCAGGTTGAATGTATACGAAATCACCTTTGCTGTACTGGGTTTGTTGGACGGGTGGCCCGAGCATTGAATCGTCTGTGCTTGACCTAAAACATACAAAAAAATATCATCGAATATCGAATCAGTTTTTTATCACAGTTGCTCATAAAGTGGATCTTATTAAACAGCTTTTAGGCTCATAATCCAACGTATTATGCACGCGTGCGTTTTACATTACCATGATACAACTAGTGCTGTAATAAGTTATCCTGATAAGTTAAATACTTATCGCTAATTACATGTTATATAGATGAAACATTCTTAATTTAAATGGGTTATACTGTTTTGATGTATAAATAAAGGTTGGTACCAACAAAGAGTTTTTAAGCCAGCAATCATCAATGATCTCGGCTTTTTAAACGCGTTCGCCTTCCGCTCGCGCGCCTCTATGCAATGATCAATTAACCACACTTGTATCGCAATGTACTATTAATGTTAGGTAATTAAAAGGGTAAAAGCGGGACCCTATTACAAGTTTTCAATGTTGGAAGTGAATGTGTGCCTAAGATGTAGCACGCACCCCTAGAAGATACCTATCTTCTAGGGGTGCGTGCTACATCTTAGGCACCGTCACCTACCATCAGGCAGATGTGATAGTGGTCAAACGCTGACCTACCATATGTAAAAAAAGATAACTTAATTAATGTATGTCAATAGTCATAGTTTACCTTGTGTCGTCTTCATCTTGAGTCTCCTGCAACAGCTTGCACTGCTTGACCAACTCAACGCTGGTAGCTATAGTGTCCTTACTGAAGGAGAGAGCGGGTGACGTGAGAGTGTTCCGACAGAGAGCGTCGCGTTGCGCGATGTAGTATGATTGTAATTCCACCGAGTCTTCGAATATTTGACTGTCTGTACGGGAGATTCTGCGGGCTCTGGAAATAGGAGATTGGGTTAAGTTTGCCTTATAACTGTTTACGCAACCAACATAGTATCTATGGTGTATTGTTGACTGTTGAAATTCTTCAGTATAGTCTCCGGCATGCTCATTATTGCTCAACTTCTTCTGTGGGTGTCGTAGTAGGCGACTAAGGGATTTGGACCTTGTACTTGATCATCGCATCTTGAGTCATCTACATAGTGGCGGGTTAATCATCCGCAATAAATTCCCTAAGATGGTCGGTATTAGCCAGGCTCCCCACTTTGTAGGAGTAAACTTCGCATTCCTTCGAACCGTCGTCGTAGGTTGTTGAGCATGTCCGTTTCCAAAGTAAAAATCATTAAAAACATACAATTAACATACCTTTCAAAAACAGCGAACATATCCTGCTGGAAGTGATCAAGCCTCTTATAAAGTCCTCTATCGAGTCTCCGTTTAACTAAATCAAGAGATATAGCGCGGACTTTTTCACCGTTCGGAGCATCGTCGTGCTCCGGTAGTTCAGCCATACTGTCCGAGTAGCACCTAGAAATATAACAAAACTTGTACAGATAGGTAAAAAGTCATGTTGTAAACATGCAATGTTTGTTTGACGTCAGCAGAGTTACTGCTACAGAAATCAAAGCTGCATGATTACAGTGAGTGTTATGCGTAACATATTTCTTTTGTTCCTTTTTATTAGGTTGTTTGTGTAATAGTATCTTACCTGCCCTCCTCATCTTGATGATTGTAAACGGAAGTGAACAAATTGAGTAGCAATTCTTGAACCGCGGCGGGTACATCGGGAACTGCATCATCGTCTTCTCGACTAAAATGCAATTGAACAAATTAATCAATAAGTATTTATAATCTATATATATAAAATTCTTTGTCCTGATTGACTGACTGACGGATCAACGCACAGCCTAAACCGCTGATCGTATAGACCTGAAACTTGTGAAATTCTACCCCGTGAAGAAGGGGAAAGTTTGTATGGGGCAAAGCGGTTCCTTGGTCCAATCCTATTAGAAACATTTTCGCCTTCTACGCGGACGAAGTCGCGGCATAAGCTAGTCGATAATAAAACTATCGATTGTTTGTCAACACTAGTGGAGGCTGACCTGCGCGAACTTAAGTCATCAATTGGCAAGACAGCGCAGGACAGGGAACGATGGACGACTTTCGCTTTGGAACCCAAGATCCACTTTGAGTCGCTGAGCCAGCTGAGAACATCCGTGTTCACAAACAGTACTAGTTGCTCTTGGATAAGTGAACGCACTGCGCTAAATGCGGCGTAGTATATTACTTACGGCTCTATGCGTTTGCACGCACTATGTAATCTGATAGGGTTGATTGTCAATGCGGGTTTTAGTAATGTTTCTTACCTTAGCATTTGTTTAGTCTGCAAACACACCCTATGTAATATCAAGGCGTCTTTGTAAATCTGCGAATCAGGCTCGTTGTATTTACAAGCGTTATCAAACATCAGTATGAAGTCCGATGCCAATTCATTGACCGAATGGTACATGCCGTTCTTTAGCTTCTGTGCTATCTTCTCCATGTCTATAGGGTTCTTTATTAGCTCGTAATAGTCTGGGTATTCCGTTTTAGAAGGTAACTTCATGAAGATTAGGGCTAGTTGTCGATTTGCTGAAACAAATAGACTTTTTAAATAGTTTTTGGAACGAGGTTCCTTATTGGGTTTGCGACGGGATTATTCTATGAAAAATCCGGTTCAATTAAGTCTGAGCGTTACGAAAAATGAAACTAATCTCTCACATAATATATTATACTGATGATATATCTGTCTGTTGTCTGTCGAAAGGAACTTCGTTCCAACGCGTGTCCCGCGACACTTTTTTTTTCATTATTACAGGGTTTCCCTAACTGTGCTTCGCAACGCCTGAAGCACCGAGTTTTGTTTGCTTTTAAAATTTAAATTATTTTTTTTAGATGCTATTTGGAGATTTTCTGATAAATTTATATTAGGCTATAACTACAACAAGTATGCGTCGCAAAAACACAGATAAAATAGCTTCTGAAGCCATGCATCCTTACTTTTTACTTTTTCTATCGAATACTAACTGCACACCGCGGATTCACCCGAATAAAGAGTAATATATTAATATCCTTTTACAAGATCCTATCTATCTCTGTACAAAAATAAATTAAAATTAGTTCAGAAATTTAGGCGTAATAACGTAACAGACAGACAGCTAAAGCAACTGTTGCTTTCGCATTTATAATATTAAATAGGGATTAATTACTGACCTTTAGGATCTCTGTAATCTCTAATAGCATCATACAAAGTCCTCAATTTCTGTTCAAACGGTGACAGTTGCCTAGCCTTGTACGTAGCTCTGATAGGGTTCTTCACTGGGGTCTTCCTGTCATGGCTCCCGTTTATAACCTCCTTATATTTTTCGTTCATAAACCGTTCAAGGAGGTTAGCGTCTTCGTATATCATTGAACCTTCTTCGTTGAACTGACGGCAGTTCGAGAACATTAGACGGAAGTCGGAGACCATTTCTTCTACTGATATGTAGCGGTCGTTCTGTAAGTAAAGACACGAAAGAATTAGCGAATAGGCAGCGGGGTTCATCACGTGATCCCGTACCTACCAATCAGTGTCAAAGCGCTGCATACCGATTAATATTGACGAATTAATGGTGAATATCTCGATTTAAATAACTATACTAAAAGAAAACATCGTTAATATCCTGATTTAAATAACTTAACAAGAAAACAGTGTAAAATACCTCCTTTTAAATAACTTAACAAGAAAACATCGTAAAAATACCTCCTTTTAAATAACTTAACAAGAAATGGTGTAAAATACCCCCTTTTAAATAACTTAACAAGAAAACAGTGTAAAATACCCCCTTTTAAATAACTTAACAAGAAAACAGCGTAAAATACCCCCTTTTAAATAACTTTAGTAATTAAAATAACATTTTTTTTGTTTAAAATCTTATATTAAAAGATACAGCAGTCAGAAACACTTACCTTTATATTATTCTCAATAGTAATCATATCAATTGGTCTCTCGATAACATTATAGTACTCCGGATACAGTTTCTTACTCGGTTTCTCCATGAACAACAACATTGGTTGCCGTCCGTCTGAGCATGTGAACTCAAGCAGCTGTTTCGATATGTAATGTAGTTTCTTCTTTAGAGGAAGATTGGGTTTTATTGGGGTAGAGACGGGGGAGGGACGATCGGAGACTGGTAAGGGGTTGATTCGGGGACGACCTGCAAATATAAATAATTAATAAATAAATATTGCAGGACATCACATCGCCATCTAGCCCCAAGCTAAGTAACTAGACTTGTGGTACGATGCTAGACAACGGATATACTTTTCTTTTGTAAATATATACTTGTAATATATATAAACAACCAGACCACAGACAAATATCTAAGCATAAATACTTGCCCGAGGCAGGAATCGAACCCACAACCCTGGGTGTGGCAGTCCGGTATGGTGACCATTGTGGCAACTGGTTCGTCAATTCTATTTATTATTAAAATTGACATTCAGGCTTTAAATCTAGAACGATATTGATGCTTTAATAGTAAATGTAAATATTGTACTACATTCAACACAGCGTCATTTAGGCAATAAATTCAATTTAAGATTTTAAAAACATTAAACTATCAAAATAGTGCTTTTCTAAGATGATTATGGCCACAACCTCATCATGACCATAATAATGCTATGACCTCATCGTGGCAGTAATCGTCTACAAAATGAACATATGTTTTTTTCTGTACGTTGTTTTTTTGCGTTAGTAAAAATAAAATAAGTTTTGAGTCTTAGCACAAATATTTGGATTAACATTGAATTGTCAACGAAAGTTCAGAGAAGATTTTAAAAGTAAGTAAAATTCTAATTCTAGTCATATTTCAATTTCTGTCATCCGTTTTAAGCAGGATCATCTTACCTCTAGGTCTTGGTGTTTGAACTTGTGCTTGATTCTTGACCGATGATAAGCTTTCATCATCACTTGATGATGATTGTACTATATCAAGTAGTTCTTGTACTCTCTGTTGCATTATTCTAGAACAAAGGAGGGTTTGTGGCATTAGAGATAGATACATAGATAAACGCTTTATTTAGCATAACACATCAAACAGAAAATTATTATCTATACTTATATTATAAAGCTGAAGAGTTTGTTTGTTTGAACGCGCTAATCTCAGGAACTACTGGTTCGAAATGAAAAATTATTTTTGTGTTGGATAGTCCATTTATCGAAGAAGGCTATAGGCTACTTTTTATCCTGATATTCCCACGGGATCGGGAGTTACGCGGGTGAAACCGCGGAGCGCTGCTAGTAAATAATAAACACACAGAAAGCTAATAGTTCAGCGTTTAACCACTGTGATGCGGTCTAAGACGTAGCACGCATGACCAGAAGATACCCTCAAAGACCTCCAGAAGATACCTATACGCTCATGACTCTAAAACTGTAAAATAAATAGAGGCCTTCGAGAGACGGGAGTGAAGGTACGAAGACGGCAGTGGAATAAAACTTATCCGACCCGCCCCCCCTTTTGTGGACGGAGAGAATGATTGTTGTAGCTTGTTTGGTAGGTTGGGCCTCAAAGATGGAGAAAATATATTGAATTTAGCTTATTCTAAAACTGAATAGCTTGTGGTGATAAGCTCATTTCTTATCCTATGAAATCCGTTACAAAAATAGGCCTCTACTTTACTTTACTTTTCTTTACTTTATTTAATGACTGGCAGTGGTATCACTTTTTAACTGACTTCCAAAAAAGTAGGTTCTCAATTTGGTGAGGATCTGGTGGCGATTATCGGAGTGAACAGAAGTACACCTCGAGCGTGCAACAAGATCTATCAGTAGAATTGGTTTTTAAACTAATAGGTACAGATTGAAGGAGCCTCTAGAACTACCTTTTCATCACAAACCCAAAATCACACAAATTTATTTCTTTGGATGCTTAAAACATTTGTACATAGGTCACATAGAAACGTCTTAAAAACTAAGTTAGGATGTGTGCCTTCGGAGCGCGCCCACCAATGAGAAGAAGGCACAAGAATCCCCTTCAATGAGTTACGATTATGGGTTTAAATTTGAAGAATTTATAGAGTCTAAATACCGGTATTGAACGGAATAGCCTCGGTCTATTTTATGTCGCTTGGGACGCGACAGACATTTTGCATCTGGCTCTTATATTATCCATCATAAAACTCACCTTTGCAACTTAACAGCGTCCTTATAAAGTCTTGAAGTCGGAACGTTATACTGTTTAGCGTTCTCAAACATAATATTCATGTCACCAGCCACTTCTGATAGGGTGCCATAATTGCCGCGACGTATCTTGTTCTTCAATTGGTTTAGGGACATTGGGTTCTTGATCTCCTTGTAGTAGTCGGGGTAGGCGCGGCGTGACGGTAGTTTTAGGAATGGTTCAGCCATCGATCTACCTGAAATACCAAATATATCACTACACTAGCTGCGCTCCGCGATTTCACCCGTGTAACTCCCGATCCCGTGAGAATATCAAAATGAAAAGTAGCCAGTAAAATAATTTTTCAATTTGAATCAGTAGTTCCTGAGATTCGCGCGTTTAAACAAACAAACTCTTCTAGTAATACTAGTGATATTATAAAACAAAGTCCTCCGCCACGTCTGTCTGTCTGTTCGCTTTAAACTCAAAAACTGATTTTCATGCTGTTTTCACCAGTGGATAGAGTGGTTGTCGAGGAAGGTTTTAGTATGTAAAAGAAAGTTATCACGAGTAAGAAATCGCGGGCAGCACCTAATTTATACTAAAAACCGAAGCTTCGACGATTGAGTTTGATTGTTTAAACGCACAAATAGAATTAAAAAAAAAAACTTGTGGCACTCGGGGACTGCCGCGGTAAAGCTATTGCATCGTGCGAGCTTCGTACAGTCGTACTATATACATACACGTCAAGCGAACGCTCGGCCGAGCTACATGGTGGGCGGAGTGGGGGGTGTTAGGTTTTTTTTCGTTCCGGAATTTTTGATTCGGTCGTCGCGCTCAAATCCCGCGATAAAAGCTATGCAATAGCTTAAAAATCATAGCCCATTTTTATTGGAAGGCTATAAAAGTCAATATTGTTTCTTACCATCAGGAGTGAACTGATTACGAATAGTTTCCAATAATTTCCACTGCGGAGAATCCTCATTTTCCACTTTTTCTTCGTCACTGTCGCCGCTATCTTCAGAGTGCTGGAAATAAATACAATAATATTGGTCTTTACATATAGATGATTTATACAGAGCCAGCAACTTTAATTCATGCTATTCAGGACGCTGTAGTTCCTGGGACATGTATTGGATGGTGTAGGCCTGCCCAGAACCTATACCGTTCTCAGCTTAGTCAGCCATGTCCAGAGGAAAGACCTCGTCAATAAATAATATAAAATAAATATAAATATTGCAGGACATTTCACACATCGCCATCTAGCCCCAAGCTAACTAACTAGACTTGTGTTATGGGTGCTATACAACGGATATTTTGTTTTCTTTTGTGAATATATACTTATAATACATAGAAACAACCAGACCAGAGACAAATATCTAAGCATAAATACTTGTCTGAGGAAGGAATCGAATCCGCAACCCTGTGTTTGGCAGTCCGGCATGGTGACCATTGTGCCAACTGGGTCGTCATCTGGAAACAACTAAGCCGCGGGTCTCATCACAATGTTTTCCTTCGCTATAAGAGCAATGTTAATTCACGCACACACAATTATACGTAAGAATAATCTATTGGTGCACGGCCAGCCAGGATTCGAAGCCTTCTGAATGTAAGCCAAAGTATCTACCGCTAGGCCAAGACGCTTAGATGCAATGAATTTTGCCCCAACTTCGTGCGAATTAAAAAACGCATATTTTATCTATCGATATCTATTTTAGTTTTAAAAGCCGTTTTAGAGATACAATTTGAACATTGAATTTGGGAACATTGAGTGCATAAACAAACACCCTCTCTCACCCTAAATGCTAAACACAGAGTCGCGGGTCCAATTTCCGCCTCAGATAAGTATTTATGCTTACATAGTTGTCTGTGGTCTGGTTGTTTCTATGTATTATAAGTATATATTTATATATCCGTTGTCTAGCAGCCATAACACGTCTAATTACTTAGCTTGGGGCTAGATGTCCTGCAATATTTATTCATTTTATTTTTATATACCTTTCTTCGCGGGCAAAATCTCACCTTAACATATTCAGTATCAGATCCGGGAGGGTCCATGATGGCGAGCGCGCGGCTCGAAGGCACAGGGCCGACTCTGGAGTTGCGTTTACTACGGATACGTTCAGACGTCTTAGCGGGTCCACGACCGTGCTGGTCTAACTCTTGTTTACGAAGTTGAATTACCTAGAACATGAAAACCAGTATTAAATGACAGTTTGTCATGCTTTCGGGGTTTGCTGAAAAAACCGCTTTAGTCTCATTTTGTTCCTATTACGCCATATTAAGGGTAACTATCAGAATGTTTTGATATTTAAACTCATGCTGTAGTAGCAAAACGTCTGGATCGTAAAAAGTCGTTATTTGAAATAGTTAATGTAATAGCCAATCATCTAGAATATCTAGCATAAATTAAATAGGCGTAGAAATAGGCGTCTCTTTCCTTAATTATTGTCCATCCAAAGATTGCCTGAAAGAGATCACTGTTCACACACAGCAACAGGTTCGCAAATTGTAGCATACTTCAGTCTAAGTATTCAATAGTGAGCTAGTTTGGTATGGTTGATATAATATTTATATATAGTGTTTGAAAGCCCTTGGAAATTCTAAAGACATTAAAATAAACAAACCTTCTTCAAAGTTTTAGCATCTTTATAAATCTGACTGCCCGGTTCGTTGAAATGGCATGCATTCCTGACCATCAGCAACAAATCTCTCTCCAAATCTGAAAGATTCGTGTATTCCCCGCCTTGGATCTTCTGTGCTATCGTCTTTAGGTCTATTGGTGAGTCAATCACGTTGAAGTATTCGGGGTAGCGACGTTTTGAAGGTAGGAATTGGAAAGCTGGGTACAGAGGTCTACCATCTATGTTTGCTATCATTACCTGTTGGGGGAAAATATAGAATTAGCTGTGAATTAGCTTAAAACACAATTTGACGACCAAATTGGCACAATGGTCACCATGCCGGACTGCTTTACACAGGGTTGCTGGTTCGATTTCCGTCTCAGACAAGTATTTACGCATAGATATTTGTCTGTGGTCTGGTTGTTTCTTTGTATTATAAGTATATATTTACAAAAGAAAAGTATATAAGTAGTATATCTGTTGTCTAGCACCCATAACACTAGTCTAGTTACTTAGCTTGGGGCTAGATTGCGATGAGTGGAATGTCCTATAATATTTATTTATTTTTCTTTAATTTGCTTGGACTTTTAGAGTGTTTTTCAATTAGTCCATTACTTCTGTCTAAGATGTAAGAATATAACAGTCAACTTACAGCATTGAAGAGTTCTTCAAAAACATTGTCCTCCTCATTATTAGTGGAAGTTTCAGACATATCTTCACCAATGTCAGAGCGACGGCTTGATGAACCATTACGGGATAATTTTGGAGTTTTTATATCTTCACCTTTGAGGAAAAGAAAGCATAATTTGTGTTTAATCTTTATCTAAAGCCTACTTTAATTACAAAATTATAGTATTTTTTAAATTACTAATTTAATTTTTTAGGTTAATAAGCTTTGGTTTTTTGTTTCGTTACAATGTTTCAATAAAAAAAAATTAAACATAAATTTTCAGTAAAATGTTAAATGTTTCGTTTACGAGTGTGACATAGGCTACCTTAAGTGATCGTGTGGGTTAGGCAACACTTGGCGCGACCCTATAGTTAAACACATTATTTATACATATAAAATGCTTTGTCCTCAATGACTGACTGACTGATGGATCAATGCACAGTCTAAACCGCTTATCGTAAAGACCTGAAACTTGGCGGGTTTTCACCTCCTAAGGGATTATCCGAAATTCTATCCCTTAGGAGGTGAAAATGGGGGACAAAGTTTGTACGGGACAACAAAATTCCTTGATCCAATCTACCTCTAATTTTGCATAAACATTCTTTTGACTTCTACGCGGACGAAGTCGCAGACAAAAGCTATTAAATAATATATTTGTCTTACCATTTTCAAAAGCAAGTCTGGTCTGTGTATACAATTTCCACAGTTCAACTGCATCCTTGTACTCCACTGTGTCTGGTTTGTAGAATGCCTTGGCATTGTTCACAAGAAGTTCCATGTCAGCTGTTAACTCTTCTATGTCTTCATATGTGTCCGTTTTTAGTTTTTGTTGAACCTGTTGTTTAAAACATTTAAATTACTATAATATATTTAAAGTTCTTATTAACTATCACTATTTATTGTATTAAAACAACATGCTGAGTGAATCATTAATTTAAAAAGGCAATGTCCTGCAGTTTTAACTGCATATGTCCTGATTACAGGAATGAAACTGGGTACTGTAGATTGCCGGAGACGAAAAAGAAAGATTTTTTGTTCTTTTTTGTTTGAATAAGCTCCAAAACCACTAGACCGATTTTGATGAAACTTGGTATGAGGATATATTGATTCATCAGGAGTAACATAGGCTACTTTTTATCCCAATATTCCCACAGGTTTGAGACTTATGTGGATAAAATCGCATGGCACAACTAGTAACTTATAATTACCCTTAGTAAATCAATAGGCTGTGAGACAACTTCATAATACTGTGGTTCCTGTCTCCGTTTGGGAGCTCTGATGAACGAGTCACACAAGAGTGTTCCATCTTCTTTCTTGAACGATCTTATTGTGTCATAAAGTTGTTGGCACATTTCACCCTGGAAATTGAAAAAATCAGTAGGCACAATTTTAGTAATTGCTTTCTATGAGAGAGAGAGACAGAGAGAGAAACACGCCGCACGGCTTACAACTATAGCAAAAAGTGTCATTACAACTTTTGGTCTTCATTTTTTCAACGCGCGATAAGGAACCTCGTTCCAATATTTAAAAAAGTATCTAAGTAGTATATCTGTTGTCTAGCACCCATAACACAAGTCTAGTTACTTAGCTTGGGGCTAGATGGCGATGTGTCAAATGTCCTGCAATATTTATATTTATTTATATTTAATATGGGTAGTTAAATTAGCTATTTCAGATGTGAACAATGTTAAGAATAAATTGTTCCTGGTACACCCAGGTGAACTTTGACGAGTGTTTTATCATAGGCAATGTTCAATTAGGCAAAGTTTATTAAATCTAATGAAAAGTGAATGGCTGTCTGGGAGTCTAGAACTTAAACAGCTAGATCTAGAACAGAAACTGAAGTTACAATTAAAAGAGATGACCGCGAAAGAAATATAGCGACAAATATTGAAAGTCTTGATAATGTAAGTACCTACTTTGTACAGTTCACTACGTAGAATAAATTTTAATTTCTTCTAACAAGAACAGAATCCAAAAAGTTAACTTCAATTTCATGACTTTCCAATATGTTGTTTGGATGGTTTGTGGAGTAGTTTAGCGCTAAGCGCTCGCACTGAAATGTCCTGTATTATATATCTTACCGGGTCTAATTTCTTCTTCTTCCTCGAGGGCGGAGGCCCAGGGTTGCTGAGCTCCGTACCATCATCGCTATCGTCGCACTCCGCGCCGCGGCTAGCCGCTGACGAAGCCCGACGTCTTTTACTCATCACAACAAGCTTTCACACAGCAAAGTAGCACTTATAACTAATGTTGTTGATTACGTACAGCGTTCCACATTGTAAACTCACAATTTTACACAAAATAGAACCAAATTAGTGTCAAAAATCTACTAAAATTGAACAAGCTTCAAAAAATGCGAATACCCAATGCGGCGTTGCTTGATTGCTTCGACCGACCACAGGATGGATATATATGTTTGTTTTGTTTGCTTGCAAGCGCATTGGTTGGACATAGCTTGGCTCAAAGAGGATTTAAATTACTACGTAAGCTTGGCTATGTTGGTACAATTTTGATACATTGACATCCGGTTAACAAAAATATTTTTTCTGCAATGTTGGTAGTTTTGACAAAACGAAAAGAGCGAACGAAAGTTTTATTTTTTGGGTCCGTCCGATTTCTGAGTTCCGAGTCTAATTATAATATAAATATTAAAAAAAGGTATTTTGTGTTTACAGAATTTATAAAATAATTAAGCAAGTGTGAAAACACATCTAAGACTCAATTCTTTTGCAAAATGATTTTACAGTGGCCGTCATGAGTATGAGCAAGTATTTCAAAAATTTCATACTTTGCGGCGAAGTGGACTACCTATGCCTGCTCTGCTGTGAAAACTTTATTAGCATTGAAGAACTTGAGAAGCACATCCGATGGGAGAAGCACAGGAAATTAATCAAGACCCAGACTCGCATCCCTAAACTAAGGAGAGATTCTATTTATAAAGTAGGTAGTTCTAAAAAATGTTTTTGTAAATCGAAGTTGAGTTGATGTTTCACTGAAAGAAATCATTAATATTTCCATTACGTGCGTATTTTTCAATAAACTCATTTGTATGTAGTGTAAGAATTTGCAGTTGCCCAAAAAAAATATGTGGGTAGTTTGGGAAAAAGGTGTTCCATCTAACCTCCACAGCCAATTTACGTAATAGATAAATATTTATTTTTGATATATTCCTCCTAATAAAATCGTTATGTTGTATGTATGTTTGTTGCAACAAACAGCTATCGTTAGTTTTTACCTCGCTTCATTAATTTTAACTTAATAATAATACTGAACCGTTTGCGATGAAACTTTGTATTTAGATAGACCTAGCATAACGCATATAGGCCACTTTTTATCCCGATATTACTACAGGACTTCTCCAAGTAAAACCACGGAATGCAGCTTAATATCTACCCAACCTTAGTTAATCTTTACTTCCAGATTGATTATTACTTCTACTGTGAACACTGTAACTATGCAGTCGAAGGCTTCACTAACATAAAAACTCACACAGAGACAGAAGCACACAAAAACAATAGAAGTAACCCTGAAAATTTTCCAAAAAGACTCGAAGGGAGCTATAACGACACAGAATCTGTTGTGATAAATAATTTAATAATCAGTAATTTGGCATGGCATGGGATGATACATAAACGTTGTCTGTTCTGTGAGACGATCGTTCAAAATGTTGCTGAACACATTACTAAAAGGGCACATATTGTTAAACTTATTCAGAGCGTACTACATTGCGAAGATGATAATAAAAAAGTATATAGGAAGGTATGTTGTAATCATAAACTATTTCAACAAAATCACTCAGGTGGGATGGGTTTCGCTTATGAAAAAGTTAAACAAAGAATAATAATAGTACAAGTACAGAATATTCACTCTGCAAAATCTAGCTATGACTACAATAAAGTGCAATTTAACTTGCACACTTTCTATCGCGTATGACTCGGGGTTTTTAAAGAGTAATTAATATTTGAATATTTAATTAGTCCATGTTAGGTAGATAGATAACTTTATTTGTACAACACCAAAAGAAACATAGAAAAGTAATATGTAAGTTGCACAATTGGGCAGCCTTATCGCTGAAAGCTATTTTTTCCAGGCAACCATTTGGATGGAAAAGAACTGATTTAGCTTTTATAGTAGGTTGTGGATTTACTCAAGCAGGATATTATAGTAAAAAATACTACAATACAATTTAAATAACAAATTTCCTATACTCATCAAAGCTACACCTATTAATAAATAAAAAATACATTTTCATAAACTAATTATATTATTTTAGGTAAACCCAGACGAATACCAATGTCTTATTTGCAAGAGACATTTTCCAATTGAAAATTTTGACCATCATTGGATCAACCACAATGTACCACAGCCAAAAGTCCAAGAAATAAACAACAGAATCGTTGTAAAAAGGAATAATAAATTACTGGATGATGAAATAAAGGACCTAGAACATGATATTAGAAACCTAAATGTAACTGAAGATGTACTTTTCGATATAGATATAGAGAATAGTAAGGTTACATGTAAAATTTGCAAGGAAACAATTAAAGTGACCAAGAGAGTTGTCTTCGCACATTGTCGCGATCACAGCAATAATGGACGGAAGTATATTAAATCCAAACTCAGAGAAGCGATTAAAGATGAGATAGAAAAAAGGTATATGTCATGGAAGGAACTTAATCATGGCAAAGATAGAGCCGAAGCAGCTAACTACGGAAGACAACATTACATTATGATGAACACTGGTGGAATTAAAGGATATTGTACTTTATGTGACAAGTCATTCTCGGCTAGTGTCCAGGTCTTTAAAGACCATGTCGAAGGCAAGTACCATATAGGAAATCTCGAGTTGAAAGGCCTAATCAGGCCTCGTAAACATATAAAAAGCGCATACAGATCCGATGACATAATTTTCTACCTGAGCGATTTAAGTTATTCGCCTAATATGAAGAAATTCTGGGTAAATAGTGAATTCTTTATTGATTGGTACAGCTTTTTCCTGTTAAAGAAAATTGAGCATAGTCAATATTATATGAAGGTTAAATGTTACGCTTGTGATATACTTATGGCTTGTGGTGAGGAAAAGAAACATTGTTATAGCGAAGAGCATATGAATAGAGTTATGGGAGCTCGAGTGATTTCAAAGGCAAGCTTACCGGTCAAGATGAAAGATGGGAAGCCAAAACCGAATTGCTATGAATTTGTTCGAGAAGTAAGTTTACACATTTTAAACCCCAGTTTTGCGTATATATTTAAAACTAGCATATTCTATTAAGACTCTGGTTGGCTCAGTTACTTCCCAATACCCGTACAAAATAACGTTCGTCCATTTTAGTAACGCCATCTCTTGGCAATCTTATGAAACCAACAAAAGTATCAAAAGTTACACAGATGGCGTTGTAATAAAGAATTAGAGAACTTAAATAATTTTTAACAAGAGCTTGATCATATAGAGTTTTTTTTTACCTTACCCTAAAAACCGTCCATTTTAAAAGGTCAAAAAAAAAACCCCTATAAGATCACTCTCTTGTCCGTCTGTTTGACCGTGTGTCACCACGATGTTTTTACCTTTTGAAGTATGGAACCCTAAAAATAGCGGTGACGCTATAGGCGGAGCTATAAACTGTAAAAAAAAGTAGCAGTGGCGCCATCTACAAATAAGGGATTTTTGTATGAAGTTTTTAGTTCATAATTTTAAACAACAATCTAAAGAATGTTTGTATGTAAGTTTGTTACGCAAAACCTACTGAAATGAAGCGACTAACTATCCTGGATGGCGGTGTTGGCTTAGTGGTAGATACATCGACTTTCATTCTGAAGGTCGTGGGTTCGAATCCCGGCCGGCCGTGCACCAATGTAATTTACTTAGAAACATTTACGTGCGCTATTGACATTGTTCTTACGGTGAAGGAAAACATCGTGATGAAATCCGCGGCTTAGTTGACTCCAGAAGTATTGACAAGTTCTCTCCTCTGGATCGACTACGCTGAGAGGTTAGTAGGTGCTGGGCAAGCCTACTCCATCCTCACGCAAAAAAGGACCCCATTAAGAAGGGTCTAATTGCGGAAAACAAGCCGTTCAAGTACAAGTACTACCCGGGGTTAAATATTATATTTCATGATTTATTTCTTATACAGTGTTATTTTTATTTCAGATAAGACCAAAAGTATATCACTGTGGCTACTGCAATATACCTTTGCCATACTTCGAAACAGTACATCTACATTTGTTTAACTTGGGTCATGAAATTATGAGATTAAGAAATGAACAGGTCGAAGCTTTGAAAAGTTTCATTAAAAATTTCTGTTACCAACCAACATTCAGATCTATTGATGCCAGTCTTGAAAGACACGAAATTTATAAGCAATGTGTTACTTTTGCATTCGGTCCTCCAAGAATAATAATAGACTCAGAGTAATTATTGAAAATGAAGTCCAGGCAGACGACTTGTGGCGCGACACAGCCTGCGACGCGGAAGGTTGAGGGTTCGTTTCCCACCTCTTACGTAGTATTTAAATTCTCTTATAAATATTTGTATTTATATAACCAGATGTTTGTTGCGCTTCGGCCGTTTATAGAACTTTATAGAAATTTCGGAACTGGTTCCGTGCGAGGCTTTTAATTTACTTGTATGGAACTGGTTCCGATCGAGGATTTAAATTTCCTTGTATTGATCTGGGTTCCGATCAAGTAGTCACGTATCCGTTCAGCCGTTTATAGTCTGGGTGTCTATTTACAAAAGAAAAGTATTTAAGTATTCTATCCACAGTCTGACAAGCCTAGGCTAGTTACATAGCATGGGCCTAGATGGCGCTGTGTGGAATGTCGTACAATATTTATTTATTTTTGACGTTGAAAGTAGTGGGTATAGGTACGATGTCTCTCGCAAAAATCAAATGGCAGATGTGACGTCAAAATTAGTAACACATTGTGCTAATCCAACATCTTTGGAATATTAAGTTCCTTGCATTACCTCTCGGTTGCATCCTAGATAAAAGCTTACACAATTTAAAAAAAAAAAAAAAACAAGTTTAATCTGGCTAACTGCTCAATGGTTTGTAGAACTATTTGTTTTTTTATAAAAAAATGTTTTTTAATTATGATTTTCATCAAATAGGCATTTTCGTTAGTTTGTAGTTTTTTTTAAACATTTTTGGGTCACTAGGTTAAGTTAAGTGGCTACACTTGTGTAGCCTAGGCTAGCTAATAACAAGTGGCAAGCTTGAACTCCAGCTATTTTGGTAGTACAATTTGAGTTTTAAGGTATTCCTGCGCCAATTAAAATGAAGTTAAGATTTTATTTACCTAAGTAGTTATTATTCTACCTTTGTTTTTAGTTTCAATTTTTTTTGTGTTTTAGAAGTTTATTTGCTAATCATGTACCAATTGCTAACTCAATCTACCTGATTATGAGAAGCAATATGCAATCGTAGCAGATAGATTGAGTTATAAATTTTGGCTAATCATTTTAATACCTCACTAGTTTTAAAAGATATCAAGAATAAGTATGATAAGTTTTGTGCTAACTTTAAATTGGTTTTTTCTTTTAATAAAAAGTTTGTTTTGCATTACGTATTTTTTATTAAAAACCTTTGATAGCTGTAATACGTTTTGCTTTTAGTGGTAAACATATATCTTAATTAACAAAGACTTATGTTTATTAACATCTTGGAATACATCTTAGTACACTATTGCAAAGGCCGAAAAATAAGCAATTGCAGGTCGAGTATGAGTTTAAAGGTCGAGCCATAGGCAAGGACTTCATTAATACGAGACAGGCAATTGCAATTTCCGCCGAGGTATATATAGTGCTTTTCTCAAAAAAATGCAGGGAAATAAAATATTGTAATTATTAGGAGGGAACATGTGAGGTGTCGAGTTTGCGGACAAGGAGAATCAAATTCATTTCAGGCGCTCCAGCAATGTCGTATGAAATGACGTTTAACGCTCCTGCAATTGATTTGACTTTCTTTATCCGTAAATTCGATACTTCGCTTTTTTCTTTCTGTCGAAAATAATGACAATATTTCTATGCATGTTTGAGAAAACGTTATTTCAATCTATAAATATAAAATTTAATGTCCTGACTAACTGATGTATCAACGCACAGCTCTAACTGATAGACAGATTAGGCTGAAATTTGGTATACAGATAGCTGCTATGATGTAGGCATCCAATAATTAATTATGAAAAACATCAAACCATTGTGGAAAATGAGATAGCAACATTATAAATTCTATTTCAGATTCTTCATTAATTTTACTAAGATAAGTTTTAGTTTCTCCTACGTATTGAATTCTACAATCTTCTATTAGTATATTTAAATCAATATCTAAAAGCAAGACTACATGACTTAAATGAGGAGGGTACAATACTGAAAAATTATAACACGAAACTCTTACTTTTTTAACAAAACTAGATATAAATTCCAGTATATTTTCATTAAAATTACTTGTTAAAAGTAGTTGATTTAATATCTTAGAACACATTTGAAAACATTGTGCAGATTTTGAGCATATTTCAACTAATTTTTTAAAGTCATTGTTACTTGAAATTAGTGTATCAAAGTTTATAGTTTTACAAGATAATATTTTGGATGTACTTTCAAGTAACAACTTTTCTATTTCTGACCTCATTTTTACAGTAGTATTGGTAATAACATTATTATCTAAATCAGCGTTTTCTGTAGTAGTATGCCATAAATTGTTAATTAGAGCAAGGTTTTTGCTTTTCTCTACATCCAAGGATAGAATTTCTTGTGACATTGTTTGTAAGGAAATTTCACTTATGTTTACTAAAGACTGGAAAGTGTCAGCACTGAAACAAGGTCTGTAGTTAGAGTTTACACCCGATTCCACCATAGTTTTCACTAAAAACTCGTCTAGTTTTCGAAGTATTGGATCAGCAGTGTCACTTGAAAGTTTTTCAACGAAGCTGTTTGTGTATGCTTTGGTTAGCAAATCTGTAACAGATTTGTCGATTTCTAAGTGGTTTTCCGGTTCCGTACGGCAAGTTTTACGTATATTGGTAAGTACTGAGTGTCTTAGGTTCGTATTCACTCTAGAATCTTGCTGGGAAACTTGAAGTATCTTCACGAAACTTTTTGCTAAGTCTCTCGCTAAGTTTCGGTCGAGCAAAGGATTGTCGAAGGTAAATTTTGGACAGGATGTTGGGTCCCCACATTTTATAACTTTCTCTATTACCTGATTGTTCATTATTGTACGTTTTCAGAAAGATTATTAGTTTATTTGCTACAATTTTAATCGAAACATGTAAACAAAAGTAGTTTGACACTTTGCTACTCAGTTCTTTGTCGTCAGTGTCAGTCAGTAAGTTTGTCAACGTCAAAACTGGTAAACTTCATTTTTGTATTGCCATATAAAAAAACTGATTTTATTTAAATTTTATTGTCTGTGCACAAACAGTGCCATCTATTGTTGAGTAGCAAAACAACGACTCTGCAAGTTTTTTTAGTGCATTCACTACATTATAGATGGCAGTAGTTGTAACTAAATTCCTGTATCTCGGTAAGGTGAAGGTATTTTAAATTACTAGCTTGCCTCCATAATTAAGGTAAGAAGGCATATTTTTTTCTCGTAATATTTTTTTTTCAAATTGTAAGTTGGCTAGGCAATAGCCAATGGGGTAACTATTAGGATGGTACTTAGGTTACGTATATACCTACCTACCTATTTAGAAGATATAAAATAAGGATAGGTGAAACTGTTTTTTGTTTTTTTGCTAAACTCTATTCCCGATTCTAGTTTCAGGCAAGCATTGTAACAGCTTAGAATTGTCATGCAAACCTATGTTTTTTAAAGAGATAGAGAATGTTCGTCCTAAAAACTTTGTTTTTTCTCTTTTTCTGGGCAAAGTGACACTGCGCAGAACATTGGTAAATGTTACAGTAGACTGTTAATAATAATGAGTATATCATATGGTATATAATACATAACAGGCAGTTAGTATAAGTCAGTTGTTATTAGATACTATTTTTAGCGTTTCGTACCCAAACGGTAAAAACAGTTGTTGTTTTTTTAAACCTTGATATTAGTGACAAAATAAACAAATTAATTTGTTTTTCAAATTGGCAAAGCAAATATTTATCTAATGACCGGTTTTTATGTAATTTTTCCTATTTTTACCCCCGACGTAAAAACGAGAGGGTGTTATCCTCGAGATCGAGAGGTAGTTTGACATGTGTGTGTGTCTGTCTGTGGCATCGTAGCTCCCGAAGGGCTGAACCGATTTTGATTTCGTTTCTTTTGTTTGAAAGGTGAATTAGTCGGGAGTGTTCTTAGCTATGCTTGATCGAAAGCGGTTCAGCCATCTGAAAGTTATGAGGGATAACAGTCGGGGGTTTTTAAATTCTAAATTTATTACGAAATAAGTTTTTAATTAAGGTGGCAGGTATCTTATTGTCCGGTCTACCTCCAACCCAGTATATTATAGGTCTATGATTTATTTAAAACTGCGAAATATAAAACCAAACCCAACAATCATCTCTAATAGACCATGAACTCTAATCAAATAAAACAATGCTTTCACTTAAAATTAAACAAATCTCAAACGTTGGGAGCGCACGAAAACGCCATAACCCATTACAGAACGAATCAAAAACAAATTCTGAAAATGTACCATAATAACAGATAGCAAGGTAATATGTAATAATACTGTTTGTAATGTGAAAGCAGTGAATAAATCAGTGTAATTCGACTAAATTATATTGCTTAATTATGAAGCCAGAGTGGTCGGGGCTACACGAAGCTGTTTATGAATTTAAGGCGCTCTTCCAGTACCGTGTGTAGGTATTCACATTACCTTAGCCCCCGCTCTCAAAGAAGTAGCGTGCTGCGTGCTAACTGTTTTTCGTTTGATCGATATGCAAAACATTTTAGCATTATTATCCACAAATATAGTTCCTAGAGGTCAAAACCTATCATTTGATTCATTTTTAGAAACAAACGTTAACTATTTTTGAATAAAACCCGATAAACGATCTAATAATTCTCTGTTTTCTAACATTTTTTTTATAGAACGAAGTTGTTCATATCATGTTTTCAACCACAATAAACAAAATATGGTTATTAAACTACAATATCCATTTATATCCAAATAACAAAAAAAGAGTATTTGATTACTTAGAGTTGATTAAAACAAAGGTCGATTTTTGTAGCTTTATTAGCACCTGGCCTTAAGTAGGCAGAGGAGGTATGTTTTAGGAAAATCATTTTTATAAATAAATATTGCAAGATATTCCATACATCGCCATCTAGTCCAAGGTAAGTAACTAGACTTGTGTTATGGGTGCTAGACAACGGATATACTAATTATATACTTTTCTTTTGTAAATATATCCATTTAATACATAGAAACAACCAGACCACAGACAAATATCTAAGCATAAATACATGAGGCGGGAATCGAACCCGCAACCCTGTGTTTGGCAGTCCGACATGGTGACCATTGTGCCAACTGGGTCGTAAATTTTTATGGTTCCGTAAGACTCCACTGTCTGTCCATCTGTCTGTCTGTTACCAGGCTGTATCTCATGAACCGTGATAGCTAGACAGTTGAAATTTTCACAGATGGTGTATCTCTGTTGAAGATATAACAACAAATAAAAACAGAATATAGACGGAACCCTTCGTGCGAGTCGCCCATGACCGGTTTTTTTTAAATAATATACTTACAAGTGTCTTTGTGTAAAGTAAAGAACTCTGTGGTGCGACTGACAAACACCTGCCTGAGACACAGAGGGTTGTGGGTTCGATTACCGCAAAAAAAAAGATTTTATGTACTTATAGATTTTATGTACTTATAGACTAAAAAAGTTTTTATGTACTAATAGATATTTGTTTTTGGTCTGGTCTTGTAGATTATTTTCTATTTACAAAAGGAAAGTATAATTGTCTGGCCACACAAGCATAGTTTCCTAGCTAAGGGCTAAATGCTGTGTGAAATGTTCTGCAATATTTAATTTTATCTACTTACCTTTTAGTATAGGTATTTATTAATATTTTCCTTTTTTTAATTGTCTGCTTGTTCATAAAATAATTCTTTGTAGTCTCTGATTCAACGTCGAAGCCACAAATACTGCAAAAAGAGCTATTTGTTTGATTTGCCATAGGCTCAGCTATAGATACTATGTTTGGTTCCAGGAATTGATCTCTATTATAGTAACACTATGATTATGGGAGGATCACAGCTAAGCGACGCTCGCTGATCGTTTACGGTCGTGCGGGCTAAGCGACGCCTGGCGCGGTCATTACTTCGATGGGTGGCCAATTAGTAGTGTGGCAACAATGTATTTTCGTGATTCCGTGCTTCGGAAGGCACTTTAAGCCGTTGGTCCCGTTTGCTACCTCTAGTAGCAGTCGTTAGGTTAAGTTAGAGGCCTTAGGGCGATCTGAAAACTCTAACAATAGGTGAGCCACACCACACTATACGAGAAGAAGAAGAAGACTATGATTATATTTTTTATAAAATCAACTGGTTGAATTCTTGGATCGAGTACCTAATGATTTTCCAAAACTAAAATGATGCGTTGTTTTAATTTTTGTCAAAATTGGGCACTTATCTTTTCAACATTTTTCGCTATGTTTATATATTGTTTAGGAAGTGGCCCTGAAGGTTTTGCATTACCTACTCAACACGAAACTTTAATTTAGAAAAAGATCCAAGAGTGGCCCAATGCTCGGCCTTACCACATATGGGCGATCTCTTCCAGGCAACCCAACCATATAGATGGACAAGATTTAAAAGAAAAGGGATAGGTGAGGTATTTATTTAGGACGTTATGAAACCCGCAGCTTAGTTGGCTTCAGACGTACCTACCTATTGGCAAGTTCTTTCCTCAAGCTACGTTCGAATAAGCTGAGAGGGTTGTATAGACAAAAATCAAAAAATCAAAATTGTTTATTTATTTGGAATACTTAATATAATTTGCATTACAATACTTTGAAGCGTCTTAAAATTAAGTTAGGATCTGTGCCTTCGGAACGCGCCCGCCAATGAGAAGAGGCACTATGCAACTCATGGGGAAGTCTTCTTTATCCAATACTAGCTGTGCCCTGCGGTTTCACCCGCGTAAGTCCCGATCCCGTGGGAAAATTGGGATAAAATTAACCTAAATTTTTCAATTCGATCTAGCACTTCCTGAGATCAGCGCGTTCAAACTAACAACGGAAGCCCTCAAAGATGAGTAATTGTAAACGTTTTTTCCAAATTTCCCACTGATTCTTCGCTCCTATTGGTTGCAGTGTGATGCTATGTAGCCTAAAGCCTTCCACGATAAAAATGGACTACCCAACGCAAAAAATACATATTTCGAAAAAGTAGTTCCTAAGATTAGCTCGTCCAAACAAACAAACAAACTCTTTACCTTTACAATATTAGTATAGATATGTCCCAACCACCACAGTGCCCTAAACAGCATTGATAAAAAATTACTGACGATATGTAAATCATTATGCAAACAAAGATGCGTAAGTTTCTAACTAAGTAGGTAATTAAATTACTTTTACCTACTTAAAAATAACATTTCTATATCTAAAACATACCAATCTTACAAAAATCAACCGTTAGATTGTGTCAGTTGAATAAGCTTTCAATATCTTAATAACTCATTGCCACGGTTCGAGGCAAAGTTTGTGTGGGGCCTGTTCATAAATTAGCTAAGAGACCTCACATATAGAGGGCCTAAATAGGTGGGCTCGACTTAATAAGCCACGCCTTTGAACGAAAGAGATAGACTAACAATGTTTCACTAAAATATTCTGTCTCTTTCTACAATAATGCCCTCTTTAACAATAACGTTAAACAAAATATGTTTATTTTGTGTTATTTAATTATGTTTTCTAATTAGTTTTGCGGTTGTTTGGGATCTTTTATGTGGGCATTTGTTGTGTGAAAGGGGACAATGACAGGGACTTCTAACTACGATCGTTAATTAAACGGGGTAAAGTGACAGGAATAACTGTCAATTTTCTAAGACATGGTTTTTTAGGGTTCCGTATTCAAAGGGTAAAAACGGGACCCTGTTACTAAGACTTCGCTGTCCGTCCGTCTGTCTGTCACTAGGCTGTATCTCATGAACCATGATAGCTAGAGAGTTGAAATTTTCACATCAGGTGATGTATTTCTGTTGCCGATATATCAACAAGTACAATAAATAACAAAAAAAAAATTGAGTAGGTTTGTGTAAGAATTTTTGGTTATTTTCATGTTTACAACATTTTTGGCAAAATCTTTTTCGTTATTATACTCCCTAAGAGTAGGCAAAATACTTTTATTAACCTATACAGCCTCGTCTGACAATGAAATACTTTATTTTTTAAAGTTTTTTGGTCGATATGTATCGATCGTAATGGTACGGAACCCTTCGTGCGTGAGTACAACTCGCACTTGGCCAGTTTTTTTAAAGTACTTAAAATCTATCGGAAGAGAAGTTGGATCCGCGTGCAAAAACTAAATGTAACGTAAGAATGTAGCTATTCTAACCTCTTTGTGCTTTTAACTTGGATTAGCTACATCCGTTACAATTGTGTCTATTTAACGTAATATAGGCCGGCCGTGCACCAATGTATTTTTCTTAAGAAAAATTTATGTGCGCTAATTGACATTGCTCTTACGGTGAAGGAAAACATCGTGATGAAACCCGCGACTTAGTTGGCTCCAGAAGTATTGACAAGTTCTCTACTCTGGACATGGTCGACTAAGCTGGGAGCAAGTAAGTAAGTAAGTAACGTAATATAGGTATAATGAGTAAGAGTTAAGCTTTTTCCCTAGGCTTTGAAAATAAACACAGCTTTTTTTTGTTTTGAACCCCGACGCAAAAGACGTTTTATACGTTTGACTGTATGTGTCTGTCTGTGGCATGGTAGCTCCCGAACGGATAAACCGATATTGATATTCTTTTTTTTGTTTGAAAGGCGAATTAGTCATTTTCAAAAAGATCTTCTCAAACGAACCTAATGTGTGAGCAAATAGTAAATATAGTAGTAAAAAGAAAAGTTTGAATTGGTATGGACATGTTAAATAATTGTGCGTAAATATCCCTTTGAGTTTTTAATAGGAGATATCTGGCCCGCTACTCTAAACTGGTTCGGACGAATCTACCCATACACATTTTTAAAAGTGGACGTTTGGCTGCAGACCAGTTTTTCTGTGGGCGAGATGTAAGTACTCTAACCCGTGATAAGGAGAGAAGAGACGCACATGTAACTAGAGAGTGATGAGTATGAATGTAGAGGGATGGAGAGGAAGAGGACGACCTAAGAAAAGATGGATGGACTGCGTGAGACAAGACATGAGAGAGATGAATGTTAACGATGAGATGACGACTAATAGAGGAGAATTAAAGAAGAAAACATACTACACAAACTACAAATAATTTGAGATAGATAGATAAATTCTTTATTGTAAACACCAATTTCAAACAACATTAATAATAAAAAAAACAAAACAAAGTCTAGGTTTTACAAAGGGCGGCCTTATCGCTCAAAGCGATCTCTTCCAGGCAACCTTACTAACTGAGATAAGGGCAGAAAGAAAAATAAAAAGAATTAATAATAAAAAAGTAAATAAATAAATATTGCACGACATTCAACACATCGCCATCTAGCCCCAAGCTAAGTAACTAAACTTGTGTAATGGGTGCTAGGTAACGGATATACTACTTATATACTTTTCTTTTGTAAATATATACTTATAATAGGTACATATAAACAAACAGACCACAGACAAATATCTTATCATAAATACTCGTCTAAGGCAAGAATCGAACCCGCAACCCTGTATTTGGCAGTCCGGCGTGGTGACCATTGTGCCAACTGGGTCGTCTTTTATACTATTCTTTTGTAAATATACCTATACTTATAATACATAGAAACAACCAGACCACAGACAAACATCCGCAAGCCTGTGTTTGGCAGTCTGGCATGGTGACCATTGTGCCAGGGTCAGTCAAATAAAACGGGGGGGGGGGGGGGAGGGGTATAATAAATAAAACTTATCAATAATTGAAACATCACCTATTGTCACGATTCGCACGACACCAATACTTAATATACTTTCACCACAAGACGAAGTACCTATCAAAGTAATTTCTATCGAATCTATCATATTTATGTCATAATCTAACAACAAATCTATTGTCCATACAAGCCGGGATAAAATACTTCAGCCATTATAGTACAGATGAAGTTAAGTATAGGTACTTTTAATTCAAAGATAGCTACAAACTTACTCAATAGAGGAAACATCTAAACGTCTGTACTATTAGAAAATATTATTTACAAAAGAAAAGTTTTAAGCAAATAAAATAAAAAATAATTATAATATTTTATAAAATTATGCTCATAATGTGAAAGATTTTTATAATTATTTTTTAATATTTGTTTCAATATTTTTTTTATTACTTACACTCGAATAGATTGCAAAGTTTAAGTAATGAAAATAAATATTTTAGTACATTCCAGACCTCGCCATCTAGCCCCAAGTTAAGTAACTAGACTTGTGTTATGGGTAGGTACTAGACAACGGATATGCTACTTATAAGTGTTCGTATTGCTTCCGTTGTCAAGTCTTAAAAAGATGAATTTCGGCAATAACATACAAGTCAAGTTGCTTAGCTTAGAGCTACATGGCACTGCGTGAAATGTCCTGAAATATTTATTTATTTTCAATACTAAAACTTTGCTCTCTATTCGTGTGTACTAAAAAATATTGAAACAAATTTTTAAATTAAAAAAAATATATAAATATGTATATTTGTATCTAATCTTTTACATTGTGAGCATTATTACAAAAAAGGAACCCCATGCGAGTAAAAAATATTTTTTTTACGGTGAAGGGAAACATTATGATGAAACCTGCGCTTAGTTGGCTCCAGACGTATTTACAAGTTATTTTTTCTGGACATGTTCGACTAAGCTAAGAGGGTAGTATAGGTAGAGGGTAGTATAGATAGGTAGAGGACAGATTACTTCCATCCTCACGTAAAAAGTCTAGTTGCTGCGAAAAGCCCGTTACAAATACAAGCTTCGAAATGACAAGGAATTATTTATTGTCTTAAAATTATACCAAAATGTCGGTGAAGATCTTTCCTAAAAATAATAACGAAGAACAATTTTAATGCAATAATTAAAAACTTTAGTTATAAGCCAAGATTCCGCCTACCACCGAATTTTCGCGATTTTATAAAACTAACACATTTATGAACGATGTGCAGTTATGAAGCTCAGAACAGTGACTTGGAGGGTTATCGGTAGCGAAGAATCGACCGTTATTTTTGTACCAATCTATAATGTTGCTAATAGCCAAACAGTTTCAATAGTTCTAACATCTTTACCAAAGGTCTTCTCTATTACCACTGTCACTTAGACATCTTTGATTTAGGTAAGTACCTGCATACCCCCTAGCTAGGTATTTCTTCTTCACAAGTGTCAACACCAATGATTGATTGGTGTGATGTTCTGGTCCCGTGCGAAAGGTTACGTGGTCTGGCCATCATGCTATCATGTTTTTTTTTGTACTTTTGTTATACGGTTGTTTTTCGCAACAAGACCTTTTTAAGTGGGTTCTTTAGCGTAAAGATCAGAGCGGTATATTTCCTTTAGACGCATAACACCAACTACGCAAAACACCACCTTTACGCAAAACGCATAACTCGCAAAATATACTTACCACTTACGCATAACATCAACTTTGGTTTAGAAACGAACAAATAGAAACAAAAGACGATCGAAGAAACTATCGCAACGGAAACTCAAAGTCAACTCAGCTCAGATCTAGAGGCCATTATTATTATGAAAAATTTTCAGATCGTATGGGCTAAACTTGATCCAAAATATAGGTAATTAATGGCAATATGAATTAGTCGTGCAAAGCCATTAGCCATACTTGAAAAAAATGGCGCTCGGGGACTGCCGCGATAAAGCTATTGCATCGTGCGAGCTTCGTACAGTCGTACCATATACATTTACGTTAAGCGAACTGGCCGAGCTACATGGTGGGCGGAGTGGGGTGTGTTAGGTTTTATTCACGTTACGGAATTTCTTGATTCGGTCGCCGCGCTCAAAGCCCGCAATAAAAGCTATGCAATAGCTTAAAAACCATGAATAAGTACCTAGTAGTATCTACTTACCTAGACAATTTCCAAAAAAAGAAATCATACAACATTACTATTAAATTTCGTAGCAGCATACCTACCTATGTGATGTTATTCAAGAACTCTAGCTATCCATACACCAAGTTTCATTCGAATCGGTTCAGTATATTTTTGCGTAAAGGAGTAGCAAACACACTTAACTAACAAACTGTATCTCATTTTTAAAATTAGTTAAAAGTATAATGTTTTAATACCTTCCCATCGATCAATCGATTCAAAAAGAAAAGTTTTCTTGTAATAAAAAACTGGCAAAGTGCAAGTTGAACTCGCGCACGAAGGGTTCTGTACAATTTGTTTTTTCTGTTTTCAGGATGTGTTGACAGCGGCAACAGAAATACATAATCTGTGAAAATTTCAACTCTCTAGCTATCACGGTTCATGAGATAAAGCCTGGTGGCAGACGAGCTGACAGACAGTGAAGTCTTAGTAATAGGATCCCGTTTTAACTCTTTGAGTTCGGAACTCATTTTTTTTATTTATGGGAAAACGCATTGTTGCATCTTCCCTGAGGGGGAGGGGGCGACGGAGGTATGTCGGGCTGCCTTTAGCCTGAGGATGGTAGGCGGCCGGAGGCTTACCCACAAAAAACCCATTGGTGTTACCGCCAACAGTCGAGGTCCGACGGAGTACAGGTATGCTTTCAGACTTTCATTCTGAAGGTCGTGGGTTCGAATCTCAGCCAGCCGTGCACCAATCGATTTTTCTTTAGAAAAAATTATGTGCGCTAATTGACATTGCTCTTACGGTGAAGGAAAACATCGTGATGAAACCCGCGGCTTAGTTGGCTCCAGAAGTATTGACAAGTTCTCTCTTCTGGACACGGTCGACTAAGCTGAGAGGGTAGTAGGTGCTGGGCAAGCCTACTCCATCCTCACGCAAAAGGGACCCAATTAAAATAAATACATATTACAGGACATTCCACACATCGCCATCTGCCCCAAGTTAAGTAACTAGACTTGTCTTATGGATGCTAGACAACGGACTTACTTAAATACTTTTCTTTTGTAAATATATACTTTTAATACATAGAAACAACCAGACCACAGACAAATATCTAAGCATAAATACTTGTCTGAGGCGGGAATCGAACCCGCAACCCTGTGTTTGGCAGTCCGGCATGATGACCATTGTGCCAACCGGATCGTCAAATTGTGCCAACAGGTATGCTTGCACAGGACTTCTGTGGCTCCATTGAGTACGGAACCTTAAAAGAGACAAATCTCGTTAAGTATGAAGGACCTTACGTGTGAGGGAGACCGAAGATATCGGTATGGGTGGCCCTGAATGTGCTGCAAGAGCCTACGCTAAACCAAAGCTTCACCATATAATCTGACTTTAAACAATGTTCTCTATTATTTCAGGGAAGGTATTCATTTCAATATGGTCCTTTCAGGTAATATCCTTAAGCACAGTTTTATTATGTTCTGGTGATTTAAAGTTAGAAATAAAACGTAAAGTATTATTGGATGGATTTTTATTAAATATACGAGTGTTGAAATCACAGAGTGGTTGATATTAATGCCACATAAATGTAAAGAGAGTGGGACGAATTATATTTGTTAATAATTTATATGCTGTCAATTTGTTTTTCTTAATAATTGTTATTCCAACGAAAATGGTGTCTAGTTGACGAGTTAATGTAAATTTCTATTGGCCATAGAAACTTTATAGGAAACTAATAGTGTTCTGTTATAATATACTTTCTGGGCCTTTTTTTATCTATCTTCGGTCGCAGACCGAAGTTATGGCTGTGCATTTTTCTGGCCCTTACCCCGAGACAATCTTTTGATAACATCGACATGTGGCGACATCTAACGAAACAAGTTTAAAAGAAAAAACAAAATGAATGAGTGATTTTTTCATTTCTGTATAAAAAATGGAGACTTCCTATAATAGGTAACTACTCTATTCTGAATGACTTTTGTTTCCACTAAATCAGTGTTTATTTCTGACTATTAAATTCTAGTTACTTATCTTGGGGCTAGATGGCGATGTGGGGAATGTCCTGCAATATTTATCTATTTATTATTAAATGGGACGAGATTTCTATACACTTTTTAATCCATGAAATTCGTCCCGGTTTACTAACCGGGACGAATTTCATAATTTTTCATAATTTAGGACAAATAAAAGGTTTACTAACTACGAAACTCGACAAAAGTAATCTAACTAAACCGGTGCTTAAGATAACATCTGAAATGCAGACAAAAAAAAACAGCAGTTTCAATGTTTCAACATAATTGAAGAGGTTCAAATGAAGCCGTTGAATGTAGGATAGACTTATACTTACTTGTTCGTGTTAATAATTTCATCTGGCGAAATGATCGGTCTCGGATAATGGGCGATGTGTGAGGTAGTGCCTCTGACCAGTTAAAGCAGGTTTCCGTGGCCTTACCACGAATTGCAGCACATGCTGAGGCTTTACCCATTCGGGCAACACACGACTTCTCAGATACTCTTTATTTTTATTGTTCGTTTTTTGTAATTACTTTTATTTGTAACTATCTCTTATTTGTGTCTATACTATGTCGTGTGTTTGTTCGAATAAATTATATTCTATTCTATTCTAATTGTAGGTGTCAACACGCCTTCCGATTTGATCGGGTCCGACGTCCAATTTTGAACAAGTGCGAGTCGGACTCGAAGTACAAAGGTTTGCGTAGCATGTCGTATTTGAGCCCCACTCCAATTTTTTTTTCGGTTTTTAGTTGTTTTTATGGTGACAATAGAAATACATAATCTGTGAAAAATTTTATTCTCTAGCTATCACGATGCATGAGATACAACGGAATGACAGACGGACGGACGTACGGAACGGATAGACGGACGAACTGACAGTGAAGTCTTAGTAATAGGGTCCCGTTTTTACCCCTGAGGAACGGTACCCTAAATCGGGCCGATCAAAATTGGAACGTGTGTCAACACCTTCATGCTCGATCAAACGTACAACGTTCGATGTACGATACGAAGCACAATTCTCGTAAATAACATTAATTAAAATACAATATCATTCCGATTGCATTTCGATTACAAAAAATACACTTGAAGTAGCTCAAAATACCCTTAAATGACTTTGAGGACTATTAACTATTGATTTCTCAAGAATATTGTCCAATAATTCTCAGAAGATCCATTGACCAGATCCAGGATCAAGTGAGATTTTTTTTCTCATTGGATCCAGATTTCGAATTGTGGATCTACAGAGATTTTTCAGTATTAGTTGATTTCTTCCCAGATCCATCATGGATATAATAAGATACTAAGCTTTTGGTATTCTCAAGAATATTTTTTGTAATCGAAATGCAATCGAAATGATATTGCAATAATTTTATTTACGAAAGTTGACCTTCAGGTATTTTCTTAGAAAACGACCGCATCGTCACCTACCACTAGGCAGTCTAGCTAGCTACCATATCACAAGCCTATGAATCAAACTGCTTAGGTTGGGGCTAGATGGCGCTGTGTGTACTGTCTCTCTCCATACAAACGTAGTTGACTGTTTCCTCCCTGGATAATGACAGTAGCACATATAATTTTGTGCCATAAAACCTATAACTGCCATGACTATGCCCCTATGTCTTGTTTTTTTTTCATTTTCTAATTATCATATAAATTAAGATTAAAAAAAAATAGGGGCATAGTCATGGCAGTTATAAGTTTTATGCAACAAAAATATTTGCACTAGTGTCATACGTTTGTATGGAGAGAGCCACCGGTATCCTTTCCTCTTAAAGTTTCACTGGAAATACTCTTTGATCGAGTATTGGTTCGAGTGCATAAACGACTCGTGGTAGGGGTTCTGTACTCATTTATTATGAGGTAAAATTTGAATCTTCGAGAAATTTTGTATTTTTATGGTGTGTTTGTTTAGCTAAATAAGTTTGAGGAAAATGTTAGTAGGTCTAAGTAAATTATTTTCGAAACGACTACCTACAACGTTTCGAAAATATGTATACCTATAGGTAGGTATACAAAACGTAAAATAAGAAGAATAATATGCTTTACTTACTGATTTTTAAATTTATTTTTAAAAGACTTCAAAAATGGAAGGTATTTATTATTTTCGGAAAGCAGACAGTCGAGTTTTGTTTGAGTGTTTTCCGTAGGTCTTAGTTCCATTCCAATTCCAAATTATTGTACGAGTCATTTTTTTTTTACAAATGATAGACCAGCTTTTGACTACTATCACACCAGACAGATGGTAGATGCGGCCTAAGATGTTCTCTAGAAGATACTTATTCACTCGCGACCTGAAGACCTGACCCCCAAATTGCAGGAAAGACAGACGCGGGTGATTCAATTCTCTTTATATCCGAACTAGCTCCGCCCCGCGGTTTCACCCGCGTAAGTCCCGATCCCTTATCAAAATAAAAAATGCCTATAGCCTTCCTCGACAAATGGACTATCCAACACAATAATGTTTTTTTTAAAATTCGAACCAGTAGTTCCTGTTATTAGCGCGTTCAAGCAAACTCTGCAGATTTATAATATTAGTATAGATTGTCTGATTTATCTCAAGAGTTCAAGAAAAGTAGATACCTACACTAGTCATCTCAGACCTATTCATAGACATACAAAAATAGTATAGCAGAAGAAAAATGATAAAAAATAATATCCTTGATTGGCGACAAAAAAAACGACAAGACGTGGCCATTGATAAAAATATCAGTTGTAAAACTTATGGGACTATTAGTGCCTTATTCGCGAAATCACGTAGGCTTTTCAATATGTGCTTCAAAGACTTGTATTCAGAGACATTTCTCATTGGAACCATCAACTTTTGTTATTGTTTTAATTAAACTTAGTCAATAAAAAGCCTAGCACTCTCATGAGACATAAAACATCTATAAATAGATAAAACATCAGAAATCTTAGCTAATAACAGGCAACAATAAAAATTAACCTTAAATTGTTTACCTATTAAATAACTAACTGCGCCCTGCGGTTTCACCCGCGTAAGTCCTGATCCCGTGGGAATATCGGGATAGAAAGTAGTAGCCTATATTTTTCAATTCGTCTAGCAGTTCCTGAGATCAGCGCGTTCAAAGAAAAAAACAGAAGCCCTCAAAGATGAATAATTTTCCCCGTTTCTTCCACATTGCCCACTGATTATTTGCTTCTTTTGGTCGCAGCGTGATGTTATAAAGCTTAAAGGCTTCCTTGATAAATGGACTATAACACAAAAAGAATGTTTCAATTCGAACCTGTAGTTCCTGATATCAACGCGTTCAAAGAAAAAACGAAAGCCCTCAAAGATGAATAATTTTCCCCGTTTTTTTCCTTATTTCCCACTGATTTTTCGCTTCTTTTGGTCGCAGCGTGATGTTATAAAGAATAAAGGCTTCCTTGATCAATGGACTATCCAACACAAAAATAATTTTTCAATTCGAACCAGGAGGTAGTTCCTGAGATCAGCGCGTTCAAACATACAAACTCTTCAGCTTTATAATATTAGTACTCCTTAGATAGATAGATAGATAAATTCTTTATTGTAAACACCAATTTCAAATAACATTAAATAAAAACAAAGCTTAAGTCTAAGTGTTACAAAGGGCGGCCTTATCGCTCAAAGCGATCTCTTCCAGGCAACCTTTGGTTATTGTAATAAAATAAGATTCTAGATTACCCGTTAAATGCATTTAGTTATAATTTTGCATGCGATGTTTTAACGGATAATCTGTAATTCTTCAAGGTTGTTCCTAATGAATCAATGTATCCTCATACCAAGTTTCATCAAAATCGGTCCAGTAGTTTTGAAACCTAATCGTTACAAACAAAAAAATCTTTCCTCGTTAGTGTAGAACTAGATTGCAAAACTAATTTTCCCATTTTATGTTTTCTCTATTATAATCAAATTGTAATTTAAACCTCTTTAGATAAAAGGCTCTATGAACCGTCCTTACAATCGATTTACAGAACAAATATAAAATTATAATTGACTCGTTTTACGATATTTGTTAATTCCATAAAAGACATTGGATTATTAGAACAAACAAGTATTAAATAAATGTTTTACTAGCTGCGCTCCGCGGTTTTACCCGCGTTACTCCCGATCCCATGGGAATATCAAAATGAAAAGTAGTCTATAGCCTTTCTCGATAAATGGACTATCCAACACAAAAATAATTTTTCAATTCGAACCAGTAATTCCTGAGATTAGCGCGTTCAAACAAACAAACAAACAAACTCTTCAGCCTTATAATATTAGTATAGATAGCTTTTGCCCGCGACTTCGCCCGCTTTAAAGTCGAAAATGGACCGAGGAATAACGTTGTCCCATACAAACTTTACCCCAATTTTTCACCCCCTTAGGAGTATAATTTTAATAAATCCTTTCTTATCGGATGCCGACGTCACACAAAGAATACACCCTCCAAGTTTTAGGTCTCTACGATTAGCGGTTTAGGCTGTGCGTTGATCCGTCTGTCAGTCAGTCAGGACAAAGCATTTTATATGTATAGAAGAAGAAGATAAAAGAACTTGGCACAATTTAAAGGACTTTAAGCTTTTATCATTAGCTCTTGCTTGGTTGCATTTACCTATCTAAATCATTAAAACACCAAAATGTTTCACCCGAAAGCTTGCACGATCCATTATTGAGTTAATTACGGCACACATCGAAAGCTCGATGACCTAATTCACTCCTCCCGTGCGGTCTCCGTTTAGAACCCTAATAAAACCTCTTTTTGACATATCCGTGGCAAAATCCCTAACCGATACGACCTTTTACTACTTTAAGGTGTTAAGAAAACATTTTACATTCAAACAACTCTCAGCTCTGTTGGAATGGTTTAGGTTTGATGTTACATTGACGTGAAAATCTCGTTTATATGAGTTCAAAAGCGCCGCTCGGTGTGGCGGTCCCTTTGAAGAGGCCGACTGTAATTACGTAAGAGCCAGATGAAATGCATCGGATATCGCTGGGGCAGGCTTCCTAGGATTAACATTTAAATTAACAATTGAAAACGAAAATATGAAAATTTTCATTGTGTGTCGACATACTTCGATATGTAGCATTGCCATAACTTTTAAGAACCAATACGGGACTTTTTCTTCCCAAAACATAGGAGTTTTGACTCAAAATAAATTTAAGAGTTTTAGGAGCGCGGCCCGTGCCGTCCCCTCCCCTCTGTCGGATGTGCGCTCCACCACAATTATCTTATAGAAAAAGAAGTGATTACCAAATTGAAAAAATAATAAAAACAAGACAAAAAAAATTAAATTATTAAATTTTTTAAATCATTCTCCTATTATGATAGGGCGATAAAATAACTAGGTAAGATTGTTATTTTGATATTTTAGTTCATAATTAAATTATTGAACATTTTCAATAAACACATTGATTCAATCATTTACATTTATCCTAATAATATTATAAACTAGCGACCCGCTCAGGCTTCGCACGGCTATATTATGCATGTATTGTAAGTACATATAAACCTTCCTCGTGAATCACTCTGCATCAAAATCCGTTGCGTTGTTTTAAAGAACTAAGCATACATAGGGACAGATAGCGGAAAGTGACTTTGTTTTATACTATGTAATGATGTGAAAGTTTGTGCGTTGTTGAGAAAAAACTACTGAACCTAAAGATCTACATTGTACACACACAAACACAAAGTTTCACTTTATTATATTAGTTAGTAATTATGATCACCGATTACTCGAAGACGGCTCAACCGATTGAGATTATTCTTTTTAAAAGCTTTTATTTAACTTGCAGTGTGTGTGTATGTTTGTATGTATGTATGTTTCGTCAGAAAGGGGATACCTTCATAATCGAACTTATAAATAAAAGTATTTAAATTAATAATTTCAAAAACCCCCGACACAAAATAATAAAAAAACATAGCTTAGAACACTCCCGAGTAATTTACCTTTTGAAACAAAAAAATTAAATCAAAATCGGTTCATCCGTTCGGGAGCTGCGATGCCACAGACATACACACATACACACACAGAGAGACACGTGATACTTATAACACCCCGTCGTTTTTGCTTCGACATTACCCTACTGTGACAGTCCAGTATATATGGGACGTATGGCAACCCTACCTGAGTATTAGATAGGTAAGTTCTAGGTTATTAATACCTATCTATTGTTGTGTGTTGTGAATAGATTTGCGGTTGATGATGTTTGTCGGACGGTTACTTTATGTTGGTGGTCTTTGGTGGGTGGTTCCTTCGTATATATAAAGTTATCATTTAAAATATAATAGAATAGAATATAATTTATTTGATGGGGGTGACTCCCGCTCCGGCTCGTTTCTGGCGCAAAGGTTAGCCATCGCCATTCAGCGTGGCAATGCTTCTAGCATTATGGGAACCTTTACGCCGGCGCCGGGTACGATAAGTAGCATAAGAAGCTGTATAAGAGTGGTATTTAGGTTCATTTTTATACTTAAAGCTGCATTTGAGGCTGTATAAATGCTGTATAAGCGCTTTTACAGACCTTATTAGTGCAAAAAGGGCCCACATTATACGCCTTTTCGCGTTAGTAGAGCTGTATAATAGCTGTATACGCAATACAGAAGCTGTATAGTAGTTTTATAAGAGCTGTTATTCGGTGTAAGGAGAAACCATTACACTCCAAGTAATATCTTATAAATATCTTAAAAAAATAAAAGTATTAAATAGGATTTAGAAGATAGTTAGAAAATTATAAAAATAAACGAAAAACAAATTTCATCTAATCAAATCATTGGATGTGCGGTGCATTAATGGAAGGCGTGACACTAATTGTTTTTGGTCAATGTGAAACACGGTAAGTACAAATTATAATCTTATAATCTGATGGTGTTAATTTGGGTAAATGTAAGTGCGAATTAAATTTTAATGTCAATGTGTGGTTGGTTATTGGCAAAATATTCATGCGCCAATAAAATTATCAGGCAAAATAAAGAAAATTAATAAATACGGTCCAAACACTTACTTACAAGTGTTTGTTTTAAAGATTATAAAGTAAATTAAATGTAAAATAACAGATTTTTGGACACAGTGATCATTATTTTAGGTAATAATCATGAAGCGGCTCAAGCAATTATTAAATATTGGTTTAATTATATCTCAAAATTTGGTAAACATTCATTCTAAAATGGTGACATTTTTTATACAGCTTAGATGATTTTTGGAGGGTATTATAGTCTTATTAGCTGTACTACGTAGGATTTGGATTATATAATACTGTTTTTGGTTTTAATAAGCGTTACAAGAGAATATATTTATTAATTAGCCTGTGTACGACTTCTGAATTCATAACTTATAATTCTCTTTAGAGATCCGTGTAATTTTGTTTTTATCCCTAAGCAAGTTTTTAATTTTGAAGTAGAATATTTTACAATCATTTTTTCAAAGTCAAGGATCCATAATAATTATTATAATGTCAATAGTTGTGATTCGCCGTGTTCACTAGAAGGTGTATATTTTTTTACAAGAGACGACCTGCAGGAATAAATCCATTACAAATTACAAACCTTTTAATATAGGTACCTACAACTACAACACTACGATACGCCCGCCGTCGGCGTCGTTGCTCGACGCTGGGATATTTTATGTCTCTCTCACTCACTCTGCACTGGGAACACTACATGATGTTTTGTTTAGTTAATACGTTCTTCCGGGCAAGCACGCACGCGTTCCTTCGTTTTGTTTTTATCCTTCGTTCGCTGCGTTATCTATCGCACACCCAAAAAGTTAGCAGCCTATTATTATACTAAATAAACTTATTGTGAAGTGTCATTAATAGTTTATTGTGTATAATTAATGTGTTTTACATTATTTTTTCAGAACAGTATGCCGTTTAATAAAAGAAAGAAACATCATCAGGTTCCAAAGGTTTAACAAAATCCTCACCGTCGACACCGTTTAATGTTTTTCCTACGGAACCTTCGTTAGACGTCGATGGACGCGCTTGACTGTGGGTTGTCCAATTTAATGTATTTATTTCTTGCCCAATAAATGATGGTTCACTATTAATACTGTCCTCTGGTTTATAATTTGTTATATTTAAATATTTCCTTAAAATTCTCCTCTTGACTGCACCAGATCTTTTCCTTTTTTTCCACATTATAAATTAATGATCGAGCTCCGGCGCCACAAAGTAGGATCATGTGAAAATAATATGGCTGGAAGCTGTTAGTCAGGCTAAAGCTGTACTATTGATGTAATTTATTTTTTTTGTTTTAAAGCATCCTTTAAGACAGAAGTTATAAAACCATTGTATTCACAAGAGTGTCTAACTACTCTATAAGAACAAGTTTTATAATGAAGTTTGCATTTACTATTATACAGAAACAAAGATTGAGTGATACCATAATAACACTTAGGGTTGTAGTAAGTTAGTGACCACATGCAAAATACAGCCTTTATACAGCGTTAACGATAAAACGAGCTTAAAGTGTCACAAATTACTTAAAGTTGTAAAGTAGAATTTTCGAATTCTGTTTTAATACCCTAAGCTTACGCGGATCCCTTAATACAAGTTTTATGCAGCTCAAGCTGTACAATTACTCAAAAATCCTTCTTATAAAGATATAATCATCTTTTGATACTCTTGTACGTCTTTAAAAAAACTTTAAGTTCTAATAGAGCCGGTTAATTGATGTTGAAAACGCTTGCTTGCTGCTTGGGGGGCGGGTTATTTGACTAACTGGTCACTTCATTTTTTGTATTTAAAATGTTAAATGTGTATGTCTTTTTATTTTATTCATTTATTATTTAAGTATTTTTAATTTGATGTATTTAATTTGTAATACTAATTAAGTATACATATACAATAAATATCACTAATTTATTGGAACAAACACACGACATAGTATAGATACAAATAAGAAACATTAAGAGATAGTTACAAATAAAAGTAATTACAAAAAACAGACAATAAAAATAAAAAAGTATCTGAGAAGTCGTGTGTTAAATAGCCTATACATATTATTTTCTTAGGGTATTCGCCCACTATACTTCGTCTGAAACCCATGGACGTGACTTTAGTTGCTGCATTTCAAATATACCATATAAAAGTATTTATTTGTAATCTTGACCTTTGTGAGCATGTTCACAAAAAAAAAACCCCATGAGTTTCTTGTGCCTTCTTCTCATTGGTGGGCGCATTTCGAAGGCACATAATAATATCCTAACTTAGTTTTTAAGACTATTCAAAGTGAACACATGCACTGTAAATGATTGTAAATTAATAAAAAAAATGAGTTTGAGTTATACTCTAAGCATACTATGATTCGTACACCTACGAACGTAACATTTGACGTGATCTAATAAACTGATGAACACCTGCATTCACAAAAAACATGACGTCTTGTGTCATGTTCCGGGAACGCGTAATGTTATTGACAAGGTAACCATAGCAACGTATTGTCGTTGCTATGGTTACCATCAATGTTTTCTAATGACGTTATCATCACGTAAAATTATCGTCCGTTAACTGACTTTACAGACAACCATTTCTTTTTTTTACTTAATCTTTAAATGGTGTAAAATAGACTTAAAATGTTTGTACAAATCTAGTAAGCTAAAGATTTTTTAACAATGACTATTTTGAGTTTTCTTACTTTTTAACCCGCGACGAAAAACGGCGGCGGGGTGCTATAAATTAAAATATCTACCTACTAAAACTTTTAGGACTAAACAGAAACTAAATTTGTCTAAATACCTATGGGGATGGGACATTAGATGTGCGCGAAATTAAAACTTTGTTTTAAAAATGGACGCAGGTTACAAAATAATATCAAATTTCGATTTTTAACAGACTTCAAAAAAATAGGAGGTTCTTAATTTGTTGCGTAAATATTTATCTAAATATTCATAAATTATGTTCACCAATTATTTGAAAACGGCTCCCCCGATTAAGATAATTATTTTTTTGTTTAAAAAGGGAGAGGTAGTACCTCAGAGGTCATTCCATAATTTGGTAAGGATCTGATGAGGATCTTTGGTATGATAAACAGAATTGCACCTCGAGCGTGCAGAAAATTGCTTAGTTTTTTACTACGACATTTTAAATAGTATAATTAATTAAATTTCGCGCTCACCCAGTATCATTTGCCCTGATTTCCCCTAATATCGATCTTCTGATCATATTTCCACGATGTAATTAAAATCATTGTCATCATCATTATCCTGTGACTGATTAACCACGGACTATTCTAGGATAACTGGGGATTTTTTCAACCAAGCAGCTCGAACCTTTCATAAAAATCCAGTTTTTATTTGGATTTTTTCTAAATCTACACATAAGAAATACGGTAAAATTAATCTCTATATTTGAATAAACTTTTAGAAGATCTTAATTTTTTTAGTATTTCTATAATATATTTTTGTACCTATCCAAATTTTAATTTGCCAACTGCATGGTTAAAAAAATCGAGTGTTAGTGGGGCCGGGTCGCAGGGCGTGGCTTCCACACATCAAACGCGCCGCCGACACCGCAAAGAGGGCACTCATTCACTCACGACAAGGACACATATAGGTTAATCCAACACGAGCGAAAGAGACAAAAAATATCGGCACTGTGTTTGTAGTAGTAAACCGAACGAGTTAGAATGGCGGCCAGTGATGCGATCTTATCGATAAAATATTTTAATTAATAATTATAACTTTGTAATTATAATTATAAAGTGTCTAAACGGCAATTATATTTGATTTGTGTTAAATAGAAGTGTCAAATAATTATGTCTTGTTATAATATAAATACAACATTCCACACAGCGCCAACTAAGCTAAGCAATAAGGCTCGTGTTATGGTAGCTAGACAATTGATAGAATACTTATTTATACTAAACAATGTTTTGTACGTACATATACACACTTGTTTGAAGCGAGAATCGAACCCGTAATCTTCTTTACAGAGGATTTTTGCGTGCAGAACTTACTGGCTTACATAATTATTACACTCCCACACAGGTTAACCAAAATAATTTAGATTGAATTTCCTGTACCACAAAATTAAAAAAAAACGTTGGATTTTCTAAAAGTTGTGGAACAAAATGTGTTCGTCTAGATATTTAGAGTCTAGAACAACTAATTTAGTATTACATACTATACCTTCGTCGAAACACGTTATTAATAAGATGATTTTTTAGAGTTCCATACCTTAGAAGATAAAAAAGGAACCCTTATAAGAACATTCTCTCGTCCGTCTGCCCGTGTGTCAGCACCGGTTTTTTTTGTTGAGAAAGTTGAGCTTAAAATGATTACGCAGGTGAAAGCAAGGGGCGCAGCTAGTGTGTTATAAATAAATATTTATTGAGCAAAAACATGTTTACAAATTACAAAATAAATCTGCTTGCATTAGGCAAGTCGAGAATAAAGTCGGAATGCTACAACAATATATAATTTTAAATAATTTAAATATTTTATCGACATTGCTCAACATCCTTTAGCTGCACATCACTAGCGATAAATCCGAGCCGCTAAAGGAGCTTACGTCACTGACGTATTGTTTATAAATCAAAGAACTCCACGCGAGCTCGATTTGCTGCGCCCGCGCAGCGCGCCTGAACACACTTAACTGAGGAAAAAATGTCTAGAAAACCTAGAAATCATTAAGAACTACCTACCTACCCATAATTAATTATAATTGGATAAGATCCTACTTGTAAGATTTATTTCTGACTGTGTTTTTTTAAATTAAACTTACTTACATTTGGCGTTTATATCTAATCTAGATAAATCAGCGCCAGAAACTTCAATCCTTGCTTTTCAGGGCGCTATAGTTCCTGAGACATGTATTAGATAGAGTAGGGATAAAAGCACCAATAGATAGGTAGGTCCTCTTAGCTCAGTCGACCGTGTCCAGAGGAAAGAGCCCTTCGTGATACGTTTGAAACCTATTAAGCCGAGAATTTCATCACTATGTTGTAATTTTAAATTAGAGCACTGATTATCCGCTTTGCTTTTCTAAAAAAAATGCCAAAGTGAAATAAAAAAATTAAAAAAGAAACAAAACTTAAAAAAAATCTTATACTACAAGGTACTTTGCGGTTTTTGTCTTTTATTATGTATGAATGACATTATTTTAAAACCCCGACGCAAAAACGACGGCGTGTTATAAGTTTGAAGTGTCTGTGTGTGTGTGTGTGTGTGTGTGTCTGTCTGTGGCATCGTAGCCCCCGAACGGATGAACCGATTTTAATTTAGTTTTTTTGTTTTTATTTTAGTTATTAATTATTTACCTACAAGAATATTAAAAGTATATTCACAAAATAAATAATTAACTACTTATGTGATTATTCCTGTTGAAAAAGCAGCGCTACCTGCGCCAATTAAGCTCTAATAAAACAAAATTACGTTCATAATAAAAAAAAATCGCAGGCCGCAACAAAAAAGTCGCGCAACGATGTAAAAACGATGTGTACTAATTCGATAATTAAGAGGTCCGAGCTATTAAATCGAATTATCTTGACATGTTCAATTCACTAGAGAAAAGCTAACTACTCATTAAAATTGGCCAGCTTACTCTGATCCCTGTCGGGAAGTGAGCTTTAATCGAATGTAGGCGCAGTTTTACGGTAGGCAGGGCAAGTTATACTGGTAAGTGTTAATAGAAGTAATGCTGAGTCAGAAGAGGCATCTCGATATTATTAAAGTGGTCAACGGTTCCCACGATCGCGAAATCGATAATAATGCCTAAGTGAATATTGAATTCTCACGATACGATTTTGTCTTAATTCAATTTTTGGAACACTGCAAGCAATTGTAAGTAAAATCATAGGTAAAATAAAAACTTGAGAGGTGTCAAGGGACAGCCGGATAATATTTATTTATTATTAACAAATATAATGTAAAATAAACTTAATCAGTAGGTATGCTCAATTTTAGTAAACTGGCTTGATTTATATGAGAGAGAAAGAAAGACAGAGAAACACGCGCACGCCGGCTTACAACTATAGCAAAAAGTGTCGTTACAACTTTTGGTCTTAATTTTTTCCGTCTAGTCTTCTTTCGCAACGCGCGATGAGGAACTTCGTTCTAATATGTTTTTTTTTACAAATGATAAATGATATAGATCGCTTTCCTAAAAGATACCTGTTTACTCGCTAGTCGAAGACCCTCAAGTTTTACACATCATGATTCATTAAAGACAAACGCAGGCAACTGATTTTGTCTTAATTTAATTTTTGGAACACTGCAAGCAATTGGGTGTAAAAATATGGTTTTTTTTACATATGATAGATCGGCGTGTGACCACTATCACACCTGCCTGATGGTAGGTGACGATGTGGCCTACGATGTAGCATGCTTTCCTAAAAGATACCTGTTCACTCGCGACTTGAAGACCCCAAGTCACGAAAGACAAACGCAGGCAACTGATTTGGTCTTAATTTAATTTTTGGAACACTGAAAGCAATTGGGAGTAAAAATATGGTTTTTTTTTACATATGATAGGTCGGCGTTTGACCACTATCACACCTGCCTGATGGTAGGTGACGATGTGGCCTACGATGTAGCATGCTTTCCTAAAAGATACCTGTTCACTCGCGACTTAAATACCCCAAGTCACGAAAGACAAACGCAGGTTTTGATTTGTCCTTAATTTAAGTTTTGGAACGCCGCAAGCAATTGCAAGAAATAAACTGTCAAAATTTAATTATTTCGATGGTCTAATCTAATGAATAATATTAGCCAGGTGTACCTATGCTTGCAACCACTCCAAAGAGTTTCAGCGTAGGGGTTTTAATACGAATGGGAGTTGTTCTAGACGTCTAGGCGAACAACTTTTATTCTACGACTTTTGGAAATTATATAGAGAGTATATTCGTTGTCTAGCACCCATAACACAAGTCTAGTTACTAGCTTGGGGCTAGATTGCGATGTGTGGAATGTCCCTCAATATTTATTTTTTTGTCTGTTTATTATTATTTATCTAACCTATTTATTTTATTATTATTTTCTTTTTATCTCGGCTTTATACCGGTTATTTAATTTATTTCACGGGCCTAAGCCAAGTGAAAAAGATTGTTGTGCTGAGGTTAATTGATTAGGGTGCGATTCCCTTCTAATTATTGATTGTCCCTTTATACTCACACCATTATCCAAGGACGCTACTCAACTAAGCGCTACCTTACAAATAGTTTTCTATATAATTAAACGTTTAACCTCTAATATTCACCGTCCAAAAATGATTAATTGCTAAAAGCTATTATGTAATTAGCTACTTTGCATTGAAGGCATGACGACATTCCGTTACGGCCACACCTTGTCTGTTATTTATCAATACATTATATATAATATAATTTATATTTTATAACTCATATCATAAAGGAAACTTTAATGTTATTAAATTAAAATAATTTACTGTAAAACTTGTGTAAAATTATCAAAAAATAATATATTTCACATAAAAACTTCAAAAGCTCTTTTTGTAAATAAAATTTTAAAAATATCATAAAAGTGTAAAAATGATTGTCTGTAAAGTCGGTTTACGGACGTTAATTTTACGCGATAACGTCAGAAGAACCCTTTTGTATCGTTGACATTACCATTTTGCATACTTCACTACGTTGCTATGATTACCTTGTCAATAACGTAACGTAACGCATGACATCACACTTTTTTGTGAATGCCGATGTTCAAATCGATGAACACTGGTATTCACAAAAAAATGAAAACAGTTATGATGTTCTCACGTCAAAAATTGCAATACTTATTTTTTTTTAAATTACTAAAATAAGAATTAATTTTGTTTTTAATTTTATTCTATTCTTTTCGATATTTTGGTAATATTGTACCGAAACAATACACGAGGTAAGTCCAACAGTTGTGTTTCACAGGCCGTTAGTTTTAGTGCGGATTCTGCCACACCCACACCAACATCAATTTATCTTTACCACCCTGTCAAAACTGTGTCCTTATTTTGAAAACATAAAAACCGCCGCAATTATACATCATTTGATTAATATGACGACCAAAATTAGTCGAACGAGCTCTTTGTACGTCAAATTTAACTTTTTAAGGGCAGGTGCTAATAAAGCTACCAAAATCGACCTTTGTTTTAAGCAACTCTAAGTAATCAAATACTCTGTATAATAAATGGATATTGTAGTTTAATAACCATATTTTTGTTTATTGTGGTTGAAAACAAGATATGAACAACTTCGTTCGATAAAAAAATGTTAGAAAACAGAGAATTATTAGATCGTTTATCAATTTTATTCAAAAACTAGCTGCGCCCCGCGGTTTCACCCGCGTAAGTCCCGATCCCGTGGGAACGATTTTTTCTCACCTTTTAAACCTTCCCTAGACCTCCACGAATAATTCAAGACCAAGATAAGATAAATCCGTTCAGCCGTTCTCGAGTTTTAGCGAGACTAACGAACAGCAATTGATTTTTATATATAAGACTAGCTGCGCCCCGCGGTTTCACCCGCGTAAGTCCCGATCCCGTGGGAATATCGGTTATTCGATTTTTTTCTCGCCTTTTAAACCTTCCCTAGACCTCTACGAACATTTCAAGACTAAGATAAGATAAATCCGTTCAGCCATTCTCGAGTTTTAGTGAGACTAACGAACAGCAATTCATTTTTATATATAAGATAGATAGTTAACGTTTCTTTTTAAAAATGAATCAAATGATAGGTTTTGACCTCTAGGAACTATATTTGTGGATAATAATGCTAAAATGTTTTGCATATCGATCAAATATAACAGTTAGCACGCAGCACGCTACGTTTTTGAGAGCGGGGGCTAAGATAATGTGAATACCTACACACGGTACTGGAAGAGCACCTTAAGTCCATAAGGTGTGAAATAGACGATTTTTCTCGTTGATAAAGGTTGACGGATGGACGGAAAATGTTACTTTTGTGTTTTAATTAGGCACGGTGTGTGTTAGAATTTATTTAATAATACGGTGTGTCGGGTGGTCGGTTTGTGTGATTGATGAGTGCTTGTGATTTTTGTTGATTAATTTCGTTTTGTTGGTCTAGCCTTTGTTCAGGTTTTGGCCAGTTCTAACCAGGTCTTTGTTGGGATATCAATTGCTGTTTTTATTTTGTTATTTTTTGAGTCGAATCCATTTTAACCCGATAAAAACACCAAATGTTAGTAATTTAAGTTATATGAGAGAGCGACCGCAATATTTTGACGTTTTAAATTATTCCAGGACTACTTTTATATATTCTGTGACAGGATTCAAAAAATAACAATGATTTTCAGACTTGTACCTAATGTCTGAAATTGCATGCATGTGATATGTATTTTTGCGTAGGTACGGTGGCTGCATAATTGCAGACCCACCGTAGAGCCCCAAAACGGCTGTTATACGAAAGTTTTCAACACAAGCAAGATTCTAGACACCTGCTTTAGGTGAAGTTTAACGTCTTCTAACTCATCATCATCAATTAATCAAACAAAAATTATTAGAATTAAAACATTCCAATAATATTTGTTTTTGGAACTCTACCGAGGGCTGCAATTATGCAGCCGTCTGAACCTACCTGCCTTAGGTTTTTCAACAGTAGGTATATCTATACTAATATTATAAAGCTGAGGGTTTGCGCGGGTGAAACCGCATGACGCAGCCAGTTAATATATAGCAGTGCTCCGCGGTTTCACCCGTTTAACTACCGATCCCGTGGGAATATAGAAATATAAAATAGCCTATAGTATTCCTCGACAAATGGACTATAATGGACTCCAGCTTTATAATATTAGTATAGATTATTTTAAAAAAAAGATTTTTGAATTTGAATATTTGAATTTGAATCAAAAATGATAAAGACATCCGCATTCAAAAACTCTAGCGAAACCCATCCCAAAGAATAAAACTAAAACCATTAAGATTCTGAACCATGCCTTATAAAATCAAGGGGTTGTCCAAATTATCCTACACAATGCCCTTTTATACTGAAACCCTGTAATTTCGTTTTGGCCTTTACAATAGTGGAATCGCAGTTTTAAAACGGCCTAAGTGACTCCACAAATTATACTTTGAAACCTGAGTTTAAACTTTTTAAAGTTCATTGTTTTGTTGATATGTAATTGTTTAGACCACATGTTGTATTTTAGTATTAATATTTCGCACCTCCGTTCAAATAGTGTCATAACTAAAAAAAAAACAAAAATCAGTTTTATTGCACCATTAGATTCGCAATCCTTCAAAGTCTTATCTCAAAAAGCGTCATGTCTTTAGTTCAATTGTTTGACCTTAGAAGGCGCTAGTGTCATTATAATGTTAACCGAAAGCAATAACATGCCAAACACGAACAGTGTCACTTAAATTACTTGCGCAAGGTATTCGCCTGTCTAAATCTCATTTATAGTGTTGTTTGTCGGTTTATGACGAAATATATGAAAATATAATTTTAAAACAATCTGTGTATTTGCCTACTAAAAGTGTAGTATCTCGATATATATCAATTAAATTTCATACAATAAATAATATTTCTTAACTTAATCGTTTTTTTAACAACATTCCATTTAAAAAATCATATAATTTTTTTCATATTCTCAGGAAACCTGATAAGACCATTTTGTAAAGCTTAAACAATCGTTTAAACCTACTGAAAAGTTCATATCGCTAATTCTATTAGTTTTCAAATTAAGACTAAAAAACCGAAAAAAATGAAAACTGTTACTTTGGACACCTTTTTCTCGGCATTTTCATTTTTTGAGTTATGACACTATTTGAGCGGAGGTGCGATTTGTATGCAACAATGTCTACAGGAATTTACGTAATATGGCTAAGATAGTATAATTTTATACATACGTTAACATAAAATATATATTTATACTAGCAGTCTTGGCAAACTTTTTGCCATAAATAAAAAAATAAGGAAACAAAATAAAAAATAGATGTTATTCGATTCTCAGAGGAATATGAACAAAAAAAATCATACTTATCGGTTCAGCCGTTTAGTTGGATTGGATAGGTAACTAACACCGCAACACGAGATTTTTTTATACATAGGGATTATGATTTTCTAACGAAACATTGATGTGCGCTAATTGAAATTGCTTGAAGGGTTAGTGCCGGAGCAACCCGATCCCCGCGCGACCCGTCCCTCAGAATCACATTAAACATCGTGATGACACCCACAGATTAGTTAGCTCCAGAAATGTTGACAAGTTCTTTCCCCTGGATACGGTCGACTAAGCTGAGATGATGGTTTAGGTGCTAGGCAAGCTCCAGAAATGTTGACAAGTTCTTTCCCCTGGGTACGGTCGACTAAGCTGAGATGATGGTTTAGGTGCTAGGCAAGCCTACTCCATCTAGTACATGTCCCAGGCACTACATTGCCAAGGAATAAAGACGCTGCAGCTGTATAAATTATCTAAATTAGATCACTGTATAAATTATCCAAATTAAAAACCAATATAATAACATTCAGCCCACAGAAATATTTACCCCTATAATCATAAATTTTTAAAAGATTTCTCATTCTCACACATCAGTCATTTGTAAAAGTGCGAAAGTGGCTAAATATTTTTTAACTATCATTTTTATTAGGGAGTTAGCTCATTGTAATTCTCAAATTGACTTTTAAAAATCGTTCTTCAATAAAAAACGGGTCACAATAAAAACATTATTACTTTTAGCGATATATTTTTAATGACGATATCATTTAGCAGCATCGCTTAGATATAAATTAAGAGAAACATTTATCAAAAGCAATAATTAACCTTATAAAAATCAAGTGTACAATTAAAACATCTCATCTAACCTCAATAAAATGATAAAAGTGTACGAATAATTGTTATCGATGACCATTAGCGAGAGAGCGGCGAGTTTCAGCTTCGATTGACAATCCTACTCAACTACTCAAAAGCAAGTAATCGCTATTAAACCGCCTTGTCAATTTATATTGTCTTGTAAGTATGCTTCGACAAAGTTAACTTTACATCCGAGCAAACGACCAGCTCCCAACTTAATATCATTAAGTTTATGTCGTTTTTAATAGTGAACAATGGTTTGTTAATTTGATCGCACGCAAACATAAGTTTGTCGGTGTGTAATTCCACATTCTCAGCTCGATTGTGAGGCGTTATAATGACAGAAGGATGACGTATGGATTTGTCGCTTACGGCGTTTGGAGGCGCGCGCCGGCGGCCACATCAAAGAGGTGGCCTCCTTTGATGTTGCCGCGATGCCGGCTTTAGAGATGAGATACGGCCGATAATATCGATATAATTATCGACAATAATAATAAAACATTGAAATACTTTGATGATCGCTAATAAATTAATATCCTTAATGTAGCGGTTTAACCGTGGAGGATTTCGCGGTTACAATTTACTGACAATTCATGATTTTAATATATTAATATTAGGTATGCTAGGAAACGCCATGTTTTAGCATAAGATGAAATAAAATAGTTTTACCTAATCGCTTTTTTCAATGAACAAAGCGTTTGTCGAGAAATTAGAAATTTATAGCCTCGGGGACGAGTTTCACGGGAATCGGGTCTCTCCGGTACTAACCCGCAATAATTACTTAAAACTTTTATGTAAAAATAATACCAAAGTATACTAACTATGTCAAATTACAATTAAATAAGACATTGCTCTACTTCTTTGATTATTACAAACCTTAGCTAATGTTTTATTAAATGCCTTTTAAAAATATAAATTTAAACATTTCTAAAACTTTATGAACAAAATACGTTAATAAAAATTTTCATTATATACTTTAGTAGTGACTGCCAAACAGTCGATAAAAATTTATCGAGTATCTAAATATCGACATCGATAGTGCAACAGTTCACATCCCTACGCCCACACCATAGCAAGGTAATAAAACGAATGGAGCACGTATTTTGACGTGGAGCGGCGCTTCTGGTCTTATTTCTCTTTCTCACAAATCACTTTGTCCCTCTCTCGCGTATGAGGTGTCTGGAAGGCTATTATAGTGCTATAGTTCGAGTCGGTCGGGCTTTTCTGTTATAAATTATTATTGTGCAATAGTACTATCTACTGTTCTTTGACCAAGTAGTGCTTTGGCTAAGCGGATAACTTAGTAGGTTACTCATTTGGGTAAATGGCGAGAGGAGGTATGTTGACAATAAAATTGAAAACACGTCAATACTATACTTTTTTCAGGCGTAAATCAGATGTTTAATCTGCTGACTTGACATCCGATGCTCTATTCTTCAATCGGATGTCAAGTCAGCGCCCTCCTGTAATGATTCAAAGTCGAAGTCAAAATTTCTTTATTCAGTTGGAATGATTTGCATGTGATTAGGCAAGTACATTGAATCATCTGTCAAACGTCAATCGGGTGTCAAGTCAGCAGCATTCCTGTTATGATTCAAAGTCAAAATTTCTTTATTCAGTTGTAATGATTTGCATGTGATTAGGCAAGTACATTGAATCATCTGTCAAACGTCAATCGGGTGTCAAGTCAGCAGCATTCCTGTTATGATTCAAAGTCAAAATTTCTTTATTCAGTTGGAATGATTTGCATGTGATTAGGCAAGTACATTGAATCATCTGTCAATCGTCAATCGGAAGTCAAGTCAGCAGCCCTCCTGTTATGATGCAAAGTCAAAATTTCTTTATTCAGTAAATCCTATCTTTAAATCATCTTTAAATGAGCAATTCTTGTATATATATAATTGGAATCTCGGAATCGGCTCCAACGATTTTCATGAAATTTGGTATAAAGGGGGTTTCGGGGGCGATAAATCGATCTAGCTAGGAATCATTTTTAGAAAATGCCATTTTATTCGTGTTTTATCGAAACTTACTTTTTTTTTATCTGAAAAATGTGACTCTTCCTGACATCTATTGGCGAACTACTAATACTATTTTTTGTGAGCAATAAAGTAAAGGGCGTTGTTAAGTAACACGAAGTCAATGAGTGTTTGCATTTGAGGATAGACTAAGTAAAAAAAAAAAAAAAATACCGAGCAAAGCTTGGTCATCCAGGTATAGATTTTTATCGATCGGACTTGACATCCGATTGACGTTTGACAAAATTTATTTATTTAATTGGGATGATTCGCATGAGATTCGTAGGTAAGAAAATCGGTACATTGTATCTTCTTTCCGACGTCAATCGAATGATTAATTTGTTCGAATAAAAATAAATAAAACTAGCTACGCCCCGCGGTTTCACTCGCGTAAAACTTTCTGCGCAACTTTCCAAATTTTTTATTTCATAAGAACCTTCTCCTAACAATAACAAATACAACAAAAACAGAATTAGCGAAATCGGTCCAGCCGTTTAGGCGTGATGCGCTTACCAACACATTTTGCGATTCATTTTTATATTATAGATTATTACAGTGTAGGTATACATAAAATGCAAGTGCCTAAATCGCCTTTCAATCAAGTTACCACTCAATCTATTCTTCAATATATCGAGACAACATCGCGGCACAGCATCTAAAAGGCTCACGTACCACGATTGAATTCTCCATCGGAATGTTTACCCAAAAACTTAGATAGATAACAAAAAAGCAGGTCAATAAAACAACAGGAGGCTCTTTGGCGGCTCCGATGGTGTCATAAAACTGACCCATTAGATGTCCTATTAACGCCTATTCTGACATAATTAGGATCAATTCACTCAGAAAACAGCCACGAGTTATATTATTGTTTGTGTTTTATATTTTGACTCGCTCTGTCCTATGGTTTTACTTGGAATCCTACACGTATATTTAACTTCTGTAAACACCCGCTTGAGACGCATATGGTTGCGGATTCGATTCCCTCCACAGATTTTTTTGTAAACAAATATTAATAATTGTTGTGGTCTGTGTGTTAACAAAAAATCCCACTGTCCCCCATTTACGGAATAGCATTTGGGTAATAGAGGGAATACCCCTTCCTGTATTACCTAATAAGTATGTTTTACAGAAAAGTATTAGTAAGTACTTTATTCGTATTCAGGTTACCATAACACAAGCCTAGTTTGCTTGGGGTTAAATGGCGCTCAGTGTGTATTTTTTGCAATATTAATTTAGTTTCGAAACACGAAACCATTGGCCATATATAAAACTTATGAAATGACATTTTATTAATTAGTTATTTTACAACACATTGATTAATGGTCAAAATCAATAACATATCTATCAGTTATTAACTGACATTTTTTTGACATCTTTCATAATGAAAACATATCAAATAAATGTCAGTTCAACCAAAGTAATAGAGTAAATTTAAAGTAAATATTGCAGGACATTCCACACATCGCGATCTAGCCCCAAGCTAAGTAACTAGACTTGTGTTATGGGCGCCATCTATTGGGTGTATTTGCAACCTAGATGTCAAACAATATTGAAGAATTTTATCGATGAATCAACGTACACCGCCATCTATGAGAACTTCATAAAACTAAACAGTAAACAATTGCTTAAGAAACCATTAATTGATAGGTACATTTTATTCGTTTACATTTACTACATAATCGAATAATTGAGATGATAACTATCCTATCCACTAAGTTAGACCAAAATACATTTGAAATTTGATTGAAATCGGTTCAGTAGTTTTGGAGTTTATTGGCATTGACACATTGACACGTGACACAAGATTTTTATATATACAGATAGAAACAACCAGACCACAGACAAATATCTAAGCACAAATACTTGCCTTTTGATGCCGATTCCGACCATACCCAAATGCATAATTGTTTTCTTGCGCACCCATTTTGATGTAACAAGTTATTTATCCAGACATACAAACAAACAGTTTGGCTTGTCAATTTTAGTATGTATATATTAATAAAATTAGAGGAATTTAGGAGTGTAATATATTGGAGGCAGATGTGTGTGATATTCATTAATTTTATAGGAATTCTTTATGTTATTAATTAATTTAGATACTTACCTATTTGTGAAGGTAATTTGTTGAAAATGTTTAGGAGAATGACGATAGAATTTAAAAAACTTCGTGCTGTTTTTAAGGTATAAAAAGGTAGTGAAAAGTGACCCGATTTCAGATTACCCATGCTAACAATTTCTTAGTATAATGTTTTGTAATATTTGAATTGTCACCATGCCGGCCTGCCAAACACAGGGTTGCGGGTTCGATTCCCGCCTCAGACAAGTATTTATGCTTAGATATTTGTCTGTGGTCTGGTTGTTTCTATGTATTATAAGTATATATTTACAAAAGAAAAGTGTATAAGTAGTATATACGTTGTTTAGCACCAATAACACAAGTCTAGTTACTTAGCTTGGGGCTAGATGGCGATGTGTGGAATGTCCTGCAATATTTATTTATTTATTTGAGCCGTTCTAGGGTTCATAAGTTAAACTTTAGACTATGTAAAATTGTTAGGCTTAAGCAGAACCTTTTTTTTTGGTGACCACTATCAGCACACCTCTTGATGGTAGGTGACGATGCGGTCTAAGATGTAGCACGTTTTTCTAGAACATATCTGTTCACTCGCGACTTGAAGAAAAAACAGACGTAAGCAACTGATTTCATTCCCTTGCTGTACGAAACAAAACGATGAAGTGCTGGTGTCTGGGATTTCCACCATGAATCGGCGTCGCATATCAATTTGCCTGGTAAAATGGGAAAATTAGGTCGTGTAATAGAATTGTAGACCCTCTAGTCTATACATATAATATGTATAGACTAGAGGGTCTACAATCCATTTTTATTTTATTATTGAATCTTATTTTATATCTTTAAATGAGCAATTCTTGTATATATATAATTGGAATCTCGGAATCGGCTCAAACGATTTTCATGAAATTTGGTATATAGGGGGTTTCAGGGGCGATAAATCGATCTAGCTAGGAATCATTTTTAGAAAATGTCATTTTATTCGTGTTTTATCGAAACTTACTTTTTTTTTTATTTGAAAAATATGACTCTTCCTGACATCTATTGGCGAACTACTAATACTATTTTTTGTGAGCAATAAAGTTATTCCAGCAGATGGCGTTGTTAAGTAACACGAAGTCAATGAGTGTTTGCTTTGAGGTCAGACTAAGTAAAAAAAAAAATACCGAGCAAAGCTCGGTCATCCAGGTACTTGTTTTAATTCTAACAATGTTTGTCTAATAAATTCATGACTTGAAAGCCTTTAACTTGAGGAGGACTCGTCACTACATTTTTTTAGGGGTAGTTCGATAAAGATTACAAAAATGAGCGATTTCCTTTAATTTGCTATACCATGTTTGTTTCCAGGCTTTGATCCCAAGCAACTCTGACGATTGGTATAAAATATTATTATGAAGTGAATATGTATATGTTCTTTCAGTTTATTCAATCAATTAACAAAATTACATAATATTAACACACAAATTCAAAATTAGGTACATCAAATCAAATTACACAAAATAAAAAACTAAAAATAATAATAATAATAATAGTACCCATATTCCCCCTGTATCCAGTCCACTACCATCCTATCACAATAGCCCAAGTAGTAGTAGTTTTCTCCTGTAGTTTATCAATAGTTCTATTCAAACCGGAGATTGTCCTTGGCTGCATTTTATAGTGCAGACAGGGATAATCGCCGGTTTGATGTCCACATCATACTTTGCCATTAAATTTGTTATTGAAAAGGGCTTGGCTTCGGCCCCACGCTTGCCTTCCAAAGGTCCGGGACTCCATAGTCCATATAGGACATATAACAAATAATAATAATAATGCCCGCAGGGCACCTTGAGGCGAGGTGACGGGGAGTAACGACCCCGCGGTCCCGAGTTCTCCAGGGGGAAGTCAACGTTCCTCACCTCCGGCTTGCCTTAGTTGGTTGGTCGGAGTGAAACCTGACGAGGAAGCGGTCCCCCGCCACTCTACTCTCCACTCCACACCGGTGAAGGCAAGCCAGAGCTTGCCTTCACCGGCTGTCCAGAGTGGAGTCGCAATAGCAAAAATGCTCGAAGGATGGATGCTGAACGTCAGTGATGAGTTGGCCCGCTCGCTTGGACTACCAGCGATGACTTAAAATCCAGTGAGGCCTCTCCATCCTTCAGCCACCCACGTTCCTGTTGCCCCCTTGCTGTAATTTGCTCGGCTAATTAGGGTGGCCCAGTCTGAGAGTTGGCGAGTCTCCGCCTGCCATTTTTACGTGTTTATTGAACATTGTTACGGCAGGTGCCATAGTATCCATAGTTCCCCAGTATCTAGTCCACTACCATCCCATCACAATAGCTCAAGTAGTTTTGTCCTGTAGATTATCAATAGTTTGCATCCAAACCAGAGGTTGTCCTTGGTTGCACTTTATAGTGTAGACAGGGATAATCGCCGGTTTAGAATCCACCCCATTGCTTGCTGTTATACTTGTTATTGTCAAGGGTCTCTACGTGTTGGCTTCGGCTCCACGCACGCCTTCCAAAGGTCCGGAGCTCCATAGCCCCGTGATACAGGACGTATAACAGATAAATAATAATAATAATAACCGGAGATTGTCCTTGGCTGCATTTTATAGTGCAGTCAGGGATAATCGCCGGTTTGATGTCCACATCATACTTTGCCATTAAACTTGTTATTATAAAGGGCCTCTACGTGTTGGCTTCGGCCCCACGCATGCCTTCCCTTTGGACCTTTGTCCGGGACTCCATAGTCCCGTGATATAGGACATATAACAAACAAATAATAATCACAAAATAAATAAAACGACGCCAAAAAAAAAAATCCCCACCCAGAAATTAAATATATATATATTATTTTGATTGTGTCAGAATATATTCTTTTGATTGTGTTGTACAGTGTGGGTTTACAATTACCTGCATAAAGACATATTATTATTAAATATATATTTTGGAAAGTTTACAGGTTCGATTTCAGACTATAGATTTTGTAATATACCTAACTACTCTATATTAAAAAATCAAATGACGCTGTTTTAGTTTTTGTCAAAATCGATCACGCAACTCCTTTTAGCATTTTTTTTCTCTTATAGATTAGGATATAAGAGGAAGCCTGAAAGTAGCACCTGTTACTGAAAAAGTAAAAGGGAACCGTTTGAGTTGGTATGGATATGTGATGAGAAGAGAAGAGACGCATGTAACTAGAAGAGTGATGAGTATGAATGTAGAGGGATGGAGAGGAAGAGGACGACCTAAGAAAAGATGGATGGACTGCGTGAGACAAGACATGAGAGAGATGAATGTAAACGATGAGATGACGACTAATTGGAGTGAATGGAAGAAGAAGACATACTGCGCCGACCCCAAATAAATTGGGATAAGGGCAGGAAGATGATGATGATGAGATTAGGATATAACCCTGAAGGCCTACGTAAAAAAATCGCCTGTTTATAGCAGTTTTAGAGCTCCACGGTTGACGTGCCATTTTTTAATCGACTTCACAAAAAGGAGGAGGTTCTCAATTCGGACGCATGTTGTCTGATTATACCTACTTACCAAAATGTAAGTCACGATTCGACCCTATCCTTTCAACTTTCAACTATAAAGGAAGTTTTCACAATAAAATAAATTAAAAAGAAATTTCTAAAATTAATTACAAGAAGCGTTACCGGGATAGCGCATAAACTTCTAAAATGATTTATAACTTTATTTACCGAATCAAAGGCGATGCGGGCGGTATCCGTTTATAATTAATTACTTTAATATGAATATCATAATCGTTCGGTTCTATGGCTCTACTTTGATGTGAACATCGTGTTTGGTAAACGGTATACAAACATGTGGAATTTACTTCACTTTGATACAGTTCCGATGGTTATTTACCGATGATCTGTGCAGAATCGTTGCTGATAACATCTGACGACCCAGTTGGCACTATGGTCACCATGCCGGACTGCCAAACACAGGGTTGCGGTTTCGATTCCCGCCTCAGACAAGTATTTATGCTTAGATATTTGTCTGTGGTCTGGTTGTTTCTATGTATTTTAAGTATATATTTACAAAAAGAAAAGTATATAAGTAGTATATCCGTTGTCTAGCACTCATAATCCAAGTCTAGTTACTTAGCTTGGGGCTAGATGGCGATGGGTGGAATGTCCTGCATTATTTATTTATTTATCTTAAGAACGGGTGTTGGCGAAGTGGTAGATACTTTGACTTTAATTCTGAAGGTCGTGGTTTCGAATACAAGCGGTCGTGCACCAATGGTTACGGAAAAATGTATGTATGCGCTAATTGACATAGCGCATAGAAAATGGGAAGCGGATAATCAGGGCATTAATTATAAAAATTAAGTTGCAAGATTTGACCCGAACATACATACATACATACTTACATACTTACATACATACTTACATACATACATACATACATACATACATACATACATACATACATACATACATACATACATACATACATACATACATACATACATACATACTTACATACATACATACATTGCAAGTTAAATAAAAGCTTTGAAAAATAATGATGGAACCCACATCCTAGTTGGTTCCAGACGTATTGACAAGTTCTTTCCTCTAAACACGGTCCAGTAAGCTGAGAGGGTGGGTGCTAGGCAATCCTTCCTACACAAAAAGGACCCAACTTATGAGGTCTAGTAGCGGGTGGTTTCGGCAAAAAGCCGGTATGCAAGCACCAATAGTATGTATACACGACGGTGTATGGAGCTGGTATGATCAAAGATAGTCTTCTAATAAACTATTTATTTACTGCACTATTATAACTCTACTATACTATGTTGTGGACTGTAATAAACTATGTTCGCACTTATCACTTTTCGCAATTGATCGCTTCTCTCAAAAGACTATTTCTATATGCATCCTTAAACAGAACTAACTGGCGAAAGCTCGACGTCGCGCTTTTATATTATATTAAAAGTTTTCTATAAGTTTCGAGAAAATCCGCGAAAAATATAAAATAAATACAGTTTTCTGTCAATTACTTTTATATTTTTTTGTCTATGGCGCGAACTTTAAATTGCTAACTCTTCTGTCCTGCACAGTAAGTGACCTACCTAACTTGCCTTAGGTAGTCGCGGATATCTTTTTCAGTCATAGCCTTGTCATAGCCAACTAAACTGCATGTACGGTGAAGGAAAACATCTTTAGGAATTTATGAACTAGAAAGCACTAGCTACGCTACGCTGGAATATCAATGTATCCTTATATCAAGTATCATATAAATCGGTCCAGTAGTTTCGGAGCCTATTCAATTCAGACAAACAAACAATCAAATCTTTATAATATTAGTAGGTATAGATAGATTATATAGATACAAGTGGATAAGTAGGTATGTACTCCTAGAGTAAAAATATAATATAACTAGCTTTTGCCCGCGACTTCGTCCGCGTAGAAGTCGAAAATAGACCAAGTAATCACGTTGTCCCATACAAATTTTGTCCCCCTTTTTCACCCCCTTAGGAGTAAAATTTCGGAAAATCCTTTCTTATCGGATGCCTATGTCACACAAAGAACACACCCTCCAAGTTTCAGGTCTCTACGATCAGCGGTATAGGCTGTGCGTTGATCCGTCAGTCAGTCATTCAGGACAAAGAATTTTATATGTTTAGATATAGAAAAATAGCTACAAGTTTAATTAAATAAAGCTCCATCTACATCGTAACTGGTGTTAATTGTTAAATATGACAAATCCCGTCACCCGAGTGATTACCCACGTGACGCGACTTAACGTCACATTTGACGGATAAGTGTCATGGCGGCGAGCGGCGCCTTTGATAAGCGTCCATCTTGTTAGTTTGTTTATAATACAATGGCGATAAAAATAAGATGATTTTTTCTTTGGATGTTTGGTACCTATTTGTTTAGTTTTTTTTATTATGATCTTTAATGCCAATTAAAAATTCGAAGAAAAAATATGATTATGCGTAGAAAAGCTTATCTATACTAATATTATAAAGCTGAAGAGTTTGTTTGTTTGTTTGAACGCGCTAATCTCAGGAACTACTGGTTCGAATTGAAAAAATCTTTTTGTGTTGGATAGTCCATTTATCGAGGAAGGCTATAGGCTACTTTTTATCCCGAAATTCCCACGGGATCAGGAGTTACGGGGGTAAAACCGCGGAGCGCCGCTAGTAGAGAATAAACATTATGTTAGCTTCGTACAGTCGTACCATATATGTATATACACGTTACGCGAACGCTCGGTATGCATGGTAGGCCGAGCTGCATGGTAGGCGGAGTCGGGGGTGTTAGGTTTTATTTTCGTTACGGAATTTCTCGATTCCGTCGCCGCGCTCAAAGCCCGCGATAAAAGTTTTTGGAATGGACTATACCTAATCATAATAGCATCGTAATAGCTTAAAAATATGATTAGGTATAATCCATTCCAAAAACTTTTTTATGTAGATATCTAATAAATAGAGAAGAAGTATTCTTATCGTAACGCATTCTAATTTTTTTCGTAGTAAAACTCATGTTTTTGTCATCACGAGACAAAAGGATCGCGATACTAATTGATAAGAAAGTTTAGCATCGCGATCAAATATAATTGGACTCAGCGACATCTTTTGGTGGCATGGCAAGACAAAGACCGGATAACAATAACAAACTTTTGTCCCAATTTTGTACTAATTAGTTCAAAAAATGCGCAGTTCAGTGTTTTTTTCACAATTGGTGTATAAGTAATGCGCAGAAAGACAATACAAGATCAAATAGTTATTTAGTGGTGAACATTGTCATAAAGCCTAATTCTATTAACAGTGTCAATAATAAATAAGTACCTGGATGACCGAGCTTTGCTCGGTATTTTTTTTTTTACTTAGTCTAACCTCAAAGCGAACACTCATTGACTTCATGTTACTTAACAACGCCATATGCTGGAATAACTTTATTGCTCACAAAAAATAGTATTAGTAGTTCGCCAATAGATGTCAGGAAGAGTCATATTTTTCAGATAAAAAAAAGTAAGTTTCGATAAAACACGAATAAAATGACATTTTCTAAAAATGATTCCTAGCTAGATCGATTTATCGCCCCCGAAACTCCCTACATACCAAATTTCATGAAAATCGTTGGAGCTGATTCCGAGATTCCAATTATATATCTATTTATATATACAAGAATTGCTCATTTAAAGATATAAGATTAATAAAATATTGTAGGACACGTTACACATCGCCATCTAACCCTGAGATAAGCAACTATCCTTGTGTTATGGTTGCCAGTAAGCCTACTTATACAGTGTGTTTCACCAAAGGGGTTTTAATTCGGGAGTTATTCTAAACGTCTAGGTGAACACATTTTGTTCGATGACTTTTGGAAATTCAAACATTTCGTTCGAAGTTTTTGTACAAAACAGCTAATTTTCAAGTTGTTTGTTTTATAAATATCTTTATTAACATAGAACTTAAGAAACATTTGAAATAATAGTGTAAGTTAATCCTATTAATTCAACATAATTGTATTGAAGACGTTTTTACAGCTCATTAGCATTTAAGAAAAACTTGTAACTGGAAGGTAGAATCTAAAGTTAAATGAACAGAATTAAATACTTTCTAGGTAGGTATAATCCTCGTGTAACCACTACAATAAGTGTTACGTATTGTAGCTTTAGTATTAGCATACAATTTTTAAAGTGATGATAGGAAAAGAGATATTAATTACCATAAGAGGCGGTAGTTAGTTAAAAGAACGACCACTGTTGAAGCAGAAACAGTGATTCACAACAAGCAGCGGGAACAAAGTTAATCATTACATTTTACGGTCGGCCGCGCACCACCGATCAGTCGCGCGCGCGCCACACTGCGCCGTGTAACTCTAGTTATAAGGACGAAAACGGCGCGCGCGCACCCGGCCTGCGGGCTGCGACGACGCGCAAATAGCTGCCACTCCGGCTTATCTATTCATCGGCTAGGAACAAGTGATGTGGGAGTTTGTAACGTTTGTATTTATCGATAAAAGTTAAGTTTCGTTTACGAGTCATACATATATTATTTATTAATTTATTTTTGCTGTTTGGGTTTCTAATTAGATAAAATGTTTTAGATAATTTGTAAATATAAGAACTTAGACTGGGCAGGCCAACTTTTTCGTGTAGTTTTTTAAGATTAGTATATGGAGGGGAATTAAATGAGTATTTGACTGCTTTATTTTGGATTATTTGCAACTTATTAATGTTAGTGGCGCATGTGCTACTCCACACGGGGCATGAGTATGTAATACAGGGCCGGATTAAGGTGATATATATGCGCAGTTTAGTATAGTTGCTTAGACACGACCTTCTATTTAAAATTGGACTAAGGGCATTTAAAGCCTTAGCTCCTTTCTGACAAAGTTTGGACGTGTTTTCAGTCCAGTTCAGTTTGTTATCTAGTGTTAAACCTAAATATTTGACCGACTTGCTCCATGGTATACTAAAGCCATCAATTTGAATTTTACGCAGGGGAAGAGAGCGTTTCCTAGTAAATAGGATAGCCTCTGTTTTAGCCGCATTAATTTTTAGTTTCCATATTTTGAAATATGAAGATAATAAATCTGTCGATAGTTGAAGCCTACTTATTATCAGGTCGATATCGTCAGACGATGTATATGAGGCCGTATCATCAGCAAAACAGGCCAAGCTAGTTCGTGTTTGCGTAGGAATATCGTTTAGGTAGACGAGGAATAAGTATGGACCGAGAATAGAACCTTGAGGCACTCCTGCTGGAACTGATTTGGAAAGAGACGAGCAGTTGCTTACATGTACCCTGAATGAGCGCTCAGAGAGATATGATCGGATTATTTTAACTAATGACATAGGCGTGTTTACGCTGATTAATTTATGTAACAAGGCCTCATGCCAAACTGTGTCGAATGCCTTTTCAATGTCTAGCAGGAACATGCCAGTTGAGTTATGAAGGTTCAAGTTATGCGACACAGCCTCGGCGACTCTTGCCAGCTGTTGTACAGTCGAGTGGCCACTACGGAAACCGAATTGCTCATCTGGAAGCATATTTTCGGTAGCGTGACTTAATCTGGAATAAATTATTTTTTCAAAAACTTTACCCAAACAAGGAAGAAGGCTTATTGGGCGATAAGAAGAGGGCTCGGATGCGTCCTTGCCTGGTTTGTGGATAGGAATAACCTTTGCGGTTTTCCAAATTTTAGGAAAATAGTGAAGTGACAAGCATGCGTTAAAAACTTTGGTGAGTAGAACTACGCCCTTTTGAGGTATGTTCTTTATGAGTAGGTTAGAAATTTCGTCATAACCAGACGCTTTACGGGGCTTTAATTTTGATATATGTCTTTTGATTTCAAATGGACGAACGTCACACTGGTTAATTTTATCCGATGGATGGTTATCCAGAGCAGTTAGAGAACAGTCAACAGTTTCCTGTTTATCGCTGGGCCAATCATGGGTGAGTAGCATATTGTTCAGGAAAGAATCAGCGAGAACATTACACTGTTCCTGTTGGTCTTTCGTAAGCGAGCTGCAATGAGTTTTTAGCGCTGGGATGGTTGGACTAGTATTAGATTTCAATCCTTTAACGAGACGCCATAAGTCAGAACTTGGATTATCAACTTTCTTTAGCTTATTATTCCAGATACTGTCATGATAGGACTTTAAGGCTGAGTTGATCTCTAGCTGTAGCTTATTTATCATAGTTTTAAGATGCTTACGGACATTGATCTCTGTCTCAATGGCAGCATACCTCCTGAGGCGGTTTTTTTGTTGGATTAGCCGCCTTACGCGGCGTGGAGTGGCTGAAGGACGCCAAGGCTCAAATTTGGAGGTAGGGATACACTCGTTTCTAGCTTGAATAATGGAATCTTGCAGATGATTTATTGCAGAGTCTATTTCGTTAGTATCACGATAAACACGCAATGACAAATTAATATTATTGTTTAATAGCTGACGATACTGGATCCAGTTAGCTTTGGAATAATTAAACTTAACTATAGGTTTACGGGAAGTGTAAGTTGTGAAGGTTGCAAGAACTGGGAAGTGATTCGAAGATAATGAAGGTATTGTAGCTATACTGTCCAGAAAATCAAAGTTTTTGGTGAGAAGCACATCTGGAATACTCGGTGTTAAATCAGTGCGGTAATGGACAAGGGTTGAGTCCTGTGGACTATGAACTACAAAGTCACTGTCGAGCATGTGGTCATACAACACACGACCTCGGGAGTTTAATGGTCCCGGCGACCAATAGGGGTGTTTAGCATTTAAGTCCCCCATGACTACTACTTGGTTGCCAGTTTCCATAAGTAGATTGAGGTCCCTTGTAAGAAGTGGCTTATTGGGAGATTGGTACGCGGACATTAAAACGATATTTTTATTTCCAGGCAACTTGAGAGAGACGCCGACAGCTTCGATATATGTCGTGGGTGGGGTGGGAACAAGCGAATGACTGAGATCCACTCTGACAAGTATTGCTACTCCCCGGCCAGTACCACTAAAGTGTTTATCTAGGCGGTAACACGCAAAACCCTGAATATGGAGTTTAAGGCGGTTTGTTAATAATGTTTCGCATATGGCAATAACGTCAACATTCAACACTCCGATCAGGTTTATAAGTTCCCGCTGCTTATAGTGAACACCGTCAGCGTTCCAGTAAAGAATTCTAAGACCGAAAGATTTATCAGACATAGTGGCCCAAGTGAGTTAGTATTAATATAACTTTTTCCATAAAAGTTTTACAATTGGTGAATTCATTTTTGATTATATTAATTGTATTTAAGATTTCTAACATTTCGGCCGTAGCTAAATCATGGATGTGCGTCTTCTCGAGGCGTATTGCATTTGGCGGATTGCGCTTAACTTGTTTGTCATTGGGGACAGCTTCTTCCTGGCTACGACTCGTAGGTAGAAGCTGGATATTAGGCATGTAGATACCATTAGACTGTGGAGTTGCGACGGAATGACGTTTACTTGAGCCAGCTACCTGGGCCCAGGTGCTATGCTTCACGTTAACTGAAGAAGCTGGTTCGATGTTGGTGTTGATTGACTTACGTAGAGCTTCACGTTTGGATTGTATACGACTAAGGTATTTAACTCTCTCAGAGCATTGCGAGTAATTGGCTGGATGAGCCATGTTGCAGTTACAACAAAGGGCGGGCTCATCCCTATTTTTCTTTGTGCATTCCCAGGTTGGGTGGTCGAGGGCACACTTGACACACTTCGCTGGCCTATTACAGTTTATAGAGGCATGCCCAAAGCCCTGGCAGCGGAAACATTGGGTAGCTGTTTTGTTGTTAGGCTTAAATTTATCAATACTCACAGAGCAGTTGAAGAGGTATCTTATTTGTTTAAACTTGCCCATTTCGCTACCGCTAGGAAGCTGAACAAGAAGTGGTGGGCACTCGGTGGCGTTCTTCGTTTTTAATTCGCTTATCGTGGTTCCAGGGAAGCCCATCGAAGCTAATTCAGCTGTGAGATCTTCTCGGAGGAATTTAGGAAGTCCTTTAATTACAGCTTTGGGTAATTTTTCGTCCTTACGTGAGAAGGTATGAAAGGCCACCTTTTCCTTGAGGAGTCCTTCTTTAACTTGTTGATGTCCTTTGGCAGTGTAGCATTGAACTTTTACTCTATTGCGCCCTCTGAATTGAAGATGGAAGCCTTTGTCGTACTTCTCAATGGTTTCTTTGATGTTTTTGTGACTCCAATCGCCTAGGAGCTCAACGAGTATTGGTGGAATTTGACCGACTTGCCTTTTTTTCGTCGCTTTCTTGAGAGTTGCTACAGCTGGGTCGTCAGCTCGATCTTCTTCAGCGTCGACTACCAGTGACTCGAATTTATTGTACGTGGTGATCGGTTTGCCTGTTGGAGCATTTTGGAGTGGACGTTTAGATCGACTCAATAAAGAGTCTTCTGCAGGTCGCTTGCCGGTCAGACTTTCAGCTGACGAAGTCCTTTGTAAGTACTTCTCCATGATGCTTTTATCGACACTAAATTATCGACTCGTACCACAACCCTATGTTCGTAAGCCGGTTGGCACTAGCAGGGGCGCGGACAAGCAACTTGGACGCGCGCGCTCCCCGCGCGAGCCGCAAGGAGAATGTCATTTTCAAGTAAGAATTCCCTAAGAATTATCGAAAAATAAGTTTTAATTTCCAAAAGTCGTAAAACAAAAATTGATTGCCTAGACGTCTAAAACAACCCCCTTTCGTATTAAAACCCCTTCGCTGAAACACATTGTATACTTTTCTTTTGTAAATATAATTATATTCATAAAGAAACATCCAGATCAGAAATAAATATTTGTACATAAAGTTTGAGGTGGGAATTGAACCTACAATCTTCTACGTTGCAGGCTGGTGATCGCCTGCCGCGCCTGACGGAGGCCGTCAATTATTCTTTCTGGATTTGAAACAGACTATACCTTTGTTGGTAAGCGGTAAGCGTACAAAAATGGAGTGAAATCGCAACAATGGAGTCAATTAACGAATCGATTTTGTCGTATTCGTAGATAGAAAAAAAAAGATTCGTATTATTATAATACCCACACACGTATTACCCAAAATACAATACAATTATGTTACAAATGGAACGATTAACGATTGATAGATGTAGTGAAGTGAAATTGGTAGTGGGTTGGTACAATCACTGTCAGAAATATTTTCATTTCAATGAGGGATTTTAATACGAAAGAGGGTCATTCTAGACGTCTAGGCGATCAATTTTTGTTCTACGACTTTTATCGCCACCACCAACGCTGCTGCAGTTTGCTAATTAATGAGCTACTGTTTACAAATACAGCAGATTTTCGAATATATTAATATCGAAAAAAACCGTATTTCCAAAACTCATAGAACAAAAGCGATTATACTGCAAAATTGGTATATTTTTTTTAATAAATAACTAGCTGCGCCCCGCGGTTTCATCCGCGTAAGTCCCAATCCCGTTGGAATATCGGGATAAAAAGTAGCCTATGTGTTAATCCAGGTCTCCAGCTATCTAGATACTGAATTTTATCGCAATCGACCTGTAGTTTTTGCGTGAAGGAGTAACAAACATTCACACTTATAATATTAGTAGGATAGGATAAATACATTTTAATAAGTAGGTACCTACCTATTTGAAAAGTTTTTCTGTATTTGGCATGTGGTTTAAAAATCGAATGTCTATAGAATTGTAGACGTTTTGAATTAGGTATCCGATGAAAGACCTTAATTTTTTTTTATAAAACTAACACTTGTGTTAACAACAGTACAGGTGTTTATGAATAACATAATAATTTAGTGAAAGGAACATCAGTACGTTGCCGTGTCCTCACTCAGCAATTACTTCGATACAAAGATAGACTGAACGACAACCGCTGTTAGTAGGTATAGGTACGAGTAGCGAGGGTTCCATACAACCCGATTCCCGGCAATTTTGTTAACCTAACCTACCTACGTGTTTAGTAACTTGGGGTTTCGTTTTAGCACTAAGAAAGTATTTTTGGAAAATTGCCCTCTGAAGCGATAAAATGGGTTAATAAAGATTGATGTAGTTCGTTGTAAATATTATGGTAACGAAGTTCTTTAACGCAGGTTTTTCGTAAAAAAATCCAGTTTAATCCAGTTTGAGCGTTACGAAATATGAAACGTAAAACCCTAAGATAAACTAGTCTTTCACATATATAATAAAGCTGTTATGTTTGTCTGTGTGTCCGTCCGTCCGTACGCAACTAGTAACAATATAGTTTAGCGAGCGGTGGTGGCTTAGTGGTAGATACCTTGACTTTCATTCTGAAGTTCGTGGGTCCGAATCCCGGCCGGCTGTGCACCAATGATATTTTCTTAAGAAAAAATTATGTGCGCTAATTGACATTGCTCTTACGGTGAAGGAAAACATAGTGATGAAACCCGCGGCTTAGTTGCCTCCAGAAGTATTGACAAGTTCTCTCCTCTGGACTTTATCGACTAAACTGAGAAGGTAGTGGTGGGCAAGCCTACTCCATACTTACGCAAAAAGGACCCAATTAAAAAGGGTCTAATTGCGGAAAGAGCCCGTATACAAGTAAAAGTAACAATATAGTTTCTATACTTAGTATTTTTTCTTATACAAACCATTTGTGACGTTAAAATCCCTATAAAAATAGAGTCATAGAAGATTCAACGCAGACATCTGCTGTCGTCGCCCGCGGCGATCGTGCGGACTAAAATTAATTAACACACTTTCATTTATAGTAATTATAATGACGTTTTCATTAGAGATAGATGTTGTTATTTCTATTAAAATTAAAAATAGATTAGGTACCTATCTATCAACTTTAACAAAATGGTTGATTGGCAATTCGTCGCACAATTTCTCGATCAGTGGAAGGAAAGAGATGCCTTTGCCCTGTAGGGGTAAACAGTAAATAAATATTGCAGGACATTCCATACATCGCCATCTAGCCCGAAGCTAAGTAACTACACTTGTGTTATTGGTGCTAGACAAAGGATATTCTACTTATATACTTTTCTTTTGTAAATTTATACTTAGTAGAAACAACCAGACCAAAAACAAATATCTAAGCATAAATACTTGTCTGAGGCGGGAATCAAACCCGCAACAATGGCAGTCTGGCATGGTGACTATTTTGCCAACTGGGTCGTCTATAGGCCAGCGGTGCCTACCTTTCAAAAATTAATTACTAAGAGATCGACATTTCTAGGGTTCCGTAAATCAAAAGGTAAAAAAATGAAGGCAAATTTTTGTACCTACTTACAAGTTTTCGCGAAAATATAAATTTGCCCATATCTTTTTATCGTGTTGACTAAGTCTATAGTCCATATTTGGTGTATAAAAATCAAGGTCTTGTGTTTTTTATACACCTAATAGGGACTATAGACTTCAGTATCTGGTATGAATTTCAACTTGAGGTCCACCTCCTCCTTAAAACCTCTCGCGATTGACTTACTATAGCACTATAATTAGATCAATTAGGTATTTTTTGGGTTACATACGTCATACATAGTAGTGTATGGGAGCCCAAACGAAATAGGGGTCAAGTTAAATTGGTAACTACCATACCACTGCAAGGGTAGAGAATGAGAGTTGAAAATAATTTACGGAACCCTCGGCGCGCGAGTACGTCTCGCACTTGACCATTTTTTTTAATTAGTTAATTTTGTTTTCCTAACCTTACCTAACTAATATTATAAATCCGAAAATTTGTTTATTTTTTTGCTGATTTGTTTGTTTGTCTTGACTGCACAGATTTTAATGATAATCGGCATAGTGATAGTTAAGGGATGGAAAAGGACACAGATACTTTCTACGCCGAAATTCTTATGGGATCGGGACTTACGCGGGTGAACTTGTACTTGTATACGGGCTATTTTCCGCAATCAGACCTATTTAGTTGGGTCCCCTTTGCGTGAGGTTCTTTTTGTCAGGGGGAGAACCAGCCCAGCTCTTCCATAAATTTTGCCACCATATGTGGTTTCTCAAAAAACTTTGGTAGGCTCTTACCGTCACTTACTGTCAAAGTCAAAGTCAATAATTTTTATTCCTTTGGATGCTTAATACAATTGTACATAGACCACTTGAAAACGTCTTAAAAACTAAGTTAGGATGTGTGCCTTCGGAACGCGCCCACCAATGAGAAGAAGGTACAAGAAACTCATGGGGTTTTTTTTATGTGATCACGCTCACAAAAGTCAATATTACAAATATTTGAAAGTATTATTTGAAATGGAGCAACTAAAGTCACGTCCATGGGTTGTTATCATTTAGGTAAGACGATAAAAGTTTTGAACCTGGTAATGGACATGTCATATACATCTTTGGGTAATTTATTATAATAGAGCACACATGTACTATTAAACGACCTGTTTCGCTCTTATTTATTTAGTTGATATTATGAATATCGGTATTTTTTGGAAAAAATTCAGGATTTTTGTGAACGTATAGTGTACTTAGTCTAATCTCCGTTAGCACCATGCAGTCTAGCAGCACATGCGCGGTTGTTTCCTCAGCCTCCATGCACGCTCTGCACATTGGGCTGTCCGTTATGTCCAGGTTTTGGAAGTGCTTGTTGGAAGCGCCGTGACCGGTCAAAGCGATTGTTGTACGCGGGTGAAACAACGGGGCGAAGCGAGTTTTTTTTAAATACCTACCTATATTGTTTTGTTTTTCGGGTTCCGCACCCAAAGGGTAAAAGCGGGACCCTATTACTAAGACTTCGCTGTCCGTCCGTCAGTCCGTGATGTATTTTTGTTGGCGAAAAAATTGAGTACCTATGTTTTTAAGAATTAAAGGTTTTTTTCATGTTTTTTTTTATATTAATTATGGCTTCGCACGGCTTGTGCATTTAGCCAGTTTCAAGTTATATTTTGCATCAAATTATGACCCGATTTTTCATAAATCGGGCCTAAAGTGTTTCAAAACAGTAAAAGTCGTCATAGTCCGTCAAGTCAGGGGCTATAGTAAAGCGGTGGCAAGTTTACCATAACCTTAAGGAGATTTGGAGGCAAAGAGAAAACTTCATGTTTGACACTGATTTTTACTTTCACTACACTTGTGTACTTTCACAGAACTAAATTGAATAATATTCCACCAGAATTATACAATTCAACTCGGGTTACAACTAAGTTTCATGAAAATAAAACTGCAGCACGACATGTTGTTAACTCGTTCCCGCCAACACTCCCAAATTTTAGGTTATTTTCATGTTTAATATTTTTTAGGCGATATTTTTTCGTCAATTATACTCCCAAAAGGGCAGGCAAAAGACTTTTAACCTATACAGCCTCGTCTAACATACAATATTTTTTAAGGTTTTTTTATATGAAACATAGGCTAATACTTACTAGCGCCTCCAGTCATATTCAACCTTTGAGTTTTATAGGTTTAATCATGTTTATATCCATAATAATTTCTAAATAAAATGGTTATTTACTTCATAACGGTTAATATTAGCAAATTAAATAAGTCCTTAAAACGCTTTTATAAGCTTAAACACAACGTTAGTAAATTGAATTAGCTTTTATGACTTTAATTTATTGATTAAAGAATATAATTGAATAACGTAGTTCCTAGTTGTAAAATATAAGTACAGTATGCGTCATAAGTCCTCTATCAGTTTGCTACTATAAACTATACACAAGTATTGAACTAACGACCTTTTTCTAATAGACGTTACACACAAACATAAATACTTGAATTAAAAGTACTCAGTGTGTTTTTTTTATCACAGTTGCTCATAAAGTTGATCTTATTAAACGGCTTTCGGGCTCATAATCCAACGTATTATGCACGCGTGCGTTTTACATTATCATGACGCACTAGTGCTATAATAAGTTAATCTAATAAGTTAAATACGTATCTTACTGCTAATAACATGTTAGGTAAATGAAATATTTTAATTTAACTGGGTTATACTGTTTTGATGTATAAATAAGGTAGGTACCAACAAAGAGTTTCTAAGCTAGCAAAAATGGTTGTTTCTAAATTGGGTCTACAAACGAAAATTTTACGTGATAATGTCTTAGAAAACGATAAAAAATAGAGTTTCATTTTTTTTCTTTACATAAATATATTTTTTTTCCGAATTTTATTTGTTTAAAAAAAAAGAAAAATGAAAAAATAGGAAATAGCCCTAAAAATTTTTTTATGTCAGACGAGGCTGTATAGGTTAAAAGTCTTTTACCTGGCCTTTGTCGGTTTAATGTTCAAATAGTGCTGAACAGGATTGTAAACGTTACGGTGGACAGAGACTTTTGACGGTTGATTGTACCTAAGTACTTAAGACAAAGAGTTGTGTTGTTTCTAGGTATAAAAGGTACAGGTTGTAAAACATTAATGTGTATCCACAGTTGGATTGAAATGTGTATAGAATTTTACACAAACGATGATTCCATATTTGTTTTGACTTTATGTTGTATTTTAATGTCCCTTATCAAAGGCTATGGAGAGCCGCACTTTTGAAAAGCGTGCATGGAACCGAAGCCAACACGTAGAGGCCCTTTTGATGACAAAGTATGTTGTGGAAATTTGAATTTCGTTTTTGACGTGGTAATATTGTGTGACGTTATGGTAACTATTTAATAGCATTTAATAATAATATCGCTCATCTGGGCTTGTGTTATGGTGACGACAGTGACGAATAGAAGACTAAAAAAAAACAATATATAAAAATAAAAAAAGACAAAATTACAAAAATAAAGAATAACAATTTTTTTTTTAAATTTTCATCGTTTTCATGACGTTATCATATCTCGTAAAATTATCGTCCGTAAACCAATTTTACAGACAACCTTTTTTTTATTCAGATATTCTTACAGGTGCGGGTGAAACCGCAAGGCGCTGCTGAATACAATGTATTAATTATTGTAAACATAACTCAACAAAGACACCTTAAATTGTGGCCTTATTGTGGCAAATTTAAACAAAGCTACAATCCTACTAATATTATAAATGTGGAAGTTTGTGTGTGTGTGTGTATGTTTGTTACTTCTTCAAGCTAAAACCACTGGACCGATTGCGATGAAACTCGGTACCTAGATAGCTGGAGACCTGAATTAACACATAGGCTACTTTTTATCCCAACATTCCCACGGGATCGGGACATACGCGGGAGAAACCGCGGGGCGCAGCTAGTAATACCAAAAATCTTATAATATAAAAAACTAGCTGCGCCCCGCGGTTTCACCCGCGTAAGTCCCGATCCCGTGGGCATATTGGGATAAAAAGTATCTTATGTCCGTCTCCTGGCTCTAAGCTACCTCCCTACCAATTTTCACCCAAATCTGTTCTGCCGTTCTTGAGTTATAAGTGGTGTAACTAACACGACTTTCTTTTATATATCTATAATATAAAAATGAATCGCAAAATGTGTTGGTAAGCGCATAACACAACAACGCCTGGACCAATTTGGCCAATTCTTTTTTTGGTCTGTCTGTTATTATCAGGAGAAGGTTCTTATGAAATAAAAAAATTAAGAAAGTTGCGCAGAAAATTATTACGCTGGTGAAACCGCGGGGCGCAGCTAGTATTAAATAATTGTATTTTAAAAATGGAACCTATAGCCATGTGTTATAGCTATGTTAACCTAATAATTTGCGTAGACCCCTCTGAAATTCGATGACACAAGGTTAAAAACCCCTAAAGGTGTTTTCAAATCGATCGAATTAAACAGCTACATACAACCTATCATCAATAAAACCTCAAAATTATAAAAAGAGGTTTTTAAACAATCGAACAAAAGAGGTTGAACGTGGCACTTTTGAATTTAAAAATCGAATGTAATTACTCGAATGTGGTGTTTAATTGCAAGAAACTAACATTAATTTGTAACAGCTCTTCTCTGTTATTAAAATATACAGTTGTGCTTTCTTTTGCAATAAATAAATAAGTAGTTATTATGGACATTTATTATCTAAATGAGTATGTTGAATTGTTTTCTAATTTGTTTAACCTAGAGATATAGTATTATAGAGTTACCTAAAATAAGGTGCGCTGCGCGTAAACGGTTAAATTTAGGTATGTAAAAATCATAATATACTAGCTGCGCCCCGCGGTTTCACCCGCGTAAGTCCCGATTTCGTGGGAATATTGGGATGAAAAGTAGCCTATATGTTAATCCAGGCTTCTAGCTATCTACATACCGAATTTCATTGCAATCGGTTCAGTAATTTTAGCGTGAAGGAGTAACAAACATACACACACACACAAACTTTCACATTTATAATATTAGTAGGATAGGATTTGTTATAGCAGCAAAGAGGTTTTGTTTTAAGTAGGTACCTAGATACCTATTCAACGAGAGTTTAATAAAACATTGTATGAAACTGAATTTGGGTGAAACGGAAACATTTTGTGTGTGCGTGTGTGTGTGTGTGTGTTTGTTACTCCTTCACGCAAAAACTACTAGACCGATTGCGATGAAACTCGGTATGTAGATACCTGGAAACCTGGATTGACACATATGCTACTTTTTATCCCGAGATTCCCACGGGATCGGGACTTACGCGGATGAAACCGCGGGGCGCAGCTAGTCTTTTCATAAATTTTCATTCAAAAGTTACTTTCCTTCGAATAGAAATTTAATACTTAACCAACCAAAGTACAACAAGTGTATAAAAATAAATATTTTGTATAAAAATAAAACAATTATTGTTTGTTCACGGTTCATCAGATATCTATAGAAAAGTGAACATAGAGTTAACGTAATTATCAACCGAGTCATATTTTCAACATAACACGAGACACTATAGACCACTTTAGTAAGACCCTTGCAACATTGCTGGTTGTATGAAAGTCCGGGTTTAAACAGACAGGTTACACTATAGGCTTTAGTGTTGGTAAACCAGTTTGCCGTGATCCGATGGATGGTTATGAACCGTAACGGGTAAAGGTCAAGTGATATTGGTGATTGTTTGTTAGTGGGCGACCAATTAACGTTTAAAACTAACTAACTCCGATGCGTGGCAAATGTTCTTACAGTTTAAACAATTTTACAATTACAAAATGTTCATTGTTCGTGTAATCTGACATTGGACTCGTGTATAGATTGTATTTACCATTTAAGAATAATAAATAATTCTTTAAGGAATTAAAGGCAGTGGTAATAGCCTAGTGTTAGATAAGTACCTTTAATTCCGAAGGCTCTTGCACCGATGGATTTTTCTTACGAAACATATTATTATATGTGCACTATTAATTACCATTACAATTACAATAAACATAATATGTGCACTATTAATTACCAGTACTCTACATACTTAAAATACAGGGTTATTAGTAATTATACTAGCAAGCCATTGAGGGCCACTTCTTTGTGTACCTTAACTTTTGTTCTACGACTTTTGGAAATTCGAAAAAAAATGTGAAAATTTTGAGGTTATGGGAATTTGAAAAACACCAGGTTTTTAAAAAAGTCATTCAGACTAAGAAAAGTAGATAAAACTTAAAAACAAGTATTTTTTTTAGGTAAATGACCTCTCCGTGTATGAAACAGCTTATTTTCAGGTTCAAAATGTTCGAATTTCCAAAATTCGTAGAACATAAGTTGTTTGTTTTTAGGTGCACAGCAGTAGCTCAACTGCTTGCTATTACCAATAATCCTGTATATGTGCACTGTTTATTACCATTGCTCTTAAGGTGAAGGAACGCATCGTGATGAAATCCGCGGCTTTGTTGATTCCAGATGTATTGATGAGGTCTTTTCTCTGGATAAAGTCGACTAAGCTAAGATGATAGTATAGGTTAGGTACAGTCGGCTGCATAATTCCAGTAGGTAGAGTTCAAAAATTACTATTATTGGCATGTTTGCATTTTAATATATTTATTTGATAAATTCACGAGTTAGACGACTTTAAATTTCAACTAAAGCAGGCGAGTAGAATCTTGCTTCTGTTGAAAACATTCTTATGACAGCCGTTTTGGAGTTCTACGGTGGGTCTGCAATTATACAGCCGACCGTACCTACGGGGCAAGCCTACAACATCTTCTACGTATCCTAGAAGACCTCTTATTTACCATTAAAAATGTTAGAACCAACCAATCCCAAATTCAAGTAACAATGAGTTATTTCATTATCGACACCTGACTTTTAATTTTGTAATTGTTTTAACACCTAATCAAAATAAATAAATAAAAATAAAAATTGAAAATGGTGTCGAATAATTAAAATGAATAAATTAATAAATTAGTGTGTAAAGTTTACTGGTAAAATGGAAATACATTAGTTAGGTCATGTTCATTTAGAACAGTGTTTTTCAACATTCTTGAAAGAGCGACCCTTTATCAATTACAACAAATATAGTGATACCCCTCCCCCAGAGCCTTAATAATTTTTTTAAATGATTTTGTGACCCTATTTGACTTTTAAAATTAAACTGAGAATTAAAAAAAATAGTTTTAATTATTTCGTTTGTGTTCAAAAAGTTTTTGTATTAGAGGATTTTATTGCAGTGTGGGACCGATTAACATTGTTTCGTTAAGCCGCGAGTGAGGCTTTTCGACCCACCTGGGGGTCGCGACCCACAGGTTGAAAAACAGAGATTTAGATAAATTCTCAAAGTAGGAGTTGTTGACTGTTATATTGTATGTTTTTGTAAATAACGTCCATTTGGGTAAATACCTACCTAATTTCTACCAACTTCAATTGTATTTACCTGTTTCTGATGCTAAGTATTCCTCGGTCTAAATATAGCCCATATGACTCGCGTTCGTTTGAACATATCGCATTGCATGTGTTAAAATTTCTCATTGTCCATTTAGGATAATAAATGAGGATTACTTACTAGATTCGTCATTCCTTATTCGTAAGGGAATGGATTCGTTTGCCTGAGTCCGTCTTTCCTGACGTGTACAATTTGGGGTCTTCAAGTCGCGAGTGAATAGGTATTTTCTAGGAAAGCGTGCTACATTTAGGTATTTTCTAGGAAAGCGTGCTACATCTTAGGCTGTATCGTCAATGACGAACTTGGGTAATTTTATTTAAAAGTTTACAGTTTAAGAGGAGGGTACCGATCTCTCCATACAAATGTAGTCGACTATTTTCTCCCTGGATAATGATACTAGAGCAAGTGTTTTTGTTGCATAAAACTTATAACTGCCATGACTATGCCCCTATGTTTTTATTGTTTTTTTTTAATCTTAATTTCTATGATAATTAGAAGCTGAAAATACCAAATAGGGGCATAGATTAGGCATGGCAGTTATAGGTTTTATGGCCCAAAAATATTTGTGGTAGTGTCATTATCCAGGGAGGAAACAGTCGACTACGTTTGTATGGAAATAGCGCCGGTCTTTCACCTTAAGCCTTACCTAACCTAACACACCGCACGCGACGTTACTAACGATTCATTTGAAAACAAACATCGTTTTCGTATCGATGCGAGTCCGATTGATTCAACACGACACCATGAAACTATGTGTTTGCATGAAATATTTTTGATTACCATGATTGTTTTAGTTACACAACCTTCACTATTCTTGTTTGTTAATTGTCACGCTACTAAATTATAAACCACTAGCAGTGCTCCGTGGTTTCACCCGCGTAACTCCCGATAAAGTGGGAATATCGAGATAAAAAGTAGCCTATGTGTTAATTCAGGTCTCCAGTTATATACATACCAAGTTTTATCTAAATCGGTCCAGTAGTTTCGACGCCTATTCGCCTCAAACAAACAAATCTATCTTTATAATATCAGAGTTGGGCATTTTTCAATTTAATAAATTGTAATCGTTTTTCATGGTTTTTCACCTTTCACACAGAACGAATATAGTTAGAATAACATTCCAATTTGTGAAGTTATTATTTGTATTAAGTAAAGCAATTAGGCTTGTGTTATTGACCAGATAAGAGATGAGTATTTTCTTTTGAAAAATATACAAAAACAGCCAGACCGGGAATAAATGTCTATTTCTATACAAATTGTATTAATTTGAGCTGCGATTCGAACCCGCAACCTCTTCTGTCACAGAGGTCGGACAATTGTCAAAGAACCTTTCTTAAAACGATTCTAGAAACCTATCACCAAGTAGCTAAATATAAATGCAAGTAAGCATAAATGCAAGTAAGCATTTATATTTAGCTACTTGTTGACTGTCATTTGTGTGTGTTTTGTAAATAAAGTCTATCTAGGTAAATACCTACCTAATTTCTACCAACGTCAATTGCATTTACCTGTTTCTGATGCTAAGCATTCCTCGGTCTAAATATAGCCCATATGACTCGCGTCGTTTGAACATATCGCATTGCATGTGTTAAAATTTCTCATTGTCCATTTAGGATAATAAATTAGGATTACTTACTAGATTCGTCATTCCTTATTCGTAAGGGACTGGAATCGGTTGCCTGTGTCTGTCTTTCCTGACGTGTACAATTTGGGGGTCTTCAAGTCGCGAGTTAATAGGTATCTTCTAGGAAAGCGTGCTACATCTTAGGCCGCATCGTCACCTACCATCAGGCAGGTGTGATAATAGTCAAACTCTGACGTATCATCTATCTATATATTATATAAATTAATCCCTATTTTCCTTGGTCATCGTATCTCGTGTGAAAAGCTGGACCGATTGCGCTTATTATTTTTTTGTTGTGTTTGTTATTGTCAACGCGGTTTCACCTGCGTAAGTCCCGATCCCGTGGGAATATCGAAAAAAATATCCTATGTCCGTCTTATGATTGTAAGCTACCTCCCCACCAATTTTCAGCCAAATCGGTTTAGCCGTTCCCGAGTTATAAATGGTGTAACTAACACGACTTTCTTTTATATATATAGACTAGTTGTGCCCCGCGGTTTCACCTGCGAATTTCCCGTGGGAATATCGAAAAGAAAGTATCCTATGTCCGTCTTCTGATTGTAAGCTACCTCCCCACCAATTTTCAGCCAAATCGATTTAGCCGTTCCCGAGTTATAAATGGTGTAACTAACACGACTTTCTTTTATATATTTATATAAGATAAGATTATATAGATTTACTAACTTTTTGCTAAAATTGAAAAATGCTTACAAGCGATTCTCCAATTTTCCACTATTTCTCAAATAATTTAATTCAATTTAACTCTCCTAGATTGCTTACTAAAGTACTTACTTTACTTTTGCTTGCTTGATTAAGATTTGTATTATTGTTGTGCATAATTCTTATCTGAGCACGATTCTAGTAATAATTACCTATGATATTTATGTTTGTATGTTTTCATTTGTGTTCTGTTATGACTTGTAATAAATAAAATAAAAAAATCATAAGCTCTTCAAAAGAATGCAATGTACTACAATGCTTACTTGAAATTGCAAATTATTACCAAATAGATTTTAATTAGTCATAAGACATCTTTTTATCTAGTAGCTAGTGATATTGTGGTGCTATATATATCTTAAGGAATAATCATTTTAAGGTTTCGTACCTCAAAAGATAAAAAAGGAACCCTTTTATTTTAGGATGAAGGAAACTGGATAGAATAATACAAAGTTATAGAACACATACCTATTTTGTTTATTTACACTATAATATACACATTATTTTCACCAAGCATTCTACGGCTAATGTACAAAAGTTAAAATTAACTATAACGAAATAATAGTTCAAAATGCATTTACAATTAAATACTAAATTTTACATCATAATAGTATTTTTCAGTGAAGAATTTAATTTAGTAATGTCTAATTTAATAAAATATAAATAATATCGTTTTTCTACACATTATCGTTATACTAAGAAATATTAGTATTTATAAGAGACCTCGCAGACTGAAGAATTTTAGTCGGCCGATTACTTAGTTTAAAGCGGCTGAAACACAAGTAAAAAATATAAGAAATAACTATTATTTCCTAATTTATAATTAACTAGTTTGTCCCCTAGACTCCTTTTTTAAGTTGTTTCTAATTATACAAACTTTTCTACTCTCTTTTTTTTAATAAATCATAGACAATATTTTTATTAGCCCGTTTAGTCCCACTTTAGGGCAAAAAAGTCTTCGAGGCAGACCGAGTCGCAGGTAGAGAGATAAATTAGACATGGAAAGAAGGAGTGGAGGCCTTTGTGCTGCAGTGGAACAAATAATAATATAAAATATACGACATTGTACACAATACCATCTAGTCACAAACTTATAAGCAACTACGCGTATTGATGACCAGACAACGATAGACAGACATCAGATAGAATACTTTTTTAAAAATAAGTACTAGAAAACTAGAAAAAGTATATGAAGGTCATACAGTTATTTGTTCTGAGCCGGAAATCGAATCCACAAACTTCTGCACCATACAGGTTGCTGTAAAATAGAAAGTATCGGCTGACAAAATATCTTCAGTCTCCGAGATCTCTTATGGTCCGTGCGAGCTATTTTTTGCCTCATAAAATTATGTAAAAGTCCTTATTAATTTAATATATTGCAGTCCATTAAGCTGCTTTAAAAAGGTGTACTTTATTTAATATTTTCAACTTTTCACAATATAAGTAATATTGCATTATAAATTAGTTGAGAAAGAAAAGAGCGCCCGCGCCGCGTTAGTTAAACGCTTCGCTGGTTCTTGTACATTCTGTTGTTAATTTTAATAACAATCCTTAGTTATTGTTGTTGCTAGTTTTTATTTTAATATTCACTGAGTTGTCAGAAATCATTAGTATTAAAAACTTTCAGTAACGCTTCTTGAGTCGTAATTAGAAAACTCTTGTAAATAATTACGAATCATATAAAATTCGCCGATAAAATTACAAATTTCATCATTTTAGTGACCAATTCTTTTTTAATCGTCACCCTTCATACCTACAAACGCTGCTTTGTGAATACTATAACTAGATTTTACTACTAACTAAATAAATTAGTAACATTTACTAATCTGAAATAATACATAATATAAATACTCATCTTAATTTTAGTAAAATTTACCTATAAACTACATTTAGCTGTTTTTACTAAATCTATTCTTCACATATATTTACAGAAACTAGATAACTGGGCTCAATATTGACGTTTAACATTTCTTATTGCACATTATTATATTGTGTGTTATACCATTGATTAAACAATAGTTTGGCATAATTTAACTAATATTGCAATAGATAGGGTTAAAACAGTCTACAGACTCTTCTAGCGACTTATACCCCTTATTCATAAATCCCTTTAAAACAAATATAGTAACTTAATATACCGCGGTGCACTTAAAGAACCATATCTATCGATAGAGGGCATTACGACGAAAAAAAAATATCATAAAACCAAACCTCCTATGTGTCTCGGAAATGGAATATTTGTTGAAACACAGAACACATCACGTTTCTTTGAATATCTCGTTCTCGAGACGTTTTAGAGGTTTGATGTGAAGGCATTATTCGTACGTCATAATTCCCTCTACCGAAAGGTATGGGTCTTAAAATGCACCAAGCTCCCATAGTATTGTCAGGACCCCTTTTAAAAACCTTCTATAGTTCAAATATGTTTTTTTAATTTCGCCTTTTTGCAAATTAAAAATATGTATTGCGTGACTAATACTAACTATCGAAGGTTTAATAAACGATTATGATTAAGGGGTTATAGTTTATCAAAGGTTCACTTAAAAAAAACAAGTGAACGTCGTCTAAATTTTATAAAGAAGTAAAGTAGTCTGTTACCACCCATATAATACATAGACAAATTATATGTCTATGTATTGAACTATTATATTTAAACCAGTCAGATGGAAGAGCCCATCTACAATAAATAATTTAGGAATATATTTTTAAAATATTAAGTACTCAAATAGCTATCACATTTATTTATAACGAAGCATCTTCATTTTGTACAAACTATACCTACTATTCAGATCATGGTAAATATATTTACAAGCTACTATTCAATCACTATGAATGAAGACGAAACTGGCAACGGCAACATCACTAAATAGTTGGTGTCTTGTCACTGTTTTACAATATTTAAAAGTTCGTTTTCGATTAAAATTAATAATCGAGCGCGCGTCGTTCCATATTCAGATCAGGAAGGAACGCACGCTGGGCCTCGTTTCATTTAGAGGCATTGACAACCAAATTCGTCGCAGCTTCCTCACTAGCCCCTATACTCATCGCTTTCTTCTTCAATATCCCGAGATCTGTCACGTTTTCAAGAAAACTCTTATGCGCTGATAATACTTTTGCACTTTCCACATCCTTTTTTAACTCTTCCATGTCTCTTTTCAACTTTGCCCGTCTGTTTTGGAACCATGTGATCACTTGAGCGTTGGAGAGTCCGAGGGAACTGGCGATCTCGTCTCTGTCTGCAGGAGATAGGTACTTCTGGTACAGAAACCGTTTCTCCAGCTCGAAGATCTGGTGGTTGGTAAAGGCTGTCCGGGATTTCCGTTTCTTCTTAGGCTGTGGCCTAGAGTTGAAGAGGTTTAGGTGATTTGACTGACCATCTGGAACAAGAGAAATTTTGCCAATTAGCTACGGTAATTTTTAATGAAGTATTATTGGAAGTGGTATAATTTATAAGGCATTATGGTGATTTTTGATGATGTGATCGATAACTGACTAATCTTTTTCAAAGTTCGAACAACATTCCTAAAAAGATGTAACTCATTTATTTTTATGTAGGGTTATTGGTAATCATATGGATAAGCAATTAAGGGCCACTTTTGTGCACTTAAACAAACAATTTTTGTTCTACAACTTTTGGAAATTCGAAAATATTTAAGTTAATTTTAAAGTTATGTTTACCGGAAAATCAGCTGTTCCTTACAGAGGTAATTAACCTTAAGATTATACTTATTTTTTTTGTTCTATCTACTGTTCTAAGTCAGAATGAATGAATTTCGAATTCACATAACCTCGAACTTTTCAAAAAATGTTCGAATTTCCAAAAGTAGTAGAACAAACGTTGTGTGCTTCGATGCACAGAAGTGGTCCTCAACCGCTTGCTAATATAGGTACCAATTGTATAAAGATTTTAGAAGTGAGAGTTGAAGTATAAGAAAACACCAATAATAACAATAATAAGACGGTGCTTCAAAGACAAAAGGCAACACATCGCGATCGTCTCGTTATCAGTCACTAAAACACCATTCAAGTCTATGACAGTGCAATAAAGTGCCCGCAGCGCTAAAATGTAACTGGTCTGTCGTAAAATATACAATAAAAACACACCCTGGTATCGTTACATTTTAACGAGCACACAATCACATACGGGCAGGCTGTAAAATATATTTTTAATGAAGTAAAAACAATCATCACCTATGCTTCAAAACGTTCGCGGCGAAGACTCCTTCAATTGAATTACGTGGTACATTGTAATCTCAGTTTTCACGTCAATTTAAAAGGCCGTAAAAACTCAATTTTCCTTTATGGCTTAGGCAATAAAAGTTAACGGAAATGAAGATACAACAATGGCGGTATCTGTACATCCGGTCTATTTAGTTGTTATCTCTACAAATATTTTCTACGGTTCGAAATTGCGTTTGTTGAAGTGTATAATTATTTTTCGAAATTGACTCGTTAATTGTCTGTTCTTGGTTAATTTTTCAGTGTTAATTTTAATTGCTTTTTCGTGTTAAATATTTTATTGTTTTTCATATTGTAGTTATTTATTATCTAGTACTAGGTACTAATATTAAAACATAGTTGAATCCCTAGATTGATTACTGTCGCACCATAATATACCCACCTATTCACCCGTAAAGCTTTCTTTGAAACTTAATTCGTATATTAAACATGGTGAATGTGACCGTGTGGCGCAATTGGTAGCATAACTGTACGGTATACAGGAGGTTGTGAGTTCAACTCTCGCCACGGTGCAATTTTTGGAGACGGATGTATCTTTGAAAAATATTTCTTTAATAATAAGGTAATATCATTTAAAAGGGGTTACTGCCAATAGGTACACCTTTTGCTATATTCATGACAAGCAGCGCTCCGCGGTTTTATCCGCGTATCTTCCGATCCCGTGGGAATACCGAGATAAAAAGTAACCTTTGTTATTTCCAATAATTCAATGTATCGTCACACTAAGTTTCATCAAAATCGGTCCAGTAGTTTCGGAGCCTATTCGTCACAAACAAAAAAAGAAAAAAATCGTACACTCATAGGTCTGAAAGTAGAAAAGTACTGTTAGGTAAATATGTGTAATACCCAGATTAGATGTATCTAAATAAGATTTTACAAATAAAAATGGTCAATTTTAAAAAGAAAGGATCCATTTCTAGACCGTTTATAAATCGGACACGATCTTAAAATATCACCAACCATGACCGTGGTTTACCGCAAAAATTAATATCTCATTCACTTTTAGAGTTTCAACTCACTCTTTTTACTTGGTAATTGACATAAAAAAATGTTTATTTCATTTTGATTACTGGTTTTTGACCGAGACCTATGTGTCATCTTTTAATTTGACCAAAATCCGATTGAGTCATCCATCCAATGTTAAATTTAAGCGCTTTATTGGTGTAAAACTAATTGTTTTTCTTTGTAATTGACGGGGTTTTGTTGTGTTGAAATTATTTGAGGAATAAAAGACAGAAATAAGGAGCTATGTATAATAATTTTAATATAGGTAGTATATAGGTTTATATAAAAGAAATGCTACGTTTAGTGATTTAACTGGAAATCTGATCAAAAAAATGAAAATGATGTTGCTTGCATCTATTTGTTTGGTAGCTAATTCAACCTATTTATTAGCTACATCCTCTTTTCTTAAATTCTTTCCAATAATGACTTACAAACATGTTACAAACTGACATTACAAGTGACCCCTTCTCTTCATAAAGATTTACACGTAAAACAGAAAGTTAGATTAATAAATAGATTTGCAATAATAATAAAAAACGTCCTTAAAAATAACTCTGATCTGAACAATAAAACTGCACAAATAAAACTAAACAACCAATTTCGCTAAATATCAAGACCCGCAATAACATTTTTTTCGCAACGACTTGACCTTGCTAACTCGTAAAACCGTCTGCACTGGGAACACTGTGATTTTCCTGTCAAAACAACACTTGATTAATTAATTATGACATGGCAACCTTTTCATTTATCAAAGATTCCATTTGGAAGTCGTCATGTCAAATTAGAAGGTGTTCGAATTTTGAAAATTTGCTCTTCTTGTCAGTTGAGGGCATAGACAAAAAATATTTTTATTTTAACTGCACCGTCAATTTATAAAATAGTTTTTAAATAGCTATCAGGTTCTAAAAGCGGATTTTTTTGTTTGTTTGTAACGAATAGGCTCTGAAACTACCTGGCCGATTTTGATAAAACTTAGTATATGGATACATTGATTCATTGGGAGTGACATAGGCTACTTTTTATCTCGATATTCCCACAGGATCGGGGGTTACTCGGGTGAGACCGCGGAACGCTGCTAATTATTAATAAGTTTATTTTGGTTCTCTGTACCTTTTCCAAATTTTAGCATTGTCCATTGGCTGTACGTTGACATATCAGTCAGTCAGTACTTTAAATTTTATATTTATATAAAATACTACGGACGTTGACCTTTAAAGGAAACAAAAGCTCAAGTTTTAAAGAAATGTTTGAACAAATCGGTGTTATTCATCAAGTTATTCAGAATTTTAACATGTTACCGTGACGAAATCGACATTTTTTGCTTCGAAACTAACGATGTCTTTTGACTTGCCCGTTTTTTGTAAGATTTGCTGTTTTATTCACATGTAATTGAGGTATGAATTCGTTAAGGATGCGATTAGGATATGATTAATATAGTTCGCATGTTTGTGTCAAGTTTTTTGACGTGATAAAATAAAAAATAAAAAAAAGATTTTGAGATCGCTTACGTAGGTACTAATATTGTAGTAGGTGATGCGTTTTGTTCCAAACCTACCATACCTTAGAATATCTGTTTGGTTTGCCTTTGCATTCAATTATTTTTGAAACTACCTTACATTTTATTTATCAGTATTTGTTAATAACTTCTATAGATCTTAGTGTATATGTTTATTGTTGGTCATCCTTAAGAGATGGACATGTACCATCACCGACTTTCTTGTAGATCTTTTAAGAGGGAAGAGTACCGAGCGCTCTCTCCATACAAACGTAGTTGACTGTTTCTTCCCTGGATAATGACACTAGAGCAAATATTTTTGTTGGCACAAAGGCATGTTGTCTCACGAAAAACTGTGAAATATATTTGAATGACGTCTTGTGGGCAACCGCAAAAGTGTCGTGAAACATACTGAACCAACGGTTGTGAATTACCTTGCGATCATGTAGCCACATTTTATTATGTTTTCCGCCATTGGACCCTTTTTAATTGGGTCCTTTTTGCGTGAGGATGGAGTAGGCTTGCCCAGCACCTACTACCCTCTCAGCTTAGTCAACCATGTCCAAAGGAGAGAACTTGTCAATACATCTGGAGCCAACTAAGCCGCGGGTTTCATCACGATGTTTTCCTTCACCGTAAGAGAAATGTCAATTAGAGCACATAATTTTTTCTTAAGAAAAATACATTTTTGCACGGTCGGCCGTGATTCGAACCCATGACCTTCAGAATGAAAGTCGAGGTATCAACCACTAAGCCAACACTGCTCTTTTTGGTGGTTGACATATCACTGATCTCAGTAAGTGATTTTTGTAATTAAACAAAAAAGGTGAACCAAGCGAGTAGCTTACAACCAAAAAAGACTTAACCATCAAACTGTCCCCATCACATGTTTTGACACAGAATGATGACTGCGTAAACACATTATAAAAACCAAAGGCGGTAAGAAAACAGTCTTACAAAGACGAACGTTCCATTGAACGGGTGGTTTCCTACCACGGTCGATTACAATCAAGACTTAAGACTCACTGACATACGAACGTAAAATGGACCGTAACACGCGTCCTCTTAATTAGGATAAGTATCCGGTTGATATGAATTTAGACGATTTTAGATCGCGATTAGAATATATGTTCACTAATTTGGATTGTGATTGGCGATTAATTAAGTCGCTTGCTTGGTTAATGGCGATTAATAGTTTGACATAGTTTCTGAATTTAATCTTTAATCTAGCTAGATTAATGCAAACTATTAAAAGTAAGATGATGGCTTAGTTTCAGTAGTTCAGTGGTTAATTCGGTTACCGGGGATAAAAAGAAACACGGACAGACAGACGGACGGATAAGAAAGTGATCCTATAAGGGTTCATTTTTTACCTTTTGAGATAAGAAAACCCTGAAAAGAAGCAGTTTTTACCATGGAGTGTGTATTTGCTAATTTATTTGACGACCCAGTTAGTACAATGGTCACCATGCCGGACTGCCAAACACAGGGCTGCGGATTCGATTCCCGCCTCAGACATGTATTTATGCTTAGATATTTATCTGTGGTCTGGTTGTTTCTATGTATTATAAGTATATATTTACAAAAGAAAAGTATTTAAGTAGTATATCTGTTGTCTAGCACCCATAACACAAGTCTAGTTACTTAGCTTGGGGCTAGATGGCGATGTGTGGTAATGTCCTGCAATATTTATTTATTTATTTAAAAAAAAACTAGACGTAGAAAATAAAATAATCTTCAAAATTCTCAGAGTATTTTTATCTAATTCCGTTAAAATTGGAAAATTCCAATTTCGATTAAAATCCGCGACGCGGATCAACAATAAGCTAATCTATTTACAGTTCTTGATATCTAATTCAAACTATCTCAAACCATAGCCAACCTTTTTTATTGGTCAAAATAAAAAAACTGCTAATTTGACAAACGATTGAGCAAGATTCGACGAATCGAATCGACCGGCTCGAAGATTCGCGGAATGACAAAAATAAATTTGGTATTAAGAGATTAGAGTCTACGCCGATGTGACCGTTCGGCACTAAAGTCGTAACATTACATTCGCTTACAGAATGCTAATGAAGATTACCTAGTTAGTATTAATTTTATGTGGCAATGTCTAGCTTCACACTCATCATTAAGGTCTATCCGCACAGAACAGTGACGGCACGTGACCGACAGTTCCGTACCGTGCCGTGACGTGCTATTCGTACATGCCAGTGTCAGTATCGACACGGCGCGCCGTGTCGATACTGACACTGGCATGTACCGCATATAGGCATGTACGAATAGCACGTCACGGCGGCGCAGTGATTTTTAGTACTCTATCGCTAGGTTTAACAAAACTTTCGTACGCGAGTCCAGCTCGCACTTGGCCGATTTTATTAAATATATTATGTGATGAAACGAGAGCGAGCAAAGATAACGACCGCAAATATTTCCGAAATTTTGACTGCGGTTATAAGGAAAATGAATGTACCTAGGGGTCGATCGTCAAAAAACCTGATAAATACGGGCAACACACGGACCAATTCAATTAACTTTTCGTCGTCCATCTTGAAACACTGCGACCATGTCAGGCAAAATATTGTCCGCTACAAATTCACGCCGAATCACGGCAAACGTCGGTGTAGCACTGACATCACTGAACGTCACTGTCACTGACCAGTACGAATAGCTTAGTACAAAAAGTATGCAACAATATCATTTTTCACTGATACTGATGGATACGGCACGGTACGGCACGTGTCGGCACTGTGCCGGCACTGTGCTGTGCGTATCGGCCTTTTTACTTGAATGTAGGCGCTAGACATCGTGAAGTTCAACAGCGGACGTAAAGTACCTTTACATTGGCCAGGTCGCACAGCCGCCGCATACATTCTGTGCCAGTAGAGACTTTTCCAATAAATTCTGAACGAATATTTTTTGTTCGTCCACCACAAAATAGCTAGTAGGTAATCTGATAAAACAGTTCAAAATGATCTTTAACCACATTTCTCACGGAATAAAAATAGTAGTTCACACGACAGTGGTTCATAGATTTGGGTGCAGGCACGTTCTCTTTGGTTTCACGACCCGTTGACTGTTTGTGAAAAAATAGATTTGTCATAAAAAGGAATAAAAACTCTTCAGTTACCTATTATCTTTTTTGTTTATGGTGACTGAACGTTACCAGTGGGAAATATTTTTCTTACTGGCCAGTTAGATTCGGATAAATTTGTCTTTTTTTATTAGCAAAACGGTTTTGCAGAGTTTTTGTTGTAAAGAGAAAGAGTTAATATTGGGCCCTTTTTGTGAACAGCATTACGTGTTAAGATGAAGAATAATTATAGGTATTTTCATTGTTAAACTATAAATGCTGTCATGTGTTTCATAAACAATTGTGTTATTAATGAAACAATACAAGTTTAAATATATTATGACAATATAAAGGTGTTGGGCGTACGCCAGTACATTCTCATTAGAGACAATTAGTATGGCATAAATTAAGCCACATTGTCTGCAAGGTACCAATGACGATGTCGTAAATGTCTATTATATTGGTATGAAATCTGTAATTGCATGCTAGGTTTATGTTTAGATGTATTAATTAGACATTTGATTAGATTATGGTTAGCAAAATGTGTTTGGCATTGCATCTAGGTAAATTAATTTAGCTAAATCGTTTAGTCTGCTACTATTTATATAATACTGATACTAAATTAATTAGTCTGCTACTATAGCATCACATCAATCGCTATGTCATAAAAGTAATATCATGAGTAAAAGCATTGTAGTTAGTTTAAATACCATGCAATTTCAACATATTACTTATGCTTTCGTTGATTTAATGAATCTATAAACCGTCTACCCACATGTTTTCCTAATAGAATTAGTTATGCACAAAACCGTCCCATATTATCATCGGTACCATCAAAGTCGGCGCCAAAATACCCTAAATGAGTCACAAATCAAAGGCGCCCTCTAAATAACGCGTAACTGAAGAATTTCCTAAAGATTCCTCGTGCCTAAACTAAAACAGTATGTTTTTGTAACGTTGTAAAAACGAATGTGCATCATGGTAGTTTGTGCATAGTCCGTGACAGTAACTAACAACCGATGGTTATCGCTCCTTTGATAAAGCTACTTTTAAGTTCGCTTTTGTACTAACAGCGTTCGAATTAAAGCGTGTTGTGTTGTGAGTTACATTGTTGACTCGGGGCCAGCGCTTTATGGGTGTTGCACATTCTCCTTTTTATGATTTTTTTATTTTCTAAGTTGATCTTATTTTTCAAAACCCTAGTTATGTAAAAGAAAAGACCTGTGGTGTTTTAATATAAACAGAGTTTTTTAACATACAAATATTGGTTGACTCTCAATAGTTCACCTGATGGATCCCCCTTAGTTGAGAGTTTTGACTTTTTCACTTTGGAACCCCTAGTCTAGGGGGACCGATAAGCTGATGAATAAATAATTTAGGATAAAATATAAAATAGTTTTTTTTTTATCTAGTAGGTGTCCCGGCAAATGTCGTTTAGCCAATTACAAAATAAGGAATAAAATAAATAAATAGATGTTCGATTCTCAGACCTAACGAATATACACAAAAATGTTTATCAAAATCAGTTCAGCCGTTTAGGTGGAGACTGGTAACTAACACCGCGACACGAGAATTTTATATATACCTATAGGGAAGTACGTATTTATATATAAGTTTATTCAATTAATTAACAAAATTACATGATACTAGCAAACCCGGCGAACTCCGTTTCGCCACCAGATTTTCCTGAATTTTCTTTGCTATAAACCTCACGGAGCCCGAGACCTTTCCAACGAATGCAAAACCGTGGTTTCGTGCGTTCTGGAGTTATAGCGGCAGGAAGGAAAACCCGACTTATATGATTAGATTAACACAAAAATTCAAAATATATATATAAATAATAATCACAAAATAATTAAAAAGACGCCGAAGTACGTTGTAATTATACTTTTTGGCGTAAAGTCAACGAAAGCAAAAACACGATATTTATATAATTTGAAACTTTTTCCTCATAACATTATTTTGGCTACTATTGTGATGGCAACCCTCACTTAGGTACGCAGTTAAGTATACCTAAACAATGATTGCTTATGTATTTGCAGAGATCTCGATCTCTGTTGGAAATTGTAGGTGTAATGGCTCTCTTTGTTTCCATAAGTATAATGTTGCCTGTTGTAGGTAGGTAATCTGCAATAATTTACATAAAACTGCACGAGTGGGTGACGATGGGTTTTTTTATAAATGCATAAATTTTAAAGCGATAATTTACTTAATTTAAAATATCTTTATATTACCTTTTAGAGATGATTTCAATTCAATTAATTTATTTCAGACTTTTAAATTCATAGTATTGTTAGTATGACTTATAATAAAAAATAATATTGTAGGACATTCCACACATCGTCACCTAGCCCCAAGCTAAGTAACTAGATTGGTGTTATGGGTGCTAGACAACGGATATACTACTTATATGCTTTTCTTTTGTAAATATATACTTATAATACATAGAAACAACCGGACCACAGACAAATATCTAAGCATAGGCATGGTGACCATTGTGCCGTGAGAAAAGTGTGTGAGAAAAGTATATAAGTAGTATATCCGTTGTCTAGCACCCATAATACAAGTCTAGTTATTTAGCTTGGGGCTAGATGGCGATGTGTGGAATGTCCTGCAGTATTCCTGCAGTATTTTTCTATTACTTGAGTTTCAGACCTCATATTCCTCCCACCAGTTTGAACGTTTCAAGCTATTTAGTAAACCACCCTAAATACATTTAAAAAAAACTAACTGTTTTAAATATTTATAAACATACCTAGTTAAAATAACCTAATGATATGTTGTTAACTCTAGTTAAGTGAAGCGGTTCTCTTTGAAGTTGAACCGATAACGCTCTCTGACTCTCAGACTTTAAGTAGTCAAAACAAACCATTTGTACGTATCTTCAAACGCCACTTGTTGAGACTAGTCTACTTTTATTATCTTGTATTATTTCAATGTTTATATTGACTGGTTTTGTGGCACAATATTTGTACTTAAAGCCACCTTAAAGCCCAGGATAACGCCACTAGTCAAATACCTGTCGCATTTTAATTGAATAATTTTTAACCAATTTTCCTTTGAAAATTTAGGGGCTTGCGTGAGATTGTACTTAAATATACTTAGCTAAATGTTAGTTAAATTCATTGAACAATATCTATCAGTAAAATATTTATAAATTTTTTAAATAATTTGTAGGTTAGATTTTTGTCGATGATTTCATGGCGAAAATTCATCGTCGTTTCAGAGTGAGTCAAAGCTTTGTAAAGCTTCAAAAAAACAAGTGGTTGTTAGTAAAGTCGTTTTACGGACGATAATTTTACGTGATAACGTCATAAGACAACGATGAAAAATTGAGATTTTTTTGTTATCCTTTATTTATTTTTTCCTTTAGTTTCATTTATATAAGTCTTCTATTTGTTAATCGTCACCATTACAGCCCAGATGAGCGATGTTATTATTAAATACTCTGTTTCCTAAGTTACCATGACGCGTCTAGTCATATTACCATGACGCATGACGTGACGATGACCGTGACACTTTTTTGTGAATGCAGGGTTATCACGTCAAAAACAACATATTTTATATGCAATAATTTACTTAATAAAATTTTGGGTAGGTATTCAATAAGCGTTAACTATTGCCAAATAAGTAGTTAAACGACGACCCAGTTGGCACAATGGTCACCATGCCAGACTGCCAAACACAGGGTTGCGTAATATTTATGCTTAGATATTTGTCTGTGGTCTGGCTGTTTCTATGTATTATAAGTATAACAAAAAGAAAAGTATATAAGTAGTATATCCGTTATCTAGCACCCATAACAAAAGTCTAATTACTTAGCTTGGGGCTAGATGGCGATGTGTGGAATGTCCTGTAATATTATTTAATTTTAAAGTTACCACAATAACTCACTTTTTATCCGTTTTTTATTGATATTATTGCAATCTAATGACTTGGGTACTAAATCATTTCTAATGTTCCAGAAACCTTAAAAACTGTTAAATTAATTATTTATTTTCACTACAAATCACCTGTTTCATTATAAAATAATAAATTTATGTAATATACTTAATAAATTTTAACCACGTTTCGTATTTAATTGGCAGTTAACTATATTTTATTGGTTTAAAAGAATTCACGATTCTAAAATCATACTTTTGTAATTACATAAACTTTATTATTTCTCGTTTTGTAATTATTTCACTAATTAAAGTATAATCAGGTAACAAAAGTGTAGACCCTATGTAGAGTTCTTAAGAGGAAAGGGTACCGGGGGCTCTCTCCATACAAACGTAGTCGACTGTTTCCTCCCTGGGATAATGAGATTGGAGCAAATATTTTTGTTGCATAAAACCATAGAGGAACATAAAACCTATAACTGCCATGACTTTGTCCCTATGTTTTGTTTTTTAAATCTAAATTTCTATGAGAATTAAAAAATGAAAAACCTTTACCTTAATTTAATTGTCATTATTAGTAAATTACGAATTAGAATGTTTTGAACTCAAATAGGATTTTATTTCTTACTTTATATTAAGTTAAAAGTCCTTCAAACTTTAAACAACATTCTAAACGGCTTCTTTGGCACAGCGCCAGCGGGCGAAAACCCGACCATGACGCTGAATGTTGCGGGTTCGATTCCTGATTCGAAATAACTAATTATGTACGGAAAGTTGTTGTGAAATATACACCTATTTACATTTACATTAAAAACTATGTAAGTATCCGCTCCATCCGTTATCTGGTCATCATAAAACAAGCCTTATTGCTTAGCTTGGAGCTAGATGGCGCTCTGTGAAATGTCCCACAATTGATTTATTTCACCTACATATTAAACCGCATCAAAATAAAGCAATTTAAAATCGATCTAAACAACAAAACTCTCTCATATCGGCACAATCTCAAAACCAAAGGCAAAAAAAACGAGAAATAAAATTGAAATCCAGTAGCTGTAGTTTATAAATCACTGCGAGGCAATAATGTGGCCCGGGTAAGCCCGGGGGAGCGATTTGAGCGACGAAAACACTTCCTTTTGTCACATAATTGCCCAAATTGTTATTACAGGGAATAAAGACATATTGCTTGGAAGAGGGAAGGGCGTCGACTTATAGGCGGTTATTTGTTTGGTGACGGTACACTGTGTTTAGTGGACAATGATGACGGATTGACGTCTATGATGCGGTTTTAACGCGGTTTCTGAAATGCGAGATAAATTTTTATTCGAAATAGTTATTTATGGCACGAAAGGGGGCTAGACGGAAAAAATTAAGAACAAAAGTTGTGACGACACATTTTGATTTTATTACAATTCCTACACTAATAATTCATCGATTTTTGTTTTTTTTTTGACAGTTCCTACATTAATAATACATCGAAAGTAACTTCGATCGGGTTTCCCTTAACATCTGTCAAGTTTTTTCAGACTTTTTGTAATATCATTATTGTTTTTTGTGTTTCATAGTTTAAGATAAGTATTGAGTATCTATTTCATTGGAACGAAGTTCCTTATCGCGCGTTGCTAGACGGAAAAAATTAAGACCAAAATTTGAACGACACTTTTTGATTTTATTACTATTCCTTCTCTAATTAATCGAAAGAAACTTCGTTCTATCCGGGTGACCCTTGACACCTCTGAAGTTTTTTTTTTCAGGCTTTTTGTAATATAATAATTATTTTTTGTGTACTATTGAGTATCTATTTTGTTTCTTTTTGTCAGCTAATATTGTTTGATAGATAGCTTTCGTCCACAACTTCGTCCGCGCAGGGTTTTAATTTTTCAAAATAATTTCTTAGCGGATGCCTATGTAAAAATGGTTTTATCTAATCTCAGGAACTACTGGTTCGAATTGAAAAATTATTTTCGTGTTGGATAGTCCATTTATCGAGGAAGGCTAGGCTACTTTTTATCCGCCGCGGGATTCATCACAATCATTTCATTCACCGTAAGAGCAAAATAATACCGAGTTACCTACATAAATAATAATTGAATAAATCTAGATTACTGTATATTAATTATTTAAGCTAATCATTAATATTTCAAAGGAATAATTCTAATAAAGATAATTATTAACCTTAATTAAACTATTGCTCCAAATCTAATTAAATTATGTAAGTATTTGTATTAAATATCAATTTGTTTAAAATAATTTTATGATTTCCGTTATCGATTTCTAAACCAATTAGGTACAGTTGTATGTAAGTAGGTAAGTACATAGTTTTATTGTGACCGTGACTTAGATTATGTTTTATTGTTATTTGTTTATTACCTGGTTCTAATTAATAGTTAAGTATGACTAACTAGACTTAAGTATTAGTAAAACCAAACAAAATAAATAAATACTTAACACGTGCGCTAATTGACATTGCTCTTACGGTGAAGGAAAACATCGTGATGAAACCCGCGGCTTAGTTGGCTCCAGAAGTATTGACAAGTTCTCTCCTCTGGACATGGTCGACTAAGCTGAGAGGGTAGTAGGTGCTGGGCAAGCCTACTCTATCCTCACGCAAAAAGGACCCAATTAAAAAGAGTCTAGTTGCGGAAAAAAGCCCGTATGCATACATACATACATACTTAACACATGAATCGCCAAGCTAATTTGACCTATATTTTCTAATTGGGCTATTTGGTATTTAAATAACTAGCTGCGCCCCGCGGTTTCACCCACGTAAGTCCCGATCCCGTGGGAATATCGGGTTAAAAAGTAGCCTATATGTTAATCCAGGCCTCTAGCTACCTACATACCGAATTTCATTGCAATCGGTTCAGTAGTTTTAGCGTGAAGGAGTAACAAACACACACACACACACACAAACTTTCACATTTATAATATTAGTACGATATTCCCACGGGATTGGGAGTTACACAGATGAAGCCAAGCAGATCTGCTACTTTACATTCGTTACAGATAATGACGTATTATGTATTCGCAGAGAGCATGCGACCGATCGCTCTGGAAGTCTTTGGGGAGGCCTATGTTCAGCAGTGGACGTCCTGTGGCTGATATGATGATGATATGATGAAGTGACTTACTCTTCTAACCTATTAAATCGTTTCACATCTATAAATAGACTCGTCACCAACAAAACAGTTAGTTTTTTACTAACTAAAAGTTCTCTCTTTGGTAATTAATCGACATAATTAACAAAATCCTTAATAGTTTTACGAGAGCGCCGTATTATAAACAATCACAAACGTATCATCGGCTAATAACAATAATAGTTTGTGTGAGGTCTTTACAAATCATTGCCACATGTTTCACACGGAATGTTAAACAAAACGCCCAAATGACAGATATATTAGCCGCATTCGGAGCTAAATAAAAACCAACATTTTCAACGCATATGGTATGAAAAATCAAGCGAAAATAACTTTTAAAGAGAAAGACGGAAGAGCTATTACATTTTTAGATGCATGCAGTAATATTTGCAATTCATAGATGGAGTAGGTACTTGAGATGTTATGGGTTGCAGGATTGATACGACTTTGAAATATTTATATATTTTTTTCTTAATTATTGTGTCGCTGCGGTTGTGCGTCAAGAGAAATGTGTAGTACCCAAAGAGATTGAAAAATGGAGATGGCATTAGAAGATTTTGCATACAAAAACTTTTTCGTTATTTATTTTTTGCCTCTGTTGAGCTCTCTAACGACTGAGCAAGTAAGTACAAAATTTTTGTACTAAAATTTGTTAATGTTGCCCGGTCTATTTCTAGTAAATACAGGGTGGATTTTTCAAGCAGATCTTCAGGGACATTTCCTAAACTATAAGAGATAGCGAAAAATGCTTTAATTGCTTGCGTGGTTGATTTTGATAAATAATAAAACTGTATCATTAGATTTTTGGAAAAGGAACCACCACAGCCATCAGGTGTCAAACCTGTTCTTTTTGCAAAAAAAATTATCATCCATATTTTTGTATCAACTGATCATACCTACTTGTACTGTTGCAAAAAAAAATTAAAAATCTTGTGCTATTTATTTCCGTTGATTTGCCTTAGTACCTACCTGTATATTTGTTTTCAGAAATTGATCTATATTAGCAACACTATAAATTCATACAAAATATATCTATGGTACTTATTTTTTTGTAAAATCGGCTAAGGTAATGACTTTTCCAAAAATCTAATAATGCAGTTTTAATTTCTGTCAAAATCGCAACGCTTTTCAGAATTTTTCGCTATAGTGAAATGGCCTTGAAGGGCCGGTCAAAAAATTCACCCTGTAAATTGAAAGTCTTTGATAGTACCAGAGGGTGGTTTCAAACTACCAACATTACGTGTGGTCTGTCTAACAGAGACCCCGCTGTTTATAAAAAAACAATAGTTTTAAACAATAATATCAAATCTGCATACAAGTATGTGTGTATGTATGTATACGGGCTTTCTTTCCGCAACTAGACTCTTTTTAATTGGGTCCTTTTTGCGTGAGGATAGATAGGCTTGCTCAGCACCTATTACCGTCACAGCTTAGTCGACCGTGTCCAGAGGAGTGAACATGTCAATACTTCTGAAGCCAACTAAGCCGCGGGTTACATCACGATGTTTTCCTTCACCGTAAGAGCAATGTCAATTAGCGCACATAATTTTTTTCTTAAGAAAAATACATTGGTGCACGGCCAGCTGGGATTCGAACCCACAACAAGTATGGCACCCTTCGATAGCACCCGATAGCACATAGTGAAACATTTGTTTGGGTGTGACAGATATAGATGGCGCTGTAATTAAGTTTTAGAGTAGTCGTTCTGAATCGCGCTATCGCTACGTTTCCTTGTTGAAAGGGGTTCGAATTCATAGTTTGATGAAATCTTAATATATATAAATCTCTTGTCACAATGTTTGTCCTCAATGGACTCCTAAACCACTTAACCGATTATAATAAAATTCGCACACCATGTGCAGTTCGATCCAACTTGAGAGATAGGATAGTTTAAATCTCAAATTATAGTCGCAAAATCTACAATTTCTACGCGGACGAAGTCGCGGGCAATAGCTAGTAACTATGTATACTTATTTGTGATGGTTCCATCGATGCGGTCATTCAGTATTTTTGAAAAGTCTACGTTCATAATTGAATTGTAGACTTCAATTTATCAAATTGATGTGGGTTTTTTTTAATTTACTTTAAAGACAAAGTCAAAGTCACTTTATTCATTTGGTGACAATAATATTTAAATAAATATTTTAGGAAAATGTAGATACCGCCATGTAGCCCCAAGCTAAGCAACTAGCGGTCAGATAACGTATAAAATATTATAAAAATAAAATATCAGAAACACCCCAGACGAAAAACTGTCTGTATTACGTAAATATTTGTTTAAGGCGGGAATCGAACCCGCAGTCTTTTGTTTTAAAGGCGGTTGTCACCCGCCGCGGCACAGAAGCCGTCATTCTATTAAGATAGGTATATATAGCTTATTATATCCCAAACTGCGTTGTCAACTAATTCGGTCCATGCGCGTCACTAATTGTGACAAATAGCCCGGTTCAGTCGCGGTACATTACACTCCTCTGTGATATGACGTCCTGGTACATCGGAGTGATGAAGACAAACTCATTACCAGTATGATGTTTTCCGTTCGTTATTTAATAGTCTAATTAGTTCTATTAATTGGAGTAAGGCTGCCTGTCCACTGGAGCGGTCCGAGGTATAGGAGCAGTTAAAAATTTAGAATTTAAAAACCCCCCAACTTTTATCCCCCATAAATTTTGAACGGCTGAACCGACTTCGATCGATAAAGTTGCTGACGCTGTATAAATAATCTAGATTATATGAAAAAAGGATTGTTTCAGTAATAATGGACGTTTTGCTTTTTGTTATTATGCTTTTATGTCGTCCTGATCCAACTGAGTTGACTCTTTGTTGACTGTTTACTGCTTGTGTGTCATTTGAGTGCCTTGTTTTCATGTTATCCAAATGAATTGTCTTTCAGCAAAAAGGTAATTCTGAGGTTGACTGTCCACAGAAGCGGAGCGCCGTTTTCACATAATATTATGCAACATGCGGCGTTTTTGTTACACAATGAATAGACAAGTTGCTCCGCTAAATCGCTCCATTTCTGTGGACAGGCAGCCTGATAGTGACCCATAAACATGGTTGAATCTAAAATACAACGAAATCGTTTATTAACCTAAAAAATGTTCCAGACAAAATGACAGTACTTAGCATTCCCAACATCGTTGCATTTTGATTGAATACCGATCAATCAAGTGGCCCTGTCCACTTATGCGCATACGCAGCCCAAGCGCGGACCTCCCAGGCTGGGTAATTTACGCAATATTTCATAGAGTTATGAACTTACCGTGTTAATCGAATTTAATCGGAAATATGTAATCTTATTGAATTGATTACTTTTGAAGTCTACAGATAATAATAATGGTGTATTGTTGCTCTACCTACGCAGCAAAGATGGCGCTTAGTTAAAATAGGTAAGTACCTACTTTTAAATAAGTTTATTTTAGTTAGACAAGTGTACTCTTCGAATATGAGAACTTCCTCGTTGGATAAAAATAATAATTCAATTTAAATTAAAACTATGTAATTCTGAAAGGTCCTACTTTAAAAGAAAAATAAAACTAAAGATCAAGACTCAAAAACTAAAATCACGAAAGTTAATTTTTTTACCATGTTATTTGTCTTTTTTTTGTGGAGTTCGGTATTTCGATGCTATACAATCACGAAAAATATAGATAAATATCTCGCTTTTCATAACTTTAGCAGTGAAAATAGCCGTGTTAGTTAAAACCCCTTATGTTTGAGTGACCAAAAATGCTGAATACCAAAGAAGGCATTATGCCTAAATGGAAGGATTGTTTAGAAACGAAAAGCTTTTCTTCATAAGCGAGAGATGCCATAGCAGCAGAATGCCTAAAATGTATAATTGACAACATATCAAGTAAGTTTGCTTAAAGCAAAATGCCTAAGCGCTATAAACTTATTTCCTCCAAATAACCTACAATTAATTATTCAATTCAAATGTAAATAGATTGTTCCAATAAATCTGAGTGCACAAATCCTTACGGATTGTCACTGTGGGTGTCCCAGGATATCGTGCGGTGTACGTTACAAGCAATTTGTACCTATTTATTTACTAATACGATTTATTGAGGATTCCTTTACTCTTGATAATGATATACTGTAGGGTTTACTTTCTTTGAAAAATCCGTTTGACATATTTTTACCCGACTACGGTGAAGCCAGAAGGATGTGTATGTTCTTGACCCTTATGTATGTATGACAATTGTCTATAACTATACTATAATTTAACAATTGAGGGATCGTTAGAAGCGTCTCAATGTTCCGCTGGTTATAGAGTTATAGGGTATGTGACGTCACAATAAATTAAATATGGCGCCCTCTAGAGGACATAGAGTCATGAATTAAAAAATAAAAATAATCAAAATGTACCGTGTGGGGTATCAAATGAAAGGGCTTAATTAGCACATTTCAAAAATATATATATTTTGTACTAGGTGTTGCTCACTGATTTGCTTGTTTGGGTTTGTATCCACGGATAACGGACGGACTTAAACTTTGTTTTTATAATGGTGTTTACAATAAAGAATTTATCTATCTGTCTACAGGGTTTTTGGTAATTATACTATAGCAAGCCGTTGAGGGCTACTTCTGTGCACCGTAACAAACAACTTTTGTTCTACGACTTTTGGAAATAGGTACGAACATTTTTATGAAAATTTTGAGGTTGGGTTTATCTGAAAATCAGCTGTTCCTTACACGGAGAGGCCATTAACCTTAAACTTAAGATTCCACTGCTTTAAATATTCTTCTCTAATCAATTAAAGATATTTTTGATAGCAATTAGATTCAAAAATGATCTACTTTGTCATCAAACCAGCTCATAAAATTTCATCGTTAATTCGGACAGCTATGAAAAATGAAAATCTGATAAGGTTACCCTTTTCCAATCAGTTAAAAACTCATCAAGTTAATGTAATTTCTAGGAAAGGAAAAAGGTAAACCACCTAATGTTTACACTCTAAAATGACTCTAAACCTACTAGTTTTTAGGGTTCAACAGGTTTCGGAATACCTTAAGAGATAAAAAGAAGCCCAACTTTATTGTCTGTCCGTCTGCCCGTGTGTCACCGCCGATTTTCTCATGAATGGGTGGAATTAGCAAGTTGTTTTTTCAACTGATAATTCATTTTTTGCACCACGGAATTTTCTTATGAATTTTCTTATATAACATTGCTATAATATGCGGTGATGAAAAATATCGTGATGAAACCCGCGGCTTAGTTGGCTCCAGACGTATTGACTAGTTCTTTCTTCTGGACGTCTTCTGGACGACTGACTCATCAAGATTAGATGTAAAGGCAAATATTATTTTTACCTATCAGATGGGCTGAATGTTCAATCTATACTAATATTATAAAGCTATAGAATTTGTATGTTTTATTTTGAACGCGCTAATCTCAGGATCTATTGGTTTGAATTGAAAAAATATTTTTGTGTTGGATAGTCTATTTGTCGAGGAAGGCTAGCTATTTATATTTCGATATTCCCACGGGATCGGGACTTACGCGGGTGAAACTGCGGAACGCAGCTAATTCATAATATAAATCCTTTTGTTTATTTATTTGTTTATTACCTCTTCATGGACAGATTTAGATGAAAATCGGCATAATGGTAGTTTAGGGGATGGAGGATAACATTTGTTATGCTTTCGATCCCAAAATTCCGGGTGACACCGCGGGGCGCAGCTAGTGGTAGGTATAAAAACATAGAACATTCCTAAGTACTTTATCATTGTAGTCATTTGTCAAATGGACAAGTTAAATGGTATAGGCCGATTTTTGTCGTCCCATCATCTAGTCTAACTGTCTAATCATTTGTCGGTGACAGATCGACAAATCGATACTCGATTGCTGTAGTATTTACGAGGAAAGGGTACCGGCGCTCTCTCTATACAAAAGTAGTCGGCTGTTTCCTCCCTGGATAATGACACTAGACCAAATATTTTTGTTGCATAAAACCTATAACTGCCATGACCCTTTCTTCTTAACGAATTGTCCAATTTGAAAATGAATAAGGTTTTGATTTATTGATAACCCCCGCGTAAGTCCCGATCCTGAGGAAATTTCGGGATTAAAATTATTGTAGGTATATGCTTCTTTATGCCTTAAACTACCACTATGCCGATTTTATTCCAATTTGGTTTTGTCGTTTGACCGTGAATATGGAACAAACAAATAAATTAACAAACTTTCGGATTATTATATTAAGATAGGCTCTACCGGCAAACGATGTTTTGCCATTTACAAAAAAATAAATTAAAAAAAAACGTGTGGCACTCGGGGACTGCAGCGGTAAAGCTATTGCATCGTGCGAGCTTCGTACAGTCGTACCATATACATACACGTTAAGCGAACCCTCAGCCGAGCTACATGGTAGACGGAGTGGGGGGTGTTAGGTTTTATTTTTGTTACGGATATTCTTGATTCAGTCGCCGCGCTCAAAGCAAGCCATAAAAGCTTTGCAATAGCTTTAAAAAAAAGGAAACATAAAGCAAAAAACGAAAAGAAATAAAAAATTGATGTTCGATTCTCAGACCTAACGAATATACAACAAAAATCATACAAATCCGTTAAGCCGTTTAGGTAAAGATTGGTAACTAACACCGCGACACGAGAATTTGACAGACAGGGATAAAACATCAATAAACCAAAACTTTTGAACAAACAAACAACTCTGCGTTTTCTACTATTGATTTTCTTACCCAATTACATGAGAGTCACGTAGTGTTGTCACCGTATTCCGGAGTCCCTTTAGCAAACAAATGGTCCCGGATTAGGGTGACAATTTAAACGGAAAACGTGGGACAAACTCGAGGACCGCGGAGTTGGTGCTATTTGTTACAATTACTCTGATTCTGGGTGCGATTCGATTTATGTGCCAGAATTCGGTTTTATTTGTCACTGGAAATTCAGTTAACTTTGATGTTCACAATTCACACGTTGGTGATTTTCACTTTGTACTTGTACTTGTATACAGGCTGTTTTCCGCCATTGGACCCTTTTTAATTGGGTCCTTTTTGCGTGAGGATGGAGTAGGCTTGCCCAGCACCTACTACCCTCTCAGCTTAGTTGACCATGTCCAGAGGAGAGAACTTGTCAATACTTCTGGAGCCAACTAAGCCGCGGGTTTCATCACGATGTTTTCCTTCACCGTAAGAGCAATGTCAATAGCGCACATAAAAAAATATATATTGGTGCACGGCCGGACGGTATTCGAACCGACGACCTTCAGAACGAAAGTCGAGGTATCTACCACTAAGCCAACACCGCTCCTGATTTTCACTTTTAGGTAAAAAAATTACGTAAATTTAAGTACTCACAAGTTTTTGCGAAAATGTAAATTTGCACATATCTTTTTGTCGTTTTTTGTCGTCGTTTTGTCGATTTTTATACTCCTAATAGGGACTATAGACCTCCATATCTATTAGAAATTTCTAGGTCCACCTGTTCCTGAAAAAATCGGTGGTGACATACGGACCGACGGACAAGAGAGCGATAAGGGTTCCTTTTTGGGGTTCTGTACCTTAAATACTGAGATCTATAGTCCCTATTAGGTTTTAGGGAATTGGAAAGTAAACATTTGTAATTGATAGTCGTTCAAAACTCGCGTCCCTCGAAGGCCGTCGTTTATTTGGGGGGTTTTGAGTCAGCGTATCATACATCTTAGACCGCATCGTCACTTAACATCATGTGAGATAGTGATCAGATGCTGATTTAATTATTATAAAATAACAGAGCTTTTCAACTTCGCAGTTTGGTACAGTCGGCAACAGAATTTCAGACCCACTATTAACACTGAAATTCCTATTATTGGAATGTTTTCATACTTATATGGTTTGTCTAATAAATTCATGAGTTGAAAAACTTTAAACTTCAACTCCAGCAGGACCGTAGCGTCTTGCTTGAGTTGAAAAAAAAATGGTTGTATGTAAATTCGGTTTACGGACGATAATTTTACATGATAACGTCATAAGAAAACATTGATGGTAACCATCGATAATACTATGGTATGGTTACCTTGTCAATAACGCTCACGTTCCCGTAACGTGAGCGGAACGTGAGCGCGACGTCACACTTTTTTGTGAGTGCAGTATGGTGTTCATCGATTTGTAAGACGTTATCACGTCAAAACATCCTAATAATAGCAGTTTTGTTGCTCTACCGTAAGTCTACACTTATATTGACAAATTGTACTAGAATTTTGAGTCTTTATTGAACTGTCTAACTCTTTATTTCACTAGGTAGGTGAAGTTTTAAATCAACTAGCACCAATGCATGTTTCTCCGTCCGATTAAAAAGGTACTATTACCACGCGAACAACAAATCGTTAGCTTCACTAAACAGCAAAGTTGATTAAACAAAAGCAATCAACATCGCCTATTTGAGCATATCAAATGCACAGTGGGCGAGACACCAAATTACATCGGACAAAAACGTTGAAATTTCGTTAGCGCGTCACAGGGTGTAAGTGGGGTGTGAGCTGGGTGGTTGGTGGGGCGTATTCCATTTCACGGTCCGTTCGGTGCTGATGACACCGCATTCCAGCTAGCAAATGGCTCGACAAATGAACAGAGGGCGCGGGCACGCCCCGTCACGTCATAACTGTCACTGAGGGACAAAACACACCACCGCACCGGGAGCGTTACACTTGGAAGCCCTTCAGCTGACAAATTGATTCGATTTAACAGCTCCTTCTAGTTCAGCTCATAATATCATATACCCCTTATATCTGTTCCCTTCGAAATTGACGACGTCTTTGGCGCAGTGGGTGAACATCCGTAAAAGGTTGCGGTTCGATTCCTAATTCAAAAATAGAAGCCAATACAGACAAACTAGTATTGGCTTCTATTTTTTGTGATATGGGTGTTCCTGTATGAACAATAAGTATGTATTTACGAAAGGCCAGTATATACTTACCTAAGTAATATGTATTCTTTTCGTTGTCTGGTCACCATAACACAAGCCTCAGCTTGGATCTAGCTGGCACTGTGTATAATATCCTACAATATTCATTTATTTACTAAAAAGCTTTTTAAATATACATAAAGCCAAAACGTTTGGGATTTCAATAAATGTTATATATGCACTGTGCGGACTGCCGCGGTAAAGCTTTTGCATCGTGCTAGCTTCGTACAGTCGTACCATATATATACAAGTTAACCGAACGCTCGGCCGAGCTACATGGTAGACGGAGTAGGGGGTGTTAGGTTTTATTTTCGTTACGAAAATTCATGATCCGGTCGCCGCGTTCAAAGCCCGGGATAAAAGCTATGCAATATCTTAAAAAAGGTCGTTCGTTCAATAATTTCGATTGCAAGTATTCCACTCAATAAGTGGTTTTACTACAGTAACTGGTTGTCCGATTGTCACGCGTGGCTTGCACATCTGCCGGACACCTTGCTATCCATTGTCATAAGCGAGGCTAGACCGACTCTTGTCCTGTTGAGAAATACACAGACCCAATGTGCACTTTGTCCGCAACCACAATACGGCTTTAGTGAGACTTTCTTGCAATTTATTAGTGGTAGAATGAGGCATTTATAGTAGCTTGTTGCTTTACTTCTTTGTTGGAAATTGCATCAATAATGTTTGCGTATTTATTTAAATTGTTTTTGTTGTGTGCAGTTGGTACTTAGCGCAGAATAGTCGCGCGTGCATCATTTTATAGGCATAAACATGATAGTCGATTATTGGACCTAAGTTATAGTCATTTATCGTGTCTGATTTACAATGCTTTGTTTTTATATGCCCTCTGTTTTACATTGCGTACGTAATGCTTAAGTATTTTAAGTATTCTTGTAATATTTCTCAACTGGCCCATTTCATAAAAACGGTTCGTGATAGCGTTGAAACTAGATAGATAGATAAACACTTTATTTGTACAATACACAAAACATTGAAAAACCACTAACTACCAGTTTTCATATATTTAACCAACGTTTCGATCGGGTTGCACCGACCATGGTCTCGGGAAGACCCCGGGAGGTTGTTTCCAAAAATTAGAAGTGGATTTTTTCGTGAACTCATCGTATTTACTAGTTCTACAATTTTTCATACTTACGAAAAAATTATTTGCGTATTGTAATATTGTAATAGTTCACGGGTAAATCTGTGTCTAAATCTAAGGTTAAAATCCATATCTCGGACTATCCTTAAACTTCGTTTTGGAATAAGGGGGAAGAGGTCTATTTAGGATAGTAAACAGCCCTTATATAAGTACAAGTATAAAAGATTTTGATAAAAAACTTGTTGACATCCAATACCGGTATATAGGTACCTATATAAACTCCACGCTTTCCGAACAAAAAAATAATAAAGAAAAATATCTTTAAAATGACAATTGTGATCTGAATCATTACGAATCGTGTCCGCAGGGAGTCTCCGGAGTTGGTCACAGTGCAGGTGCACATAACTATGACGATTTGAAAATGGAACGTTATTAGATATCTGTCATTTGGTTTGATTTGACACGCTCGATTTTATAGATGGCGGAACGATCGAATTTTGTTTTGTCGTTTTTTTTTTTGGTAGAAGTTATCTATGACGGTAGATTTAACATGATGGATATAACTAAGTAGAGTCCCTTTTTATAAATTTCTTTAAAATATTTGCATGCCTAGAAAAGATCTGCTGAAATATAACACATATTAATAAATATATAAATATAAATATTGCAGGACATTCCACATATCGCCATCTAGCCCCAAGTTAAGTAACTACACTTGTGTTATGGGTGCTAGACAACGGATATACTACATATATACATTTCTTTTGTAAATATATACTTATAATACATAAAAACAACCAGACCACAGACAAATATCTAAGCATAAATACATGTCTGAGGCGGGAATCGAACCCGCAACCCTGTGTTTGGCAGTCCGGTATGGAGACCATTGTGCCAACTGGATCGTCATTTTTCAGCATCATATTTCAGCAGACCTTCCTGCTAATCAAACTTTCTTGTCGTACTAGTTTGTTCAAGAGGAATAAATACAGAGAAAAATATGAGTTATCTCCTTTCAATCAAAAAAAGAATTGTCCAAATCGGTCCAGGCGTTTTCGAATTATCGGCGAACATACTTAAAAAAATAAATAAACGCGACGAATTAAGAACCTCCTCCTTTTGGTTGAAGTCGGTTAAATAGTCACAGTCGCGCCAGTCAAGCGACGCGATGCGACATGCCGTGTTAGCAAACAATTATATCACCTAAGTTTTGTTAATTTGCGCAGGTCACGTCGCTGCCTAAGTTGCGCGTTTATCATAGCAGTTTGTACCCAGCTTAAGTAATTAGAAATAAACACGTAATTAATAGCATAATAGCCAAGTTAATTACCAGGGTAATATAAAGTTTAATTAAACTATTTTAAATTATGCTAATAAGCGGTAACATTTTTGAAATGAACTCATTATTTACAGCTAAGAATAATCACAGAGTAAAAACTACATTCACGAATGCTATTTCAGTCGTTTCTCTGACGAGCAACGAGCGTGAACTCCGAAGTGTATAAATCGACCGAGATAATGTAAAAACGGCCAAAATGAGTCTAATTAACCAGGGGTATACAAGAACCACGATTGGTTGTACCGCGTATTCGAAGACTATCCACCACAGACTAAAAAAAGACCTGCGCATTTACGAAATGCTTTTTTTTTAGTTTTAAAAATAGAACAATTAAGTAAGAGGAAAGGGTACCAAGGGCGCTCTCCATACGAACGTATTCGACTGTTTTCTCCCTGGTTAATGACACAAATATTTTTATTGCATAAAACTTATAACTGCCATGACGATGGTCTTATGTTTTGTTTTTTAAATCTTAATTTCTATGATAATTAAAATGAAAAAAATCAAAACTTAGGGGCATAGTAATGGCAGTTAGAGGTTTTATGGCACAAAAATATTTGTGCTAATGTCATTATCCAGGGAGGAAACAGTCGACTACGTTTGTATGGAGATAGCGCCGGTACCCTTTCCTCTTAATAAAATCCCAGTGACAGACGACCAGACGACTGATTTGATAATTGCATCCATGAGTTTCTTGTGTCATCACTTAGTTTTTAAGACGATTCAATGTGATCTTATTCGAAAGATTTAAACGTATAACAAAAAGAATATGACAAAACTTCAAACAAAAATAACATGTTGCTAGGAGGTTTTAGGTTCTTGAAGTGCCTATAGATATGTGACATGGCGTCAGATGCTGATTAAGAAAATGAAAGATACGTGACTTTAAATGCTTAAGTATATATTTTTTCCACAATTAGTACAAAAGTACTATCAATTTAACTGTAATCTAGAAAAACGGAGAATTTTATCACATTTTTTTTATTTGTGTTTATTATGCTCAAGTATTGCCATGTAGTAATTGTTTTCTTCTGACGACCCAGTTGGCACAATGGTCACCATGCCGGACTGCCAAACACAGGGTTGCGGGTTCGATTCCTGCCTCGGACATGTAGATGCTTAGATATTTATCTGTGGTCTGGTTGTTTCTATGAATTATAAGTATATATTTACAAATGAAAAGTATATTATAAGTAGTATATCCGTTGTCTAGCACCCATAACACAAGTATAGTTACTTAGTTTGGGACTAGATGGCGATATGTGGAATGTCCTGCAATATTTATTTTATTTTTTGAATTTGATTTCAACGTCGACATTTGTCCCAGATTATAATTATAACCAATCCTCATTACCAATCACAATCGTACCTAAAAAAAAACATATTTTTACATAGAGGCAAAGTAACGTGGTCTCAGTATAGTGTGGAAACCTGCCAAAGATCGTAAGATTGCACTGTCTTTACATTCTAAATCTGCTCAGATTGAACATCTAGATGGCTGTGACGAGTTCCACTGACTGCCACCAACTTTATTAATAGGTGACGACTGATGAATGAGGGGCTTTAAGATAAACTTAATAATAAAGCTATTTAAAACGGAATATTGAAAAGGAAAGGGTACCGCGCGCTCTCTTTATTTTTAAGAATCAAAAAATTCCGTAACGAAAATAAAACCTAACACCCCCACTCCGCCTACCATGTAGTTCGTTTATTTTACCATTTTGTCGACCTGATTGTTATGTGGTCATTCATGTCGAATTGTAGCTTTCAAGTATTATGTCTGTCCGTCCGCGGAATCTAGTACTTTCTAGTTTCCGAGGACTGACGGTCATGGCAAAACTATAAGGGTTCCTTGTTAGGACGACGGAACCCTAAAAACAGGTAATTTTAATTATATTCACGTTTTTTATATTTGTTTTGAACCTGACGTTTCGGGAACTTTGCAGATCCCATAGTCACAGGCAGACTAAATTAGACTTTGCAGAAACGCGAATATATCCATTTAAATATAATTATAATTATGAGTTCAAGTCGCGAAAACCATAGAAAATACTAGGTAATTCAATACTACATTTTAAAATCTCTAAGTAATAGGTAGGTGTTAAATATTTACAAAACCCATTAAATCTCTTATCCGTAAAGCTTTTTAAACAAACACTGGATTTACAAACAATCGATACTGAATAATAGTCTTCATAACAATAATATCCAGTTTTATTATATGTACAGTCGGCAACAAAAGTGGAGGCCCACCGTAGAGCTCAAAAATCATAACTGAAAACTCTTTTTTTAATTGGAATCAATTAGCATGAATCATTTAGAAGCGTCTTAAAAAAACTTTTAAAAGTTTGAAAATGCTATTATTATAATACACTTATTTAAAGTCCTGCTTGAGTTGATGGATTTAAGTCTTAAAAAAATCCTTATATAATAATTGGAAGAAACCCGTTAATATTATATTATATATGATTATAATAGGAGTTTTGGCGGGAACGAGTTAACAACATGTCGTGCTGTAGTTTTATTTTCATGAAACTTAGATGTAACCCGAGTTGAATTGTATAATTCTGGTGAAATGTTATTCAATTTAGTTCTGTGAAAGTGCACAAGTGTAGTGAAAGTAAAAATCAGTGTCAAACATGAAGTTTTCTCGTTGCCTCCAAATCTCCTATTAAGGTTATGGTAAACTTGCCACCGCTTTACTATAGCCCCTGACTTGACGGACAATGACGACTTTGACTGTATTGAAACACTTTAGGCCCGATTATTGAAAAATCGGGTCATAATTTGATGCAAAATATAACTTGACACTGGCTAAATGCACAAGCCGTGCGAAGCCATAATAAAAGAAAAAAAACCCGTTAATATTAATAACTAAATTATTAGCAATGACGTCCTTGCCTACGGGTCGACCTTCAAACTCATATTCGACCTGCAATTGCTTATTTCCCGGCCTTTGCAATAATGTACTATTCTGTTTTGTTATCAAACCCCTATTGCTACTAAGTTGTTTTCCAACCCACTTGCTTCGCGCATTGTCCCTCTAACGGCTCTTTGTGGCGATGTGAATTATTTCGGTGGTAGTTTTAATGTACTCTCAACACGTGTTTTCATTCGGTTGGATTAATTTAATCTTTTTAATTTAGATGGAATGTTTATATTGAGAAGAAAATTACGAGTAAAAAACAGAACATTCCCCTCACTGAACATCTATACTAATATTATAAAGCTGAAGCGTTTGTTTTATTGAACGCGCTAATCTCAGGAACTACTGGTTCGAATTGAAAAAATATTTTTGTGGTGGATAGTCCATTTATCGAGAAAGGCTATAGACTACTTTTTATTTTGATATTCCAACGGGATCGGGACCTACTCAAACCGCAGAACGCAACTCTGGACTTGCCTTGAATAAAAAATGGTAGACAATTTTCATCTTGTCAATGCTTGTAAGTCAATCACTATGCATAGTATAAAACAAAGTCGCTTCTCGCTGTCTGTTCTTATTTATGCTTAGATTTCGAAAACTACGCAACGGATTTTGATGCATAATATATTCGTGCGAAGCCGGGGTGGGTCGCTAGTTTCATACATAAAAATCTATCGATTAGCGATATCGCTAATGGATAGAACTTGTTTAAAAGGGCTGATACTATACCAGTCTCTAGATTATTTGTGCCGGTTCGTAGAGATCATAAACACTCAATGACAAACGAGATAGGAGTGAAATCATACACAATGTTATGCACAGTATGCGTCGTAAGTCCACTATTGACGACCCAGTTGGCACAATGATCACTATGCCGGACTGCTGGATATTTGATATTTTTCTGTGATCTGATTGTTTCTATGTATTATAAATATATATTTACAAAATAAAAGTATATAAGTAGTGTATCCGTTGCCTAGCACCCATACCACAGGTCTAGTTATTTAGTTTGGGGCTAGATGGCGATGTCTGGAATATCATGCAATATATTTATTTATTTTACCATCAGTTTGCTACAATAATACTATAATTTAAATAGTAAAATTAAAAGTACTCAGCGTGATTATTATTTTTTTCAACATGTTAGCTATATATTTAGTTGTGTGAGTGGTATAAGCCACCACCTGCGACACCAACCGACGTGGGTTCGATCCACAGGTTACGTTGCTATAGTTCAAATAGTGCTGCGCAGGATTTTAAACCTTACGGTGGCGGTGTACTTTTGAGCGTCGATTGTACATGAAAACCAGGCAAATTGCTTACCATTATAAATATAATCTATCCACACATCATGTTATAGAAACATACAATAGCATTACGATGCAACAATGTTGATGGAGTCATCAATGATCATTAAATACATTCCGTTGATGTTACAACTGATAAGTAAAACATAATAATATGATTGACAGATATGTCATTTATCTATTCTCGAATATTTTTTTCTCGTGTTTTGTTGTTACATATCTATTAAAATAATTAGAGTTGGTTTATGAACATACATTTTTATTGTTATCTAATAGTGAATATAATTTACAAATCCGTAAATCCGGGGCCAATAGTTCGGTCACAGAGCTGACTGGACACAGAAAAAAAAAATATAATTTATTTAAAATTCTGGATTTTAAGAGCCGAATCCACTGAGGGACATAGTCATGGCGGTTATAGGTTTTATGCAACAAAAATATTTGTGCTAATGTCATTATCCAGGAAGGAAATAGTTGACTACGTTTGTATGGAGAGAGCTCTGGTACCCTTTCACCTTAATAGACATTTGGGAACATTCGTCGGAACTGTAAACGCTAATAAAGAAAGGAAGAAAGAAAGAAAGAAAGAAAGAAATAAAGAAAGAAAGAAAGACCCAGATGGCACAATGGTCACCATGCCGGCCTGCCAAACCTAGGGTTGCGGGTTCGATTCCCGCCTCAGACAAGTATTTATGCTTAGATATTTGTCTGTGGTCTGGTTGTTTCTATGTATTACAAGTATATATTTACAAAAGAAAAGAAAAAAGAAAAGTATATAAGTAGTATATCCGTTGTCTAGCACCCATAACACAAGTCTAGTTACTTAACTTGGGGCTAGATGGCGATGTGTGGAATGTCTTGCAATATTTATTTAATATTTATTATATTTAAGAAAGAAAGAAAGACAGAAAGAAAGACAGAAAAACATTTATTAATAAAATAGTGAGGGTGGGTACTGTGTTATTAGCGTTTAGACTTGCGACGTTTTTCCCCAAATTAAGATTAGTTAAGAAACATTAAACAAATTAGCAGCTTCACGCAGCTTACTCGACCCTTTTATTTGCAGAATCAATGCTCACCCTTTCCATCGCCCCCTTTCTTTAACAAAATGTAATTGTTAAACAACACAAGCACCGTTGGTTAAGGCACCATTGCAAATTGTTTAATTTAAATGATTGCGAGATACCGATTTGTTAGTAGATTCTCGACGCGTGAAATTAAATTCTGCTCAATAAAAATATTGACGCAAAACGTGTCTAAGAACTTTAATTGAATTTACACGGCATTTTGTTTTTTTGCTATGTTTTTTTTTTCGATTCAACTCGTTTGGGTGATTGTGTCAATATCACAGCTATTATGTTTATGATCATTTAATTGTTTGTTTGTTAATCGAAATGGTCCTGAATTATCTTCGACGCTGATGAAGCAATAGGTCATAGGCAATATTAAAAATTCGAAAATTCATTTCTAAGATACAGAGGTTTGGACTTTAGATTTTACCTGTGGTATATAATCAATACATACAACCGAATTGAGAACATCCTCCTTTTTTTTAAGTCTGTTAAAAATTGGCTAGATGCGAGCACACTTGACTCGATCCAACCAAACAGACGAGTTCCATACCCAACTTAGAAAGAAAGAAAGAAAGAAAGAAAAACATTTATTCGGTGCAGGCACACGACAACTTTAAAATTAAACACACACAAAGAAATAGGTAACATTATACAACGAAGAAAGAAACATGCACTAAACTTAAGAATATTTAAGAAGCCATGTGCTGCCCCAAATGGGTCGACCTTAGCTGTAAGCCACAGTCAAGAGTAACTTACTAAGACTCCACTGTCACCAGGCTGTATCTCATGAACCGTGATAGCTAGAGAGTTGAAATTTTCACAGATGATGTATTTCTGTTGCTGCTATAACAACAAATACTAAAAACAGAACAAATACTATTTATATTGGAACGAAGTTCCTTACCGCGCATTGCAGAAGGGGGCTAGACGGAAAAAATTAAGACCAAAAGTTGTAACGACACTTTTTATTACTAAAATTGAGCCTACTGATTAAGTTTATATTATATTTGTTAATAATAAACTTACTTAAAAAAATATGATTACAATTCCTTCACTAATTAATCGAAAGGAACTTCGTTCCATCCGGGTATCCCTTAACACCTCTCAAGTTTTTTTTATTTCAATTTTTCTCTTAATTCGGATTTCCAAGCTAAAATAATGACTCCAATATTTCTATTTTCACAGTTAAGTATACCGGTGGTTCTACACGATTCCATTATTTATATTTCTTGGCTGCCAAAGCAAATTGTATTAGGAATAGCGCACAGTTACTGCCACTAATAACAAGGTTTTTACATAAAGTGGGCAGTCGCGTGATTGCGGGACTATCGCTACATGAATCGACAAAGAAAACGAAGCTAAGGGTCTGCTTCAACAGTACAATACCCGCCCCATAGATGCAAGAATAGATATTGTACTAAAATAACAAAAAAATGATAAGAAACTGCGAAATACTTGCGTCAGACCGCGCCGGGCAGCCGCTGCGCGTTGCCGGCCAATGGTCTTTATCATGGTAGGTATGATTCAAACAAAACAATGTAGTATGGTAGAAACGGTGCTGGTTTAGTGGTAGATACCTCGAGTTTCATTCCGAAGGTCATGTATTCGAATCCCGTCCTGCCGTGCACCGATAGACTGGACTCTTACGAATGAAAATATCGTGATGAAACCCGCGACTTTTTATGGTTGTCTCGAAACGTAGGTATTGACGAGTTCCTGCTCTAGACACGGTCGAGTAAGCTGAGAGGGTGGCATAGGTGCTGGGCAAGCCTACTCCATCCTCACGCAAGAAGGACCTAACTAAAAAGGTCTAGTACAAATAGGTACTATAGCAGTCGGCGTCGATCTTAACCGATATGGATGCCAACATCGGCTCATGACACAGTGAGCACTACGTACCTACAACAAATCATTCGAATTACTAACTCATTAGCGACTATATTTCAGTACAATATGACTGAAACAAGGACAAATGGCTTACGCGCGTTGATTTATTGGACAATTTATATTGGCTAGCGGTGAATTAGGCTAATTATTATTAAATTTTTCTTTGCCACTTTGATATTGCAGGCCTCTATTTATTTTCATTTAAGTGGTAACATTTTTAGGTTCTTAAATGTGAAATCTACCTGTTCTACAATTCCATTATTACGAGACACAATCTCGATGGCTATGGCCGCCTACTAACTTCGCAATGTTACTCCCACATCACATAAAACTACTTTTTTAACGACCTACTCAAATATTAAGCTGGACACACACCGACGACTGAAAAAACAGATAACGAGTCGCATACACGGCTACCGGTCAAAGAGGGCCGCGTGTCGCCTCGCGACGGCCGACGACAGTGCCGCCGCCGCGTCGGGAGGCGGGGCTCATCACGCACTAAACAAACCAGAGTGACGCGACAACGCGTACGATAGAGACAACACCACGCTCCAACCCTATGACAAACAAAGACGACAATAGCCCGGTGCCGCACAGCTAATTTACAAAAATAAATTGACGGTGAACTCAAAACAAACAGACATGGCTGACAAAAAAGGACGGGTGGATCCGAAATCTTCATTAGCGAGCGAGCTAGAACAAGCCCGATTCATAATTTAAAAAAGAAAGCAATCGCTATCATGATTCGACGTTTCGGAAATTTAAAAATAATGCATTTCTGCTACTCGTACCGATGATTTTTCAAAAATAAACAAACAAGAATGATAGTGCGGATTCAAGCCGCACTAATGAATGAGAAGTGGTTATTAGCAAATTGGAACCGTTAAAATAGAATTATCTCGCTGCGGATTCATTAAGCCCCGTATTAAATCCGGGGAAATCAACCGGAGGATTAAATAAACTTCCAAAACGAACGAAATATCAAACGATTGCTCTCATTCATAATAATAACGGTCAATGCGAAATTAAGAAACTAATCTCACGGTTTAAGAATGAGTAATTTAATTACGGCTCGATGTAATTACATCGAAAACACAATCATCTGTAAGCAGATCGTAAAATTGTAGTATAAAAAACTTGAGAGGTGTCAAGGGACACCCGGATGGAACGAAGTTCCTTTCGATTAATTAGTGAAGGCATTGTAATATTTTTTTTAAGTTGTAATAATATTTTTTTTATTAACAAATATAAACTTAATCAGTAGGCTCAATTTTAGTAATTGCTTTCTATGTAAAAGAGAGAGAGACAGACAGAGAAACACGCGCACACCGCACGACTTACAACTATAACAAAAAATGTCGTTACAACTTTTGGTCTTAATTTTTTCCGTCTAGCCCCCTTTCGCAACGCGCGATAAGGAACTCCGTTCCAATATAAAATAACAAGTAAAACCTTTACGTGACTAATAATAATCATAAGTCGTTGATCGGTAAAGAGCGTATCTTTTACGACATTCGGGTTTTTCAGTGAGTTTTTTGCTACACTGGCGCCAATGTTTTGACAGGCGAGTGAAGTGCGCCAACGCATCCAACATTGAACAGCCACGTGTCGTTTCATAAACACTTGAGTGGTTTTCAAGATAAAGACGTCGTTTTGATAAGCTCCATCAACATTTATTGCTTTCAAATCGCAGTTCGCCTTTCAAAATTCATTTCAAACGTATCTAGACATTGTTAGTCCTAAATAAACATAATAAATATTACGCAAAAGGGCCGGAAAGCGTTTTTAGGATGATACAATGGATTGTCCAATATGTTTACTTTAGAAAAACAAAGAGCCGGCCCACACAGAGTGGCACAAATGTTTTGATTGCGTAATCTGTTAAATATGGTTAGGATACTTTGTGTGTTTATTTTATGAGTCCAAATGCATCGAAACTGCTAATTGTTGGTCTCAAATACAGTGTGTAATAAATAACCCTGTAACCCCTTTTAGGAACTGGTAGGTAACCCAATACATTACTCAGAAAAATATGAAAAAATAAAATTACTAAAAAGGAGTTTTCAAGACATGGCAACACTATTATTGACACCGGGTTTTTACATTAATCATGGAGTTATTACATTTTGAAAACATTCCAATCTGAAAAAAAAGTTTTCTTTTTTCCAAGTTTGTAGGGAATTACAGTGTTTTTAAATTGTTACTCAATAGGTACGTAAAATGGCCCGAAATCGCGCTATCAGTCAGTATTTAGAGTTTTTTTTAAATATTCGTTTGTTTTATACTTAAGCTCGCTAAAGTACAAACTCTTACCACGATATCTAACTTGCAAATAATTGCCGCAGTTAAAGTTGCCCTACATTCTGTAAAACAGGTTGGCCGTGGGTTAACAGCGTATCTCACTGCAAATTGGTAAAACGATCTCGTTCACAGGGGAAAATATTGCAGAAACCTGCGGTTGACGCCGGAAAAGTATGAGAAATACAATTTGTAGTTTGTTCGGAACTTTTGGACTTTCGGACTTGCTCGCAGGAATAGGTATATCACGTGATTGATTGAGGTTTAGTAGCGTCCCAATTCCAGTAATTGTATGTGATAATCATGAAGATAAAGCACAGAAGTCTTAAGAGGAAAGGGTACCGGGGGCTCTCTCCATACAAACGTAGTCGACTGTTTTCTCCCTTGATAATGACACTAGTGCAAATATTTTTGTTGCATTAAACTTATAACTGCCATGACCATGCCCCTATATTTTTTTTTCTTAAATCTTAATTGAATTATATCATTTGTGAAAATTTCAACTGTCTAGCTATCACGGTTCATGAGATACAATGACATACAGACAGACGGACAGTGGAGTCTAAGTAACAGGGTCCCGTTTTTACAACCCTACAAATAAATTTATCTACCTACAATTATCTATCTAAACGTAGGTATTTGTTAAGAAATATGACGTCATTAGAGCATGTGTAGCGTGCAGTAATGAAGGTTCTCGTCGTCTTGTAATGAGATGTAACATTACCCCTTACATCTAGTTGCTACCGTGGTACAAGTTAAACGAACACAGCGATTTTAACTCCAAGTCTTCTCTCTCTGCCTCTCTGTAGTCTGTCTTAAATTCATCATCAAGGCCGTGTAAAAAAATATGAACATTGACATAGTAATGATTTAAAGTATTTATTTTTTATTAATATTTAGTTTTTTTTGACAAATTATCGTCTTACAAATCGATGAACACCGTACTGCACTTACAAAAAAGTTTCATTTTATTGACATGGTAGATAAAAATGAATAAATAAAATAAATATTGCAGGACATTCCACCCATCGCCATCTAGCCCCAAGCTGAGTAACTAGACTTGTGTTATACAACTGATATTATTATTCTACTTATATACTTTGCTTTAAGATAACGATAATGATAGCAACGTTGTCATGTTACGGGAACGTGAGTTATTGACAAGGGAACGATAAGAATGTATTTTTTTAAATAAAAAACGCGACTAAGACCGGTGAAAATAATTACTTACTATGAATACAAATCATGTTAACTTAAAGAGTTTATTGACGTTGACATAGTCCTTCGGTGCCATCTTGTTTTTTTTTGTCACGAGATGGTTGCCAGCATATATTAGGACATAGCTATATTCATTTTAAATGTTTAACCTTGAATAACTGCGTTGCCTGATGGTTTAGAGATAAAATTGTTTTGTCTTGATAGCTTCTTTCGACTGGTAGGTGTACGTTTTATCCCACGATCAAAAATAAGCTACCTGTGGGATAATTGTGAATAGTGAATGAATTGTTTTTCAGATTTTTCAGACAAATGTTTGTCTAATGATAGATAGATAAATTATTTATTGTAAACACGAATTTCAAATAACATTTATAATAAAAAAACAAAGCTCAATGATCTGATTTTAAGTAGTTATCCCTATTTTTACGAATTGTTTAGTTTCTTATGAAAGTGGCAGGTGACCCTTATTACCCGCAGGTACCTTATCCAATATTTATTTTATTTCAACGTATGGCCTTTAATGATTTTACAACTTCGAACCTCGTTTAGCACCACCCAGGGGATACGTGCGTGCAGGGCTATGACGATCTAAAGCTCGCGTCCATAGAAGTTAACCTCATTTAATGTCCTTCCCCATGTCTTAAACCACTATGCCGATTTTCATCTAAATCGGTCCAGTTTATTTAATAAATAAACAAACTTTCGGATTTATAATATTAGGTAAGATGAATTAAAAAGTTAGTAGTTTTGCACGGTTTACTCGCTTCAGCTTATAACTAACACCAAACACACATTTAACTTGCAAATGTAAGTTAATACGTACATTAATAGAGGTATTGTTAACCTCTTCGTTATAACAACAGTTTAAAGACAAATTAGTTCCATTATAGTCCCATACGAACAAACTCTCTAACTCGCGTAACCGAGTAACATTAGATTCTTGCAAAATATTAAGTTTATTTTAACCTTTCGTTAGTAAGTTATATTCAACTTTATATTTATACTTGGTTCGTATGACTATAGGTAGGTTACTAATAAAATATACTGATACTAACTGCGCCCCTCGGGTTTTCCTGCGTTAGTGTTAATCTATACATATAAAATGCTTTGTCCTGAACTACTGACTGACTCACTGACGGATCAACGCACAGCCTAAACCGCTGATCGTAGAGGCCTGAAACTTGGAGGGTGTGTTCTTTGTGTGACGTAGGCATCCGATAAGAAATAATTTTCCAAAATTTTACTTCTAAGGGGGTGAAAAAGGAGGGGGGCGAAGTTTGTGTGGGACAACGTGATTCGTTGGTCCATTTTCGACTTTTACGCGGACGAAGTCGCGAGCAAAAGCTAGTCCCATATAAAAATCGGAATAAATTGTAGCATATTATAATAGCGCATTGTGGGTTCGAAATCCGGCCTGCCGTGCACCAATGTATTTTTTTAAGAAAAATTTATGTGCGCTAATTGACATTGCTCTTCCGGTGAAGGAAAACATCGTGATGAAACCCGCGGCTTAGTTGGCTCCAGAAGTATTGACAAATTCTCTCCTTTGGACATGGTCGACTAAGCTGAGAGGGTATAGTAGGTGCTGGGCAAGCCTACTCCATCCTCACGCAAGAAGGACCCAATTAAACAGGGTCTAATTGCGGAATACAGCCAGTCCAAGTACAAGTGCATTCTTGTAGATACCAACACAGCGCTTTTATCCCTTTATAGGTAGAACATTCAAAAATCCATTGTCAGTGCTCGCTTACGACCTAAAATGTAAGAAGTTTCAGACATATAGTTCTTGTAGTTTCAGATATTTCTTGATGAGTCTTTTGCTCTATTTTCTTTTTTATATTATTCTAGCTACCCGCCCGGCTTCGCACGGCTATATTATGCATGTATTATACCTATAAACCTTCCTCTCGAATCACTCTAACTATAAAAAAACCGGATCAAAATCCGTTGTGTAGTTTTAAAGATCTAAGCATACATAGGGACAGACAGCGGAAGGTGACATTATTTTATAAAATTTATAATGATTAATTTATTGTACGTGTGTATGTCACTGTCACACACACACACACACACTTTTTTGTATATGGCAAAACGACGTTTGCCGGGACAGACAGATAGTTATATAAAAAGACGAACACAGCCCAAACAACATTTATTGCTTTCTTGTAAACATTAATTTCTTGTAAACTTAATTACCCAATGAGGTTGGATTAAACAACATTTGTTACTATTTATGACGTATTTTTGACGTCGTTTCTGTCATTCTGTTTTTGCAATGACCCGTATTTTTTTGAAAAATTATGCGTCTCAAACAGATTTCTCACAGTAAAGTTCACGATGAACAAAAACAAGAAAATAATTTCTTATTTTTAGTAAAAAAATCTTAAAATAATAAGCTTTTTATTAAATTTAAAAGTTTTATTCTCAATTATAAATATATCTACCGCTTATTATTTTCAAGGCCCTTTTTTACCTCTGTATTTTTTTTTACTATAATCAATAAATTATTCTCTAGCGTCTCTATAAGGAGAGGATTATTTTTACTGTGAGAAATCGGTTTTTCCATTGTACACGTCAAAATTAATTTAACAGTCACTAGTCATTCGGACTTTAGATAACCCAAGGAATCTCAATTAATTTCATAAATAAATAATAGTATTTTTCTCCTGTAGTTTATCAATATTTATATCCAAACCGGAGGTTGTCCTTGGCTTCATTTTATAGTGCAGACAGAGATAATCGCCGGTGTGGTGTCCACATCATATTTTGCAATAAAACTTGTTATTGTTAAGGGCCTGTGCCCTACACGTGTTAGTTTTGGCTCCACGCACGCCTTCCAAAGGACCGGGAATCCATAGCACCGTGATATGGGTCACATAACAGACCAAATAAATAATAAATATTGTAGGTCATTCCACACAACGCCATCTCTAGCCACAAGCTAAGCATCTAGGCTTGTGTTATAGTGGCCAGATAATAGATAGAATACCTAACTTACATACAGACAGTCAGACCAGAAACTAATATCTGTACATACTTGTAAATACTTGTTTATTTTCGAAACCAGTCGACCGATTTGAATGGAATTTAGCATAGAGATGGGGGTAGCTGAGTGTCATCCAATAGGCAATTTTTTACCTCGGAATTTCCACGGGATCAGGACTTATGCGGGTGAAACCGCGGGGTGCAGCTAGTGCGTTATCAGGAGTCAGTTATGTAAATCAAAGGCACAGTTACACGATGCTTTTAAAAATACACGGTGAAAGCCTCGTTTAAATGGACCTTAATAACTGGATTCAACTTTAAAGGACATTAAACTGATGTTGCAGCGAGTACGACATAATCTGCCAATATTAATAATGCCCAATCGATGTAACAAACGACAACTAAATTGCCGGACCTAATTATACGCCAAAGAGGTCGTAATTGGATAAGGAGCCTGCATTATTCTTTATATTTTTTATTTTTGCTTGTAACACGGTGTCTGAATAACCAATTATTATACTGTTATGTCGAGTTAAAAGCTCCCGACTATGTCATAAAAAATAATCTTTCATTAATGGCAAAATAGAAAGACTAATGTGACAGTGTTGAGCATTAATAAAAATAAATTTTAAATGTTGCAGGAAATTGTACACAGAGCGCCATCTGGCCCCAAGCTTAGTAATACGGTAAAGATTATAAGCAATTATTTGATAGAAATTACAGAGTTTTTTATAACAAAATTAAATTCAGTGTTTGACCACTATCACACCTTGGTGGTAGGTGACGATTCGGTCTAAAATGCAACACGTTTTCCTAGAAGAAACATGTTCACTCGCGACTTAAGACCTCCAAATTGTACGAATAAGGAATAACGAAACAAAACTTATGTAGCGAATTTCTGGGACCATTCAAATAGTCATGCTAAAATATCACAGAATTGGGATTTACCTACTCTGGAACACATTAGACACAGTTAGTTCAAACAGGAACTAAGTACCTAAATACAAAGACGTCTTTTTCTAATTAACATAATCGGTCCAGAACAAAAGCTTCTAATCCGTTTCGGAGCCTCTGCAATGCAAACAAACAAACAATCAAATATTTCTTCTTTATAATATTAGTATAGACTAGCAGTGCTTCACAGTTTTACCCGCATAACTCCCGATCCCGTGAAAATATCAGGATAAAAAGTATATAGTCCCAAATAATCGATGCATCCTCATACCAAGTTTCATCTTAATCGTTCCAATAGTTTCGGAGCCTATTCAATTCATACAAACAATCAAACTTTCCTCTTTATAATATTAGTAAGAAGTAAGATAAAATCGACAAAAACAAAGGATTACTCAACTACAAATCTGAAATATGTAAATCAAGTATATTACAACTAGGTAAGTAGTTAGTAATTACACGAATGTTTAACGATCATTAATTACATGTTAATGTATACAACTCGATATGAATTAGTGTTAAAAGTCACTCACATTTGCATAGTATATGTACTTACCTAAAATAAAAATAATTGGCGGTCTTTAGTTATTTTATATTTGTCATTTATTAATAATCAGACGGATATACAAGACGTAATAGTCTTTAAATACGATTACTTATAATTTGATTGTGAGAAATAAAAAGAACTTTAAGGACAGCGCTATATCGCTAACCAGGCAAGTGTGATTATATTCAAATGCTGACCAAATGTTATTCCCTGAAACTTTTGACCTTGGGTCTTTTTAAGGTTCAACCCATACCAAGGAGAATAGAATCACACCACGTCACCTCCCAACAAAAAAAGGCAATCAACAAATCCAGTAAAAACCCTCAATCAACAAATGCCGGTCTGGTTATGTTCCTAGGATATTCTGGTATGCCGGGCGTAGACCTTAACCCGTCAATTAATCAATCACAATAGCTTAACCAATTGAAGGGATCAATTCGAGAAGGGTTTAACTGATTTTTTTCCAAAAATGAGTTCTTGGTATCGTTGGATTCAGAATGAAATAATCTATCTAATGGCGTTTTCAAAATATCAAAATTCGGTCTAATTCTCGAGATATTCAGTCTAAAAACGGTTTAACTGACACAGAAATCGAGATTACTTATAAAAAAAGGATTTTATGTTCATCAAACCTACATAAAATACTACAATTCTTCTCAGTTCAAATATAAAAATGAATTATAACGCCAAAAGCTCTTTTCATATTCACAAGCACCTTAAATAAACTCAACAAATTATTTGGATATAGATCTAAGGTAATATAAATCATTTTTGCATTAACTTTCCAACTACAAATTATTTTTTTCTTGTTTTGAATTGGTATTAAATGACAATAAACCCTTCTTGCACTCAACGGACAGCGTTACCTGACCGCGCGCGCCAAAAATTAAATTACCCGCGTAATGTCTTGCCACCTACGACAGAGATAGAAGAAATTACATTCTATAAAGAGTAACAGAGAAAGTTGCATGGTTGGCGCTATTTCGTCTGTCAACACAACAAACAAACACTTGTCGTTAATTTGTGATTGAGGGTAGCGTTGCAACCAGCAGAAGCAGAAAACTATATACCTACCAGTAAATGAAGTAGAAGAAATTCAAAGTGAGCAGGTATCCAGCATAGAAAAAAAAGTCTAGGAAAAGAAAAGTAAACAAAAGTGAATGGAAATTTGAGAAAATAAAGAAGGCTAGAGCTATGGGAAAGGAATATGTAACAGTAAAGGGTAAAAAAATTGCAGAAAAAACTATTTGTCGAGGCTTTTTGTGCTCAAACTTATGTAGACTGGAATGTTCATTGCATTTTTCCGAAGTAGAGCGTCAGCGATTGTTAGAAGAGTACTACACATTGTCGATTGATGCAAAGAATGCGATACTATTTAAAAGTATGAGACCATTACCTGTAAAACGACGGTTAGTTTCAGCACAGAAAGTACGGCGACAAACTTTCACATACTATTTAAAACACAGCAAAAATGAGGAAAAACAAATATGCAAAAGAGCTTTTATGAAAATTTTTCAAATTTCGGGGAGAAAAGTTCAAGTGATACAGGAGAAACATATATCGGGTCAGATATTGCCTAAAATAGATATGAGAGGTAAGCATAATAACCGCCCAAATAAAATTAGTCCTGAGGTAAAAGACTATATAATGAGACATATAAAGAGTTTTCCCGCAGAAGCATCCCATTACTCTCGAAACGAAAATCCTAATAAACTCTATCTCTCACCATTACTGAACATTAGAGAAATGTATAGATTATACATTAAGAAGTGTGATGAAGAAAGTATGGAGTCCATTTATCACGTGAAAGAATGCACTTACCGTAATATATTCTGCACTGGGTACAACTTATCTTTTGGTGTACCAAGAAGCGACGTTTGCTCCAGATGCGAGAATGAGAATGATGAAGTAGATATACAAAACCACAAGGTAAGTGCGAAAGAAGCGTATGACCTAATGAAAGATGATAGAGCTGTCTGCAAACGTGAAGAGGGAAAATTATACTGTACTATTGATATTCAACAAACCATGCCTTTACCAAAGATGCCTGTTGGAGAAGCCTTTTATTTGCGGCAGATTTGGCTATATAATCTGGGAATACATTTAGCCAGCAAAGACAAAAATCATGCCGTGATGTGTACATGGACTGAGGATATAGCAAAAAAAGGGAGTTTTGAAGTGTCTTGTGCGTTGCATTACTTAGCTATGTACTTAAAAAGTACAAGCGAAAATAATACAATCAAACACTTAATAGTTTGGTCAGATTCATGCTCAGGGCAGAATAAAAATTTCAATTTAATTTGTCAGTATCAGTACATGATTCTTAAACAATATTTCGATGTTATAGAACATAAATTTCCAGTTGTAGGTCATACATACATGGATTCTGACAGAGATTTTGGCCGAATAGAAAAGGCACTCAGAAAACATAAAAAAATATACACACCGGAAGAATATCGAAACATTATTAAGAAAAACTCATCAAAAAATTCTATAGTTAATAGATATGAAAGAACATTTATATGACGTGGAGAGTGTTCAGAAAGATTTAAAACTGATAAATAGAACTAAAAATACATTAGGCCATAAAGTAGAGTTTAGAGATGAAGTAAAATGGATCAAAATATATACTTTTGGAAGTTATATGTACAAAAAGTGTTATGATCCCAATACCCCGTTTATGTTGGTTGATATATCTAGAAAAGGAACTATTATAAGACCAGAAACCGTGGAAATACAGAGATTATCGGGTTTGCGAGGTGAAGTCTCGGAAGAAAAAAAGGCGATATTAGAAAGCAACTTGCGTTCATTCCTATGGAAAAACGATTTTTCTATGAAAGAATTATAAACAACTGACTGTTAATCATTCCTTCATAGAAAAAGAGTTTTTCTTAATTTTTTTAACTGTCAATAAATTATTTTTTTACAAAATTCTGTCCTTTTATTATAAATATTAGTTTGATTATGCATTGCGTAGAGTAGGTACATAAAGTAGAGTAACAGAAAATAACTTGAAATAGCAACATTTTCTAATAAAAGAAACTGTTTAAAGTCCAATAGTGACAAAATAAGGAGGACAAATTCGTTAATTCATTAAAGGAATTAGGATATTTTTATCAATAAACCCTTATTGCACTCTGAAGATGCATTGATATTGGTAGTAAAAGTTGGTTTAAGTGAAAAATGCTAATTTTTACACAGTAAATGTAATATAAATGCTATTTATTTTGTACCATGATATAGACAAGCAATTTCTAGTTTACTTATAAGTTTATTAATAGTTTCAACTGCGATTTTAATAAGTAAAATTGAAAACAAAGCTGCCTATGTTTAAAGTTGAATTGCGCGAAATCATACATTTGTCAGTTAAACCCTTCTCGAATTGAACCCTTCAATTGTTTCAAATATTAAATGGCATCCATCCCTTTAAGACCATTATCATTCAAAATCGACAAGCTAATAAGAAATTACCTTCTCAGAACTTTAAACCATGTAAAAACAACCATTACTGTCAGGTTACAAGTTTAAATAACATCTTGTAGTAGCTTAAATAGACTTTGGGATGTAGTAATAGGGGTCAGTGTGCTAGCAATTGTTAAACCTGTATGATCTATTACATGAGAGCACGGCGCCCTACGGCAGCCTCATTAAAGAAAGCTAACGATGTAATTGGCGCGTATAGTGACATGCAATGCTGAAAATAAGGTGTATTGAGAAACTTCTAGTTAGTAAGGTCAATGTTTAAAATTACCTTATTTTTCATAACTTAACAACATTAGTAAAAGTCTTAATCCACCGTACATTTACCGTAACATAAACTGGAAACTGCGCCGCCCTGTTTACTTTAGATAAAGTTTATTCGAACGAATAACACAAACACATACATTCGGACTCGCGCACGAATGTTGTATTGCAGCCCCACTTAATCATTATTTTCTGTTTTTTAGTATTTGTTGTTATAGCGGCAACAGAAATGCATAAACTGTGAAAATTTCAACTCTCTAGCTATCGCGGTTCATGAGATACAACCTGATGACAGACTGGCGGACGGACAGCGAAGTCTTAGTAATGGGGTCCCCTTTTAACCCTTTCGATACGGAACCCTAAAAAATAAAAAGCAATACATGTACCTACAAAAATCGTCTGCTAAAGCAGTCCGAATAGGCCATAGTTCAGTGCTTATCGAGCTTTTTCGGGTATTTTTTATAAGTCTAGTGCCGATCGTTACTGGAACGGTTATGTCGCAAGGGACTTTAAATTCCTAAAATATTTAACTATAATTTGTAAAATAGAGTTACATCCAATTATACTCCGTTTTTTGTAAAGATTAAAAAACATAAAACAATCAAATTTTCAAAAATAAGTACCGTCAGTTTTCTTGTTTCACGCTCGTGGAGTTTTCACAAAAAAAAAATAGGCATCTCCTATCTAATTAGTTCATGTTAAACAATGCATGCCTGATGTGAGGACAAAAACAACATAAAGATAACGTTGTAAACTTGTAATTACTGTAGTAATTATATAGACGTCTTGTTAAATAGCTATTTTTTTAGTTACTTCTTGGTACATTGTTATGAGTACCTACCTAACAACCTTATAAGCGGTGTTGGCCTAGTAGGTAGATACTTTGAATTTTATTCCAAACATCGTCCCTTTATTCCAAAACGAGGTTTAAGGATAGTCCGAGATGTGGTTTTAAACCTTAGATTTAGATACAGATTTACTCGTGAACTATAGTCTAAACACTAGCCCTATATAATCTATAGGGATTGTATTTAGACTAGTTCCCTATATAATCTATAGGGATAGTATTTAGACTATAGTTCCCTATATAATCTATAGGGATATTGTTTACAATATAGTTCACTAGTAAATCTGGGTCTAAATCTAAGGTTTAAATCCACATCTCGGACTATCCTTAAACCTCGTTTTGGAATAAGGGGGGTGTAGGTTTGAATCCCAACCGCCATGCACCAATAGATTTTTCTCAGGAAAAATGTATGTGAGTTAATTAACATTGCTCTTGCGGTGAAGGAAAACGTAGTGATACGCGGCTTACTTAGCTCCATACATATTGACGAGTTTTTTCTCTGGACACGGTCGACTAAGCTAACAGTGGGTGGTATTAGTGCGTATCCCAGGCTCAACAACGTCCTAAATAACATAGATTTAAGTTGTATCAATCATCTAAAAACCTCAGCAACTTCTTACAGTAGACAATGAAACCCAAAAGAGCACATACCATGATAACACCATGTCTTACTTTAAAACATTGTTCAATCAATTGACATGTAAACTACACACACAGTAGTGACAGTAATAACTGAGAAGACACGCCGTGAATTCTGTCAGATTTCGAGGTCAACTAGTTAACTAAGCGTTATTGAAACTGACAGATTTGGCACGCGATCCGCAACAATAACTAGACATTAGACAATCATTATTAAACAAGATTACACTTTTCTGTTAATTTGAAACAACTTTGGTTATATAGCATGTGTTGTTTGTATTCATTCTTTTATACATTGCCATAGGTTTAAACTAAAAAAAAAATGGATAGTAGATCTGGGTCAAAATATTTTTTTATTTTTTATTTATTTAACTAAAAATGTACACATTTTCTTACAAACTAATACGTACAACCCGTTTCGGTCCAGTTAATTTCCACTCTTTATAATCTACATAAATAAAATATAGAGGAAAGATTTTTTGTAACTACTGGATCGATTTTGATGAAACTTGGTATAAGGATACATTGATGCATTGGAAATAACATAGGCTAATTTTATCCCAACATTCCTACGAGGAATTGGTAGTAATATTGAATAAATATTTCAGAACAATTTACGGACTGCCATCTTGCCCAAAGCAAGCAACTAGGCTTGTATTATGGTGGCCAAATACCAGTACAAATATTTTTTTAACGGGGGGATCGAACCCGCAACCTTCTTAACACGCGGGTGTTAGCCCGCCACGCAATAAAAGCCGTCATGATCTCCGGTATAGTAGACGAAGACCTTAAGAGAATAGGGTACCGGTGCTCTCTCCATACAATCGTAGTCGAATATTTCCTGCCTGGATAATGACACTAGAGCAAATATTTTTGTAGCATAAAACCTATAACTGTTATGCCATGTTTTTTTTATATTTTTTTTTTTTACTTTTACTTTTTGTGATAATTAGAAAATGAAAAAAATCAAGACATAGAGGCATAGTCATGGCAGTTGTAGGTTTTATGCAACAAAAATATTTACTCTAGTGTCATTATCTAGGGAGGAAACAGTAGACTACGTTTGTATGGAAAGAGCGCCGGTACTCTTTCCTCTTAATACCTGAAATTCAAACGGCAAATTGGCTACTGAATTAATAAAAAGGGATGTAATATTTTTAGCATATGAATACCTAATTTAATTAACAATATTATCCCGGATTATCATTCCTCTTCATTTATAAGGATATTTTACGGTTCTCTGATACCATAAAGGTAAATTAAATTAATCGTTAACTTCAATAAAGATTAAGAAATTGGAATAACGATAAAATTCAACCCAATCAACAGTTTTTTATGTCATATTTAAGATAGAATATCTATAAATCTAATATCTTTAAACGAGCAATTCTTGTATATATGTATATATATATATATAATTGGAATCTCGGAATCGGCTCCAACGATTTTCATGAAATTTGGTATATAGAGGGTTTCGGGGGCGATAAATCGATCTAGCTAGGAATCATTTTTAGAAAATGTCATTTTATTCGTGTTTTATCGAAACTTACTTTTTTTATCTGAAAATATGACTCTTCCTGACATCTATTGGCGAACTACTAATACTATTTTTTGTGAGCAATAAAGTTATTCCACCAGATGGCGTTGTTAAGTAACACGAAGTCAATGAGTGTTTGCTTTGAGGTTAGACTAAGTAAAAAAAAATACATTAAACGTCCTGATATACGAATAGCTAGAGCCAAAGGATGGATAAGGCTACACAGATATGATGTATGCATTTCTTAATAGTCTGAGATCCCTATAAGAATAACCTTCATCGAGCTATTTAATGGATAAAAAGTATTATCAAATTAAATAGGTCAATGAATATATTGCAAATGGGCTGCGTAAAAAATTGATGCGTATAAAAGGATATGGTTAGAAATACTTTAATTAATAAAATAAATACTATAAAAATATTTCGGAAAATTCAACCCCTTAAATCTCAAAACCTTTCTTGAAAAAGTCAAGTTTAATAAATAATTAACAAGTGTCAAACGAGTGATAATAAAACAAATTAATTAATGTTTAGTTTAAAACATAATTCATTTCAATATTATCAATTCTAATGATTTTACTAAGTATAAAAGTAAGAAAAAATTCAACTTCACATAAATTAAAATAAAAATACTTATTGTTCCCTTATTCTAAGCATATTTTTTAATATAATAATCAGGCATAAGTAACCAAAAATTAATCTCAAAATTGCTCTGAAAAAGTCAATTTTAATAATTAATTAAAACGTGTCAAGCGAGTCATAATAAAACAAATTAATAAATGTTTAGTATAAAAAATAATTCACAGGTTATCAATTCTAATGATTTTTACTACTTACTTTAAATTCACGTGAATTTTAATTAAAAAAAACTTTTTGCTGCCCTATTTTAGAGCCGAGAACAGCAAGACATATTTTGCTAAGATAAAAATTAAACATAAGTTACCAAAACAATCTTAAAATCGATCTTGAAAAAGTCAAGCTTAATAAATAATTAAGACATGTCAAACGAGTCATAATAAAACTAATTAATTAATGAATGTCCACTTTAATACATAAGTCACCGATTATCAATTCTAATTTTTTTTACTACTTTTAAAGTTAGAAATAAACTTCAACTTCACGATAATTTAAATTAAAAAACTTTTTGCTGTAATAGAGCCGAGAAGGCACAGGTATTTTGTTAAGATAAACATATAAGTTACCAAAATCAATCTCTAAATCGCTCTTGAAAAAGTCAAGCTTAATAAACAATTAAGACATGTCATACGAGTCATAATAAAACTAATTAATTAATTAATGTCCACTTTAATACATAAGTCACCGATTACCAATTCAAATTATTTTACCACGTATAAAAGTCAGAAATAAACTTCAACTTCACATGAATTTAAATTAAAATACATTTTTTCCAACCATGGAACGTCTAGTTTATGTTGTTTATTAGGTAGCTTGCCATAAAAAAGTCCCAAATTGTGCCATAAATAGTAGTCTTAAAATTATACTTAAAACTCCGACGCTGGCCTTTGAAAATCAATGCGAAAGCGTGTTCCGTAGTTATAATAAGTATGCTAATTTCATTAAATTAAGCACCTTCTGATAATCTGACGCCTGCCGACATGTAAACTGGTCAAATAAGTTGACCACCGCTGAGTTAATCACTTCACTTTAGTGATGTGATTGACATCGCAATAACCTACTTATTCGTGGGGGCTTAATTTGGACCTTCGGGCATAATATCACTATGATTAGCCTTGTCGTTTTCAAGACTTGTTTGCTTTTGAATTGGGTTTGAACTAACTTTAACGATATTTTTCATTATTTTAGGCAAGAATAGATAAAGGTTTAGCTAATTAGTAAACTATCTTTTAGTCACCAAGGGTCAAACTATAATTTTTTGGCATCTTAATGTCATTTTAAACCTTTTTGCTACCCTAACACTGAATAGACATCGGGTAGGGAGAGTTGACACCTTGATAAATAGTCATCAACATGCCAGTCGGACTCGGATGACATTCGTCACCACTTTCGTACCCTCCATAAACAAATAAATATTGTAGGACATTGTAAACAACGCCATCTAACCTCGAACTAATAAAATGGAGTTAACAAAAATGAATTGACACTGCCTTTACCTAAAGTTACTAGGAAAATCCTGTGTTTCAGGCGAAAAAGGACTTACATTAAATAATTAAGTATTTTACCAACCTATATAAAAGTATATTAAATTAGAATCTGGGTGCTGATGAATCTTTAGTGCCTAGTATTTTGTTTATACTAGCTGCGCCCCGCAGTTTCACCCGCGTAAGTCCCGATCCCGTGGGAATATCGGTTATTCGATTTTTTCTCGCCTTTTAAACCTTCCCTAGACCTCCACGAACATTTCAAGACTAAGATAAGATAAATCCGTTCAGCCGTTCTCGAGTTTTAGTGAGACTAACGAACAGCAATTGATTTTTATATATATAGATAGATATAGATATATAGATATAGATATATAGATTAAAGAGGTAGGTACCATACTTAATTATTGAATGTAAGTCCTTTTTCGCCTGAAACACAGGATTTTCCTAGTTAAGGCAAAGGCAGTGTCAACTCATTTTTTTTTCATTAAGTTTACAAAAAGAATTAATTTGATATCTGTACATACTATGCAGTATGTACAGATATCAAATTAATAAGGTTTTATGCTATTTAACCTATTTTAGGTATGTGAATTACCATGGATTGAATTTATTACAATGATGATCAATAAATATTAATAATTTTTTTACATGTGTGCCTTATAAAAAAAACGTCAATTTAATTATAAAATGCTCACAATTTTAAGAATAGTAAATACAATTTTAAATCAATGAAATGTATTGGCTTAGTGTTAGCAGATAAATCTGAACCTAGAAAAGCAAATATATATTAAGGCTATCGACTTTCCGTGCCAGAAAACCGTGTGGGTTAGCACTATAGTACTTGGAATATTTTGTTAAAGTTTGATTCAATAAATTCTTATTATTATTTCAATGAAATCATCCGAACAAAAGTGAACAAATCTATTAGAATGATTCAATAAGACGTTTGAAGGACAATGAATCGAACCGATATTGGTAAGACAAGCCAGCAGTAAAATCGAAAGTGGGAGCCTCAACGTCTGGGTGCGAGCGTTCGACTTAATCGCACTTTAATAGCTGCGGCCTTTTACAAAGGGACGTGTGTGTTTCCATTTCCTATTCCGGTTCTTAACATAATATATTTATAAAAGTTATATTTGTATGTTAGATTTTCTTATTGGCAATTTACCTACCTACATCTCATTCTCGAGCAATATTTAAAATATAAACTTTTTGTGAGTTTTGACTCATGCTTATGAACCCATGGGCATTAGATACTAGGTACCTATATTAAATGTATTTTTTTCTTTCTGTCAATAAATCTATTTTTCCGTTCAATAGATATTGAGTTTAAAGCGCACGTCAGTTAAAGCTCCCGTCGCGAAGTCATGTTTTTTTTCGACAATCATCGTCATATTTTGATATTTATTATACCTTCACCTTCCTCATAAATCACGTGTAAAAATCGATTTAGTACTTTTTGAGATTATTAATTTATATAGTACCATAATAGAAATAAATAAATACTGCAGGATATTCCACACATCGCCATCTATGATTTGCATAGTCCTGCTGTACATCTTGGTGACGTCACTGAGCTAAAAATTAAACACTCGAAGAAGATTTATATAGAAGACGTGTTTACATGCCGTACCATAATGATAAGAACCGAATGCTTTAATTGCTCCATTTCAAATAATATCTTCAAATATTTGTAATCTTGACCTTTGTGAGCATGTTCATAAAAATAGCCCCATAAGTTCCTTGTGCCTTCTTCTTGGTGGGCGCGTTCCGAAGGCACACATCCAAACTTAGTTGTTAAGACGTTTAAAAGTAATTTTATGCGAATTGACGACCCAGTTGGTACATTGGTCACCATGCCGGACTGCCAAACACAGGGTTGCGGGTTCGATTTCCGCCTCAGACAAGTATTTATGCTTAGATATTTGTCTGTGGTCTGGTTGTTTCTATGTATTAGGTATATATTTACAAAAGAAAAGTATATAAATAGTATATGCGTTGTCTAGCACCCATAACACAAGTCTAGCTACTTAGCTTGGGGCTAGATGGGGATGTGTGGAATGTCTTGCAATATTTATTTATTTAATTGTATGACAAACTAATAGAGAATTTTGATTTTGACAAATCCTACAAGATCTTTCAAGTGAGCTTTTACAAAATCGTTAGTGCATTGTGAATGGAAACTAACCCGTCAATAGACAAGAGTTACCGTGAATGGTTCCTGACAATGGTGCTATGTCGGTCGCGCCTCCCTCCCTCTCTCTCCCCCCTGTGTGTTCACCACGTGACGGAATGCAATGGATACACACTAATATTTTTAAATCTTCATTTGTTACTCTTTGATAGGATTTTAATTTTAGTTACCACGTTCTTTTGACAGATTATTGCAGTTACGATGCTACCTGTGAAGAAAAATAACTGACTGAAAAAGGTTTTATTCGATTCGTGTGCCTTTTTGGGTTCCGTATCTAGAAATTAAATCAGACAGACGGACAAGAAAGTGTTCTTATAAGGGTTCCTTTTTATTGAGCTATGGAGCCCTAAAAAGGGACCTTAATAAGATCACTTTCTTACTTGTTGTCCGTCTGTCGGCGTCTGTTGTTAAAATCAAGCCTTTTCTCTCCACTTTTATCGGGTTTAGTTTCCATTTCGATCGTCTTTTGTTTCTGTTCCGATCTACCTATTTTGTTATTCTTAATTTCAGCAAGAGTGGTCAGTTGAGATGAATAATTTCCCATCTGATAACTATTGGTGGTTCGAAGCGTTTATTTTTGTTTTTGTATTTTCTTCTTTTGCCTGTTTTTATTGCAGTTAGCCATCATCTCATGGTTTACATCCATCTCTCTTATAAATCTTGGTTCGTCTCTGTACTCAATAAGTAAAAAAGCGTTTAAAGAAATTATATTTTATTATAATAATCATTCTCGATTAATAATAATCGCTATCTCATCGCGTATAAAATTACGATTAGCAAATTAGTTATAGTCCGAATCGATCAAATTGAAATCTCTAATCCATTCCATTTTTGAATTGTTACATTTTTTAATTTCTCTACGGGCAACACCCGCTGTTGCCGTCATACATAACCAGGCAGCTCGACGTGACTGCGGCAACTCTTTGATATTCATCCTTTTTTACAATTTACAATTTTTTTTTCTTTAATTTATTTTTGTTATTGGTTACAATATTATCTGGCGGCTACCGGGCGCAAAGGGCTGTTATAATTTAGTTTTATTTATGCAAAATAAAAGTGATACAATCCGTGTCGTAAAGATTTATTGAAGGACGCGGGGTGGCCCGATTGGGATTGGAAACCTATTGAGTGGTTATTAGGTTTTATAGTTATTTACTAATATGGTGTCTTAGTAATTTTATGCCTTGTTTTTTTCGTTGAAATCCTGCTCATATTATAAATGTGAAAGTGTGTGTGTGTGTTACTCCTTCACGCAAAAACTACTGGACCGATTACGATGAAACTCGGTATCTAGTATTTAGATATACTTAAAGTAACTCAGGCTTTGTTAACTGTAAAACGCAAAAAATAATGCACAAATAACTGTCGTTCTAAAGTTCAAAAAACTAGTTCTATTTTGCGTAAAAAGATGGCAAGACTTAAAAGCTTTTTGCTTTTTGCTAAAAGCTACTTCTTTTACGGAAAATTTTCCAAGAATGAACTTTATAATCAATATTTAGGAAAAATGCGTGATACGCGTTGATGTCTTTTATTGATTGATTTATTAATTAATTAAAAAGAATTCAACGCGTGCTCTTTAATTTTTGTTTGTTACAAAATATAATAATAATGTGGTCTTTTTGTCAATTAGGGTGTCCACTAATTATGACCGTTTCGGCATCGACCCGCAGCATTTTGACACTGGAACATTTATACCCTGATACATTTTGACATAATGTTGTTTTGTCTTTTGTTCTTATTAACATTTGCTTAATCATATTATACATCATGACTTTTGTACATTCTAACTATTGAGACTATGTTAAAAATTGACATTTTGGCCTTGAAGCATTTTAATACCCGCCCCCATCGGCTCAGCACATGCAAAAATTCAATTGTTTTTTAACAAGTATTTTAAATGTTGCAATTAATATTCATAACCTATTTTAAGATTGTTTACAGAAAAACTATTTGTACACAACTACTTGTGCGACGGCGGGTATCGAACCTGCTACTTTCACCAGCCGCGCCACAAGCTTTTTTTTGCTGTGATATCGTATGCCAAGAGCTTACACTTACACTAGAGAGTTTAAATTAAAGATTAATTATATCACCATCTGCTATCATCTATTTCCAATCCCAAATTAATACTAACAAAATGAGGATTAATTACCCATATTAAAATCAAAAGTTTTGATATTTTGTCCGTAACATATATTTCCACGGCATTAGTGTCGGTGTGACGAATTCACCACGTTACAGATTCTCCACGGTGTCGAATAAAACAAAAAGTTAGGTGTGGTCCCAGGTACGAGGTATCCCATTCACATAACAGGATCTTATTAATTTTTGTCTGTTGGGTGTGTTATTATGACGTTTAATAGCTCTATTCAGTGTTACCGGTTTACTTGACTTGTAGAATAATGTTTATCGGTTTTAAACTGGTTGGGAAAACTCTTCTTTTTACCGATTTAAAACTATACTTAGAAGTAGCATAACTATGTAAGTTTTTTGATAGTTGGATGCTAAAATATAAGAAAAATAATTACTAAAATAAAAGAAAGAAAAGTCATGTGTAATTCGAAAGGAAACAAGAATTATCAACTCTTTTTACGAAGTTTTCGATTCGTTAACTAAAAAGTATGTAGGCTCTACCGCAGTTTCTTGTAAAACAACAAGTTAAAAAGTTATGAAAACCAACTGCCTCAGTTAATGACAGAGTCGCTACCGCCCACAAAACCCCACCATTGACAAAACATTTAATTCATGTTTAATTTCCCCGAATAATTAGAGCTTCTATTACATTACGAGAGAATGGTGCTCGAGCAATGGCATCCATGGAGGCTTGTGAGCGAGAGAGGTGATATGTTAGAAGAGGAGGGAAGAGAGCGGTGGTCTCAAAGCGGGCGGCTGACGCCAAAGGCGGCGGTGCTGCGCTAATTGGAGACTGCGGCGAGATCAAAGGAGGCTGAGTGTACAACGTTTATATTAGGCAGGTACACTTGCGAGCAGCGATTGATTAATTTCACCGCGAGATCCGCGCTTGGCAATTAGTATGGCTTTGTTGGGGTCACTTGTATGGAGTTGACGATTTGCCTTGGAATGTTACATTTATTGCTTCGATGTGGTTTTTGTCATTTTAAGAAGTAAATAAATCAATCGGATTTTTTAAAGATTGATTATTTCATCTATACGTATAAAATCCATTGTCTTGACTGACTGACTGACGGATCAACGCACAGCCTAAACCGCTGATCGTACAGACCTGAAACCTAGAGAAGCCATACGCGGATGCAGACGCGGGCGAAAAAGCTAGCTATAAATAAATTTTATTGAGTTACCGATATTTATTTGATGAATTGTAATATTTGGTTTGTACCTTTATGGATTTTGCCTGAAAAAAAAACAATTTAATTCAAATATTGTAAAACTAAAAAAAAAAAATTAAAATATTGTTAAATTTTACCATGGTAAAAAATATTAAAAATATTGTTAAATTTTACCTTGGTGGGTATTGTTAAATTTTACCTATATTTAAATTTAAACTTTTAATATTTGAATTAAATTGTGAAGTAAAACGATTATTAAACATCTGTAAAAAATGTGTAAGTACTTAAACATGATTACAGATAAAAAGCCAAATCTTTTTCAAAGAATTTAATGTTCCAATTTCAACTAATTCTAATTTGATTTTAATACGAATTTACGCCTACGGCTACGGATTTCGTAGTGTCCAGTTAATATGAGTCACAGAACCTTTACACCTAGAGCTACCTTTTGGTAATTTAGCTAAAACAATTTAACCTAGAAACGAAATCGGTGATTTGGTCCAATTTCTAGATTTTTCATGCCGCTTATTTTACTAGATTCAGTTTCATACCAAATTATTAATTTTACCAATTCCGAATTTTCCACATTCTTATATTTTTACATTTAGAGTCTTTAATTTTTAAAACTACTTCACGATTGAGAACAGTCACGTTATTGTTTTCGAAGTCTGTCTCAGTAAACGAAATACAGTCATATTTTAAGGTTGCCCAAAAGAAAAAATTAATGCCCTGACTGACTGATAGATCAACGCACAGTTCCAATAACGGTTCCAATGGATGGATCGGTCTACAGTTTCGTATTACGTTCGCAAATTCAACTCCTATTTATAAGCATTTAACCTAAAATCTTAATATAAAACCGAAAATTTATTTATTTAATTTGTTTGTTCGGTTTCCTCTTCACGATCAAACGACTGGACCGATTTGAATCAAAATCAGCATATTGGTAGTTTAGACAATTGAAAAGAACAAAAGATGATCCTAAAATTCCCACTAGATCGGGACTTACGCGGGGAAACCACGGGGTACTATAGAACTATAAAACTTTTTTGTACCAAATGACGAAATTTCAACATAGACACCCGTGTAAGCTTTCTAAATCTAAACAAAGCAACCGCCATGTCCCTACAGCCACACTCATTTAGTGATTCCACCATACAGTGTTGACACTAAGACCAATTCGATCTGCCTTCTCTCAATTTATTAACCAACTTTATAACGCATCCATCCAACCCTTACCATTGAGAAAATAAGGTTTAAACTAACCTAGCTATTGGTCAGAGTGTTTTGGTTCTCGTTTCCTTTCGGAACTTTAGAGGAACAGGGATTTGGACGGGATGATTGGATTATGGTGTCAATTGGATGTAAATCGGTTTGAGCGATCGTCTCTGCTGTTATATCGGTATTGAAGGCTTTTATTATCCAACTAGCGTTTCCCCGCGACTTCGTCCGCGTAGGAGTCGAAAATGAGCCAAGAAATCACGTTGTCCCATACAAACTTTGCCCACCTTTTTCACCCCCTTAGGGGTAGAATTTCGGAAAATCCTTTCTTATCCGATGCCTACGTCACAAAAAAACACACCCTCCAAGTTTCAGGTCTCTACGATCAGCGGTTTAGGCTGTGCGTTGATCTGTCAGTCAGCCAGTCAGTCAGTAGTTCAGGACAAAGCATTTTATATGTATGCCTTTAAGATGCCCACTGCTTTTTAGTTGCTATATTTTAGGTTAAATAACACTATTCACTATAACTTTATTTTAATTTATTTTATAACTTTATTTTTGAAGAATAAGCAAATCAAGTCCAATAGGAATTGTACCCTCATATGAGAGCCTGGTTATCTATACCCACAGGCTATGCCTAGTTTTGACACCAGCTCACAAAATAATATACTTAGCATAAGTAGTTATACTATTTCAAATTTGATATGTGTATTGTGTTGAGAAATAAAAATGATTTATTTACTAAAGAAAGTGTCATTTGTTGGCCTGGCCTGCAATTGATTTCATTACATAGGATAAAACAAACTTGCTTCCCCGCTGTCTGTCTGTCCCTATGTTTTCTTTAGATCATTTTGATGCGGTTTTTTTAATAGATAGAGTGATGCAAGAGGAAGGTTTTAGTAGGTATAGAAAATCGCGGGCAACAGTAGGTATGTTATAAAGATGAAAGATTTTTTGTTTTATTGTTTGTAACGAATAGGCTCTGATTTTGATGAAATGTGTGTGATATAAATTGTAATTCAATTCGTTTATTTGCTTTTTGTTTGTTACAAATGCAAATCTACATTAATATTATACAGCTGAAGAGTTTGTTTGTTTGTTTGAACGCGCTAATCTCAGGAACTACCTACTAGTTCGAATTGATAAATTATTTTTTGAGGAAGGCTATATGCTATTTTATATTACTATATTCCCACGGGATTGGGACTTACGCGGGTGAAACCGCGGGACGCAGCGAGTAGAAAATATTTGGAACTGGCAACGCCCCGCGGTTTCACGCGCGTAACTTCCGATCCCGTGGGAATATCAGGATAAAAAGTTACCTATAAGCTTCCTCGATAAATGGACTATCCTACACAAAAAGAATTTTTCAATTCGAACCAGTAGTTCCTGAGATTAGCGCGTTCAAACAAACAAACTCTTCAGCTTTATAATATTAAGTATAGATTATAATTTACATATATATAAAAGCAACTGAAATATCAGATACCTATAGTAAACAAACATAGGATGTTAAGAACATTACCTTAGTCGGGTAAAAAAAGAATTTTTTTTTAGAAAGGTACCTAAACATAAAAAAAAGAAAGATTTTCGAATAATACACCTCGGGCAACAATAAAATGGCTCAATCTCATTGATCGATAATGTTGTCTTAAATGAGACTGACCGTGAACAAAACAGGGTTTCTAGAGACGACTATAAAAACAATAAATAATTTTTGTAGCTCCTCTCTTGTTATTTTAGGGTTCCGTAGTCCTAAGGAACCCTTATGTAGTAAGGCGTACTATGATACTTCGTCTTAACTTAATGATAACAACCCATGGACGTGACTTTAGTTGCTCCGTTTCAAATAATACTTTCGAATATTTGTAATATTGACCTTTGTGAGCGTGATTACATGAAAAAAAAACCCTTTAGTTTATTGTGCCTTCTTCTCATTGGTGGGCGCGTTCCAAAGGCACACATCCTTACTTAGTTTTTTAAGACGTTTCTATGTAGTCTATGTACAAATGTCTTTATGTAGCATCCAAAAAAATAAAAAAATGACTTATTTATTTATTTCTTTATTATTTCACACACAATATAGAATATAGTCCACACCGCTTAATTAGAGCCAAATCTACGTATTACTAACTGCGCCTCGCGATTCCACTCGCGTTAGTACCGAAAACAGCGCCATCTATCGGGTGTATCTGCAACCTAGATGTCAAACAATATCGAAGAATTTTATCGATGAATCAACGTACACCGCCATCTATGAGAACTTAATAAAACTAAACAGTAAATAAACACTTGCTTAAGAAACCATTAGTTGATACATTTTATTCGTTTAAATTCATGGGATAAGCGAATAATTGAGATGATAACTATCCTATCCAGTAAGTTAGACCTAATAAGGGTACATGTGAAATTTGATTGAAATCGGTTCAGTAGTTTTGGAGTTTATTGGCAACATACATCAAGACACAAGATTTTTATATATACAGATTGTAACTGGTGAGGTGTTTATGACAGTAGCCACCATAGAGATCAATAGATCCGTGCTTGGGTAAACCACATAAATAGCGACACATTCATCGTTCATACGCGGGGTAGGTACTTTATCTGCTTAATGTTAACAGGTGCGCATAATATTCCTAATTTTTTTTCTTTCTGTTAATTATGGCTTCGCACGGCTTGTGCATTTAGCCAGTGTCAAGTTATATTTTGCATCAAATTATGACCTGATTTTTCATAAATCGGGCCTTTTAATCACTATTTTATTGTTTGAATTTAGCTATTCCTAATTTAAATGGACTCCTACTTAATTTTTACTTAAACTTCAAAGTGATGTAATGCCCTGCATGACACCTTTCGAATAAGAAGACTTTGACTTTGACTTTATAGTTTTGCCATGTCCGTCGGTCCGTCCCCGGCTTAGCTCAGAGACTATTAGTTTCCCATTTTAAATAAGTAACTCTTGTTGTAAAATGTTCGAATTTATAAAAATCACATACAGAAAAGTTGTTCGTCTTAGCGTTTAGGACACTTTTATTTTACAATACCTGTTTCAAAACACATTGTTTAAAGTTAACCTACATAAAAACTACGCAAATTGGTTAATTATCTAAATAAAATAATTGATTTAGATCACCGCGCGTGACGAAATATTAATCGATTACAACTCGATTTTCTCGATCACTCGTTCTAATCGATAGTAAAATCGATACTTCGTTTATCGATATTGGTTATTTTCGTGCTACTGTTCCAAGAAGCTATTCCATAGTGCAATTATTGCTTTATATATAATCTTTCATAGACGTTTATCTTCTATATATATCAAATTCTTTGTCCTGAATGACTGACTGATAGATCAACGCACAGCCTAAACCGCTGATCGTAGAGACCTGAAATTTGGAGGGTGTATTCTTTGTGTGACGTAGGCATCCAATAAGAAAGGATTCTACAAAATTCTACCCCTTAGGGGGTGAAAAATGGGGGCAAAGTTTGTCTGGGATAACATGACTTCTTGGTCCAATATTGAAATTTTCTTCAAATTTTCCAAAACAAAACCAAAAAAATACCGATTAGAACCATTTTCAACTTTTACGCGGACGAAGTCGCGGGCAAAAGCTAGTCTTTGTATATAATTCTACTGTACGTGTGTATGTCACTGAACTCCTCCTAAACGGCTGGACCGATTTGAATGATTTTTTTCGTAAGCGTTTGGGTGGCGCCCTGGATGGTTTAGATTCACAAATCAGCCCGGCAGATGGCGCTGAAGTCGGTATCTAAGTTATTTATTGTTTGCCGGAACAGCTACCTATACTAGTAAAATTATCTTTTGTTGGTTGTTAAATTTCTTATCTATATATATAAAAATGAATTGCTGTTCGTTAGTCTCACTAAAACTCGAGAACGGCTGAACGGATTTATCTTATCTTAGTCTTGAAATGTTCGTAGAGGTCTAGGGAAGGTTTAAAAGGCGAGAAAAAAATCGAATAATTTCCGGGAAAACCCTATCAATTCCTACGGGATCGGGACTTACGCGGGTGAAACCGCGGGGCGCAGCTAGTCTATACTAATATTATGAGATGAAGAGTTTATTTGTTTGAACGCACTAACCCAGGAACTGCTGAATTGTTCGAATTGAAAGAATATTTTTGTGTTGCATAGTCCTTAATTAACACAAATGTTATCCGCGACTGACTGAAGAAAGATAGAATTATTGATTTCGACTGTAAGAGTAACTTCGTGCATAAATTACTATATATTTTAAAACAAAGTCTTCCGCCGCGTCTGTCTATTCGCTTTAAAATTATACTGTACCGATTTCTATGCTGTTTTCACCAATGGATAGAGTGGTTCTCGAGGAAGCATTTGGTATATAAAACTACCAGCTAGTTAAGGTAGTAAATGATAAACTAAATAAAGTTTTGAAGACCCAGTTGGCACAATGCTCACCATGCCGGACTGTCAAACACAGGGTTGCGGGTTCGATTCCCGCCTCAAACAAATATTTATGCTTAGATATTTGTCTGTGGTCTGGTTGTTTCTATGTATTATAAGTATATATTTACAAAAGAAAACTATTTAAGTAGTATATCCGTTGTCTAGCACCCATAACACAAGTCTAGTTACTTAGCTTGGGGCTTGATGGCGATGTGTGGAATGTCCTGCAATATTTATTTATTATTTATTTATTGTTTTAATTCTATTAACTACATGTCATAGGGCCCACAGCTTTTTAGAGCCTACTGAGTTACGCGCTAGTCTATGTTCCATCAACAAAATTTATTCCCTTTGTATCTTAATAGAGGCATTCCGTATTGCTCAGGGTCCAAGTAATAATCAGCGAGCACAGTGTGATATTTTCTGTTGAGAACCGGTTGCTGATGACCTAAGATATTTATTGTTGCAGCGGTGTAGAGAGAACAAAAACCATTCAAACAAAAATGACCGTGTCGCGGAACACGCGTTTGGAACGAAGTCCCTTTTTAATATACCTATATAATGTTCAAGATTATTTTCTTAAGGTTTTTCGTTTCAGGTTTTGGTAACGCGTAACAATTTTTCTTGGTTAGGTGCCAACCATAAGGAACGTCATTCCAAAAAAAAACAATAATGTAACAATTCGCTTTAATGAGGACAGCTGCGCCAATGCTGCAAATGCAAATCCTACACTGCAAGAGAAATTTTAAACGCACATGTTTATTTCCTTTCAGAACATGCTATCCGTTTCCCAAAACACTCGTTCCCCAAAGAAGAAATTCTTTAAATGACCGTGCGAAAGGTTGCCTGGAAGAGATCACTTTTTAGCGATAAGGCCGTCCATTGTGCCATATTGTTAGGTTTAATATTGTTTTTGTAACAGGAGTTTATGTTAGAATTAAGGTTTAATGTGGTACAATAAAGATTTTATCTATCTATCTATATATATACTAGCTGTGCCCCGCGGTTTCACCTGCGTAAGTCCCGATCCCGTGGGAATATCGAAAAAAATATCCTATGTCCGTCTTATGATTGTAAGCTACCTCCCCACCAATTTTCAGTCAAATCGGTTAAGCCGTTCCCGAGTTATAAATGGTGTAACTAACACGACTTTCTTTTATATATATAGATATGCAAAAACACCAATTTCTTATGACATCCATTTTTTATAATTTCGGGTTTAGATCCTTATTATTGTTCTCGGGATTCGTCCCACACGACCTTCGGAATAAATTTGATGTTATCTCTATTAAAGTGTTATTTAAATATCTTTATTGATGGCATATGTTATGCGTTTGCTGTAGTGCCCGTTGGTGGTCGATCTCGGAACTAATTGTGAGCCATTAACCTTATTATATGAACCAGGTTTCAGGGGAAGGAAAGCTTTAATCCTTTTACTTACTTTTGTAACGATTTCTGGAGCTTTTGGATTTTTTGATCTGGTTCCATTAACTTTATTATATGAACCAGGTTTCAGGGGAAGGAATGCTTTTACTTATTTTCGTAAAGATTTCTGGAGCTTTTGGATTTTTTGATAAGGACTACTTTTAGGGTTCCGTAGGGTATAAACGGGACCCTTTTACTAAGACTCTACTGTCCGTCTTTCTGTCGCCAGGCTATATCTTATGAACCGTGATAGCTAGACAGTTGAATTGTACTGAAATTTTCATAGATGATGTATTTCTGTTGCCGCTATTATGGAATGTGTGAAGTTCACAACTCTGTTGAACTTTACACATAGCCGGAGATCCCTTTAAGGACGACCTTCATCGAGCTGTTTAATGGATGAAAAGTATTTTATATGAAATTAAATAGGTCATTAGATAAATTGCAAATGGGTTGCCTAAAATGTGAGTCAACTAACATTCCAAAATTATCCCAATTCAATGTTTTCTTTCTACTAGCTTTTGCCTAAGACGACCCAGTTGACACAATGGTCACCATGCCGGACTGCCAAACACAGGGTTGTGGGCCCGATTTCCTCCTCAGTATATATTTACAAAAGAAAAGTATATAAGTAGTCTATCCGTTGTCTAGCACCCATAACGCAAGTCTAGTTACTTAACTTGGGGCTAGATGGCGATGTGTGGAATGTCCTGTAATATTTATTATTATATGCATAAGTTTGATCATTAGTTGTAAAGCGGAGTTTTCTTGTTTTTTAATAAAAGTATTTTTTTCTTTTGGATTAAAGGTATCGTTACGTTTGACTGTTTTTTTTTCTAATATTGTTCTAATAGACAGTTTGTTTACCTAATACTAATTTATAAAATAAAATAAATAAATAAAATTAAACTTCTAAGCGGACGAAATCGGAGATAAAAGCTAGTTAAATATATAAGAAAAGCCAATCTTAGAATTGGAACGGATGCAATAAACAAAAAACAATAGGCAATCAATCTAAGACAAAACAGACTTTAAATTATCTTTGAAAAGCCTACTTAGCCCAAGCATAAGTTACATACATAAACAGCATAACATGTCTCTAATTAGTATTCCAGTTTAGCATTAACCGTGCCTTTAATCAACATGACTTCGAGCGGTTAATTAACTTCTTCTATTATTAAAACATGGCTTAGTGTTGTTGCCACGATTCCATTTCGTTTGGTGTTTTAATTCCTCGGTGAATGGGTCTGGACTAACGTTTTGCTATTCGTACAGCCAAAAGAAAAAAAGAAAAGAAAAGCATTTATTGACGACCCAGTTGGCACAATAGTCACCATGCCGGATTCGTGTTATGGGTGCTAGACAACGGATATACTACTTATAAACTTTTCTTTCGTAAATATATACTTATAATATATAGACGTGAGGGTGTATGGGGCCCGCTAAGATCTTTGGGCCCAAGTCAACCTCACCTGCAAGCTGGTGCACCTGCTGAGAAACGGACGAGGCTCTGGCGCTGACTTTTTCCTCTCGGGGATTGGGGGGTCAGACGGCAGTCGCCCCCGTAAAAGTCAAAAATAAAGCCACATCAAAATATGGAAAGTCTACGAAGAAGTTGTCCCATAGATAGGGCGCCGCCGCATAACGGCGCGCAGGAGCCTCGCCCGACTCCTGTGGGAAGTGGACGAGGGCTACTGTGTCATGGGCGGGCACGGCCAAAGACGCGAGCCCCAACTGTTAAAAAGAAACTCCGCTTCGCAACGTGGAACATTGGCACGCTAACCGGACGCGCGAGGGAACTGGCCGACGTACTTTCCAGGCGAAAAGTGGCCGTGGCGTTCCTGCAGGAGACTCGATGGAAAGGCAGCAGATCCCGGCACATTGGGAACGGCTACAAGCTGATGAATATATAGAAACAACCAGACCACAGACAAACATGTAAGCATAAATGCTTGTATGAGATAGATAGGTAAATTCTTAATTGTAAACACCAATTTCAAATAACATTAAATAAAAACAAAGCTTAAGTCTAAGTGTTACAAAGTGCGGCCTTATCGCGCAAAGCGATCTCTTCCAGGCAACCTTTGGATCGACAAGAAGATGAGGAGGGAATCGAACTCGCAACCATGTATCTGACAGTCCTGGATGGTGACCATTGTACCAAGGGGTGTCGAGAAACAATAGTAACTATAGCGTAGTGATTATGTTCGAAACTTATTATAACTCGTATGAATCCCAACCCTAAGCTAAGCAAACAGTAAACACTCGAGTTAAATTGAGTTCGATAGAGTTCTATAGAGTTCTATCGATTAGTTGACCCCGGATTACTACAACAATGCTCTATTTATAGCCTTGTATACATGATCGAGCCAATCGACACTTATTGTGATTTGTATTAGTACTACCTATATGACCTAACCTACTTGTACTTGTATACAGGGTGTTTTCCGCCATTGGACCCTTTTTAATTGGGTCCTTTTTGCGTGAGGATGGAGTAAGCTTGCCCAGCACCTACTACCCTCTCAGCTTAGTCGACAATGTCCAGAGGAGAGAACTTGTCAATACTTCTGGAGCCAACCAAGCCGCGGGTTTCATCACGATGTTTTCCTTCACCGTAAGAGCAATGTCAATTAGCGCACATAGAAAATACATTGGTGCACGGCCCGCCGGGATTCGAACCCACGACCTTCAGAATGAAAGTCGAGGTATCTACCACTAAGCCAACACCGCTCATAACCTAACCTAATACCTGTAGGTACGGTCATAACAGCCGTTATAACAGCCGTTTTGGAGCTCTACGGTGGGTCTGCAATTATGCCGACTGTACATAACTATATGTACAGTGTGCATCACATGCACTATCAGTGTACTACAACAATACTATCAATTTTATAAATCAATCAAATTAAAACATCAAATTAAAAATACTTAAATAATAAATGAATAAAATAAAAAGATGTCAAATACTATCAATAAGTATTTGACTTACGACCTTTTTCTAATAGACATTACACACAACTTAAGTACTTGAATTAAAAGTAGGTATTCACTCTAATACTAAATTGTTAGTAAGTACCTGCGGGGAATAAGGGCCAACAAAAGTTTTTTTAAAAACCTTGATATTAGTGACAAATAACAGAAAAATTAACAAATTAATTTGCTTTTCAGATAAAGCAAATATTTACCAAAAGACCTGTTTTAAGTAGCCCTTTGTTTTTTTCGAAACATTTAGTTTTTAAGGTGTAAGGGTACCGGCGGTCTCTCCATACAAACGTAGTCGACTATTTCCTCCCTGGAAAATGACAATAGCACAAATATTTATGTGCCATAAAACCTATAACTTCCATGACCTATAACTGCCCTATGTTTTGGTTTTTTTTTTCATTTCCTAATAATCATAGAAATTAAGATTTTGAAAATAAAAAAAGAACATAAGGGTAACTATGGTCATGGCAGTTATAAGTTTTATGTAACAAAAATATTTGTTTTAGTGTCATTATCCAGGGAGAAAACAGTAGAATACGTATGTATGGAGAGAGCGCCGGTTACACCTTAAAATACTAAATGTGTAGATAAAAAGGGCAATTACTTAAAACAGGTATTCTATAAATTTGCTTTATTGTCAATCTGAAAAGCCAATTAATTTGTTATTTTTTTTTGTTATTTGTCACTAATATCGAGGTTATAAAAAACCCTTAGGTGGCTCGTTTGTATGTAGAGAGCGCCGATACCCTTTCCTCTTAATTAAGGTGACAGATGTCCCTTATTCCCCGCAGGTACCGTTAAAGATATAAACAATACTAAAATATTGTACTAAACTATTAACCGTATGATGGATTAGTTAGAGTAATGGCATTAAATTTGTGCGAATGCGTTACAAAAATAAATTATACAGCCGATCATCTTGTCTATTATTTATTGTTAGTGAATTAATTTATTATAGTTTATTTTTATTGAGGAAATCAACTGTAATGCGGGTTGCGTTAGTTTTTTTACTAATCTAGTTAATTAATTGGTTATTTAAACTTATAGCAACAACGTTTTATTATTAAATATGCTCCATAAATACAACAAAGTAGCTGCGCCTCGCGGTTTCACCCGCGTAACTCCCGATCCCGTGGGAATATCAAAATAAAAAGCATAGCCTTCCTCGATAAATAGACTATCCAACACAAAAAAAGACGACCCAGTTGGCACAATGGTCACCATACCGGGCTGCCAAACACAGGTTTGCGGGTTCGATTCCCGCCTCAGACAAGTTTTTATGCTTAGATATTTGTCTGTGATTTGATTGCTATGTATTATATGAGTATATGTTTACAAAAGAACATTCCACACATCGCCATCTAGCCCCAAGCTAAGTAACTACCCTTGTGTTATTGGTGTGAGACAACGGATATACTACTTATATACTCTTCTTTTGTAAATATATACTTATAGTAAATAGAAACAACCAGACCACAGACAAATATTGACGCATAAATACTTGTCTGAAGCGGGAATCGAACCCGCAACCCTGTGTTTGGCAGTCCGGCATGGTGACCATTGTGCCAACTGGGTCGTCGTAATGAAACACGGGTTCAAAGAAGTGCGTACGTAGGGTAGGTAAAGACTTAGTGGTGTCTACATGAATCTTGCCTAATGAATCTACTATTAACTAATGTCTGTCTGTCAAATATTTAAATTAAAATCACGGCTTCCTTGTCTCACCTAAATTGAATGTGGTTTGTATTATGAAACTAAATGCAATGCTCTGCGGTTTGCAAACTGATTCGTTTCTCATAGTACTGTGTCACTATTTTAGTGACTATTACCCTCTGTGCAATGGTTACTGGGCCTACTGCAATATTGTTTTGAAATGGACTGTGTCAACAACAGAATAGCATATTTAGTTGATTTCGAATCTTCCGATTTTGCCGTATTTTGCACGATTATTGGTCTATTTTACCAATATACCTAGAGTTTAATTTCTTTCTTTCTATTTTAGTGACTATTACCCTCTGTGCAATGGTGACTGGGCCTACTGCAATATTGTTTTGAAATGGACTGTGTCAACAACAGAATAGCATATTTAGGTGATTTCGAATCTTCCGATTTTGCCGTATTTTGCACGATTATTGGTCTATTTTACCAATATACCTAGACTTTAATTTCTTTCTTTAAATTTTATTGACTGTTACCCTCTGTGCAATGGTGACTGGGCCTACTGCAATATTGTTTTGAAATGGACTGTGTCAACAGCAGAATGGCATATTTAGGTGATTTTGAATCTACCGATGTTGCCGTATTTTGCACGATTATTGGTCTATTCTACCGAAATACCTAGACTTTAATTTCTTTCTTTCTATTTTAGTAACTGTTACCCTCTTGCAATGGTTACTGGGCCTACTGCAATGTTCTTTTGAAATGGACTGTGTCAACAACAGAATGCCATATTCAGTGATCTCGAATCTACCGATTTTTCGGTATTTCTCACGGTTTCAGGTGTATTCTACCGAAACATCTAAACAGTGGTTTTCTAACGATTTTTCTCTATCATCTTAAGCTTTTTTTATTTTAACTCTCCCATTAAATTATTGATAGATAAACACATTAAATTAAAAATTATAAAAATATAAAAAACTGAAAATGAAAAAAATAAGTCGACCTTATCGCTAAAAGCGTTCTCTTCCAGACAACCTTACAGATAGACAGATAGATTGATTTAGAGGTTGTTTTTACTGAATATTGATTTTTTAAACTTCCAATTTTGGATCCAATTTTACGTAGACATTCCCTAAGAAAGAATTTTGTAAAATTCAAACCCTAGATGAAATCGCGGGCAAAAGTTAGTGTAGCCATATATACGCCATGCAAATCTTTAAATAGGTATTTCCGTAAACAATAGGTATGATAGACCGTTGAATGATTGACCGCACACAAATATATTCTTGGCACTACAAGCACTACAAGTTTATACCCGCGTAATCCGCCATTGCTGCGCTTTCCCACCGACCAATCAGCATTTAGAGCTTATCAAGCTGTCACATTGTGTAAACATAATTCAATTAAGTGGCAACACTACTGTTTTGTTACCTTATCGCGATTTATAGTGCGTGAAAAATTCCACCTAATAGATTCTCCTTATCAGCCTTCTGTGTTAGTGTTGGGAAATATCGATAATTCGATATTATCGATATGCTTTGTCGACTTATCACGTGAAGTGAATTGGTTACGGAAGTAGTACATTGAAAATTAATTTTATTATTTTATGTTTTACTTAATGGTAGTTTACTAGGTGTAATTAAAAATATGTTTGAACTGTTGCAACTACTTTATGGTTAATTATGAATTTATAAACAATATCGATTTTACTCTAGGTACAGTGGGAATACCAATTAACTGAACCCCACGTGACCCAGAGCTCACTCGCACATCTGTAAGGTTGTAAAGAAATGTTACCTGATTTTGTTTTTTTTTTAAATATATTTATAGGTATTTTTACCTACAATACAATATATAATTAAAAAAATAACAAAATAGGTGTAAAGTGAGCTCTGGGTCACGTGGGTTTCAACTAATTGGTATTCCGACTGTACTTATAACACCTTTTTAGGGTTACGTATCCAAATGGTAAAAACGGGACCCTTTTACTAAGACTCCATTGTCCGTCTATCTGTTTGTCACCAGACTTTATTTCACGAACCGTGATAGCTAGATAGTTGAAAGTTTCACAGATCATGGATTTCTATTGGCGCTATAACAACAAATACTAAAAACAGAATATAATGGTATGAAATCAATAATTATTTTTGGTAAGGTACGATTCTCTTATAATTAATTAATTAAATATATTTAATACTTACGAAATTATTTACTAAAGCTATAAGTAAAATATAATAAATTTAACAGTCGTCGAGAAATTGACTTCGTCAATTTCCGTTGGTACCGGCGCTCTCTCCATATAAACGTATTCGACTGTTTCCTCTCTGGATAATGCCATTAGCACAAATATTTACTACCATATCTATAGAAACAACACATACATAATATAAAATACCTACTTAAAGTGTATAACATCAGTACATACTTACAGTAAATACAATTCGTATTCTGTAGTAAACATAATTTCAAGAAACATAAATACGGAATACATAACAATGAACTAATTATTCTTCATTCGGAAATAAGATATTAAACCTCATTATACCTAAAGCTCTTTACAATTATAATTTCGATGAAGTCGATAAATAACAAAATATCGATATTCATTTCTTTTGTTCGACGCCCGGCCCTTTATCGATAAATAATTTGGTTGAAATTGTATGCACTATCAATGCATTTTCGGTGATGTTGCGAGATATTTTTATTATAGCAATGCGGTTTTAATAATGGGCATGGAATTCGTGACGATATACCAAAAGACATAAAGTAATTTTTGGAAAGCGAAGAGTAAGAGCGACCTCAGACATACTTATCTTGGAAACACAATGGATGAAGTCTTTGTGTCCGATTCTGTGAACGTATGTTATTTCTTTACAAATTTTTGTTGTTTAAGGTCTGCGCTTACTATACTGGAACCAGAGTATATTGGAAACTTAATCGGACCTGTAATTAAACGTCACCTTCTCACGACAAAGCATGTACGACGAAAAATGTTGGTGGAAATATAATACAAATACAAAAAAACTAAATCAAAATCGGTTCATCCGTTCGGGAGCTACGATGCCACAGACAGACACACACAGAGACACGTCAAAAACTTTATAACAAGTTACATGTCATCTCTACCACATACGACTTTCTTCTTAGTAGGTACCCTATATATGCTCGGTTTTCTTCCTATGATTATATATAGCGCGCGAAGAAGAAATCGAAAAATAAGACTAGATAAAATAGAAGTTCGTCCGGATTTTCTTTGAATTTTATGGAATATTCTTTGACTTATATTTTAATATCTGAAAGTTAAAATACTCAAATACTCACCATTCTGTATCCCTATCACAAGTTGTTCACGCACTTGATCAAATAAACCGTATTGAGTATTCACCATGAAAGTTCAAGGCTTTAATCGGCAAATACACGAGCCGTAAGATACAGTACCTCAGTCTCTGTCGCGTTGGTTATTTTAGCTCATTTCATCTATCTATATAAAAAAAATACAAATTGTTGTCTGTAAAGTCGGTTAACGGACGATAATTTTACGTAACAACGTTATAAAAAACAATGATTTATTTTTTTTCCTTTATATTTTTTTTCTTCCTTTATATAAGTCTTCTATTCATCGCTCGTCACCATAACACTAGCCTACTTCACGCACACACGGGTCTCAAGCTTGTAGTAGTGTACTTATCACAGAGCGTTATATGAAACCTTACAATCTAAGTGTTTATTTATTCAAGTGGTAGCAGCAACGATAATACGTTGCCATGGCTACCTTGTCATAACCATGACGCGTGCCGTTCCCCGTAACGGGACGCATGACATCATCTTTTTTGTGAATACAGGTGTTCCATCAAATTATTAAACGTCAATAACATTTGGTCACTCTAAACAAAGGTACTGTGTTAAGCTACAGCGGGTCGCGTAGTACCCGATTCCAGTTTTAGAGTGTCGTGGGAAATAGTTTAAATTGAGTGCAGTTAGAGCAGTAGGTACCAAACATTTATTGAGCCACACACATGGAAGCAGTTTTTTTTTAGAAAGCCCCATTACTTAGTAGTTACAATTAAGACTGCTTTTCTTGATTAATGTCCACACTTATTTAATTAATTTTTCGAATCTCAAAATAGATTACTAATTAATCCAGTAATTAGATTAATCTAGAATGCATAGTTTTTTGTAAATGAGAGGTTATCTATTTTGCGTTATAATTGCTTAATCTCGACTCAAAATAATTAGTAGTTTTAATTAGATTTTTAATCTTCTAACATTCTAATAAAATTATAGCAGCATTCTTAAGCTGTACCCCTACCACGTGTTGTTTACGCACTCGATCGAACATGTACTTGTATGCTGGCTGTTTTCCGCAATTAAACTCTTTTTAATTGAGTCCATTTTTGCGTGAGGATGGAGTAGGCTTGCCCAGCACCTACTACCCTCTCAGCTTAGTCGACCATGTCCAGAGGAGAGAACTTGTCAATACTTCTGGAGCCAACTAAGCCGCGGGTTTCATCACGATGTTTTCGTTCACCGTAAGAGCAATGTCAATTAGCGCCTTATTAGCGCACATTATTTTTACTTAAGAAAAATTCATCGGTGCACGGCCAGCTTGGATTTGAACCCACGACCTTCAGAATGAAAGTCGAGGTATCTACCACTAAGCCAACACAGCTCTTCATCGATCGAACATGCTGTATTGAGTACTAGCAGCGCCCTGAGGTTTCACCCGCGTAACTCCCGATCCCGTGAAAATATCGGAATAAAAATTAACTTATGAAACTTCCAATGAATCAATGTATCATCATACAAAGTTTCATCTAAATCGGTCCTGTAGTTTCTGATCCTATTCGAAAAACCCTTACATAATGGAACTTCACAAATTTCAAAATCAATGTATCCGACCTGCGGTTTAAGTTATGCCATATCAGTCAATCAATCAGGAATGAATTTTATATTTATAGATAATAATTACTTAAGTATATAACCACACCCAAATCAAGTTATCTAAACACATATATTCAAACCATGCACCTTTTATATATAATCAACCAATTAAAATAAAATACACCTGATTCGAACGCCATCGTTATTAGAAAAACACATAATTGCATTAGGGCTGGCATAAAAACTATTGATTGATTTTTGGGTCGATATCTTAACGAATATCTATTAAATGATTTCTTTTAGGGTAGGTTTTTTAATAGCTAGAGTGGGCTACGCCCACTGTCAACTGCTTTTTCCGATATTCTTTCTGCCTTTCCGATTATCAACTGATTTTCAAATGTTCTGTATTTTTTCCGACATTCGTTTATTTTTTCCAATGGTCATTCTGTTTTTTTTTAATCTCACTGGCTTTCCGATTTTCAACAGATTGTTTTTCCGGCATTCATTAATTTTTCCGATGTCAACAGTGTTTTGTGTTCAGTGTTAGATGGACTGCGTGAGACAAGAACATGAGAGAGATGGATTTGAACGATGAGATGATGACTAATATAAGTGAATAAAAGAAGAAAACATACTTTGCCGACCCCTCTCTATGAAGAAGAAGATTGTATTTTTTCCAAATTTAACTGTATTCCCGATTGTCAACTGATTTTTCGATTCTAAATGGCTTTTCCGACATTCATTTATTTTTCCGATGTTCCAATAATATATTTTTAGCCCGCTTTATCTTGGCCCGATAATTTGTAGTTTGTTGATCACGCCATATATCAAGCTATTCGGAACTTCTTTAGAAAAAAAAAATCTAGTATTTCTCATTACAAAACTTTCTTGTGCATAAAAATTTACAATAAAACAGGTTACAACTGAAGAATATTTTTTTAACGTTTCGTTGAGGTCTCATCTAGCTGCTTACATAATTTACTGCATAGTACTGGTTATATAATTTACTTAAGTACTTATGTATTATTAGGGTTCCGTAGAAAAAGGGTAAAAACGGGACCCTATTAGTAAGAATCCACTGTCCGTCTGACTGTCTGTCACTAGTTGCATCTCATGAACCATGACAGCTAGCCAGTTGAAATTTTCACAGATGATGTATTTCGGTAATGAAAACAGAACATAAGGGTACAGAACCTTTTGTGCGCGAATCAGACTCGCACTTGGCAGTTTTTTACCTCACCTTTAAGTACCCACTTGCTATTTTTATTATCACTTTTCTTTGCTTCGTCTGCTTGTTTCGAATACGGACTTAAATCTAAAGAAAACCGTTGAAAAGATGACTATTTTTTTACGTAAAATAGGCGCAAAGACGTTAAATTGCGGAAACTTGCCAACAAATACAAGATGTCTGTAGAATTATTTTTTATAGAATAAGAGAAAAAAGATTTTATAATCTCTTAAATAAATTTTGCAAAGGAAAAAGTTATATGATTTTTAACTAGACGTGGTTTTAAAACGGGATATTTATTCTTGTTCAATGTTTTTATTTATTATTAGTTTTTATTTATTATTATTAGACAAAAACAAGGTAAATACATAACTTTAATTGGAAAAGTTAGGACTTAATATTAAAAAAATAACTACTGGTTTTTATAAAAATAAAATAAATAGGTATAAATATAAATATTGCAGAACATTCTTTGCCATCTAGCCCCAAGCTTAGTAACTAGACTTGTGTTATGTGTGCTAGACAACGGATATACTACTTATATACTTTTCTTTTGTAAATATATACTTCTAATACATTTAATTAACCACACCACAGGCAAATATCTAAGCAAAAATACTTGTCTGAGGCGGGAATCGAACCCGCAACCCTGTGTTTGGCAGTCCGGCATTGTGACCATTGCCAACTGGGTCGTCAGTATGTAGTGTAGGTAGAAATATACAGGGTTATTGGTAATTATACTAGCAAGCGTTTGAAGGCCACTTCTGTGCACCTTTTAACAAACAACTTTTGTTCTACGACTTTAGGAAAATAAATATTTTTTTTTAAAATTTGAGTATATGTTTACCTGAAAATCAGCTGTTCCTTACACGGACAGGTCATTAACCTTAAGTCCGTCTGAAAATAGACCACGACGACGAGAAAAGCTCTCAGCTCTATCGACAAAGAAAAATCTTGCCAATATGTCTTTAATGAATTAAATATTATCAATTATAACCTAGGTGTTCTAGTTACCTATCATAACCAAGATACTTTCCGCTGTCTGTCCATATGTATGCTTAGATCTTTAAAACTACGCAACGGATTTTGAAGCGGTTTTTTTAATAGATAGAGTGATTCAAGAGCAAGATTTATATGTATAATACATGCATAATATAGCCGTGCGAAGCCAGAGCGGGTCGCTAGTTATAATATAAATAGGTATTTTATCCTAGTAGAGCTAGCAAACCGTCTTCCTTTCTATGCACGCATCGATTTAATTAACCATACAGATTCCTTTACCTAATCGATTTTCCTATCGAATTAAATTACTTATAGATGTTCCCCATCGATATCCAATTTAATAAAGCCCACTATTCACAATCAATTAGTCAGCGATTTACTTCTAAAACTCGAATTATTTGTGTAAAAGCTGTAGTAGAGCCTTAATGGAGCGGGTGTGGCTTTTTGCTGCGTTTTTTTCTCCTTTTTTTCATAATAGGGGGCAATATAAACGTGTCGGGGCTGACACCTTTGCGGACCCCACATGATGTGGTATAGGAGCAGAATAATTTGTGGGATAATAAAATATAATAATGCATTGACTGCTTCGTCGGCGGATGAATATTCTTTAGTACAGTCTTTTAGTTCGTATTAAGGTCGTATTAAGTGAGTTCTTTAAAGTGTGACAGGTTATGTTTGGTGGAGCGAATTGACGGCTTCGATTTCGTGAGTGTTTTCCAAAAAATAATAATAACATGTATACCTACAAATGAGGTTTTAAGTAAGTTTTTGAGGTCTTTACATTCTAACCAGAATGTTCATAAAACGATTTTTTTAATGACTTCGTGTTCTTCGTCCGAATCTGTTAATTATTACCAAGTAGTTTCTGAGATTAGCGCGTTCAAACAAAGACACAAACTCTTCGGCTTTATAATATTAGTATAAATATCAGTCAGTTAATCAGAGGACTTTGAATTTTATATTTATAAATCTAGAAAGAAAGAAGGCAAAGCATTCATTGAGTACAAACACACGACAAACACAGGAAAGAAGAAAAGGACATGACAATTAAAATTAAATTAAATAACAAAAAAGTGACAAAGAAAAAACAACATAAACGAGGAGTCGTGTGCTTACCCAAATGTGACCCATTTGGGTAAGCACACGACTCCTCGTTTATGTTGTTTTTTACCTCCTCAGCTAAAAACTGCAGCCAAGTATGCTTAGCTGCAGTTGAGAGAGCAGTGTTGGCTTAGTGGTAGATACCTCGACTTTCATTCTGAAGGTCGTGGGTTCGAATACCAGGCCGGCCGTGCACCAATGTATTTTTCTTAAAAAAAATTTATGTGCGCTAATTGACATTGCTCTTACGGGGAAGGAAAACATCGTGATGAAACCCGCGGCTTAGTTGGCTCCAGAAGTATTGACAAGTTCTCTCCTCTGGATATGGTCGACTAAGCTGAGAAGGTAGTAGGTGCTGGGCAAGCCTATTCCATCCTCACGCAAAAAGAACCCAATTAAAAAGGGTCCGATGTCGGAAAACAGCATGTATACAAGTACAAGTACATGCTTAGCTGCAGCGCTGGTCTTCCGGCCAGATCCAGAATCTACAACTTAGGTGGTCCTCTCTTACTAAAAGGATATCAACTAATAGACAACCAATTTACTTGCCAAGAACAGTAACAGATAAGCAACAATCGATGCGTACTAACTATTACGTGCGCTGTGGACATGTTTCTACTTAGCCTCTAAGTGGGCAGTTTAAATGAGTTTCTTATGATCTTTCCCATAGTCTTCCTACACGCGGCTTCTTCACGAAGTTTTCTACAAAATGGTTCTCGTAGACAACAAACTTTGATTTGTCGGAAATTTGTTTCGTATCTCGTACCTTTCGACGCATAGTGCCAAAAAAGGCCAATACATTTTTGGCGTATCTCGTATTTAGATTCGACAATTCATGAATGACCATGTAAGTAAATTACCTAAAACGCAAAAGGTCAATAAGTACGTATATTTTTGGCATATACATCGTATTTAGATTAAAGTAATTAAAGTCTATAACCTAACCTCCTTAGTTTGTACATAACGTAATTTGAGTGAAGGGTGATGGTTCAACTATTTTCGAAATAGAGACAAAAGACAAAAATGGAAACAAAAGACGATCGAAACCCGCTATTTATCTTTTTAATTCAGAAAAACTAACGCACTTTGAATCAAACGCATCAAACGAACATAGAGTGAAACGCATTTGTATTTAATTGCTGAAAAAACAATTCAACATTAAAAAAAACAAGTTCAACATCGAGAATAACACTTAATCGAGTAAAATGCATACATCTAAAAAAACTACATAAACATTGAAAAAGAAACAGATGCACATCGAGAAAAACAGTTGAAATCTAGAAAACCAAATAAACGTCGGGAAAACAGGTTTCTTAAAAGAGGCCCGTCAATTTCGAAAAAAAAATCGGAAAAATGATTAGATTTTATTATCCGTTCATTTGAACAAAATATGAATATCAGAACATAATTTTCCAACCATAAAATGTTGAATTTTACTTAGACATTACAAGTATCACCTATCCGCCGATATATAGAGTCTCTAGGCTGCTTGAGCACTAACTGCCGATGAAATTATACTCATATCTTTCAAGAAACGAGTATGTATGCTTACAACCTATTGCCAGCGTAATGGCTGTTTAATTCTAAACAGTGCCATCAATGTAAAATGTAGTTATTACTGATTGTAGTGCTCGAATAAATTCAAAGTCCTAATTGACTAAGTGAGCGTGATCACATGAAAAAAAAACCCATGAGTTTCTAGTGCCTTCTTCTCATTGGTGGGCGCGTTCCAAAGGCACACATCCTAACTTAGTTTTGAAGTGATAACGTCTAATAAATTGGTGGAACTCCTGCATTCACACAAAAGTGTCACGGTAATATCGTGTGACGTTATACGTCATGGTAATATGACCAGACGCGTCATGTTAACTTAGGTAACAGAGTATTTAATAATAACATCGCTCATCTGGGCTTGTGTTATGGTGACGAGTGACAAATAGAAGACTTATAAAGGAAAAAAAATATTTTAAGGAAAAAAAAAGGTAAAAATATAAAGGAATAGGTAACAAAAATAACATTTTGTTTTCCAAATACCTACTGCTTTTCAAACCCTTCGCGGAAGAAAATGCGGATAAAAGCTAGTATATAATATTAATACAATAATGTACAAAACTTAACTTTGCTCAAAAATATAGGTACAAATATCTAAGTGTTTGTGTGTGTGTTTATGTTCCTCTCACGACTCAGGTTCGTTCTTGTATGCAAGGACCAAAAGCAACACAAAAAAATCTTCGATACCTAATTCAAGTGTGAAAAAGTTATCCTACTAATTTAAATGATGTTTATGGGTCCCATCATAATTTCAATTCCATAACAAACATCTAATATGTAATATCCCACTGGGAGGGGATGTAAAAAAACACTATTTCCGTTCGTATCAAGAAATGACTTCCTCAATCAACCGCTCTTGTTGCTTGCAAATGACAAATGACCACATTACAAGTTAATCTCGTAACATATGGAGCATAGACAATTTCCCGCCTTTCTCTGACACCTATTTGAATTTCGAAAGAATAGTTTTCGGCGTGATGTCTTCTTTTGTGCCAGTAACAATAGAGTTTTTGCCCTTTTTGCGAATATGTTATACAAACTTTTTTTTGTGAGTCCCTAGAATGTTTATAACTTTTGGGGTGTTTAAAAGCTCATTGATTGAGTCTGTTATATTATTGAGTGGGTAATTTGTATCAATTGAGTTCATTAGGCAAATCTAAATGTATTGATAAATTATAAATGTCATTTTTCATCGAAATGGATGGGTTTCCAAGCCATGATAATAAATTGACATGAGATGGTGCTGGTTGTGCAAAAAGTAGGAAAGCTGACCTACGAATAATGGTAGGTAATACTAAATTGGTAATTTTACCCGATTACGACAAAAACAAAAAGAGGGTTATGGTTTCATATTGTGTAACATCTTGTTCATTAACTTAACCTGTCAAACTCAATTAAATATCTTACTTTGCAATAAAAAGTTTATACATCTACTTCCTATTATTAATAAACGCTAGTGTACTAATGGCAACACCGTCATTGACAAAACATTTTTAACGATATTTTTTTTCTTTTTGTACAGTAATAACAGGCAAAGGTGCCGGCTTGCGTTCTACCATTCAATTATAGTGCCGCCCGATAATCATAACATAATCGAATATAATCGAGATATTTCGGCGCTCATCGTGTGTCCAGCTCTTTGTGTATCGAATTGTCATCAGTAATCGATAACTGGTTATATCTTTATCGATTTTTTAGTTAGTTAGATATAGGTTTGATTGAGCAGCAGTTTTGATAGTAATGTTTTGCTTGGCGTTTTTTATATTGTATTTACTTCCTTAATCTTCTTTTAAATTGTTATCTGTGACCTTTATACATAAGAATATGAATGTTTTTGTTGTTATGGCAGCTTCCCAGTAGTCAGTCCACTACCATCCTATCGCAGTAGCCCAAGTCGTTTTTTCTCCTGTAGTTTATCAATAGTTATATCCGAACCGGAGTTTGTCCTTGGCTTCATTTTATAGTGCAGACAGAGATAATCTCCGGTTTAGTGTTCACATCATAATTTGCCATTAAACTTGTTATTGTGGGCTTCGTGTTGACTTCGGCTCCACGCACGCCTTCCAATGATCCGGGGCTCTTTAGCCCCGTGATGTGGGACACATAACAGAATGTTTACTGCATAAATTATGTACAATTGATAGTAGGTATTATTAAAATTTATTACAGCAAAGAAATATAAGGATGTGTGCGAAGCATCTTATTGGACCGCAAAATGTATGTACGAATTTGATGCTAAAAACTTTGTTTTCCCTTGATATTCTATATTATTTCTTTGAATGAATATATTTGACATTTAATTTTGATTTTATTTCTTCCATTTATTATTATTTTAAAAATAATATAAAAAGACATACCAACACATTTAACATTATAAATACAAAAAATAATTACCAGTTAGTCTAATTACCCGCCCCTTATCGTACCCGGCGTAAAGGTTCCCATAATGCTAGAAGCATTGCCACGCTGAATGGCGAAAATTAAAATTAAGTTAAAATATTCGCTACTAAAATTCTGGTGTCGCGGTGTTAGTTACCTATGTCCACCTAAACGGCTGAACCGATTTGTATGAGATTGTTTGTGAGTATTCGCTAGGTCTGAGAATCGAACATCTATTTTTTTTTGTAAATGGCAAAACAACGTTTGCCTGAGACAACTAGTAATTTATAAAAATATTCAAAAAATTCAAAACTTACGTAAGTAGGTACAGTCATAGCTGAAACATATCTATAGGTACGGTCGGCTGCATAATTGCAGACCCACCGTAGAGCTCTAAAACGGCTGTTATAAAAATGTTTTCAACACAAGCAAGATTCTAGGCACCTACTTTAGTTAAAGTTTAAAATCGTCTAACTCGTGAATTTATAAAACAAAAAATTTGAATGACAACATGCCAATAATAGTAATTTTTGAACTCTAACGGGGCTGCAATTATGCAGCCGACTGTACCTACCTATATTTTATTATTTCTTATTAAATATCAAAATAAAACGTAATCTTACTTTAATAAACTGGAAATACCAAATTTTTCACAATAGGTGTTAAAAAATTACATCCGGGAGCGTGACACACATCTAAACTATTATTTACAAGGTTTTTTTTTCTAAAACCACAGAATATTTTATAATTTAATTGTCAAAATTAATATTTGTATAAAATTCGAAAGTAATTGATCAATTAGCAATATTTGTTTAACCAAATACGTTGTCAAATTAGACGAATCAGCATAATTATTGTTGAAATTGTGCGTTTTATTTTTTAATTATTTAATTGTTTTGTCCGCCATTATGGTTTCTTATTTTTTTTTAATCGGTTAGCTATAAAATTGTAACTGGTTGAATTTTGTATTTTTCTAAATCAGTTGTTGAATTTATTTTGCTTTTTTGTAAATAATAGCCAAAAATAATCACAAATAGGTACAATTATTATTTTTATGACAATAAAAAAAACAAATTGCATAATATAAGCAGGCGGACAAGAGAGTGTGATCTTATAAGGGTTCCTTTTTTACCTTTTGAACCCAAAAAATGACTTAATTAATATCTGTTTTTTGTAAATTGTACAGCCTTCAGCCTTTTTTATCATCACCAGTAAAACATAGAATCACTCAGTGTAATTTTATTTTTTACCCAACTGTTGGGGAGGGTTATGGCTTTTGTCTCCAGTAAATATAATTTTAAAGTTACAGAACATAAAAAAAAAAGATATGCTTCAATAAAATTAATAGAAGTACTGCAAAAAATTAAATAAAAGAATAATAAATAAAATAAAATTAAAAAATCGGTATAGGTAAGTAAATAAATTTTTACACGTAAAAATTATCTGCATTGTAAAACTTAAAAGTTTTTTCGCACAGGATGGGATTAAGGAGGGCATCCCACGGAGTCTTCAAGTCTAGAGTGAATAGAGTACCTTCTGGGCGAGCATGCTACATCCTCGAGCTCATCTTCGCTTCCCATCAGGTGAGATGGGGTTAAATCCAAGACTATTTTGTTTTAAAAAAAAGTCAATATGTATAAAATAATCGGTTCGTATTAAGCAACGCTACAAACATTGTAGGCCTTTTCGATTTAACTTAATGTAATTTACAGTTCATGTTTTCTCAAACCAAAGGTTGGGTAGATATCAGATAGCAATTAATATCTAGACAGTAATTAATATTTTTATAAGAAAGTTGTGTAAAGGCTTTGAAAAAACTAACTGCAAAAGTACAAAGTAAGTTCATTTTACCTGAGAGCACTATTGCCGCGGCAATAGCTAAATACTAGCCCCTCTTCGATCGTAAAAATTCTAAAAACTTGTGCTTGAAAATTCCTTTCATAGTCAAGGAACTTGAAAGTATGCACGATGAGGATAAAAATCACATAAAATATGAAGTTTTCATGTACTTGAGTATACAAGTGAATAGTTAAGTTTGTAGTAAACTATACCTACAACGCATTCATCGCAAACGTTACAAAAATGCACAAATATGAAACGCAAAAATCAAAAGGCAAATTAGACTTGATGCTCCGTTTGTCACTAAGCAATAAGTACTTAGGTTTATTACTTCACATACATTACCATAAACAGTGAAGTTACCAGACAGAACTATTGCCGCGGCAATAGCTAAATACTTGTCCCTATTCAGTCATAAAAATTCGAAAAACTTGTGCTTGAAAATGCCTTTCATAGTCAAGGAATTTGAAAATATGCACGACGATTATAAAAATCTCTTAAATATGAGCTTTTCATGTAAGTGTACCTACCTATAGTTAAGTTCGTTGTACACTATACAACTAATTTATCACAAACGTTAAAAAATCTTCACAACCGTGAAACGCAAACATTAAAAGTCTAATAAGACTTGAAACTCTATTCATCAATAAGAAATAAGTACTTAGGTTTATTACTTCATATGGTTTGCCACAAACACTGAAGTTATCGTCACAAATCATACAACACGGACTCAATCATATATTGGTTGAAAACTCATAGCTTTCATACCTCCGCGTTAGAGATTGAAACACACAAAAGATCTCTCTCAAGTCAATTGTGCACAGTTCTAAATATAGAAGCTAATCAAGCCGACCTCCCCAGACTAAATTAATGATCTTATTACTAAAATACATTGTTCACTTGCAACTGTATTGGTCTAAGTTAATTAGTGCAATCAATTGTCTTAAACAGTTAATTTATGTTCCAACATTACATTCATACAAGCAGACATATCTACATTTAATTTTCAGTACTTATTAAATTAAATTAAGTACCTATAGGTAGTTATGTTGCATATTTTTATTATCTGATGATTTTCTTCTCAATATACTTTGTATTTTATTTATGAAAACCAATTCTTATTGGAATTAATTAAAAAATCTATCAATTAAATTTAATCACCACAATGCCTTAAGGAATAATAATATGTCATACCAATCTTACCAATCTACTTTTATTTTAAACACGGCGTTAATAATATAACCTATTTGGTATAAATACAAAGACACATCCTAGCTATCGAGAAATATGTAAGTATAAACTTACCTCCATTGTCAGCATTGTTAGCTTCGAAGGTTTTGCTCGTCATGTGGAATAGTGCGTCGAGCGGTGTGTGCGGTGCCGTAGAGCCCTGCTGCTGAGGACGCCGCGGCTCGGAGCAGCAGTCGGAGGCGGATGAGGAGCGTTCGGAGGCGGAGTCGCAGCACTCGGCCGGCACCAGGTCACGCGGTCGCAGCAGGCCCAGCGCCGCTAATCTCCACCGCTCGCCATCCAGCAGCGCCGCGCCCGCGAGTCGTTGCAGGCGTTGCAACCGCTCCAACCCCGACGCGTCCCACGGTCTCACGATCCTCGGCGGAGTGCGAGGACTATGACTTAAAATGTCCAGTATCGAAAAACTCTTCACTCCTTCACCTCTCCTCTCTTCCACCGGCTCCGAAGCCATTTTCAATCGCTTTAAAGGTCTAAAGTAATCTTGAGGAGAAGGCGACCGCGACGGTGCCGGCGACGGTCGCCCTACACTGATATCGTCCTCGGAACAGCTGTGTCCAGACATCGACTCCTCCTCCATAGTTCACAGATCCATCACACAACAGTCACAAACGTAAGTTTTCAAACGTTATGTTATTATTGTTTATGATAACGCGATAGCTAACGCGAGATACGGCTGACGGGTCGACGCGCCTCGGTCAACTGACGTGGCGTGTGACAGCCCTGCTGCGGGCGGTGAAGGGAGGCGTGGCCTTCCTGCCGTTCGCCAATCAGTGATCGGGGATCGTTCGGAGCCGGCACGTGGTTGGGTGAAGCGAAATCGTGAGGCGCGCCGGATTGTCACACTCGGATCTCCAATAAAACTTTTTAATCCGGCCCTGGATTGGGGGCGAGATTCGTGGTGTGATTAATTTAGCTCGCCGCGGGTAAAGTGCGGGGTACGAGGCGAGCGACGCGGGGCCCAGGGGGGAGGGGGTGGCGGTTAATTATCAGGATGAAGACGCGGCTCTAACTACTCGCTCAATTATTTAGCGTCGATAAGGCCGAGCGACGACGTTTGTCACTGGAGAAATTGCCTTCTTCATTTATAGTTCATCGGTTAATGATGGAAACTTGGAACGTATACTGAGTGATTGGCGGGAACTTGCAGGTGGTTATGGAAATTGAAAATCATTCCACTTTGTTGTCAGCTTATTTTCCAATTATTTTCCAGTGTGAAATTGTGGCTAAATACCTGTAATTAGGTTGGTTTTAGGTAGGTACTGTACGGTTTTTTATTGTTTCACGGTTAATACTTTAGCACTAAACATTCATACCTACCTACCTAGTTAGTATAAACCTATTCGTGTCTGATAAGGCTGCCTGTCCACAGAAACAGAAGCGGAGCTTTCAAGCAATTCATACTTAATCTAAACCTGCGTAGGGCCAGTCTACTTAAGAGCTAAGTACCTCAGTGTAATAGGTATCTAAGTCTTCCAAGCATAGATCGAAACTATGCTCTATGCTAAACTAATTCTTATTCTAGTACTACGAGAATCACATAGTAGGTAATGAAATTTTTAATTGAGTTTTTGTTCCTGGGTTTATCATGTTTACATCTCTGAAATCGCAACAAAATGTTAGTTTTGATATCAATCGCTTGAATAGTGTAAGACTAAGGGTAAGGATAACCTTACCCTTAGTCTTTTAATTTTCATTTTTGAAATAATTCAAAAATGAAAATTGACCTATTAGGTACGGTCGGCTGCATAATTGCAGACCCACCGTAGAGCTCCAAAACGGCTGTTATAAGAATGTTTTCAACACAAGCAAGATTCTAGGCACCTGCTTCAGTTGAAGTTAAAAGTCTTCTAACTCATCATTTATCAAAATTATTGGAATTAAAACATGCCAATAATAGTAATTTTTTGAACTCTACCGACTGTAGTACCTCAAGGCATACCTATCTTATAGGTTATTTAAAAAAAATAAGTATAGTTTATTTAGTATAGTCACGTATAGGATAAATTAATTCGGTACACAAAAAAAGAACACCGCTTTCGAACTCTTTTTGTATGGTTAAATGGTATGGAGTTACGTTACAATAACACAAATAGCATTAAGTTTATTAAACATTTCTAACACCTAAACAATAGTTATTTACCCTTTTAATCTTTCCCATGCCAATAAAGCAATAGACATTGTCGTAAATTCGGCTACCGTTATCCGCCATCTTGTTTCTGTGTTTGTTTTCTTTACGGTCACTGGCCACCATGACGACTGGTGTGGAAAAGTAATCTAATTTCACATAGAATTTTATTTTTATAGCGGCAACACTTGGGGTAGGGCGGGACCCACGTGTTTTTAATTAACATTTTCAAATATGGAAGGTTGGTTCACTTTATAATTTTGGCGTTTTGTTAATGCTAAATTATATATCATGTGATTCACCTTGATTATTGGATAAATTGACGAAAAAATCAAGGTTTAGATAGGTTTTTACCCGAATACGACTAAGCCAAAAGGGTGTTTTTGACCCGTATGTTTTTTTTTTCTTCTCTTGTTTGGCCCCACGAACGTTATGCCATTTTCATCTTGTTCTTTATTCTTAGCGGGATTTAGTAAGGACTTAGGGAGTATATATATATTTTATTTTTATTTTTAAACGAAAAATTAGGGAAACATTTTTATAACAAAAACGCGGACTTATCGAGTAGACCCGTATGTTTGTAAAATAGATAGTGGTTTGCTCTAACAATTTCATATTACCTCAGCCTCTGACCATGATCAGTTTTTTTTTCTCAAATGTCAGGTTTTTTGACAAAAGAGGTTTAATTGGTACCTCCAAACAATAGCTTTCCCCACGTGACTTCGTCCGTTATGGGTATGGGACATATTGTTTGTGTTCCCGCGAGATGATTGGCTAATTATATCGATTTCCGGTGAGTTTGAAAGTTGAAAAATTTAATCGAAATGTTAGATCAGAAAAAAATCGAAATAAATAACAACAAGATATATCTGAATTACCTAGGTACAAACAGAAAAAATACAATATTTATAGATTAATTCTTCTATTCTTCACTCATCACCATAACACAAGCCCAGATGAGCGATATTATTATTAAACAACATAAAACAAACACGAGCCGCATGACGTTTACCAGAACATGACGGAGTCATAGTCATATTGTTACCATGACGCATGACGTCACACTTTCTTGTAAATACAGGTGTTCATTAATTTACTATATAGACGTTATTACATCAGTCAGGTATACCTAACCTATCTATACTAATATTATATATAAGGCTGAAGAGTTTGTTTGTTTGATTGTTTGTTTGTTTGAACGCGCTAATCTCAGGAACTGCTGGTTCGAATTGAATAATACTTTTTGTGTTGGATAGTCCATTTATCGAGGAAGGCTATTTATTCTAAGGCTTTTTATCCCGATATTCCCCCGGGATCGGGAGTTATGCGGGTGAAACCGCGGAGCGCTGCTAATAGTAGATAAATAGGTATACGTACCTATAGCACTTCCTATAGGTAGGTATTTACTTAATTTACCATCTCTCATCCGCTGCAAATAATAAGAATAACAATTAATAGCGAAGGAAATGCCATAGTTCTTGCCAATACCGCCTTTTTCCTCTAACAAAATATATCATAATATGTCTTAGTTTCTTAGTTTCCGTTACCGTTAGGTATGATAATATTATACCTAAGTTATCTTGTGTTTCTAAACGAACACATCCTCCCGTTAATGCAAGAGGATGTTCTTACAAAAGCATAAGAAAACCTTTCATTAGAAAGACACTGTATGAGTCTCTAATTATTTTCTTCCGTAAAATGGAGAAAATGTAAGATGTTGATTCGAGTTTGAGTTGATTTATTGGTTCACTACTTAGGAATAACCTGTTGCAAGAAATTCCAGACAGCGCCACCTAGTGCCAAGCTATGCAACTATATAAGCTTGCGGGTCAAACAACTTGCTTGCCAAATTCGAAAAAAAAAATAGTTTTCTATAAAAGTACTTATAGCCCAATTACAAATCTAAGATTATTTTGTGAACCGCGCTTTTCGAACATAATTATCCAATTACCTTCTAAAGTTAAGACGTAAATAGTAAGTTTAGTAGTAAATGAGGAACAGAAAACCATTGACGGGTAAATTCATAAACGATACTAATTTTTTGGGTTTAGTTTCAAAGCTTAATGAAGGTTTAGTAGCTAGAAAATCACTACATAGTCTAAAACAAAGTCGCTTCCCACTGTCTGTCCCTATGTATGCTTAGATCTCTAAAACTACGCATTATGTTATTAAAGCGCATTTCATCAAATAATTTCGAAGATTTCGATTTTGGGTAAATTTTATGAAAACCAAAAAACAAAAATTATCAGGCCGTTACTTCGACATCAAAAGGCAATTTTTTTACAGGTTTTATACCTACAACAGAATAGAATTAGTTAATTAGTTTGGTGAAATCATGATCAGGCAACACCTATTTTTTTGTAAGTACTTTTATTTATTCTATACCTACATATAACATTCTTTGTCTTGAATGACTGACTGACTGACGGATTAACACACAGCCTAAACCGCTGATCGTAGAGACCTAAAACTTGGAGGGTGTATTCTTTGTGTGAGGTTATAGGCAAGCTAGCGGGCAAAAGCTAGTATTTATATATAAATCATTTGGAAAACAAACAGAAAAAAATAAAAACAAAACAACATCAATATAAAATAAAACAAATACAATAGAAAATAATTTGAGTAAAACCACGTAAAACTCAACTTAACTAATTAATAGGTAGGTACGCTAACGCTATGGAAAAAAAAAACATTCAAACAGTTATCATTGTTTTATGTCTAGAATAACAAATTTTTGCCAATAGTAAGCCCACTCATACCTTGAATATGAAAATGAGCAAAAATTTTGTATTGTTTTGACCACACCTCGTTGAAGACCATTCGTTCATCGCCAAAAATAAAATATCTTATACAAACTTATTCGTAATTTGATCAATCAAGTATTTAAACGGTCATCAAACTATATAATTGCAATCATTCGTGAAGCGGAAAAACAACAAAATTAGATATGGCAACTTCCGTTTCTTGTTTTTTTCTTCATAAAAAGTGCAACATTTTTAATGATGATGTTAAAGTTTGCAAATCATAACGTTACCTGTCTATTTTTTTGCTTAAAACCGCAGAAATCAAATTAAACATCACACCATTTTTAATAGTTGACGTCTATATTATTTTTTCAAATTGTTCGGTGTTACCCTATACTTAAAAGTGACGAAGTTTTGGTAGAAATTGATAACGGAAATAAACCTATGGAGGCATTACGGTCCTGGCAGTGTCATTAGGGACTTCTAGCACCCGTAGGCACGATAGGGTAGCATTCGCGTTGCGGTACATAGATTGAATACTGCAAAGGACCTCATTATTTAAGAACTCCTTAGTTTTGTCATGAGTATTTTAATTATTTAATAACTACATAACTACTTCTCGGTTTACCAAAAAAAAATATTTTATATTATTTTTTATCAATATTCACAAAGAAACCGTTGGACGCAGAGAACAAGCGGCCGATCGATTTGGAAGTCTTTGGGGGATGCCTGCCTGTGTTCATAAGGACGTCCTGTAGCTGATATGATGAATTAATAAATCAAAAGCCAATTACCTACAATAAACTTTTTAAACTCACAAGATTTGTAGTCATAGTAATTACGAAGTGTAGTAGTTTTATGGAGTCTCCTTGCGATCATCACGATTGTAACATAGTCAAAACGTCGACGTAAGACAAATAAAAATACGCGATTAAGACCCGGGAAAATAATTCCCTACAATAATTTACAAAAGCAGTTAGCAGTAAATTATTGTATTATATTTATCCTCCTATATCCTTTTAGAAACAGTATCAAACTCACTGACATTACCGAGAGTACGGTCAGCTTATAGATTGTAATTTGGAAGTTGAAAGTTATGGGTGCGGTCATTATGACACGTCTCAATTCGACTTCGAAGCATAAATCGTAATGAGTAGGCCACAGTATGCGGGTGGCCTTATAGTTATGTGCTAGGGTGATTAACTCACGTATGAAGAGGACCTTTGAACAAGATTACTTTGTATTGCCAGAATGAGCTAGGAATCTATATTTTTAAATGACTATTAGCGCTCCGCAGTTTCACCCGCATAACTCCCGATCCCGTGGGAATAGCGGGATAAAAATTAAGCTATGTTATTTCAAATTAATCAATGTATCCTCATAACTAGTTTCATTAAAATTGATCCATTAGTTTCGGAGCTTAAGTGTTACAAACATAATAAAAAGATCCTCTTTATACAGTACTAGCTGTTGCCCGCGACTTCGTTTGCGATGTGGTTTTGGGTTATTTAGAATACCTAGCATTTTTCTGCATAGATACAATTTATCATTCGGTGTAAGTTATAAAAACAAAATAGGTAGTTACATTGTTTTTAAACTATATTTTTAATTGATTTGGCAAAGGCACTTTACTTACTCATACTCCGAAAGTAGGTCTAAAGATGCATGAAGAGCGTGTAGAAAGAAAAACTTTCAGCCCTAGGGAAAATAGCTTTCACTGACAGCTGTCATGTCAAATTATGGCTTCGCGCGGCTCATCCATACTGCCAGAGTTTAGTCAAGATGTTGCAGATGTGGCTTTATGCGACCGTGCGGTCAGTGTCGTTCCTTGAGTAAAAAAATACTGGCGGGAAATGCTTGCATTTTGAATGATTTTAATTAGTATTATCTTTTGTTATTTTATTATGTTTTTGTGTTAAGTTTAATCTAGTTTTTCATTTATGATTGTGTATTTTGTGTAAATAACATTTTCTAGACAAACCGTGTTACAAAAACTGTAATTTAAATCTACGGACTTCGCGTCTTTATTCAGTGTTAATAAACAAATTTATAAAAATCTCTTCGGTAAGTACCGACGTATTTGAGTATTGAAAACATGTTGAAAACAAATAGCAAAAACAAAAAATCTACATAATGTATAACCTCTTTGGTCCCAACCTTGTAAGAGGATCAGGTAGTATGGAGTCTCTCATTCACTCTCGTTATTAGGAAGAATTTTATGTTTATTCGTAATGAAAAGCACAGTGTTTACCTCGGGTTTGTTTTGTTTACCCAAGGTGTGAAAGTCACTCATTTAGTCCTTCGAACTATTAGCGCCCTCGCTACGCTCGGGCGCCAAACTCCGTCTCGGGACTCAATGAGTGACTTTCACACCTTGAGTAACAATGTACTATGTTTGTTAATTTTTCACAAATAAAACATAATACACAACAATATGATAAGCTAAAACTAAGTCCAATTTCTATTCGCACAAAATTTTAACATACTTTGTCTTCCTAGTTATCTTTAGATTTTTGTAAATTAAAGAAAAAATAATTATCAACTACCTTTGTGTCTCGATTCATATTCTTCAATTAATAATATAAGAGGTTATTATAGTATTTATAACACCGATATCATGCAAATAATAATCTATTTTGGTGCAAATAATATTTTACATTGTTTTTATTATCAAATAATAAAATAATATTAATGATTAAAAAGAAAGGCAATTGGACAGAACAAATACTAATACTTAAAAATTAAATAACGCGCTGCACATTGAGATCCTTACATATTGATAGCAGGCATTACGCTGAACAAAAAATGCTTACACACCAAACATCTAAAGCGTCTCGGAAACGGGGTATTTGAAGGAACGTGATGTCCTATGATTTCACAAAAGTGCACGGTACCCTGTGAGACTCATACCTATCGATAGAGGGCATCGAAAAAAAAAACAATTAATAAAAATACCATCCCTCTAAAGCGTTTTGGATACAGGGTATTTGAAGAAACGTGATGTTCCTTGATTTTCTAAGAGTGCGCGGTGACTTTATGCCAAAAATAATTGTGTAAAATTATGTTATGCCTAGGGTTTTTATGTCAAAACCGATTATTCCAAAACCTTTATGCCAAACTACAAAAGGACATTCAACTTCTAAAGCAAGACGTTTTGGAAATGGAATATTTAAAGAAAAATGATATCCTATAATTTTTCAAAAGTGTGCGGTTCACTTTGAGTCCCATACCTATCGAAAATAACAAATAATGCCATCAAAAAAAACCTATAAAGCGTTGGGCATTATTTATTCATCGGGTCTAAAATCACAGCGCAAAAAACATAACATAACCACGCTCTCATACTGAATGTCCGGACCCCTTTTCCAATTTTCTGAATTCTTGACCAAAATACCCAGTTTTTTTATTAGGTAGCTGGCAGGGCTACGTAATTTTGGGAAAAAATGATTTTTACAAATAACTACCTGTATATTTTTTAACCGACATCAAAAAAGGAGGAGGTTCTCAATTCGTCACGTATATATATATATATTTTATGTATGTTCGCTGATTACTCGTAAACTCTTGGAGCGATTTGGAAAATTCTTTTTTGTTTTTACTATCTAAGGTTTCCGCTCCTTGAACTCATAATTCAAACTATAGCAGGAGAAAAGCGCGATAGAAGTGTAACATCAGAGGTCTTCGGTAAAGGAGATCGGTAATATTATGTAGTAGTACCTCTTTGTACTAACCTCATTTTCAGTTTCACGTAGGTAGTATTAAATGCAAACTATTTGGTTTCATGACAGCTGTCATCTTGAGCGGAGGCATGTACTGCAGCCCTACCATGACTTTTTGAAGAACTCGAAAAAAAGAAACCCTTTTTCGATCACTCTCTTGTCCGTTTGTCTGTCAGTGTGTCACTACCGATATTCTCAGAGACGGGTGGACCTAGTAAGTTGATTTTTAGGAAGTTTCATAGTAAATACTCAATATATTATGTTTAATCGAATACGTAAAAAACCCGTGGTAAGGGAACTGTTCCCTTCTGACGTTCTATTACGTTTTACCACGGAAAAATGTTTTGATTTCACTTTTTTTAAATGTTTTTTTATCAAATATCTTAATTATTGTATTAAAGTTAAATTAAAACATAGCCTAAATGTTATTCTGATATATTCTGAACATATTCGTGTGGACCTTGTTAAAATCTGTTCTGTAGTTTATGAGATTACCTGGTTCAAACAAACAAACAGACAGACAAACAGACAAAAATTCTAAAAACTACCCTATCGTGTTCAGCTAAGGATTTTAAGGCGACCTGTGTATTTTTTTTCTGGATATCTTACAATTACAGATTTTTTGATGTCTACAGATTTATTATATGTATAGATAGATAGATACCTAGATAAAAATACTCTTTACGAAATTTCTGGAACTACAAGAGCTACGAGTCTGAAACTTTGCAAGGGGTCCCTGAATTTTTGGAAATTAGACCTGTGAAGAGGTAAAAATGACTGTTAGAGTTTGTGGTTGGTAGTAATTAATTTAAATTCTATGTTTGTATGAAATCAATATCATTTTTTAGCCCATTTCGTCCCACTCCAGGCCAAAGGCCCCTTTTCCCCGTCTAGTGCCAGCTGGGTCCCAGCCCCTACGATGCGAGTCCAACTCATCCTTTCATTTTCTGGGCCTGCCGCGGAGTCGCCTGCTGCTATTCGGCATCTATGTTGTGGTCGTTTTGCCTACAATGACTACTGATGGTCATCTATTTAAAAATATCGCTATAAATATACCAAACTAGCAGCGCTCCGCAGTTTCACCCACGTAACTCCCGATCCCGTGGGAATATCAGGATAAAAAGTAGCCTATAGCCTTCCTCGATAAATGGACTATCCAACACAAAAATATTTTTTCAATTCGAACCAGTAGTTCCTGAGATTAGCGCGTTCAAACAAACAAACAAACAAACAAACTCTTCAGCTTTATAATATTAAGTATAGATAAAAGCACATAATGTATTTTTACGAATCTTTCTGTGGTACTTTACACAAATTTCAGCCCGCAAGTCCTGAACTAATCCCCTCATTACGCATAATGAAGCTAGCTCCATTACCAAACCGTTAATTTCCAAACTACCTATTACCGCTGTGTGTTCTTCAACACACTGTGTGGTCATAATAGATCCTTTTTAAATTGTTGATGCAAACGGAAGTCATTCCGAAGTGTGTGGAGATAGCACCCTCGGATCATCGTTAATGGTGATAGATATTATTTTGGAAATTGTTTTTGACAGGTGTTTTATCGATACAATTTACCCCATATTAAGTTTACCCCTAGTTTCAAATTAGTTGCGTTATTCCCCAATTGATTTTTCACCCGAAAAATAAAATAAAATGTGGTTGCGTACTCACCCGAAAAAAAAAATCTATATTTTCAGCCAATAGAATTTGATATTATTATAACGATGGTTCGATTGATTGAACTGCGGACAGTTTGATTTGTCCGTGGTTCAATTGATAGAACTCCGGCGATCGTACCACGACCAATAAACATTATTATGCTTGATATAAAATGTTAAATATACTAGGCGTTAAACGAACAATATGGTTGGTAACAATGCGTTAGACAAACCTATGGTCTACGATCGATGATGAACGATGAAAGGCGATGAGGAAATTTCTATTGGTAAATTTTTCTATGCTAATAACGAACCACGGTGGCACGGACTTAGGAATGAATAAATTCCTAGGAACTTTTTTATGATTAAAGCGTGATTTTAAAGCTTAATGGATAGTAGGCATTATATCGATTGTCTCTGGTGAAGCAATGATATAAGTATTTTAATTTTACCTTTATGAGAAGGCAAAGATTGCTGAATGAGTCACCATACAGCCTCATTTTTACAAACTTTGTCGATTTTTACTGGTTAAACACATCTTTTAAGTATTTTTTTTTGAGTACCTATTTCTATTTGTACTTTCGCAACTAGACCTTTTTAGTTAGGTTCTTTTTGCGTGAGGATGGAGTAGGCTTGCCCAGCACCTTTCAGCTTATTCGATCGAGTCTAAGAAATAATTTGTCAATACGTCTTAAGCCAAATAAGCCGCGGGTTTCATCGCGATGTTTTCCTACACCGTAAAAGCATTGTCAATTAGCGCATTTTTTTTTCCAAAAAATAATCCATAGGGACACGGCCAGATGGGATTCGAACGACCTTCGGAATTAAAGTCGAGGTATTTACCACTAGAACAACACCGCTCAAGTACTGTTATAAACACTAACTAAGATAATTTCTAATAAATCATCGCGTTTTGTGTTGCAATAGAGCTGTGTCTCACTGCAATCGAAGCAGTAGGTAAGTAATTTTCATAATTTATTTCTCAATTCTTATCCCGATCTAGACATTCATTGTGGGCACTTGGCAAATTTTTATAATTTTACTATTTTTCAATTTCAATATATTTAATTTCTAATTTTATAAAACTTAATCGACGTTTGATTTCAATATCCACATAACTTGTTTGAGAACCTCTAACACGCTCCATAACAGTACCTATTACCAATTAAGCTTAGCTTAAGTCTAATTGCCATGATTCGGTAAACTTAGAAGCTAGAAATCCAACAATAACTTCTAGAATAACCGTAAGTTAAAGATCAATATTTTACGATGATGCACACTTTGCACACACAAGATAAGACAACCAATATTACTACTTACATGGTACTTATACTTTACTTATTTATCTACCATGAAAATACATTACGAAATTCAATCGCACGATGAAACTACAGCGAAGTAGCAATAAAGAGCTTCGTTCACAAAATTACATCAAATTGCAACTTCATTACGGCTTCTAGAATTTATTGCTTATAGCTGTAAAAGTTACGAGATAGTTGAAAAACATCATTTTGTGGTTATTTTGCAGACTATAAAATATGTGTTGGTCACAATGGCCAGATGTTGGATGATAGTTTGATAGGAAACAAAATTGCCTTATTCCTCCGAGATTTAATTCTATCCGTTTTGTCACGTTTGTTTATAATTGGTCTACTCTTGTGTTTTGGCTATATTGTTTCCGATTAAGGTTTGTTTTTTTGAATAATTGATCAAATATATATGGGATAGTGATGGGACACAATCTATAGGGTAAAGTCGGAATACTTGCCACACTTTTGGGAGAATCGCAATAATTTCTAAATTAAAGATTATTAGGTAGTAAAACTTTAACTTTCTATGATTTGGTTTTTTTTTCAAGCCTTTGTCTCATAGTTATTTAGAAAATATTTAAAAAGTGGGATAGTTGCCGGACGGTTGAGGTAGACGCCTCGCTGTAAAAATGTTACAAAGAATAGACACCCACCGTGGGGTATAGTTGCCTTTCATAAAGATATCTACCTAACTAGAGAAAGCATGTTTTAAATAAGTAGTGATCATTAATTAAAAGCAACTAGATTTTTCTATTTCATCGGCACTTTTATCTTTTTTTTGCATTGCCAAGACCATGGCCTTAACATTTAGGCTCTTAATAATCCCGCCTGTGCTGTGTGGGTTTATTATATATTTATTTATTTAATTGTGATGCATATTTTAATGTGGTTATAATTGCCCTGATGGCGACTATACCTACTACTATCCTACTCTTTTAGTAGTGGATAGTTGCTTTCATGAATAAAATTAAAAATAATAAGAAACTTACAATTTTAAACAGAAACACGGGCTCATTAAACTGCAAAGTAACCCACTAACTTAGAAACACAAATCATAATTAATAAGAAAGAACAGTTATGCAACGTTTAATACTCAGGATTTTAAACGCGTTTTAAAACAAAACGCGTGCGCTTTCTGTATCGCTTGTAGTGGTTCTGAGGTCTTCCCCAGAGCGCTTTCAATAAGTAGTAAAATTATTCGCCTAAGACATTTAGAACATTGATTTTTGAGAACTGCGGTAACTATACCTTCTAGGCATCTATCCCGACTTTACCCTATAAATAAAATGAATCGCTAAAATTAATGTAAGTACGCGTATCTTTCGAAAGAATGTACCAAATTGCATAATTTTTTTTTAAATTTAGTGTGATTCATGAGGAAAGTTATAGTATTAAAAAACAAAACAACCACGGATACAAAGTCGCGGGCAACAACTATAATGTATAACCCTATAAACGTCTTGAAATCCGATCAATCCATCATCAAATCTCCATAACAGGTAAGATTGACAAGGGATGTTGTCAAGCTGACGACAAGGCAATGCGACATGCGACATTGTACCTTGTCACCATGCGACAATTGTCGATTACCAGATCAAGTCGTCCGACATGGCTAATCATTGGTATTGTTGTACTGCAGATGTTGACTTACAGGGTGGCTATGGTTTACGGTTTTGTAGGTATTAAATTACAAACTAGCTTTTGCCCGCGACTTCGTCCGCGTAAAAGTCGAAAATCGACCAAGGAATCACGTTGTCCCATACAAACTTTGCCCCCCTTTTTTACCCCCTTAGGTGTGAAATTTGGATAAGTCCTTTCTTATCGGATGCCTACGTCACACAAAGAACACACCCTCCAAGTTTTAGGTCTCCACGATCAGCGTTTTAGGCTGTGCGTTGATCTGTCAGTCAGTCAGTCAGTCATTCAGGACAAAGCATTTTATATGTATAGACTACCTGTTGCCTGCAACTTCATCCGCGTAGGGTTAAAAAAATTCAAAATCCTTTCATAACGGATGTCTATGTCATAAACAGAAATCACCTTTCAAGTTTCAGATCTCTACGATTAATTAGGCTGTGGGTTGATCCGTCAGTCAGTATGTCAGTCAGGACAAAGCATTTTATATGTTTAGAGAAAACTGTCATGCAGAAAAAAGGTTTTTTGAAGTAATAACCAGTAAGTAGGTATTTTGAATTTAAGAATATTGCTTTTAGATTAAGAAATCATTTGACGATTTTTACTATTTTAAAAACGCATTCTTAAGAGTTTCTGTAAGGACAGGATTATTTCTTGCTTCAGTAAATCTTTTTTTTCTGTACAGATGCTGTAGACGACCTTCCCCTTATTCCAAAACGAGGTTTAAGGGTAGTCCGAGATGTGAACTATAGTCTAAACACTATCCCTATAGATTATTTAGGGATAGTGTTTAGACTATAGTTCTCGAGTAAATCTGTGTCTAAATCTAAAGATTTAAATCCACATCTCGGACTATCCTTACCTGAGTTTGCGACGATTCGATACTAACTCCTCATTTTAAGCGTAGTCCTTTGTCTGTTGCAATAAAGCAATATTACCTACATAATAGTTTGTGACGTAAAGATATGTAGTGTCTGTATGTTTAAAATTTTCATTGAGCATGGATTGTGCATGGAGTTCTACAACGATACGTTGGTGTGTCGCGTAATATAGTTTTACCAGCAATTGCCCGTGACTTTGCGTAGTTTTGTTTTATAGACTTATACCTTCCTCTTGATTTACTCTATCTATTCAAAAAAATCGCATCAAAATCCGTTGCGTACTTTTAAAGATGTAAGCATAGATAGGGACATACAGAGGGAAGCGACTTTGTTTTATACGATGTAGTTATGGTGTCTTTCAATTTTTCAAACCCATGGGCACCCTACGAACATAGGTTCGTTTAATTACCCATGACCGATGTACTCATTATTAAGTGTTATTGAATACTGAGTGAACACTGTGATCGATGGATTCAGTGACACTTCACAGATGCGCTGCTTAATATACCTTAAATGTATCTTTTACGGTAATTACTGACTATGAATTAAAAGATCGGCCGACAGTTTGCCGTTTGTAAAAAAAAAAATACAGTTATATTACAGAATAATTGTTGAGTTTGACCAGGAAATAGTGAGAACAGAATTGTTGACTTTGACTTTGACCAGGGAACATTGAGAACACAATTGTTGACTTTAGCCAGGAAATAGTAAGAACAGAATTGCTGACTTTGACTTTGACCAGGAAATAGTAAGAACAGAATCGTTGACTTTAACTTTGACCAGGAAATAGTAAGAACAGAATCGTTGACTTTGACTTTGACCAGGAAATAGTAAGAACAGAATTGCTGACTTTGACTTTGACCAGGAAATAGTAAGAACAGAATCGTTGACTTTGACTTTGACTAGGAAATAGTAAGAACAGAATTGTTGACTTTGACTTTGACCCAGTGAGAACAATTTACAATTTTATTTAGTTGTAGTGTTCTCTTATTATCTTTATTATTTGACACAAGGCGAACAAAAGAAACAATTATTTAAATAAATGCATATTTAATCCCTAGTCCTACTATCTATACTAATATTATAAAGCTGAAGACTTTGTTTGTTTGTTTGTTTGAACGCGCTAATCTCAGGAACTACTGGTTCGAATTGAAAAATTATTTATGTGTTGGATAGTCCATTTATCGAGGAAGGCTATAGGCTACTTTTTATTTTGATATTCCCACGGGATCGGGACTTATGCGGGTGAAACCGCGGAGCGCAGCTAGTCTATAAATATAAAATTCCACGGACTGACTAATATATCGTTATAATGTAGGCATCTAGTAAGAAAGGATTTTAAATAAAAACATGTGGCACTCGGGGACTGCCGCGGTAAAGCTATTGCAACGTGCGAGCTTCGTACAGTCGTACTATATACATACACGTTAAGCGAACGCTCGGCCGAGCTACATGGTAGGCGGAGTGGGGGGTGTTAGGTTTTATTTTCATTACGGAATTTTTTGATTCGGTCGCCGCGCTCAAAGCCCGCGATAAAAGCTATGCAATAGCTTAAAAGTAATTACGCGAACGAAGTCGCTAGTAAAAGCTAGTCTGAAGATAGATAGATAGATAAATTCTTTATTGTAAACACCAATTTCAAATAACATTAATAATAAAAATCAAAGCTTAAGTCTAAGTGTTACAAAGGGCGGCCTTATCGCTCAAAGCGATCGAAGAGCGACGAGCGAAGATAGACAGGTATGAGTGAGTATGAACAATAATTGTCGATGAATGATTGCCTTCAAATGTAAACTGTAGGCCGACAAAAAGTATCTTGTTTATGGAAGCCCTTATTCGGCTTTAAATATTACTTACCTACTTTTAAATACCTTTAAATATCTGCCTTATTATGTTAAAGCTTTTATGGAGTGGTTTGTGAAAATTGGTAACAGTAGTTGGCAGGCGTGAAGTTATTTTTCATTCCACTGCATTTTTAAAAGATAACATGTAGATTTTATTGTGTCAAAAGTTTAACTTAACTTTGCTAAAAATAATATTTTGTAGGGCTAATAATACCAAATTAAATAAAAATAAAAAAAATCTAAAACCAAAAACAACTTTTTACAAACTTTTTACAAACAAAGTCGTACAGTATTAAGATGTCGGGTAAAACTCGATCGAGTTTTTGTGGCATTGTTTTTAATGTATTATACTCTGAATCCTTTTTAATGTTAATAAATTGACGACAGTTGGCACAATGTTTACCACGCCGGACTGCCAAACACTGGGTTGCGGGTTCGATTCCTGCCTCAGACAAGTATTTATGCTTAGATATTTGTCTGTGGTCTGGTTGTTTCTATGTATTATAAGTATATATTAACAAAAGAAAAGTATTTATGTAGTATATCCGTTGCCTAGCACAAGTCTAGTTACTTAACTTGGGGCTAGATGGCTATGTGTGGAATGTCCTGTAATATTTATTTATTTATCATTGAGTTATACTAACTCAATGATATTTATTTAAATAAATAAATACAAATAATAAATAAATAAACTATTTATAAATGTAAAAACTTAACTTTATCATACTAGCTATCATTCGCGACTTCGTTCGCATAGGGTTAAAATAATTATTTTTTCCAAAATTCATACTTAGCTAATTATAATTAACTGGCATAAGCTGTGCGTTGATATTTCAGTCCGTAACTTAGAACTTTAAATTTTATATTTACACTAGCTTTTGCCCGCGTCTTCGTCCGCGTAAAAGTCGAAAATGGACCAAGGAATCACATTGTCCCATACAAACTTTGCTCCCTTTTTTCCCTTAGGGGTAGAATTTCGAAAAGTCCTTTCTTATCGGATGCCTACGTCATACAAAGAACACACCCTCCAAGTTTCAGGTCTCTACGATCAGTGGTTTAGGCTGTGCTTTGATCCATTAGTCAGTCAGTCAGTCATTTAGGACAAAGCATTTTTGACCCTCGACGCAAAAACGACGGGGTGTTATAAGTTTGACGTGTCTCTCTGTGTGTGTGTGTCTGTCTGTAACATCGTAGCTCCTGAACGAATGAATCGATTTTAATTTAGTCCTACTAATATTATAAATGTGAAAGTTTGTGTGTGTGTGTGTATGTTTGTTACTCCTTCACGCAAAAACGACTGGACCGATTGCGTTGAAACTCGGTAAGAAGATAGCTGGAGACCTGGATTAACATATAGGCTACTTTTTATCCCGATATTCCCACGGAATAAGGACTTGCGCGGGTGAAACCGCGGGGCGCAGCTAGTTTTTTATATGTATAGAAGATACAATAATGGTTTATTTTCCTTCGAAGAATCTTTGTCTTGCAGTTAGGTAGGTACTTAAAAAATTAACACAAATTCAAAGAAGCTTTTTTAACAATGAGAAGTTATATTCACAAAGTGTTCGTAGCTGCTTGCTAAATTTCACAAAACCGTCTATAAAAAGGTACTAAATATTTACCAAAGATATATTCGTTATAAATTGTCTCGAAATAAGTGAAACATGTTAAACAGAGCGGTGTTGGTTTAGTGGTAGATAGCTCGACTTTCATTGAAGTTGGTGAAGTTCGTGGTTCGAATCCTGGCCGGTCGTGCACCAATGTATTTTTATTAAGAAAACTAGCAGCGCTCCGCGGTTTCACCCGCGTAATTCCCAATCCCGTGGGAATATCGAGATAAAAAGTAGCCTATAACCTTCCTCGATAAATGGACTATCCAACACAAAAATATTTTTTCAATTCGAACCAGTAGTTCCTGCGATTAGCGCGTTCAAACAAACAAACAAACTCTTCAGCTTTATATTATTATTAGTATTAGCATAGATTTATGTGCACTAATTGACATAACTCTTAACCCGCGGCTTGGGTGGCTCCAGAAATATTGACAAGTTCTTACCCTCTAGACGTGGTCGACTAGGCTGAGAGGGTAGTAAGTGTTGGGCAAGCCTACTCCATCCTCACGCAAAAAGGACCCAATAAATAAATCGTCTAATTGCGGAAAATAGCTCGTATACAACAAGTAAGCAAATGAAACATGTGTTTCAGTTATCGTGATATTTAACAGAAGGCTAATTCTCGTAAATATATTATTCCGATTGAATTTCGATTATAATAATAATAAAATATTAGCCCGCAGGGCACCTTGAGGCGAGGTGACGGGGAGTAACGACCCCGCGGTCCCGAGTTCTCCAGGGGGAAGTCACCGTTCCTCACCTCTGGCTTGCCTTAGTTGGTTGGTCGGAGTGAAATCTGACGAGGAAGCGGTCCCCCGCCTCTGGCTTGCCTTCACCGGCTGTCCAGAGTGGAGTCGCAATAGCAGAAATGCTCGAAGGATGGATGCTGAACGTCAGTGATGAGTTGGCCCGCTCGCTTGGACTACCAGCGATGACTTAAAATCCAGTGAGGCCTCTCCATCCTTCAGCCACTCACGTTCCTGTTGCCCCCTTGCTGTAATTTGCTCGGCTAATTAGGGTGGCCCAGTCTGAGAGTTGGCGAGTCTCCGCCTGCCATTTTTACGTGTTTATTGAACATTGTTACGGCAGGTGCCATAGTATCCATAGTTCCCCAGTATCTAGTCCACTACCATCCCATCACAATAGCTCCAGTAGTTTTGTCCTGTAGATTATCAATAGTTTTATCCAAACCGGAGGTTGTCCTTGGTTTCACTTTATAGTGTAGACAGGGATAATCGCCGGTTTAGAATCCACCCCATTGTTTGCTATTAAACTTGTTATTGTAAAGGGCCTCTACGTGTTGGCTTCGGCTCAACGCACGCCTTCCAAAGGTCCGGGGCTCCATAGCCCCGTGATACAGGACGTATAACAGACAATAAAATATTAAAATATTGCCCGCAGGGCACCTTGAGGCGAGGTGACGGGGAGTAACGACCCCGCGGTCCCGAGTTCTCCAGGGGGAAGTCACCATTCCTCACCTCCGGCTTGCCTTAGTTGGTTGGTCGGAGTGAAACCTGATGAGGAAGCGGTCCCCCGCCTCTGGCTTGCCTTCACCGGCTGTCCAGAGTGGAGTCGCAATAGCAGAAATGCTCGAAGGATGGATGCTGAACGTCAGTGATGAGTTGGCCCGCTCGCTTGAACTACCAGCGATGACTTAAAATCCAGTGAGGCCTCTCCATCCTTCAGCCACTCACGTTCCTGTTGTCCCCTTGCTGTAATTTACTCGGCTAATTAGGGTGGCCCAGTCTGAGACTTGGCGAGTCTCCGCCAGCCATTTTTACGTGTTTATTGAACATTGTTACGGCAGGTGCCATAGTATCCATAGTTCCCCAGTATCTAGTCCACTACCATCCCATCACAATAGCTCCAGTAGTTTTGTCCTGTAGATTATCAATAGTTTTATCCAAACCGGAGGTTGTCCTTGGTTTCACTTTATAGTGTAGACAGGGATAATCGCCGGTTTAGAATCCACCCCATTGTTTGCTATTAAACTTGTTATTGTAAAGGGCCTCTACGTGTTGGCTTCGGCTCAACGCACGCCTTCCAAAGGTCCGGGGCTCCATAGCCCCGTGATACAGGACGTATAACAGACAATAATAAAATATTTATTTCAGGCGTAAAAAACCCAGTACCTGGATGACCGAGCTTAGCTCGGTATTTTTTTTATTTTATTTAGTCTAACCTCAAAGCAAACACTCATTGACTTCGTGTTACTTAACAACGCCATCTGCTGGAATATCTTTATTGCTCAGAAAAAATAGTATTAGTAGTTCGCCAATAGATGTCAGGAAGAGTCATATTTTTCAGATAAAAAACAGTAAGTTTCGATAAAACACGAATAAAATGACATTTTCTAAAAATGATTCCTAGCTAGATCGATTTATCGCCCCCGAAACCCCCTATATACCAAATTTCATTAAAATCGTTGGAGCCGATTCCGAGATTCCAATTACATATATATATATATATATATATATATATATATATATAGATATACAAGAATTGCTCATTTAAAGATATAAGATATCACAATAATGATAAATAACTATGTAAATATAAAAATTGACGACCCAATTGGCACAATGGTCACCATGCCGGATGCGGGTTCGATTCCCGCCTCAGACAAGTATTTATGCTTAGATATTTGTCTGTGGTCTGGTTGTTTATATGTATTATAAGTATATATTTACAAAAGAAAAGTATATAAGTACCTAGTATATCCATTGTCTAGCACCCATAACACAAATGTAGTTACTTAGCTTGGTGCTAGATGGCGATGTGTGGAATGTCCTGCAATATTTATTTATAAGACGTTATTACATACTAGGTATAATTTTGCATTTCCAAACATCAAATATCGCATTAGTCCAAGGGTTCTGACGCTTACTATATTTAAAATTCAACAATATTAAATCAAATTAACCTAACCCACATTTTAAATGCATTAATCATGGGACCAAGTTATAGCGCCTCCGTATTTAGTCACCAAACCCTTTAAAATACAAACAAAACTTTATTGGTTCGTCAAAAAGAAAATGTATCTTATTGTCTGTAAAATAAGGTATAATTTATTTATTACTATTTGCGATGGACGTTTGTGGTTATTGTCATCTTTCATCGATGCATGTCACATTATGTCTCATTTCGAGTGAATTGTGTTAGATGAGTTGTCATTGTCAAATCTACTACGTTTTCTTTTGTCATGTCATGAAACTAAATGACTTGATCAAGCAAGAGTGAAAAATTCTCATGATTTTATAAAGGTGATAGAACCCACAGGTTATATAGGGTTGAGCTATATGTCGTTTAAAAAGTCATGATAGCATCTAAAATAAAAAATTAAAAACTGAAAACGTCCTTGATCCGACCTTATTCGTGATACAGGGTTGGTGTCATACAATAAAATAAAGCTATTCTCATGACCTTTCAAACGACATACACTTCGACTCTGCACAATATTTGGGACACCGTCCATACAAAAATACCCACTGTGAAAACTCTTATTCCACCTATTCGTAACAAACAAAAAACAGACACACAAGAAAGTGATCTTATAAGGGTTCTTTTTTTTACCTTTCGATAAAACACAAAATCTGTCCTCTTTATAATATTAGTACTTGTACCAGACCCTTTTTAATTTGGTCCTTTTTGCGTGAGGATGGAGTAGGCTTGCCCAGCACCTACTACCCTCTCAGCTTAGTCGACCATATCCAGAGGAGAGAACTTGTCAATACTGCTGGAGAAAACTAAGCTGCGGCGGGTTTGAACCCACGACCTTCAGAATGTAGGTCTAGGTATCTACCACTAAGCCAACCCCGCTCTCTATATTAGTATAGTTTATTTATAAGATGAGTTGGATAGAAGTATAGATAGATTACGATTGCGAAGAAAACACAAAAGCTTTATTTTAAACCGACTAAAAAAAAGGAGGTGGTTTTCATATCGTCGCTCAAATATAATATTTCTTTTACTACCTACCGGTATTGTTTCTGAAAGGAAATGGCAATTCTTTCTTCCACTTACGTCACAGTTTTCAACGAAACATTGAAAACTAAAATGGTAACCACAGGTTAACAATCGGAATGTCTAAAGGCGAACAAAGCGTATAAAATCTAACATAGTTACAGGGCCTGGCTGAGCCCTCAGATCCTGAGGCTCTGCGGCCGATTAGCGGTGGTTGTGTCGCTCTTCTCATTACAGAGGGCCCTAATTGCGCTGCGGTGCGTCACAAAAGCGCCGACTTCTTTCATCTCGCCGCGAGACGCGTGCGTGCGGTGTGCGGGCGGGCGATAAGAGGTAGCGACTGACTCTCGCTTCAGTTTATCACTTAAGCGAAGGCGTTTAGTATAGTTTTTTGTTTTTATAGTTTACTAGCTGCGCCCCGCGGTTTCACCCGCGTAAGTCCCGATCCCGTGGGAATTTCGGGATAAAAAGTAGTCTATAGCCTTCCTCGATAAATGGACTATCCAACACAAAAATATTTTTTCAATTCGAACCAGTAGTTCCTGAGATTATCGCGTTCAAACAAACAAACAAACTCTTCAGCTTTATAATATTAGTATAGATAAGCTCACTGTGAGTTTTTGTTGCGAATAAATGTTTCTATTTCTATTATTATAAAATGTTGAACCCATTCCGTCGAAGGCAAAAACATGTAAGATTAGACGTTCAGATTTATCAGTATTTATCAACAGTATTGTAACGTGCTTCATACTTACATAGTAATTTTTTTTCCCGAGTCTCCTCGCAACCATGACCATTGTAACATAGTCGAAACGTCGAGGTAAGAGAAAATTGTGTGGCTCTTGGTTTAAACACAATACCGTTGTTGTTACTCATCGTCTAATCTAGCCTACTGACGGATGTCAGACAAATTGCCGAAAACGCACTTAGTCCAAACGCATATTTTAAATGACGTTTTGGCATAACGAAATTGGCAGACTGCGTTTTAGGTACTCAGCAACTAACGGTTAAAAAACTTGTCAAGGGACACCCGGATGGAATGAACTTCCTTTCGATTAATTAATTAGTGAAGGAATTGTAATAAAATCAAAAAGTGTCGTTACTTTTGGCCTTAATTTTTAATGCGCGATGAGGAACTTCGTTCCAAAAACTCCCGACTGGTAATGAAAATTGCATTACGATTTTGATCAAATATAGCTAAGAACACTCCCGGCTAAATCACCTTTCAAACAAAAAAAAAACAAATCAAAATCGGTTCATCCATTTGGGATGCCACGGACAGACAAACACACAGACACGTCAAACTTATAACAACCCTATTTTTTGCGTCGGGGGTTAAAATAGTCTCATACATCACATTTTTTTTATGTACTTCATGCAGTACAATATTTATATCGTTGGACCATAAAGAGCTTTCCATCCAGTGTTATTTCGCACTAAAGACGTTCCATTTAACGTTGCCCTTGTACTTGTATACAGGCTGTTTTCCGCCATTGCACCCTTTTTAATTGGGTCCTTTTTGCGTGAGGATGGAGTAGGCTTAGTCGACCATGTCCAGATGAAAGAACTTGTTAATACTTCTGGAGCCAACTAAGCCGCGGGTTTCATAACGAAGTTTTCCTTAACCGTAAGAGCAATGTCAATTAGCGCACATAATTTTTTCTTAAGAAAAATACATTGGTGCACGGCCGGCCGGGATTCGAACCCACGACCTTCAGAATGAAAGTCGAGGTATCTACCACTAAGCCAACACCGCTCAATTTGTACTTAATACTTATTTGTTTTCTTTACACTTATAGATACCGAAATACTTCTTCGTAGCGAAAACGCTTCAGCTTATAAAATAAACCTTCATTTTATGCCCCATGACCAATGTAATTTGCGGTCAGAGTAAAAAAAATCATTTACGGGCCGTTGAAATTCATCCTTTACGATAATAATTTTAAGAATCATAAGGTTTAAAGTATATTTTTTTAAGAATATTAACAAGAACTTTGTTATGCTATAATTGTTTTTATTTATTTTGGTTCTAATGGTCTCAAAGTCGTGTTAGTTATACCATTTATATAACATCAATGTATCCTCATACCAAGTTTCATCAAAATCGGTTCAGTAGTTTTGGAGAAAAAACAACAAATCTTTCTTCTTCATAATATGATAGCCTTGCATCACGAATTGACCATCCAACACATTAAAAAAAATCTAATCGTATCATTAGTTGCTGAGATTAGCGCGTTCAAACAAACAAACTCTTCAGCTTTATAATATTAATTAATTAAAAATAAAAAATAATAATTATCTAATATATAAAAATAAGTATATTTCCTTCCTTAATAAGTCGGGTTTTCCTTCCTGACACTATAACTCCAGAACGCACGAATCGATTTCCACGGTTTTGCATTCGTTGGAAAGGTCTCGGGCTCCGTGAGGTTTATAGCAAAGAAAGTTCAGGAAAATCTGGTGGCGAAACGGAGTTTGCCGGGTTTGCTAGTTAAGTATAGATTTCTTCTTCGTTCGGCCCACTGCGTTTTGTCCCGCATAAAATAATCCTGGATCGTCCCAAACAATATGCTTGCTTCGTCCTAAAATGTAAATTCATTTTTTTCCCGCTTCGTACTAGATAGATAGATAACTTTATTTGTACAACACAGGAAAAAACAGAACACTATATACACAAAGCGAAGTAACAGCTATAAAGCATAAGTTGCACAAATGGGCGGCCTTATCGCTGAAAGCGATTTCTTCCAGGCAACCTTTGGATGGAAAAGAACTGATTCAGCTTTAATGGTAGGTTGTGAATTTCCTCAAGCAGGATACCAAACATAACCTGTAACAGGTGATAATATAAAGTATTTACATAAATATGGCTTTAAAATATCAAATTATACATACAATACATACCAATATATAATTATATACATAGATACAAAAACTATTAGTATATATTATTATAACCTCAGTTTGAATATTTAAAAGTCGTAGAACAAAAGCTTATAAACTAAGTCTGAATATCATACTTGAGTAACGAGTACCTAGGTAAGTGAGCTTTTAAGTTTTCTAAACAGCTGGACCACATACTTTTCCGCAACTAAACCTTTTTTATTGGGTTCTTTTTGCGTTACGATAGGCTAGCCCAGCACCTATAGGTACCACCGTCTCAGCTTAGTCGACCGTGATCAGAGGAAACCACTCATCAATACCACAGTCAATACGTCTGGAACTAAGCCGCGGGTTTCACCACGATGTTTTCCTTCACCATAAGAGCAATTAATTAAGAAAAATCAATTGGTGCACGGCCGGCCGGGATTCGAATCCTCGACCTTTGGAATGAAAGTCGAGGTATCAACCACTAGGCCACTGCTCTCTAGACCACCTAATCCGATTAAAATATAGATGATCTATGAATCAATAAATTAATTAACAGCTTTTCAATTTACATCTTTATTCAATCGAAAATGATGAAACGTTTTTGGATTTCTATTAAAATTGGTGTAGGTGTGTGAAATAGGTGATTTAATTAATTGATTTATTTGATTAATAGCTAATTAAGATGTATTCCTGATTTATGAATATCTAAGAATATAGGCATACTAGTTTTCACCAGCGACTTCGTCCGCGTAGGGCGTTAAATTTGTCAAAATCCGTTTTAGCGGCTTTCAACGTCATTTAAATTAAACTAAATTTTAATTTTTTTTATTTATTTAGTGGTAGTGGTTAATAATTAAAAAATGAAATATTTTTAAATATTGCAAGACATTCCACATGTCGCCATCTAGCCCCAAACTAAGTCACTAGCCTGGTGTTATGGGTGCTATACAACGGATATACCTTATATACTTTTCTTTTGTAAACATAATATTCTTATAATAAGTAGAAACAACCAGACCACAGACAAATATCTAAGCATAAATACTTGTCTGAGGCGGGAATCGAATCACCTTGTGTTTGGCAGTCCGGCATAGTTACCATAGTGCCAACTGGGTCGTCTTATTAGATGGTTCTTTTGGCTAAGGTTGGTTAAAATCGGTTCAGCTGTTTGTAAATTGTGAGTGCTTCATACTTCAGATTCATACTTTAGGTAATAACCTAATTTACTTTTTATGTAGGTTTTCTTACTTTGGTTTATTTTTTACTAGCTGTGCCCCGCGGTTTCACCCGCTTAATAATTTTCTACGCAATTTTCTTAATTATTTCTTTCATAAGAACCTTCTCCGGACAATAACAAACCAAAAAAAGAATTGGCCAAATTGGTCCAGGCGTTATTGAGTTATGCGCTTACCAACACATTTTGCGATTCATTTTTATATTATAGATTTAACCAAAGTAAATTTTAACTTTTTTTTAATGTTTTTTAATATTTGAATGTTAGTACAAAATTCTATATTTTAAACATGTTTCAAAATAAATGTAGAAATTGTTTTTAATGAGTATTTTTCAATTAAACAACCGTGAAATCACAATAACCCGTAATACCTGATTATGATAGATTTTCAATTAAAATCTTATTAAAATAAAGTATATTTAATGTATCTATCTAATTCAAGTAGCGAACTTTCATGTTTTAGATACTTATAACAATAATGAAGTTTTTAGAATTTGCAATTTAATTTCACGGATATTAATTTTATATTATTTACATTATACAGTGTGTACCAAAAAAACCTGCCTATTTGGTACTTGTAGGTACCCCAGGAGATAATAAAACAAAAAGACGCGGACACTCTTTTGCCATATATAGAGGTACTTACCTACACATTTTTTGAAAGAAAAAAAAAGTTAAGAAAAAAATCTATAATAATAATAAAAAAACGCCAGTTTCATCCCCTTATCTTCTATCAGTTACAGCGTCAGGAACTTTCGCATCCGGGGCAGCCTTCATGTCCGAGACATTGCAGATAAATTGCATAAGAATGCCGCCTACGCTGGTACGGTCACGTCTTGCGAAAACAGGCTAGTTACGTGGGGAACAAATGTCTTGCCATGGCGCCTCCGCCGGGTCGTGGCAGACTGGGTAGACCCAAGAAGTGCTGGCTTGACGTCGTAAAGGGTGATATGCGTGCAAATGGCCTTACTAACCAGGATGCCGATGATCGTACGAAGTGGAGGCGTAAAAGCAGGAAAGCGGACTCCGGGCTCCTGAGAGGGATGCAACCGGGAACATCGCTCAGATGATGATGATGATCTTATATCAGTTACAAATTACGACGTATTTAGGTAGATCCTACTAATATTATAAATGTGAAAGTTTGTGTGTGTGTGTGTTAATGTTTGTTACTCCTTCACGCAAAAACTAATAGACCAATTGCGATAAAATCGGTATCTAGGTAGCTGGAGACCTGGATTAACACATAGGTTGCTTATTATCCCGATATTCCCACGGGATCGGGATTTATGCGGGTAAAACCGCGGGGCGTAGCTAGTATGTTAAATGTTTATGTTATATCTACTATTGGTACCCGCTACAGTTATGTAATTTCACCTGCGTAAATCCCGATCCCGTGGAAGTTTTGGGATCGATAGTATGCTATGTCTTTTTCCGTCCCCTATACTACCAATTTGCGAATTTCTATCCAAATATCAAAATCTCTGATCACCGTGAAGAGAGAACAAGCTGCGCCCCGCGGTTTCACCCGCGTAAGTCCAAGTCTTCAGTTACCCAGTTCCATCGCAATCGGTTCAGTAGTTTTTGCGTGAAAGAGTAACAAACATACACACAAACTTTCACATTTATAATATTAGTAGTATATAAAATTCTCGTGTTGCGGTGTTAGTTGCCAAACTCCATATAAATTGCTGAATCGAGTTGTACGAATTTTTTTGGATAGGTATATTTTCGATAGGTCTGAGAATCGTACAACATCTATTTTTTTTCCTTTTTTTTGTATATGGCAAGGTAACGTTTACCGGGACAGCAAGTAGTTTTATAGAAATCCATTATGGTATTACCAGCATCGGGATTCGAGAACTCCGAATCGAATTCATTGAAAAGCAATTTAGCTCTCCAAAAACAAGTGTACTTGAACTTGTACACAGACTGTTTTCCGCCATTAGACCCTTTTTAAATGGGTCATTTTTGAGTGAGGATGTAGTAGGCTTGCCCAGCACCAACTACCCTCTCAGCTTAGTCGACCATTTCCAGAGGAGAGAACTTGTCATCTGGAGCCAACTAAGCCGCGGGTTTCATCACGATGTTCACCGTAAGAGCAATGTCAATTAGCGCACATAAATTTTTCACATTGGTGCACGGCCGGCCGGGATTCGAAACCACGACCTGCAGAATGAAAGTCGAGGTATCTACTACTAAGCCAACACCGCTCAAAACAAGGGTAATATTTTACTCTAATAATTTAATTTGCGTTCATTCTTATCGACATTATGGGTAACACCACACATATTAAATAGGTATATAGTCCTACTAATCCTACTAATATTATAAATGTGAAAGTTTGTGTGTGTGTATGTTTGTTACTCCTTCACGCAAAAACCACTGGACCGATTGCGATGAAACTCGATATGTAGATAGTTGGAGACCTGGATTAACACATAGGCTATTTTTTATCCCGATATTCCCACGGGATCGGGACTTACGCGGGTGAAACCGCGGGGCGCAGCTAGTATTATAAATGTGAAAGTTTGTGTGTGTGTGTGTTTGTTACTCCTTCATGCAAAATCTACTGGACCGATTGCGATGAAACTCGGTATCTAGATAGCTGGAGAACTGGATTAACATATAGGCTACTTTTTATCCCGATATTCCCACGGGATCGGTACTTACGCGGGTGAAACCGCGGGGCGCAGCTAGTATACAATAATATCAATAAAGGTATACAGCCTCAGACGAAGGTAAATGGAGGTTCATGTAACCATTCATCGTAATGTTTGATACAACGCCGGCATGCAGTATGGCACCGCTCGTGGTGGTCTGATAATGTCAGAAAAACAAAGTTGTCTTAGGAAAATTGTCTAAAGAAAAGATGATTCGAAATTTCGGAGTATTAAAGATTAGGTTTTATTAGGTTTCACCCGCGTAAGTCTGATCCCTTGGAAATATCGGGATAAAAAGTAGTCAATGTGTTAATCCAGGTCTCCAGCTATCTAGATACCAAGTTTCATCGCAATCGTTCCAGTCGTTTTTGCGTGATGGAATAACAAACATACATACACACAAACTTTCACATATATATATAATACTAGTTGCGCCCCGCAGTTTCACCCGCGTAAGTCCCGATCCCGTGGGAAAATTGGGATAAAAAGTAGCCTATATGTTAATCCAGACCTATAGCTATCTACATACCGAATTTCATTGTAATCGGTTCTGTAGTTTTAGCGTGAAGGAGTAACAAACACACACACACAAACTTTCACATTTATAATATTATAATAGGATTAGTAGGAAGTAGGATTATTAGGTGGAATTTCCAAAAAATATTTCTTAGCAAAATCGAAGATTGTTTTAGAAAAGTTTTGCAAAGTTTCAGGCTCGAAGCTCTTGTAGTTTCAGTAATCACTTACTTGATTCTTTTAATAAAGGCTTTGAAATAATTTCAAATTGAAATAACAGTGTTAAAAACAAAACAATTGACTGTTAATTCATGAACAACATTTTCATTTAGGTTTATTTGGAATCGTTTCAAAACCATGTTAAGAATTAAGTATTTGAAAAAATAATGTTAGATTTCGATTTATAACTTGGTCATTTTTACGAAAAACTAAAACAAAAAAAAAACTTTTTTTCGGGCTGTGACTTTGGTAAGGAATTTGTCTATTAACCGAACCAGCAAAAAGTCTAAAAATCATTCTGTACTGAAATTTTGTAGGCAATTTGCAATATATCTATACATATAAAATTCTTTATCCTGAATGACTGACTGACTGACTGATCAACGCACAGCCTAAACCGCTGATCGTACAGACCTGAAACTTGGAGGGTGTGTTCTTTGTATGACGTAGGCATCCGTTAAGAAATAATGATTTTAAAAATAAAACTCCTACGTGGAGGAAGTCGCGGGCAAAAGCTAGTGTAAATATAAAATTTAAAATTCTAACTTAGGGACTGAAATATCAACGCACAGGATTTTCCGAAATTCTACCAAAAAAAACGGGTGCAAAGTTTGTATGGGACAACGTGATTCCTTGGTCCAATCCTATTAGAACTATTTTCGACTGTTACGCGGACGAAGTCACGGGCAAAAGCTAGTTTGATATAAAATACTTTTCTTTTTTCAGCTCGATGTAGGTCGTCCTTAAAGGGATCCCATACTAATATAAATATATACTTACGTACCTATGTTGTAAGTATGTCCACATCAACAGACATTTTCCCATAGACATAGCGCCAGCGCGAGCGCAGCGCCAGCCTACCTCTAATTGTATGAATGGGCCACACACATGCCACAATGATAGATGCTGCATTAACACCATGATCTTAATCCATTTGGTACTTGTTCTACGAACTCTCTGGCCTACGGGATTGATGGAATTCTTTTATCTTAATTGTATGGAATTAAAAGCTGTATAAAAGTGGGTAGGTACCTCGATCAACTATCAATCTATACCCAAGGAAGGAAGGGTTTCCGTTTTTTGACGTCATAAAGTCTATTAAATTGATGAACACGGGCAGCACTCACAATAAAGTGTGACGTCGTCGCGTTTTGCTCACGTTCCATAGCAACCAATTTTAAGGAAGACATAAAGGAGTAAAAAAAAATATGAAAAAAGAACTCAATTTTTATTGTAAACCGACTTTACATACATCCTTTTTCTTTTTCATGTAATTGCTCTACACCTTAGAAATCCTCAGTAAAAATCAATGTTCATACCTTCTCTAAACGACTTGTGAAACAAAATCTTTACTCTGAGTTTAATCTGAATTTATTGTGCCTTCTTCTCATTGGTGGGCGCGTTCCGAAGGCACACATCCTAACTTAGTTTTCAAGACGTGTCTATGTGATCTTTGTACCTAGATATTAAGCATCCAAAGGAATAAAGAATTTTGACTTTGACTTTACATCAAGTTATCGTAGGTAATTCGTCTGTGGCCAGGTTAGATTGCGTCGACTCTTTTTCCTGTCAATTGCAGAATCGCACCACCTGAATTATTGAACTTTGCGACAACATGGTCATGTTGGAACGCAAACAAAAGACGATCAAAACAAAAACAAAAGACGATCGAAACAAAAACAAAAGACCATCGAAACAAAAACAAAAGACGATCGAAACAAAAACAGAAGACGATTGACATGGAAACAAAAGACAATTAAAAAAAGGATAAGTATCGAAAAAAAAAACAATTTCGTATAGTTTACAATTTTCTTTCTTCCATCTTGGTTAGTTCAATTGCAGAATCGCACCACCTGAATTATTTAACTTTGAAACCACATCATCATGTTGGAACGATAACAAAAGACGACCAAAACAAAAGATGATTAAAAAAAGAATTTCGAAAAAAAAATACAATTTCTTATGCTTTCATCCATGTTCTTTCTTCCATCTTGTTTCGAAAAAGTAATTGACAACACTCTAATGAATGAAACCGGCCAAGTGCGAGTTTGACCCGCGCACGAAAGGTTTCGTACCATGTATATATGGGAGCCCGCACTTATATATTCTGTGGCCCCACTTAAATATTATTTTTCTGTTTTTAGTATTTGTTGTTATAGCAGCAACAGAAATACATTATTTGTGAAAATTTCAACTGTCTAGCTATCACGGTTCATAAGATACAGCCTGGTAACAGACGGCGGATGCACGGAAGGAAGGACAGTCAAATCTTAGTAATAGAGTCCCGTTTTTACCCTTTTGGTACGGAACCCTAAAACCTCAGTCAATACTGAGCTTGAGGTTTCGTATTTTCACGCTATACCTACACCTAAAATAAATAGAGATCACCTACAATTAGACCCAACACGAATTCATGGCGGATTGATTTCAAAACGAACTAATAGTAAAATTACTGGCCTATGACCAAATAACTTCTTTACTCTCAACCATTAATTCTTGGACTATGATGTTACCGCCTGAGCTATGCCTCTCCCTATATAGCTGACTAACGAAACTACCGACAGTTGACGAAGCCGCGTCGATCTTGATAAGGAACTTAAGAGGAAAGGGTACCGAGCGCTCTCCCCATACAAACTTAGTCGACTGTTAACCCCTTGATATTGACACTATAGCAAATATATTTTTTGCATAACTGCCATGACCATGCCCCTATGTCGCGATGACTCTATCCCTTTCCCCCGCGCGCCATGAAATTGGCGTTTTAACTGTTTTATGTAATTAAAAGACTAACATCTATTTTAGTGAAAAACCATTTGTACTAACTTATGGGATTTGACGTAAGGTTTATGAAAATATAAATTTTGTACTTGTTTTTTCTTTACAATCGCTGTAAAATTGAAAAATTTCAAAAAAGTTACGATATCGAGGCAAATCACTCTAATCGTGTATCGAAGTGTATGACAATACAAAGCATTTCTTCACCTTTACGAAAGTAGGAATGTCATTCTATGGATTTTAGTGGTTGATACCCAAAAACTGTTCCTAAGACACCTCTATCACGCTTCTGGTCTTACTACCTCGTCTTAAATAAGGTTGAATATGGTAAAACCCAGTCCGGCGACTAAATTCGACTAAATTCTTCAAATTGTAAAATGTAATCGTAACCGATTGAAGAGTTTTCTGATGAGAAGGTGGTTTCGGATATTCCATTTATCGGTAACTATTCCTTTATGACCCAATTCTATTGGTGGAAATCGAAAACCGAGCAATTTGCTGCACTCTTGATGTGCAATTCTGTTCATCATTCCGAAGATCCTCAACAGATCTTCATCCAATTTTTATGGGACAGTTTTTATTTCAATCAAATATGAATTTTCCAAATCGGTCCAGGCGTTTTCGAGTAATCGTCGAACATACATAAAAATATATATATATTTATACGCGACGAGATAGATAGATAGATAGATAAACACTTTATTTGTACAACACACAAAACATTGAAAATGACAAAAAAGACGAGAAAGCTTATTAACTACGAAATTGTACAAACAGGCGACCTTATCGCTTGAAGCGATTTCTTCCAAGCAACCTTAGGATGGAGAAGGTCTGTTTAGCTTAACTGGTAGGTCGTTAACGAGATTGAGAACCTCCTCCTTTTTTGAAGTCGGTTAAAAATAGACAATGCTAAACGATTACCTTTCTTCATACCAACCTAAACAACGACTCAATTTAAACAAATATAAACTTTTTGCACTAGTTTTAAAGTTCAGATGAACTGTACCTGATAAATCTATAGATACTAATATTATAAAGCTGAAGAGTTTGTTTGTTTGTTTGTTTGAACGCGCTAATCTCAGGAACTACTAGTTCGAATTGAAAAAATCTTTTTGCGTTGGATAGGCCATTTATCGAGGAAGGCTATAGGCTACTTTTTATCCTGAAATTCCCACGGGATCAGGAGTTACGGAGGTGAAACTGCGGAGCGCTGCTAGTGTTAAATAAGGTTGAATATGGTAAAAATAGACAATGTTAAATGATACATAAAAGTACTTACCTTTCTTCATACCAACTTAAACAACGACTCAATTTAAACAAATATAACCTTAATGCTCTAGTTTTAAGGTTCAGATGAACTGTACCTGATAGATTGGTAATAATTCGTATCAGAGGGCGAGGTAGACCAGAATATACTGGTGCATATCGAATACCCATTAATGTTGTCTATTACAGCAATGATATTACCCACAATTTGGTTTCGTATCAGTAATTCTAATAATGGATTTATGAATCACTAGCTGCGCCCCGCGATTTCACCCACGTAAGTCCCAACCCGTGGGAATATCGGAATAAAAAGTAGCCTATGTGTTAAGCCAGGTCTCCAGCGATCTAGATACCGAGTTTGATCGCAATATGTCTAGTAGTTTTTTCCTGAGGGAGTAACAAACATACATACACACACAAACTTTCACATTTATAATATTAGTAGGATATGCCTCTATATTATACGAGGTGTTTTTAACCGACTTAAGGTGAAAGGGTACTGGCGCTCTCTTCATACAAACGGCGTCGACTGTTTCCTCCCTGGATAATGACACTAGAGCAAATCTTTTTGTGCCATAAAACCTATAACTACCATGACTAGATCCCTATGTTTTGGATTTTTTTTTCATTTTTTAATTATCATAGAAATTAAGATTAAAATATCAAAAACAAAAAAAACATAGGGGCATGGTTATGGCAGTTATAAGTTTAATGCAACAAAAATATTTGCTCTAGTGTCATTATCCAGGGAGGAAACAGTCGACTACGTTTGTAAGGAGAGAGCGCCCGGTACTCTTTCCTCTTAAAAAGGAGGTCGAAGGGTTCCGTACTATGTTGTTTGTGAGTCCCCACTTAATACCTATTTGTTGTTATAGCGGTACGGTAGCAGAAGTACATAAAATACATCATCTGTGAAAATTTCAACTCTCTAGCTGTCATACAGCCCGGTGAGTGACAGACCGACGGACAGACAGACAGAAGTCTTTGTTATAGGGTCCCGGATAACCCTTTGGGTACGGAACCCTATAAATAAATATTCAGGACGAACCACACAGAGCCATCTAGCCCCAAGGCTAAGCAACTAGGTTTGTGTTAAATTATTCTTAAGCGGGAGGAAGGTTTTTTTTTGGCGGGAACGAGTTAACAACATATCGTGCTGCAGTTTTATTTTCATGAAACTTAGATGTAACCCGAGTTGAATTGTATAATTCTGTTGGAATGTTATTCAATTTAGTTCTGTGAAAGTGCACAAGTGTAGTGAAAGTAAAAATCAGTGTCAAACATGCAGTTTTCTCGTTGCCTCCAAATCTCCTATTAAGGTTATGGTAAACTTGCCACCGCTTTACTATAGCCCCTGACTTGACGGACTATGACGACTTTGACTGTATTGAAACACTTTAGGCCCGATTTATGAAAAATCGGGTCATAATTTGATGCAAAATATAACTTGACACTGGCTAAATGCACACGTGCGAAGCAATAATAAAAGAAAAAAAAAAAAAAGCGGGAGGAAGGCAAAAAAGGTTTCTTGCTTCAAGTACCCTTTTTGTACTTAGGGGCCGTCGATTAGTGATGTTTTTTTTTGGCATTTTTAACCCCCCTCCCCCATGGTGATACATGGTGAGGATTAAGATTCCCTCCCCGCTACCCTTATATCACGTGTATTTTTAGTACCTACAAAGAATCTTAATTTTTTTAAATATTTATTTTATAAAATACAGGTATAAATATTTATTTTTAATAATTTTATTAAAGAACATTTTTCGTCGCTTTTTGCTTTTCGGTTGAGTATCGCGCGTTTGCCGAAAAAATAAATACATATATTACTACACCCCCTCCTCCCTTGTGATATTTTGTAATTTTTTTATGGACTCCTCCCCGCTTTGAGCCTCACGTGATTAATGGACAGCCCCTTTATATAATCTAAAAGCAATCGTTGGCAAGTAGCCAAGTAACAATTAATTCGCGTAGAAGTATTACTTCATTAGTTAGTTAATTCAAGCGGGACTAACGATGCAGCGCGTGCGCAATTCTATCAACTAGCTAGCTAGACAGACATCATAATCATTTATCATTATACACTATCTAATATCAATTATGTTTGTCGTTCAGTACGTAAATACACTTCTGTGAAAAAGGAATATTTCAGATTTTCATTACTTTTACAGGGTTTTTTGATAGGTAGGTACGGTCGCAAAATTGCAGACCCACCGTAGAGCTCCAAAACGGCTGTTATAAGAATGTTTTCAACACAAGCTAGATTCTAGGCACCTGCTTTAGTTGAAGTATAAAGTCTTGTAACTCATCAATTAATCAAACAAAAAATATTAGAATGCAAACATTACAATAATAGTAATTTTCGAACTCTACCGAGGGCTGCAATTATGCAGCCGACTGTACTTCGTCTAAGACTTGGAGAATGCGTTAGGTGTAATAATTACGCAGGTGAAACTGCGAGATTAAAAGTGACCCAAGTAGCAAGTAGTTGCTACTTGGGTCACTTTTTGTCCTCTCTTCCTTTATTATAAGTTTAGATAAAATCCGAATAGAGGCATGCCAACATTTTTATTCAACACTAAGAAAAAGATATGTACATTATGTACCTACATGTACAAATTATCTAATTTTAGTTTAGACTGGTTGATAAGGGACAGTACCTAATCTATACATAATATAAAAATCTTTGTCATGAATGACTGACTGACTGACGGATCAACGCACAGCCGATCCTAGAGACCTGAAACTTGAAGGGTTTTGAAACTCTTTGTGTGCGGTAGGCATCCGATAAGAAAGGATTTTCCGAAATATTACTCCTAAGAGGGTGAAAAAGGGGGCAAAGTTTGTATGGGACAACGTGATTCCTTGGTCCAATTAAACATTCTTTAACAGAATTGATGAAAGAGGGTATTTTATTGAAATTCATCCCCTAACGGGGTTAAAGAGGGATGGAACTACTTTACTACTTTTATAATAAAAAAAATGGTTAGGACCATTTTTTTTATTTATAAAAAATAAATAAATATTGCAAGACATTCCACACATCGCCATCTAGCCCCAAGCTATGTAACTATACTTGTGCAGTTATGGGTGCTAGACAACGGATATACTACTAATAAGTATACTTTTCTTTGTATATAAATACGTAAAACTTAAAATACATAGAAACAACCAGACCACAGACAAGTATCTAAGCATAAATACTTGTCTGAGTCGGGAATCGAACCCGCAACCCTGTGTTTGGCAGTCCGGCATGGTGACCATTATGCCAACTGGGTCGTTAATTGCTTCCAAGTACCTATAGACTTTTTGTCCATGTGAAATACAAAATAACGTTAGTAATATGCTAACCTACCGATTTTGGCAATTTTAAAACCCAAAGAAATATATTAGAATCAAACCAATTAAAATACTTTTAGAACTATTTTCGACTTCTACGCGGACGAAGTCGCGAGCAAAAGCTAGTCTTAATTAAAACTTATTTTTAACACAAAAGTGTACTAAAATACTAGTGCTACCATCTGTGATAGAGTAGTAAAAATTTCTTGTACATCTTTTTTTTTTTTGAACCTAATGACGCCATCTATATTCGAGTAGCGGTACTAAATCGTCAGTTTCATCTTTTGACATCCCAAATAAGACAGCCGAATGAAAAAGGTGCTTGAATTGTTTGCGTTATCATGTAAATGTGGTGCAGTTATTTTTGGTGGTAGAATAATTTACGAAACTTCATTTTTATTACGTTGATTGTCAATTTTACTAAACGTCAAACCACAAATTCCAATCGAACAACTTGTATCGCAGCGGGAATGTAGAAAATCTTGATTGTTGATTCCAAGTGATTGTATCTGAGCACCAGAGCGATACGCGACCTTATAAATAAATTTCGCCGTGCACAATGCCGCCAAGTAGCTTACGAGTCGTCTACGCGTTCGCCAGAGAAATGCATCCAAAAACAACGGACGTTTTTATTGAGTACGGCACTGCAGGATTCCGGACCAAGTAAGTGAAAACTTGTACAAAAATATATCTGTGACCTTAGAAGGTAATATTTAGGTCATTATTACAAAACAAACTAACATATTTAGCACCTTTCTCTAACGCAGCGGGTTAAATTGTCACGTAAGCAATTTACCTGCAGTTTGTACTAAATAATTGATGAGTTCGTGACTCACAGGGGATCGTCTACGAATAAAATAACGGGAAGTCGTAATAAGTCAATGACTGGTAAAGAAAAACAATTGATTAGTCATTGAATAAACTTTTATGGTCACAATATGCTCAGGCTGTGTAGGTGTGGTACACATAATGCAATCATAAAGACCTTGCTGCAATTAAAAGTAGTTCTATAAATAAATTAGAGTTTAATTTGTGTACTTACACATGTGGAATACAAATTACTTCCTGGGAGATCTTCGGAGTCATTTATAGCTTCGTAATAGACTACCGTACAATGCTATTGATTTTTATAGATAGGTATAGTTGCAATAGAAATTAAAATCATATTGATGTTTAGTGTTTTATTATTATGGGTAGTTACGACTTGTAAATTATTCTAATTAGTTACCCATGTCTTATCAAACTAGTTTTTGTTCATTTACATTGCTCCAAATTCGATAGGAATTTACTAATAATGTTTCTCTAAAGAATTCCAGTGCAAAATTAAACGCTTCTTGCCTACTAGAAATATTTTTAATAACAAATTATACTTCCATAGAAACTTGTATCAAGTTAATCAATTTTATACTTAGCTTTGCAATTCTTAATTAAATTAAAGAAAACATTAGAATACCTAATAAAGAGAATGATCTTATTAATGTTTAGTAATTAAATTACATGATGCTGCCTAAGAATACATTAGTCTTGACTGTGTCAGTGGATCATTGTATGCAATGCAATCTCATTAGTTGGACCCTTTTTCGTGATATATTAGTGTGTACTTGTACTTGTATACGGGCTATTATCCGCAATCAGACCTCTTTAGTTGGGTCCCCTTTGCGTGAGGTTCCATTTGTCAGGGGGAGAACCAGCCCAGCTCTTCCATAAATTTTGCCATCAGATGTGGCTTCTCAAAAATTCCTGGAAGGCACTTACCGTCACCTACCGTACTTAGTCTGATCTCCGTTAGCACCTTGCAGTCCAGCAGCACATGCGCGGACGTTTCCTCCGCCTCCATGCACGCTCTGCACAGTGGGCTGTCCGTTATGTCCAGGTTGTGGAGGTGCTTGTTGAAAGCTCCGTGACCGGTCAAAGCGATTGTTACCAAGCGTATTTGCGATCGGTTTAAGTTTAAAAGTCGTTTCGTGAGTCTGCTGTTTATATCGGGGAGTGCCAGTTTAGCTGGCCTGCAGCTTTCCGTCGTGGCCCATAGGTGGCGGTGTCGCATTTTAGCGTGGTTGCGGATCCAGGCTCTGAGTTGGTTAGAGGGGATCGGGACGGAGGGCTGAGGCCCGTAACTGATCGCTTCCGCTCCTCTCCTTGCCAGCTCGTCCGCAGCGTCGTTACCCCTTGAGCCGCTGTGTCCCTTAACCCATTGTAAGGTCAGTCTATTGTGTTCTCCTAGTCTGTTGAGTGTCTCGTAACATTCGTAAATCAGGGCTGAACTTATGGTTCTGCTATTCAGTGCATGTAGCACCGCCGCGCTATCGGACAGGATTCTGATGCCAAGGCCCGAGACATCGCGATCCAGCGCAGCCCATGCTGCCCTGATTATACCCACACATTCCGCTTGGAAGATTGAGTTGTGGGGGCCTAGAGTTACGCTGAGTTTTATGTTAAGGTCCTCCGAGAAGACCCCGGATCCAGTGCCCGTATCAGTTTTTGAGCCGTCGGTGTATATCCACATTTCACTGGGTTGCGGATGGTCACGTTGTCCTTCAGTCATTTGTATGGTATAGTGTCTTTTAAATTCATGTCTTTTGGGTATCCTATCACTAATCGCTTTCAGCATGGGTTGTTCTGCTGAAAGCTTGGACAGGACCCTCGTGTGTCTTGCCTTCTCATCCTCTTTCCACAGGCCTAAAGAGGTCAGTCTTGCCGCGCTTGCAGCCGCCTCCTGTTGGACGTATAGATGGATGGGAAGGATGTTGAGCATGGCTTCCATCGCCGCCGTGGGTGTGGTGCGCATAGCGCCGGTGATGGCCATGCAAGCCATCCTCTGAAGGCGAGTCAATTTAGTCTGTGTAGTTATTAATTCCGTTCTGGGCCACCAAGCGACTGCGCCATAGCTGATGCATGATCTTATCACTGATGTGTACAGCCATAGCGCTATTTTGGGGATAAGTCCCCATGTTTTGCCAATCATGCGGTGGCATTGCCAGAAGGAGATGCAGGCTTTTTTGTATAGGTAGTCTATATGGTTACTCCAGGAGAGTTTACTATCCAGAACTATTCCAAGGTATTTGACTTCGTCTGTGAGTTGAAGTCTAGTTCCGAAGAGTCTTGGCGTAGTGAATCTTCCTAGATTTCTTTTGTTTGTGAATAGTATGAGTTCCGTCTTGTTTGGGTTTATTGTAAGTTCTACTTCCGAACACCATTTTTCCGTCAATCTCAACGCTTGTTGCATGACGTCGCAGGCGGTGTTAGCCTCCTTGGCTCGGATAAGTATTGTAATGTCGTCGGCATAACCTATTGTAAACAGGCCGCGTCGGTTCAGGAGGGTGATGAGTTCGTTCGCTACCAGGTTCCACAGAAGGGGAGACAGTACGCCACCTTGAGGGCATCCCTTTACTACTTTGCCCTTCATGCCCTCGACTTCGTCTACCTGAACGACTCTAAGATTGAGCATGTTTAAAGTCCAATCGATCATGGTTCTGTTTACGTTATGCTTTTGTAAGGCTAGTCTGATGCAGTTGAAATTAGTTTTGTCAAAGGCGCCTTCGATGTCGATGAACGCACCGAGGCATACCTGTTTGTCGGTTAGAGTCGATTCTATCCTGCTTACAACGTTGTGTAAGGCAGTTTCCGTCGATTTGCCGGAACTGTAGGCGTGTTGTTGTCTGTGGATTGGGTTTGTTACCAGGGCAGTATCCCTAATGTGCCTATCACAGAGCCTTTCCAAGGTTTTTAGGAGAAAGGAAGTGAGGCTGATGGGTCTAAAGGACTTAGGAGCGGTGTAGTCGCTTTTGCCTGGTTTGGGAATGAAAATAACTTTTACTTCCCTCCAAAGTTTGGGTACGTATCTGAGGGCTATGCAGGCTCTGAAGATGGCAGTCAGATGCATAACGATGGGTTCTTCGCCCCATTGAAGCAGACCGGGGAAGATTTCGTCAGGACCTGCCGATTTGAATGGCATGAAGCTATTTATGGCCCAGGATACCTTGGTGGGTGTTATTGTTGCATCAGCGAAAGTTAGGTCCGATTCGCTGGGAGTTTGCGTAGTCGCGTCGTCCCAGCGATGGGTATCGGTGATGGAACACCCCGGGAAGTGCGTCTGAAGTAGAGTCTCATAAGTTTCTCTTTTGGTAGTTGTAAAAGAGTTGTCGGGTTTCTTAATGGTTCCTATAGAGTTGCGCGGACCGTTGGCCATTATTTTTCTGACTTTTGCGGCTCCAGTACAGGTACCAATGTTGGTAGTAAATTTTTGCCATGATCTGCGTTTGACCTGGCGAACTTTCTTTTTATAGTCTGCGAGTTTTTGTTTGTATGTCTCCCAGTCGCCATCATTCCGTGTGTTCATGGCCCTGTTAAAACTTTTCCTCATAGCTCGTTTGAGGTTTTCAAGTTCTTTCGTCCATCCTTTTGTGATTGGACCTTGTGGGTCTGAAAGGGGACAGGCGCTGTGGTAACAGGTAATGATGGAATCAGTCAATTTAGTTACTTGGTCCTCTATATTTTGTTGGTTGCATACCTCTGGTATTGATTGTTCCTCCTCCAGGTCACGTAGTATCAGCGTACGATACATACCGCGATCTATGTTACGAGGGTTGCGTTTCAGTGGTGGTGACTCCCTGCTGGCCTGTAGCGTGAACCTGATCCACCGGTGATCAGAGCAGGAGGCTTCGGGGGACACATGCCAGTCTGAAATCAGTTCAGCTGCTCCTGGTGTGGCCAGGGTTAAGTCTATGATAGTCTGACTGTTGCCTCTAACAAATGTGGGTTGGGAGCCTACATTCATGATGCTAAGGTTAGTAGTAAATAAATAAGTTATAAAGTCGTTACCTCTCAAGTTATCGCGGTCCATGCCCCAGAGTTGGTGATGTGCATTGGAGTCCGCCGAGATGATGAGGTCCAGATTCAGTCTTGCGCAGTACTGCACCAGTTGCGCCATCTCAACGGGTGGCACCTCCTCCTCACCTGGCATGTATACTGATGCCAGAATGACTCGGTCGGGTAGCCCGGAGTTAGGTGCGTTCTGTATGCATATAGTCGTTACGTCTCTGGAACAGAACTCAGTTAAAGACAGGAAACTCAGGTTTTTCGGCACGTAGATACAGGAGCGAGGGTTCCTGCATCCACGGTCGAAGATGAGCTCACCTCTCAAGTTGTTTAGGCCACGGATTCCTTGCCCCCCGACCCACGGCTCCTGGATGAGGGCGATGGCCTCGTCGTTGTTAACCTCCACCCACCGCCTAAGTGAGGCCGTGGCGGCTTCAGAATGGTGGAGGTTAGCTTGGAGGGCCTTAATGCCCTGGGTCGGGGGAGAAGAAGCCATCGTATGACGACATCCACGCCCTCTCTCCGTCGTATCCGTCAGTTACATCTGTGCTGTCCTCCAGCAGCTCACACTCCATCTCCATTGTGGGAGTTTGGACATCGGGGGTCGACGGGCCTGGCCTGTTGAGTGTCGAAGTTGTGGCCATTGGAGGTGGTAGTGGAGGTGGTGGAGGTGGTGGTAGTGTTGCAGGTGCGGCAGTGTGAGTGCCTGCTGCGTCAGTCGGTGGTGTGTCTGAGAGGGAGCCGTCGGGGAGGAAGTACTTCATGTACACTGCACCCATGCAGAGCTGAAGCTTCCGCCCTCGTTCGGTGATCTTGGAGACTACTTCCTCGGGAATGGTCACCTCAAGGAAGTAGTTTTCTTCTTTCTCCACAACTCTTTGTAATCTCCATGTATTGCTGACGTTGGCCCACGGGTTGAAAAAGTTCAACGCCGTCCACATCAGCTGCGAGTCGCCCATAAAGTTCGGGACCCATATTCCGGCCCGCAAGCGTTTGGGCATCTCCGATCGTCTCATGGCGGTCAGGACATGGTTATCCCACAGTGCAACGATGTGGGTGACGGTGTCCTTCAGCCACTCGACCGTGCGCTCGTCCAGGCAGCGCACGTGGAGAGCTCCGTCTAAGAGTCGCGGTTTACCGTCGAACATGGGTCTAAAGTCAGTCTCAGTTAGGTTCGGTCCGTCCAGCGAAAGGGCCTTATGGAGGACAGCAGTCTGTATAAGTCTACTGTCTTCCTCCTTCAGGCTTCTTTCGGGAATCGAGAGGATTACCATGTCCAGGGGGTTGGGGGGGGCCGCCATCTCTGCGTAGCTTCGCCTGTCCTGCTCAACGCGCCTCATCCTCTTGTCGTCTCCTGACGGTGTCGTTGTGTTGTCAGGCCGTGTCCGCTTCGCAGTAGGCTGTGGTGGTTGGGGTGATGTGGGGCCCTCGTCCGCCTCTCGTTGTCGCTGCCGCTGGAACTTATTGGGGCGTTTACGCCTCCAATGGTCTGTAGGCACGGTGGGCTCACCATCCTTGGAGGGAGGGGCCTTCGTGTCCGTAGAGTCCGTCTGTCTGGTCTGTCTGTCATGTCTGTCTGTTTGGTTACGGGCCACATGTCTCCTGCTCCCGGCGTTAACCGTAGGTGCTGGTGTGGTTCCGATGCTCAGTTTAGTCAGTGTCGAGTCTTGTCTATCTCGTGGACCTGTTGGTCCAGCAGAGATTTTGCCCCTGGGGTTGTCTTCGCTCCCAGTATTGTTTGGTCGTATCGTACCCGAGGGCATGGTGCGACCGCGCGCTGTACCCGGAGGTCCTGCGCCCCTACGCGCTGGACCCGAAGGTCCTGCGCCTCTCTGCGCCTGACTCGAAGGTCTAACGCCACTCCGCGCTGTACCCGAAGGTCCTGCGCCACTCCGCGCTGTACCCGAAGGTCCTGCGCCACTACGCGCTTGACCCGAAGGTCCCGCGCCGTCGGAAGTTGCGTGTAGGTTATCCATCACATGAACTTCTTGTATTCATCTATGGTGCTCCATACCCTCCTCGGAGCCCGCAACGTTGGGGATGCCATGTATGACACCAGGCTACACACATAGATATAGGTGTCTGGGTTAGGTTTTCGGCGCGAAAATCAGGAGCTTTGTAGACTGCGACCCGCCGGCCCACAGAATACTTTGCCCCGTCACCATGGCCGTAACCCATCTGCCTAAGAGGCAGACCCCAACCACCTCGCAGCGCTTCCTGAAGGGAGAGCGCGGGGCCGGATACTACGAGGTCGCTACCCCCGCAGCTACCGTTTAGCGAGAAATCGGGACCAAAGAGGCGTGTTGCCGGCCACCATGGCTCCGCAGAGCCAAGACTCAGCTCAACCATCCAGGACTCCGTCATCCTAGCGTACGGCGCTCAACTACGCACGGCCAAATACGTAGGCGAGACTCGGGACCTGACACGGCATTGTGTAGGCCGACCGTGACTGGTTCGCACGTCATTCGGTCTACCAAGCTTTTAGGCGTGGGGGTTCAAGCCAAGGCCTTTGGTGCGACCTCTATTTCAAGCTTAGCAGGAAAGCAAAGCAGGAAGGTGGAGAAGGAAGGAAGAGACCAGAAGAGGGGAGGGAGAGTGGAAGAAAGTAAAGAAGGGGAGAACTGCGCCCGGAGGTTTCGGTTACGTCTATTTCTGATGGAATTAGACCAAGAACAGGTAGCAACCACGTGAAGGCTGACCTCCGGACTTACCTTAGGGATCAACATGACTTGCACTCTCCCCTGAGGTCTTTCGCCTCCTTGCGCGGCGTGGGCTTAAGCTATCCAACAAGAGGGCAGTGCGAAAGCAAAGCAGCGTGTGGCCGGGGAGTTCGTCCGTAAAAAACTTAAACCCACACCCACCCAATATATATTATTAGTGTGTTGTTCTCCCTTGTTGCTTTACTCACATGACAAATGAAATAATCACACAAAAAGACCCTAACAGCAGACGTCTGCTTGCAGAAAATTGGCCCGACAATAACTACAAGCAGAGTATATTAAATTAGCATATAAAGTAACTTAAAAGCGCTGAGCATACTGAGGTGTGTACAAAGTGTGCCTAGTGTGCAATGAGAGCTTAATGATTGATACCTTGACTTTCATTTCAAAAGTCGTGGGTTGGAATCCCGGCCAACTTTGCACCAATAGACTTAACTAAATGTATGTGCGCTAATTGACAATGTTGTTACCATGAAGGAAAGCATTGTAATGAAATCTGTGGCTTAGTTGGTTCCAAACATTGACAAGTTGTTCCCTTGGTTGACTAAGCTGAGAGGATAGTATAGGTGCTGGGCAAGCCTACTCCATCTTCACACAAAAAGGACCCAATAAAAGAGATCTACGGTCGGCTGCATAATTGCAGACCCACCATTGAGCTCCAAAACGGCTGTTATAAGAATGTTATCATCACAAGCAAGATTCTAGACACCTGTTTAAGGTGAAGTTTAAAGTCTTCTAACTCATCAATTTATCAAACAAAAATTATTAGAATGCAAACATGCCAATAATAGTAATTTTCGAACTCTACCGAGGGCTGCAATTATGCAGCCGACTGTACATTACTTACCCTACTTGTACTTGTATACAGGCTGTTTTCCGCCATTGGACCTTTTTTAATTGGGTCCTTTTTGCGTGATTATGGAGTAGGCTTGCCCAGCACCTACTACCCTCTCAGCTTAGTCGACCATGTCCAGAGGAGAGAACTTGTCAATACTTCTGGAGCCAACTAAGCCGCGGGTTTCATCCCGATGTTTTCCTTCAACGTAAGAGGAATGTCAATTAGCGCACAAACTTTTCTTAAGAAAAATACATTGGTCCACGGCCGAGATTCGAACCCACGACCTTCAGAATGAAAGTCGAGGTATCTACCACTAAGTCAACACCGCTCTTTTACTTACCCTATATGTATAATAAAACATATTGCAAGGAATTGAACCATGAAAACTAGGTCTATCATAGAAAACAGTCATTGTATCATCTGCCTGTAACCATGCAAATATTATTTGAGACAAAGTTCCGTTCACCTAAATGTCTATTTATAAGATCAAAGCTCACGGTGTGACCGACCGGTGACCTGGTTGTGATTTATGATTAATTGTAACTGGAAGATGTGGATTATTGTGTCTATAGGTATTTATGCTAGATGGGTCTTTGATCTGGACTAATTTCTACTCATATTGAGCGGCGGGCCTAGTGGTAGATACCACTACTTTCATGCTGAAAGTCGCAGGTTCGAATCTCGGCCGACCGTTTACAAAAAACGTTGATCTAGAATCACGAAATTTGGCAAAAAGCAAGGTATTACATTACACAAAGGATTTTTTTTTAATATAAAAAGTTGAAAATTAAAGTGTCCCCATACATACATAGTAAAACCAATTTAACTTGACCCTTACATTTTATGGGCGCCCAAACTAAATAGGGGTCAAGTTAACTCTGCTCCATAGTAGGTATAGTGCTCTATGCTATTACTCTGCCTACTCCATAGTAGGCAGAGTAGGCTAGCCCAACACCTATACTACCCTCTCAGCTTAGTCTACCGTGTCCAGGGCAATGAACTTGTCAATACCAACTAAGCCGCGGGTTTCATCACGATGTTTTCCTTCACCGTAAAATCAATATCAATTAGCGCACATACTACAAAAATCTGTTGGCTGACCGGGATTCGAACCCATGACCTTCGGAAAGTCGAGGTATCTACCACTGAGCCAACACCGCGCAAGGCCGCGCCGCTTGGAAATTATGTATCGAATCTCATGTTTATTAACTACATATTATTCGTATCATACAAAGAGGCTAAACAAACAAGTGAACCTTAATGTGTTTAACAAGATTTAATCATGAGAAGTTATATTTAATAGGTAGGTTATTTTAATTATTATATTATTATATATTTTAATAGTCAACATTATCAAATCAAAGGTCTGAAGTTAGGCGTAGCGCGCTGCGCAGCAGAAAAAATATTAGAAGCCCCTCTAGTTGGCGCTTTCGCTACGGGCTTGCAGCTAATTTCAGAGCCGCCATTAAGCGTGAACTTTTGACTACCTCTGAGGCCTGGTGAGCGGAACTCCGCCTGCGACGCAGACGACTGCGGGTTCAATTCCGCCGTCGAACAAGTAGTTGTGCACAGATGTCTATTTCTGTAAAAAAAATTGTCGACTTGATTATGTATGTATAAAAAAATATGAGTATTCTATCCATTGTCTGTTTATAACACTAGTTGCTGCGCTGTGTGCAATGTCTTGAAATATAAAAAAAACGGGCCAAGTGCGAGTCGGACTCGCGCACGAAGGGTTCCGTACCATTATAAATAAAATAAATCTTTATTCAGGCAACTATAGACCCCTAATACAGAGTATCATATTATTCCAATTTTTTTACATAAAATAAAATAAATCAATTAAATCATCATTAATCATTCATTTTCATAATCATTATATTCTCTTTTTATTAGTATGTTATGTTAAAGCGGCAACAGAAATACATCATCCGTGGAAATTTCAACTGACTGACAGACAGTGGAGTCTTAGTAATAGGGTTCCGTTTTTACCCCTTAAAAACGGAATTGCTTAAACTTCCAGTTATTATAATCCTAAGTTTAAATTCATCCATATCAAAATAAAACAAAAAAAAAAGTCTCGTTACAACTTTTGGTCTTAATTTGTTCCGTCTAGCCCCCTTTCGCAACGCGTGATAAGGAACTTCGTTTCAATAGAATAGTACTTAATATGTACTAAAGTATTAACTGGCGGTTATTCATTCCATGCATGATATTTGGCCGAATGCCAAACACTTAGAGATCAATTCCCATACTGTTTTCCTTTCAAATAATATCTATTTTATGAACTATATTCTTGGAATGTACTTATATGAAGCATTTAGACGCTTGATTATTCCACAATATACCGACTTTTAAAAACCTGCCAAGTGCGAGTCCGACCCGCAGAAGGGTTCCGTACTATGTTGTATGGGAGCCCCACTTAATTGCTAAGCTATTGCATAGTTTTTATCGTAGGCTTTAAGCGCAGCGACCGAATCAAGAAATTCTGTAACGAAAATAAAACCTAACACCCCCACTCCGCCTAGCATATAGCTCGGCCGAGCGTTCGCTTAATGTGTATGTATATGGTACGACTGTACGAAGCTCGTACAATGCAATAGCTTTACTGTGGCAGTCCCCGAGTGCCACAGTAAAGCTTTTATTTTCGTAAGAAACATCCATTGGTGCACGGTCGCCACTAATAAACCACTAACACAATTTAGTTAATAAAATATACATTAAATTAAAACACATAGGGGCGAAGGTAGAACCAATTAATTAATGATAATCTATCTTCTATTTAAACATATAAAATGCTTTGTCCTGAACAAGCAAGATTCTAGACACCTGCTTTAGTTGAAGTTTAAAGTCTTCTAACTCATCAATTTATCAAACAAAAGTTATTAGAATGCAAACATTTCAATAATAGTAATTTTCGAGCTCTACCGAGGGCTGCAATTATGCAGCCGACAGTACCTTACAATTTTTTTACAATGTATGTTTTAAAACTGCGTAGGTGAAATTTTCACCTTTCCGTTCGGTGTTCCTACGTTCGGAATGTAAGGTGTCTTATCTATCTATCTATATATATAAAAATGAATTGCTGTTCGTTAGTCTCACTAAAACTCGAGAACGGCTGAACGGATTTATCTGATCTTAGTCTTGAAATGTTCGTGGAGGTCTAGGGAAGGTTTAAAAGGCAAGAAAAAATCGAATAATTTCCGGGAAAACCCTAAAAACAGCCCTTTTCTATTTCCCATACAAACGTTTTTCCTACGGGATCGGGACTTACGCGGGTGAAACCGCGGGGCGCAGCTAGTTTATAATATAGACGGCATGTGAAAATAGATTTACTTCTGGTATGCGGTCTAAATATACCGGCACATTGATTGTGGAGCGACATATCGCACATGGGGTACTCACATAGAGATTAAAGGCCGATCCGCACAGAACAGTGAGAAATGACATTGTTGCATATTTACTAGGCTATCCGTACCGGTCAGTGACCGACGCTCCCCGTGATCCGGCGTGAATTTGTAGCAGACATTATTTTGCCTGACACGGTCGCAGTGTTTCAAGATGGACGACGAAAAGTTAATTGAATTGGTCCGTGTATTTCCCGTATTATATCAACGTTTTTTGACGATCGACCCCTAGGTCATTTGCGGTCCTAGATATGCGGTTTTAAGGTCATTTTCCATAAATCAAAATATCGGAAAATTTGCGGTCGTTATCTTTGCTTGCTCTCTGTTTTTTCGCATTATATAATTCAAACGACCGGCCAAGTGCGAGTTGGACTCACGCACAAAGGTTATGGTAACCCCAGGGTTACCATAACTTTTTTAGGGGAACTCCCTAAAAAATCACTGCGCGCGTGTCAGTACTGACGCTAACATGTACGAATAGCACGTAACGGCACGGTGCGGTACGGAACTGTCGGTCACGTGCCGTCACTGTTCTGTGCGGATAGACCTTTAAGGTGTGCCGTCTCTGTGCTGTGCGGATAGACCTAAACCGCTGATAGTAGAGACCTGAAACTTGGAGGGTGTGTTCTTTGTGTGACGTAGGTATCCGATAATAAAGAATTTATCAAAATTTTACTCCTAAGGGGATAAAAAGGGGGGCAAAGTTTGTATGGGACAACGTGATTCCTTGGTCCATTTTCGACTTTTACGCGGACGAAGTCGCGGGCAAAAGCTTGCGTCACAATAAAGTAATGCGAAATTATTAGAAGTTTATGAAAAATGATGAGAGTGAAATTTTATATTACGCAGGCATCACTGTAACATAAAAGTCACACGTTGAAGCTGCGTAACAGGTTGAAGCTGCCCGCAAAATAAATATCGAACGGACAGACAGACAGACGGACGTATAACTTCTCACCCGCGTACATAAAGACCCATTTTTTTCCACTCTATAACTGTAACATGACGAATTTTAAGAGGAAAGGGTACCGGGCGCTCTCTCCATAAAACGTAGTCGACTGTTTCCTCCCTGGATAATGACACTAGCACAAATATTTTTGTTGCATAAAACCCATAATAGCCATGACTATGCCCCTATGTCTTTTTCATTTACTAATTAATTATCATAGAAATTAAGATTTTAAAAACTAAAAAACAAAACCAAGGGCATGGCAGTTATAAGTTTTATGCAACAAAAATATTTGCTCTAGTGTCAGTATCCAGGGAGAAAACAGTCGACTACGTTTGTATGGAGAGAGCGCCCGGTACCCTTTCCTCTTAACTCTTATCTGTATACAATAGCTCATCTCATCCCATGTAGGTGCCGTCTCCGTCTCAACTGACTGATCATGATCAGGAATTAAGATTGCTCTTAGAATATAAAACACGATGTTTTAGATCATAACTTTGTATGGCTGGATTAGGTATAAATTATTATGAGAAATGTTTTGAATAGTATGAAGGTCAGATAAGTGCATCTATAAATATTAAATTCAATGTCCCGACTGACTGATGATTATAACATCGCACAGCTGAACTGGGTCTAGAAACTTCTCATTTGGTTAGAACACCCCCTGCAGGGCAAGCACGGCCGGAGACATTCCACAGGGAAAGGACAAAATAGTCTTTCCCTCTCTCACCCCCCGAGCATGGGCGCAGGGTTGGATATACTAACCAACGTAGACAAAACGGGGGAAACGCTTATCCCCGTAATTATTGCCATAAGAAAACCACAGAGTACAAAGAATGTCGTCGCAAATCAACCTAATAAATTAGTTTTTTTTATACATCTGTTCTTGTCATTCTTGTCAATGTCATTTGTTTGACTTAATTTTTCTCTATTGTCTTCCATAACCTAATACCGTTCACTCTCATTGCTATAGTTTATTTCCCCGACTCACTTGACATTGGCAGAAAGTTGAATTGAATTGAAGTCCCCATGCTATATAGGCGGGGAATAGATGTCCACGTGTTATGTAAAATGGGGATATACTTATCCTTTCCCCCTTTGCCGTGCTTTGGCAGGTGGACAAAATAACTTTCTTCCTTGACAGAGGAAATAACGGGTCACATAATTTTTAGCCTCGGCCCATGCTTGCCCTGCTGATGGGGAGAAGTTTTTTTAAGTATTTAAATTTCGTAGTATCCACCAATCAGTGCTAAAATGCTGTAAGCTGATTGGGCATTGTGAACATGGATTTGCTTTCTACGTTAGAGCTTTTAAACTTTACAGAAAAAGGACTGAAATTGACCTTGATAAAGTTCACGAAACTGTAAGACCTTTTATGAACTGTATGTACTAATATGCTGTAAGCTGATTGGGCATTGTGAACATCGATTTGCTTTCTACGTTAGAGCTTTTAAACTTTACAACAAAAAAAGAGACTGAAATTGACCTTGATAAAGTTCACGAACTGTAAGACCTTTTATGAACTGTATGTACTAAAATGCTGTAAGCTGATTGGGCATTGTGAACATCGATTTGCTTTCTACGTTAGAGCTTTTAAACTTTACAGAAAAAGGACTGAAATTGACCTTGATAAAGTTCACGAACTGTAAGACCTTTTATGAACTGTATGTATGTTAATATTGCGTTTGTGAAGCATTCCGTGTATTTTAATGTACGCTTCGATACTCACAGCCTAGACACGGAAACTTGGTAGATTTAGGTACCTACATACTCACTTTATATTGATTTTACCTACGAAAGTAGATATGGTGCCAGCAAACTGGAGGGCGATTCTCGCTGAAATATAGAAATAGAAATAAATAGAAATAGAAACATTTATTCGCAACAAAAACTCACAGTGAACTTATCCTACTAATACTAGCAGCGCTCCGCAGTTTCACCCGCGTAACTCCCGATCCCGTGGGAATATCAGGATAAAAAGTAGCCTATAGCCTTCCTCGATAAATGGACTATCCAACACAAAAATAATTTTTCAATTCGAACCAGTAGTTCCTGAGATTAGCGCGTTCAAACAAACTCTTCCGCTTTATAATATAAGTATAGATTATAAAATGTGAAAGTTTGTGTGTGTGTGTGTGTGTGTGTATGTTTGTTACTCCTTCACGCTAATAAACTATAAAAACAAAAAACTAAAGGCTATTGAAACTAGTATTATATAAAAATAAAAAAAATGTAATAATTATGTTGCGAAACGGTCCTCAACTCAGCATAATGTTAGCCTTTCGACTAACGCTGGACTTCCGTTGAAGCCTTTTCGGTATAGAAGATGTCGAGTTCGACAAAATGTCGCATATGCAATGTCTAACGAAAATGTCACTGAAATCTCTATTGTTCGTATTGCAAGTCGAGCGCTGGGCATATACATTTCTCTAATGGGACATTTCGAGAATACGAAAATTCTGTTTCAATCGACATCCGCCTTGTTTTTTCGAGATATCTCTAATTCGACATTATCTCACGCGCCCGAGAATTGCCCTCCTAATATTATTCACCATTACTTTTGTTTCTTATTAGACTTTGTCCGGTTGATCGAACTGTTGCAGTAGTTCGGTTATCGGATTGTTGCAACTTTTTTTCCAGTAGTTCGGCTGACCGAATTGTCGGAAAAAGTTTAATAATAGAAAGAAATATAAATAAATAATAAATAAATATTGCAGGACATTCCACACATCGCCATCTAGCCCCAAGCTAAGTAACTAGACTTGTGTTATGGGTGCTAGACAACGGATATACTACTTATATACTTTTCTTTTGTAAATATATACATATAATACATAGAAACAACCAGACCACAGACAAATATCTAAGCATAAATACATGTCTGAGGCGGGAATCGAACCCGCAACCCTGTGTTTGGCAGTCCGGCATGGTGACCATTGTGCCAACTGGGTCGTCAAAGAAAAACATTTATTTGGTGCAGGCACACGACAACTTTAAAATTAAACACACACAAAGACACACATTAATACATGTGTGCTCTATTATAATAAGTTACCTAAAGATTGACATGTCCATTACCAGGTTCAAAACATTTATAAAGCATAAATTGTGCAGTAAGGCGTACTATGATACTTCATCTTACCTTAATGATAACAACCCATGGACGTGACTTTGGTTGCTCCATTTCAAATAATACTTTCAAATATTTGTAATATTGACCTTTGTGAGCGTGATCACATGAAAAAAAATCCCCCATGAGTTTCTTGTGCCTTCTTCCCATTGCTGGGCGCGCTCCGAAGGCACACATCCTAACTTAGTTTTTAAGATGTTTCTATGTGGTCTATGTACAAATGTATTAAGCATCCAAAGGACTAAAAATTTAACTTTGACTTTGTTACAACTTTTTTGTCCCAGTAGTTCGGTTGTACTGAACTGTTGCAACATTTTTGTTTTTTTTTTGTCCCAGTAGTTCGGCAGGGGGAGACAACCGAACTGTTGATACCTACTATTTTGTCCCATCCCAGTCAGCTATCCGATTAAAAACTGGTTTTTAATGTATAGTTTTTAATTGTAATAAATAGTCTATTTTACTAGGTAGGTACGGTCGGCAGCATAATTGCAGACCCATCGTAGAGTTCTAAAATTACTACTATTGGATTTTTTTCATTCTAATAATTATTGTTTGATGTCATGAATTAAAAGACTTTAAACTTCAAATAAAGCAGGTGCCTAGAATCTTGATTGTGCTGAAAACATTCCTATAACAGCCGTTTTAGAGCTCTACAATTGGTCTGCAATTATACAACCGACCGTACCTTGGTTTCTTTCAAATGTGAAAGTTTGTGTGTGTGTTTGTTTGTTACTCCTTCACGCTAAAACTACTGGACCGATTGCAATGAAATTCGGTATGTAAATAGCTGGAGACCTGAATTACCAAATAGGCTACTTTTTATCCCGATATTCCCACGGCATCGGGACTTAAGCGGGTGAAACCGCGGGGCGCAGCTAGTACAACATAAAAATATGTACCTACCTACTTACATAGATACATAGATAGTCCATCAAACGAAGCGATAGTGAAAAATCAATATTGCTATTATGATTAATAAATTATCTTATCTGTGTTTTGTTCTATATCCACTTACTCAGATACATTGTGATACTAGCTGCGCCCCGCGGTTTCACCCGCGTAAGTTCCAATCCCGTGGGTATATCGGGATAAAAAGTAGCCTATATGTTAATCCTGGTCTCCAGCTACCTACATACCGAGTTTCATCGCAATCAGTCCAGTAGTTTTTGCGTGAAGGAGTAACAAACACACACACACAAACTTTCACATTTATAATATTAGTAGGATTAGGTAATTTAGTGTTAGTTATTAGTTAAGTTTAAACCTATGTTTACGTATACTTTTTTGTAAATTTCAGAGCCAGTTTACTTGAACATGTCGTCTATCGCATGGGTCTCCTTGCTGTCATCCGATCAAGGTGTAAAAATGGTAAGTAGGTATAAAAATAATTTCTCTAGTGTCATTATTCAGGAAGAAAACAGTCGACTACGTTTGTATGGAGAGAGCCCCTTGGAACCCTTTCCTCTTAAGAAAGGAAATATGTATTAGTTTTCACCAATTTAACGTGACAATTTACGTTAAACCTAATGTGAGTGTAACTGTGTGGCGCAGCTTGTTATTGTATAAAAGATAATTTTATCACTTTTCATATAAGTAGACTAACTGATGGCCGCGACTTCGTCCACTTAAAAGTCGAAATTGGACTAAGGAATCATGTTGTTCCATACAAACTTTGCCCCCCCCCCCTTTTCACCCCCTTAGGGGTAGAATTTCGAAAAATCCTTTCTTAAAGGTTGCCTACGCCATACAAACAACACACCCTCCAAGTTTTTGGTCTCTACGATCGGCGGTTTAGGCTGTGCGTTGATCCGTCAGTCAGTCGTTCAAGGCGTACTATGATACTTCGTCTTACCTAAATGACAACAACCCATGGACGTGACTTTAGTTGCTCCATTTCAAATAATACTTTCAAATATTTGTAATATTAACCTTTGTGAGCGTGATCACATAAAAAAAACCCCATGAGCTTCTTGGCCTTCTTCTCATTGGTGGGCGCGTTCCGAAGGCACACATCCTAACTTAGTTTTTAAGACGTTTTCAAGTGGTCTATGTACAATTGTATTAAGCATCCAAAGAATTTTTTTTTTTACTTTGACTTAGGACAAAGCATTTTATATGTATAGATAATAGAGATCATAACTCATCATCAGTCTATATACAGGGTTATTGGTAACTATATTAGCAAGCTGTTTGTGGCCATTAAAGGCCATTTCTTTGCAACTAAATAAACAACTTTTGTTCTATGACTTTTGGAAATTCGATAATTTCGAAAAAATATTACATATTTGTCTGTGGCCTGGTTGTTTCTATGTATTATAAGTATATATTTACAAAAGTATATAAGTAGTATATCCGTTGTCTAGCACCCATAACACAAGTCTAGTTACTTAGGTTGGGGCTAGATGGCGATGTGTAGAATGTCCTGCAATATTTATTTATTTAATATCTTTTATTTAATATCTAATTTGACTATTGGACATTTTTAGTACTGGACATTTTAATAATTAGACATTTTTACAATGGGACTGTATAACTTTTGGACAACCCCATGAGTTTCTTGTAACTTCTTCTCATTGGTGGGAGCGTTCCACACATCCTAACTTAGTTTTTAAGACGCTTCTATGTGGTCTATGTACAAATGTATTAAGCATCTAAAGGAATAAAGAAATTTGACTTTGACTTTGACATTGGCTCTGGACATTTTTCTTTTTTAACATTAGTCGTGCGAATCAAAATTAATATGATTATATTTTAATAGATAAATTGACGTTTTTCGTCAGAACTGTGTAGGTAGGTAGTGTAACGAATTTGTAACATATTTAGCAGTTGTTATTTACGTATACGAGTTCACGTGCCCGTCCTATATCCGTTTCCGTGATGCTTCCTAGAAACGAGCGCGTACTAATACCTAGCCCTATTTATTTTATAGATATACTAGCTGCGCCCCGCGGTTTCACTCGCGTAAGTCCCGATCCCGTGGGAATTTCGAGATCAAAAGTAGCCTATGTGTTAATTCTGGTCTCCAGCTATCTACATACCGAGTTTTATCCCAACAGCAACAGACTCTTAACAAACTCATTTTTTACAAACCTTTCCCCTCCTTAAAATAGGAAAATGGAAAATCCCTGAAACACGTCATCATTTACTTACGATAAGAAGATATAATTCTAATTTTCAAGATTCTTCCTTTAATAAATCAAACCTTCATACAAACTTTCACCCCCCATTTCCCCTCCTTAAAATAGGAAAATTGAAAATCCCTGAAACACGTCATCATTTATTTACGATAATAAGAAGATATAATTCTAATGTTCAAGTTTCTACCTTTAAAAAAAAATCAAACCTTCATAGAAACTTCCACCCCCCATTTGCCCCCCTTAAGGGTTGAATTTCGCAAAATCCCGTCTTAGTGAGCACCTACGTCATAAAAGGAACCCCCATACAAAATTTGAGACTCCTAGCACTTGTAGTTTCTGAGATTTCGTGATGAGTGAGTGAGTGAGTGAGTGAGTCAGTGATTTTCCCTTTTATATTTATAGATTCGATCTAATTTAGAGTTCTCATGAATGCAGCTATAGCCTATAGGAATTCGAAAACGATAAATAAATTATTAGTTTTTGTTCAATTGCCGTCTTCTTACCTTTCCACCAAGGCCCACTTCTCTTTGAGGGTCTTTGCATCTTGGGTATAGGTAGGTATCTTGAGAGCGGTATTGGCTGAGTAGTAGATACCTCGACTTTCATTCTGAAGGTCGTGGGTTCGAATCCCGGTCGGCCGTGCACCAATGTATTTTTCTTAAAGAAAATGTATGTGCGCTAATTGACATTGCTCTTACGGTGAAGGAAAACATCGTGATGAAACCCGCGGCTTAGTTGGCTCCATAAGTATTGGCAAGTTCTCTCCTCTGGACATGGTCGACTAAGCTTAGAGGGTAGTAGGTGCTGGTCAAGCCTACTCCATCCTCACGAAAAAAGGACCCAATTAAAAAGGGTCCAATGGGGGAAACAGCCTGTATACAAGTACAAGTAAGTAGGTATCTTCTAGAAAAGCGTGCTACATCTTGGAGCGCATCGTCACTTATCGAGGTATCACGGTTTATTAGATACAGCCTGGTGACAGACAGACGGACGAGGCGAACGGACGCCTAGTAAATCTTATTAATAGGGTCCCATTTTTACCCTCTGGGTACGGAATCCCAGAAAGAAATTAATTAAAAACCTCAGTGCAAAAATAAGCTTTTATTGCTGTTACCAAAATTTCTCATAATAATTGTTAAACATAACCCTATTTAGATAGATAGTTGTCTTAATTCTATATTAATCTATTGCTTTATTTTATATTATAACTAGCTGTTGCCCGCGACTTCGTCCGCGTAAAAGTCGAAAATGGATCAAGGAATCACGTTGTCCCATACAAACTTTACCCCCCCCTTTTTCACCCCCTTAGGAGTAAAATTTCGGAAAATCCTTTCTTATCGGATGCCTACGTCACACAGAGAACGCACCCTCCAAGTTTCAGGTCTCTACGATCAGCGGTTTAGGCTGTGCGTTGATCCGTCAGTCAGTCATTCAAGACAAAGCATTTTATATGTATAGAAGATATCGGCATTCGGTTAGTGTACAGATTGTCTTTTGACAAAGGGCTCCGTTAAAGATTTGCACTCTGTTCTATCCTTTGTGACTCGGGTCCACACGGTCCGCCTACTTTTGAGAGATCATCTTCCCATCGCTTAAACTGCCTGCCCCTGCTGCTTGGATACCTTCTGTGACCGATCTGGTCCATTTTTCCTTCTTTTCTCTTATCATATGTCCCGTCCATCTCCATTGTAGTCTTCAGTATGTCTTACCCACGTTGTTTTCTCATTGATGCAACATAATAAAGAACATTATTATTTGTTTCCATCGAAACCAGATACTTATCCATATTTCTACCATAAATAAAGCAAGAAACAGTCAATTTGAAGCTGAATAATTCCTTTAATATAATTTATAACACCACCCACTCGAACGTGTAAATAACATGTTGTTTTCTCCCTAGAACGTTATAAAAATACATGGTTACTATTGAAATGTGAGTTTATTTACTCTTTACGTGCGTCAATTCGATTGATTCATGCACAAATATTTATATCGGATCTCGTGGAAATAGACATAAAATCAATAAGTTGGTATGCAATAAATTTTTCGCATTCTTTTGAAGTAAAATGATTAGGAACGGGAATAAAGCCGGTATTGTAATACCCGATTTTTCATAAATCGGGCCTAAAGTGTTTCAAAACAGTCAAAGTCGTCATGGTCCGTCAAGTCAGGGGCTATAGTAAAGCGGTGGCAAGTTTACCATTACCTTAATAGGACATTTGGAGGCAACGAGAAAACTTCATGTTTGACACTGATTTTTACTTTCACTACACTTGTGCACTTTCACAGAACTAAATTGAATAACATTCCATCAGGATTATACAATTCAACTCGGGTTACAACTAAGTTTTATGAAAATAAAACTGCAGCACGACATGTTGTTAACTCGTTCCCGCCAAAACTCCTAACTAGGCTTTGTTATGGTAGCCAGACGACAGATAGAATACTTTTTTTTTGTAAATACATATCCAGTAGAGCCTCTCTAACCAGGACCTCGACTATCCGGTGATCGCGGAAATCCAGACTGAGACGATAAGCAACATGAGGACGAAAGCGTGGAAGTCGTTACTTCCAAAATCGTATTCAGAAGCGATGGTAGCTTTGAAATTGGCTGAAGATAACGAGTTATTTAGCCACGAAATTATGTTCCTCTGTCGACTGAAAGATCGTGCTTTCGAAATGAAATACAATAATCTCAAACAGAAGAACATTACTAACATTTTTACTGCAAAGTAGGTAACATTAGCGACGATCATTAAAATAAGTGAATAAACCTGTATTGTTTAATTTATTTACTCATTTATCTATACATATAAAATTCTTTGTACTGACTGACTGACGGATCAACGCACAGCCACTGATCGTAGAGATCTGAAACTTGGAGGGGTGTGTTCTTTGTATGACGTAGGTATCCGATAAGAAAGGATTTTTTGAAATTATACCCCTTAGGGGGTGAAAAAGGGGGGCCAAATTTGTACGGGACAACGTGATTTCCAATCCTATTAGAACCATTTTCGACTTCTAGGCGGACGAAGTCGCGGGCGAAAGCTAGTCTCCACTAAATTTTTACAGACGACACCTTGGTGATTTACCATGGCGGATTTTTTGTATGTCTTGATAAGAATAGAATAGAATATAATATAATTTATTCGAACAAACACACGACGAAGTATAGATACAAATAAGAAACAGTAAGAGATAGTTACAAATAAAAGAAATTACAAAAAAACAGACAATAAAAATAAAAAGTATCTGAGAAGTCGTGTGTTGCCCGAATGGGTAAAGCCTCAGCATATGCTGCAGATATGCAGGCGCATCTGCAGCGCTGGTCTTCCGGCCGCACCCTGTGTGTGACTTTTCCGCTCCCAAGAAACGGCTTGGTCACCAATATAAGCGAGGTTCTGCTGTAGTAACAAACCAGAAACAGTTGTGGAAGAACAGTTCTACCCGCAATTACGTTCTGCGTTGCAAGCGGGTGTTCAAACGTATTGGAATAAGCAAATTAAGAGGAAAGGGTGCCGGGGGCTCTCTCCATACAAACATAGTCGACTGTTTTCTCCCTGGATAGTGACACTAGAGCAAATATTTTAGTTTGCATAAAACTTATAACTGCCATGACCATGTCCCTACGTTTGTTTTTTAAATCTTAATTTCTATGGTAATTAGAAAACGAAAAAAAACAAAACATAGGGGCATAGTCATGGCAGTTATAGGTTTTATGGCACAAAATTATTTGTGCTAGTATCATTATCCAGGGAGGAAACAGTCGACTACGTTTGTATGGAGAGAGCCCCCGATACCCTTTCACCTTAATCTAAGTTTTTTTAAATCATCAGGTCGAACAATCGGCATCATGATAACGGCATCACATAACCTGGAACCTGATAATGGAGTCAAACTGATCGACTGTGACGGTGAAATGCTGGAACAGAGCTGGGAGGAGATTGCCACTAGACTTGCTAACGTTAGGTAAGCAACACATATATAGTATTTATTGAAAATAGTCCAGCAGCCATCGTCTGTTTCTTTTTTTGACGTCTAATACATTGATGGAACAGCTGCATTCACAAAAAGTTACGTCCTCTGGAAATTCTCAATATAGGGGTAGCTGATGTAGTGCGCAGGTATAAAACATGTCGATTTCGTGGGGTGTCGAAATTGTCTGAATAACAGTAAGTTTATTTATTTGAATATCGAGGTAATTGGATGATAAACTCGGAAAAACAATTGTCCTACAAAATGGAGGGTTTGACTGGAGCGTCCTCCACTCTGAATGTGTTTAAATAACGAGGATATCAAAATTATAAATAACAAGCTAATTTTTAGTATTTATGTGGCCATTTGATTGTACAGTCAGCAAAGGACTGAGAGTAACAGGTGCATATTTTAAAGTTGTTTTTTTTTATCCGTTCAGTAATGGTTAATTATTCTGCTTTATATCACTAAATCTTTGGAAGTGTTCGTTATTTCGCGTAGAATAATCAAAAATTTATGAACCGTCATTTAAAAAATTAAAAAAAACTAAATTAAAATCGGTTCATCCGTTCGGGAGCTACGATGCCACAGACAGACACACACACACACACACACACACAGAGACACGTCAAACTTATAACACCCCGTCGTTTTTGCGTCGGGGGTTAAAAACTTTAAAATACGCACCTGTTACCCTCAGTCCTTTGCTGACTGTACAAACATTTACTAAGCTGCATACATACAGGTGCTCAAACGCTGACATGTAAAAAAAAAAGTCGCGATGAAAGCTCTAGTATATGAAAGTGTGACCTTAATGATTATAATATATTTTTACAGTGACAATGACTTAGAATCAACAACTGGACAAATAATAAAGGAAGTGGATGCCAACATGGCTCTCAAAGCCAGCGTCTTTATTGGAATGGATACCAGGTATGATCATCAATCAGCTTAAAGTCCAGATTATCTGGATTAGGTCTCCAGCTATAAACTTATTAACTTCTACTTGGACTGTGTGGCCTACTTTCCCTAACACTAGACATCTCAAAATTCTCTTTGGTATGTGCTTTGGTCACCTAGGCAACCAGTCGACACGAGTAGTCAATTGGAGTAGTCAACGAATTGGAAAACAGTTAAAAGCAAATAAATAGATAACTTATCCACATTGGTGACCCCGACGTGATCCTCCAAAACTGTTTTCTAAATAGTCCTCTTTTGTTCGGTCCTTTTTGCTTGAGGTTCTCCTTGTTAGGGGAAAACCAGCCCACAGGACTTCCACAAATTTAGACTCCAAATGTAATTTTATGATTTTTTTTAGAATAGAATAGAAAAATTTAATGAATAAAAACTTTTACAAAATATTATACTTAAGAGCTAAATCACATGCAGAATGCTGTTGACGTCACTAATATAGGAAGACGTGCTTGGTTGTCCCTGTAAGCTCTGCTTTTCTATAGAAGCTATACAAATATTCGAGGTACGTCCCTTGATCGGTCAGAGCGATCAGTTCAGTAGTTTTTGCCTGAAGATGAAACATACAAACTTTTAAATTTATGATAATCATTGTGCAAACATATTAGTAATACTAGCTACGCCGCTGTGGCTTCACCCGCGTTAGTTCCGATTCTCCGGGATTTTCAGGATCAAAAAATCCTACGTTCTTCTTCAACTACCCATAGTCCGATTTTTATCCAAATCGATCCTGTCATTTGACCGTAAAGAGAGAACAAACAAACAAATAAATAAACTAACTTTTGGATTTATAATATCACTTAAGGTGAAAGGGTACCGGCGCTCTCTCCATACAAACGTAGTCGACTGTTTCCTCACTGGATAATGACACTAACCTATGACTGCCATGCTTATGCCCCTATGTTTTAGTTTTTTACATTTTCTAATTATCATAGAAATTAAGACTTTAAAAACAAAACATAGGGGCATGGTCATGGCAGTTATAAGTTTTATGCAACAAAAATATTTGCTCTAGTGCCATTATCCAGGGAGAAAATAATCGACTACGTTTGTATGGAGAAAGCCCCCGGTACCCTTTCCTCTTAAGATCAGCAAGACCTTATTAACTTTCTTTCTGTTTATATATCAGAAAATACAAATTCGATAATATTTATTTGGTTTCCCACCATCTTGCACTTATTCCATTTTATTTGCGGTCGGCGAAGTATCTATTCGAACTCACACCACAAAACGGGTAATAAAACTTTACGGCCTATCGCCTGCCTGACTTCTACTGCGTTAACTATAAAGACTATTTTTCAATACCAGATACACAAGTCCCCGGCTCGCAGCCGCCGCAGTTCACGGCGTGATGGCCCTCAAAGGTACCGCTAAAGAGTTTGGTATTATGACGACACCACAGTTGCACTACTGCGTTAAATGCAGGAACGATAACTCTTATGGAACTCCTACTGAGGAAGGTAATTATAGACAAAGTCATTTTTTTTTATTTCTTTGGATGCTTACATTTCTACAGTCGTACATAATTGCAGCCCTAGGTAGAGTTCGAAAATTACTATTATTGGCATGTTTACATTCTAAGAATTTTTGTTTGATTAATTGATGAGTTAGAAGACTTCAAACTTCAACTAAAGCAGGTGCCTAGAATCTTGCTTGTGTTGAAAACATTCTTATAACAGCCGTTTTGGAGCTCGTGTGGGTCTGCAATTATGCAGCCGACCGTACAAAGACCACATATAAACGTCTTAAAAATTAAGTTAGGATGTGTGCCTTCGGAACGCGCCAATCCATAAGAAGAAGGCACAAGATACTCATGGGGATTTTCCTTACACTACCATTGACGACTTACCGCCTCAGATGCAGAAGGTTGCGGGTTCGATTCCCGCTTCAAACAAGTATTAATGAACAGATATTTGTTTCTGATCTGGCTGTTTCTGTACTATAATATTATAAAGAGGGAAAAAAAAATTTGTAACAGCTTCGAAACTACTGGACCATTTTTAATGAAATTTGGTATTTACAAAATAAAAGTATATTAAGAAGAAAATTAAATATATTCAAAATAATGTACAATTTTATTTTTATTAGTAGAGATAGATTTTAGATTCATACCTACTTAATGAATTCGGTCTTGGCAGACTGGGGAAACCCGGTAAGGGTGTTTCAAAAGTAAAAAAAAAGATGTTAAAATTTTCAAATTCCAAATTTCACTATTATTATTTTATTTAAACAAATTTTGTTTCAAAATTTCAGGTTACTACGAGAAAATAGTAGGCGCTTTCAAGAAAGTGCGCCAAAATCTGCCAATATTTGGTGAATATAACACAACATTGTACGTTGACGGTGCTAACGGTGTCGGTGGGAAGAAACTGAACATTATCAAGAAGAGCTTAGGCGGCGAACTAGATCTGAACCTCTTCAATCTCGGTGGTAATGGTGGGAAACTTAATTTAAATGTAAGTTGAGTTTTTTCACGTGATGACGTCTTATATATAGGTGTGATGAGGGAACTAGGAAGACTTATGACACGTTGTGCACTGTTTACTTAATATTTATTGAGTAAATACGGGGGTTTTTATACTAATTAAACTAGGTACGGTCGGCTGCATAATTACAGATCCACCGTAGAGCTTCAAAACCGCTGTTATAAGAATGTTTTCAACACTAGCAAGATTCTAGACACCTGCTTTAGGTGAAATTTAAAGTCTTCTAACTCATCAATGACACAAACAAAATTTTTAGAATGGAAACATTCCAAAGATAGTAATTTTCGAACTCTACCGAGAGCTGCAATTATGCAGCCGACTGTACATATCACGTCACATGACCTTCTAATACAATATCGATTCCTGTGTAACCTTGGCCTTGGCACATCTTCATATCGGTGCAGGTGCAATGCAATATCAAATTCCTATGCATTACATTATAGTTTTGTCTATAACTTTTACCACTGGTTCCACTTGAATATATTCTTACACTACATAGGAATGCACTCACGAAAAAGTGTGATGTCATCGCTCACGTTATTGACACGTAACCATAGCAACGTTGTATTATTGACAAGGTAACCATAGCAACGTATTATCGTTGCTATGGTTACCATAAATATTTTTTATGACGTTATCACGTAAATTTACAGACGACCCTTTTTAAAAGCTTTTTTTTATTCAAGAAAACATGCAGCTACTTATATTAGGTGCTAGCTATTGCCCGCGACTTCGTTCGCGTAGAAGTCGAAAGAACGTTTATGCAAAATGTGAAGTAGATTTAACCTAGGGATCACTTTGTCTCATATAAACTTCTAATAAATTGATGAACAGTTGCATTCACAAAAAAGAGTGACGTCATGCCACGTTCCGGTGACGTCATGTCACGTTTCGGTGACGTCATGTCACGTTCCGGCGACGTCATGTCACGGCCCCGGTGATGATGAATATAAAACAAACACGAGACGCGTTTCATCGTTTTCTTATGACGTTATCACGTAAAATTATCGTCCGTAAACCGATTTTACAGACACCCATTTTCTGTCCGCGTGCTCTTCTAATAAATGTTATTCTATCTTTCTTCAATACTCTTGTATTTCTTGTTACAGTGTGGCGCAGACTTCGTGAAAGTATCCCAGACTCCACCTGTCGGAGTACAGCATGTGCCGAGTCAACGTGTCGCCAGTTTAGATGGTGATGGAGATCGGATCGTTTATTATTACATTGATGATAAGTTAGTGCTATTTTTAGTATCTACAAGGGAATTGGTGACTATATGACGACCCAGTTGGCACAATGGTCACCATACCGGACTGCCAAACACAGGGTTGCGGGTTCGATTCCCGCCTCAGGCAAGTATTTATGCTTACTTGCCTGTGGTCTGGTTGTTTCTGTATATTATATGTAAATATTTGCAAAAGAAAAGTATATAAGTAGTATATCTGTTATCTAGCACCCATAACACCCATAACCTTTCACAAGTTTTCATATTAACATTCTTCTTTTCACACTCTACCATGATTGTTTTCAATTTACCAGAGAACAGATGCACCTGTTAGACGGCGACCGAATCGCTACACTCTTAGCTAGCTTCATTACGGAGTTGTTGAAGACTTGTGGTGCCACCGACCTGAAGTTAGGTCTAGTACAGACTGCATACGCTAACGGAGCCTCTACTAAATATATAACTGATCAACTGGTAAGATTTATTACGACCCAATGGTCACTAACTGCCAAACACAGGGTTGCGGGTTCTATTCCCGCATCAGACAAGTATTTATGCTTAGATATTTGTCCGTGGTCTGGTTGTTGCTATGTATTGAGAGTATATATTAACAAAAGAAAAGTATAAATCGTCAATACGTCTGAAGCCAACAAAGCTGCGGGTTTCATGATGTTTTACTGTAAGATCAATGTTAATAGCGCACATAATCCATTGTTACACGGCTGGCCGGGATTCGAATCTACGACGTTCAAAATGACAGTTGAGGTAGTAGTCAGAGTCGGTAATAATATTTTACTGGCTTGGCTGCGATCCTACGAAGATACTTACCAAGTTTCATTCAAATGAATTCAGTTGTTGTCGTTTCCATGGTTTTCAGAAGTAAAAAATCCCCGAAAACAATAAAAACGACATCCTTTTTTTAAATTCGATAAAACACGTAACTACTGATCTAAAATGTATCATTACATAGTATAAAACAGGTGCTTTCCGCTGTCTGTTCATATGTATCTATCTTTAAACTACGCAAATAGAGCGATTCAAGAGCAAGGTTTTAGTATATAAAACAAAACTACCACGCGTATTAAGTCGCGGGCAACAGCTAGTAAGTAATAAAATCTTTTTTAGGGTTCAGTACTGAAACGTTAAAAACGGGACCCTATTACTAAGACTTCGCTGTCCATCCGTCCGTCCATCTGTATGTCTGTCACCAGGCTGTATCTCATGAACCATGATAGCTAGAGAGTTGAAATTTTCACAGATGATGTATTTCTGTTGCTGCTATAACAACAAATACTAAAAACAGAAAAAAGTAAATATTTTTTTATTTGTGTAGAAAATCCCTGTAACCTGCGTGAAGACCGGTGTCAAACACCTCCACCATGCGGCATTGACGTACGACATCGGTGTTTACTTCGAGGCTAACGGACATGGAACGGTTGTATACAGCCATCATGCTAAGAACACTATCAGCAAAATAGCTGAGGAGGGGTTAGTATTAATTTTTTTTAATCTCCGTATCAATATCGGGATAAAAGTAGCCCATGTTATCCTACTAATATTATAAATGTGAAAGTGTGTGGGTATGTTTGTTACTCCTTCACGCAAAAACAACTGGACCGATTGTGTTGAAAGTCGGTATGTAGTTAGTTAGAGACCTGGATTAACTCCCGTTCCCGTGGGAATATCAGAATAAATAGTAGCCTATGTTATTTCCAATAAATCAATGCATCCTTATACCAAGTTTCATCAAAATCGGTCCAGTAGTTACAGAGCCTTTTCGTTACAAACTTAGAAACATACAAAAAATATTGCCTCATTACAATAATAGTGTAGATAATTTACAATTCCAGTGTGCATTTAAATAATTACTAGATTTAACAACCATAACATTGAAAAAACATTTTTATCACAGTTGCTCATAAAGTGGATCTTATTCAACGGCTTTTAGGCTCATAATCCATCATATTATGCACGCGTGCGTTTTATATTTGTTAACTAGTGCTGTAAAGTTATCCCGAAAAGGTAGGTACCAAAGAGTTTATAACTAGCAAAAATGGTTGTCTCTAAAGTCGGTTTACGAACGAAAATTTTACGTGATAATCACTTAGAAAACGATTAAAAATTGAGTTGTTTATTTTTTGTTTTTTCTTTTATTAAATATATTGTTTTTCCGCACCATTGTATTTTGTTCTTAACCCCCGACGCAAAAACAAATAGAAAAATCTCTAAAAAATAATGTATGTCACACGAGGATGTATAGGTTGAAAGTCTTTAGCCTGGCCTTTCCGGAGCATAACACAAAAAAATATTGCCTTAAAAAAATGTAAACATAGAGTTAACACAAATATTTTGTTTTCTTTTCAAGTCTTTTCTTTTATTCGCAACTGTGATAAAAAACGTCGTACGATATACGTGTGGAATTGATATTTGCATCTTGGCTTCATTAACACGCTCGCTGCCGCTCGCGCGTCATAAACCGCCTCTATGCAAAGATCAATTTACCACACTTATATCGTAATGTACTATTACAAACCTAAATTCGCTCTTGTGTAATAAGTAATAAACATTATTTGATACCTTCCTAGAATTTAAAAAAATACAATGATTACAAGGCGTTATTATTAAATAAACTTTAAATTATCCTGTACTAGAATAAGTTTAAAGGACTTTACGACCTTTGTGGCGTCATGTCCTTGTCCAGGTAGGCAACACTCTCATGTGCTTACAGCTGAGGTCGACCCATTTGGGCAGCACATGGCTTCTTAAATATTCTTAGGCTTAGTGTATGTTTCTTTCTTTGTTGTATAATTGTTACCTTTTTCTTTGTGTGTCTTAATTTTAAAGTTGTCGTGTGCCTGTACCAAATAAATGTTTTTCTTTCTTTCTTTCTCATGTGACGCAGAAGGTTCGCCTCTACGGATATTTGTTTCTGTATGTTTTTACAAAATAATTGTATATGACAGCCGTCGGTTTATTATTGACGTTTGGATTTGTAAATGTCGATGAATCAGTTTTGTCGACTATTAATGATAGTTGTTAAGTTGACTATGGACGAGGGGGCGGAGTCACTTCTCCCCCTTACGCAACGCTGAGTGGGTTTGTGCGGAATCGATGTGAGCCCATGGGCGCACGGTGCGAGCTCAGTCCGTTTGAGAGCGAGGTAGCGCATACACGTGTTAAGCGGAGGTTTCTGTCTATTAGTCAAAATACTCCTTTTTATCTACTTTTGGGTTTTATTTAATTAATAATGAAATAATACTATATTATTTATTTAATTAATAATTTAATAGATATACATTATAAAGTTATTACTAAGGTGAATCTAACCCTGTTAAGAGTTTTCTGCCAACAGACCTCTAGGGAGAGAAAATAATATAATTAAAAGTGTACGAACAGTCTCAAAGAGAAAAGTAGTCATTAATATAATACAGAAGGAATAACTTGTACATAAAAATTTAGCAAATACATACATACCTATCTATTTAAATACATAAATAATATATATATAATAATTAGTTTTTATAATTAGTGTCGTGTAATCTATCTATGTGATCGAATTATTGTGATTTAAACTTGTTACCAGTGTATATATTCTCCTAGCCCTTGACTTCCACGTCCACAGACTGCTACCATGACTAATAAGGGTGACCAACTGCCTTTATATATAAGTACTAGCTTTGCCCCGCGTTTTCACCCGCGTAAGTCCCGATCCCGTGGGAATATTTGGATAAAAAGTAGCCTTTGTGTTAATCCAGGTCTCCAGCTATTTAGATACCGAGTTTCATCGCAATCTGTCCAGTAGTTTTTGCGTGAAGGAGTAACAAACACACACACACAAACTTTCACATTTATATATTAAGAAGAATTGTATCCGTTGTCTAGTGACCATAACTCAAGCCTAGTTGCTTAGCTTGGAGCTAGATGGCGCTGTGTAATGTGTCTAACACTATTTATTTACGTTTATTTTTAATTTCCAGTGATCAAGAACAACGCAAAGCTGCTCAACTACTTCTAAACTTTATAGACATGACGAACGAAACCGTCGGCGATGCTATATCAGACCTGTTCTTAGTTGAGACGGTGCTGTGTGCGAGAGGACATGATATAAGGCAGTGGCATGAGGCGTATATTGACTACCCTTGTAGACAACTTAAAGTTACTGTTCAGGTAAAAATCTATACTAATATTATAAAGCTGAAGAGTTTGTTTGTTCAACTAATCTCAGGAACTACTGGAACTCTTTGAATTGAGAAATTATTTTTGTGCTGGATAGTCCATTTATCGAGGAAGGCTGTAGGCTACTTTTCATTTTGATATTCCCACGGGATCGGGACTTATACGGGTGAAACCACGGAGCGCAGCTAGTAATTAATAAATAATCGTATATTTCTTCCCACCTTTAACAAAGAACACAATAAAAGAGAAACAAGAAAGATTAAACTGGGAAGCAGGTGTCTGAAATAGGCATTAAACCTGTGGTATAGATAAAACCAATGAACCGATTGCAATGAAACTCGGGATGTAGTTTAGAGACCTGGATTAACACATTGGCTACCTTTATTTCGATATTCCCATGGGATCGGGAATTACGCGGGCGAAACCGCGGCATAATTAAAGATGTGCAGAATTTATAGCCGAAGTCATCTCGCATACCTCGTATGATTTCGATGTTTTTACCCGACTGCAAGGAAAGTTTTTTCGCGCCTATCTTTGTATGTTAGTTTGTATTATTCTTTATTCCTACATATCTTCCAAACCACTCAATGGATTTCTTTATTTAAGGTATCGTTAGATTCGTCTCATTAGTCCAAGTGTTCGGGTTATTATCAGACGGTCTAAAACGCAAGTATGCGGCATCTTGTCTTAAAATCATGTGGACTAATTTGCAACTAGTCTTCAATGTAAAGTCGTCTATGAAGCAACTCGACATAAATCATGCGGACAAATTAGCATTTTGTCTGAAAAGTAAACGGTCACCATAGCAATTCACATAACATAGCACCTAGTCTTTGTAGCAACCCGTCACCTTCTTTTTTTTCTATTAATTATGGCTTCGCACGGCTTGTGCATTTAGCCAGTGTCAAGTTATATATGTCACTTAATGAGTCTTTTACTCGAGGTAAACACTGTGCTTTTCATTACGAATAATACATAAAATTCGTCATAATAACGAGAATGAATGAGAGACTCCATAATCCCTCTGGCATGAGCCGTGTGAAGCCATAATTGTTATTCTTTGGTGTTACCTAAAGCAAGGAGGTTAGGTTTTTGAAGTTCCTAATGCGTAACGATACTGATACTGGCTACAAGCACATTGCACAAGCCGCGCGAAGCCATAATTTGACGACAGCTGTCAGTGAAAGCGATTTTCCCTAGGGCTGAAAGTTTTTCTCTCTACACGCTCTTCAGGCATCTTTAGACCTACTTTCGGAGTATGAGTAATGAAAATTATTTTTTTCAATATCTAGGACCGTAACGCCATAACAACAACAGATGCTGAACGCAAATGTACATCACCAGAAGGGCTACAGACTAAGATTGATGAGTTAGTGTCGACTTACACAGCGGGACGCGCCTTCGTGCGACCATCAGGCACTGAGGACATCATTAGAGTGTACGCTGAAGCTGATACACAGCAGGTAAACTTGACATACATAAATAAATATTGCAGGACATTCCACACATCGCCATCTAGCCCCAAGCTAAGTAACTAGACTTGTGTTATGGGTGCTAGACAACGGATATACTTCTTATATACTTTTCTTTTGTAAATATACTTATAATACATAGAAATAACCAGACCACAGACAAATATCTATGCATAAATACTTGTCTGTGGCTGGAATCGAACCCGCAACCCTGTGTTTGGTTGGTGACCATTGTGCCAACTGGGTCGTTGTACGGTCGGCTGCATAATTGCAGACCCACCGTAGAGCTCCAAAACGGCTGTTATAAGAATGTTTTAAACACAAGCAAGATTCTAGGCACCTGCTTTAGGTGAAGTTTAAAGTCTTATAACTCATCAATTTATCAAACAAAAATTATTCGAATAAAAACATTCCAATAATAGTAATTTTCGAACTCTACCGAGGGCTGCAATTATGCAGCCGACTGTACATATTTATCTAAACCATAGGTTCCGAACCTTTTATGTACTACCGGCCCATTACAAGAAAAAAATACAATCCAACCCCTTACTGAATTGTAAACAAAGTACCAATTTTATATGTCAACCAAAAATACACAAAGCTGGAGCCGATTTTGATGAAACTTGGTAAAAGGATACATTGATTTATGGGATGGCATTGATTTATTGGGAGTAACTTAGGCTACTTATACGTATAAAATGCTTTGTCCTGAATGACTGGCTGACGGATCAACGCACAGCCTAAACCGCTGATCGTAGAGACCTGAAACTTAGTGGGTGTATTCTTTGTATGACGTAGGCATCCGATAAGAAAGGATTTTCCGAAATTCTACCTCTTAGGGGGTGGAAAAAGGGGGCCAAACTTTGTATGGGACGACGTGATTCCTTAGTCCATTATCGACTTCTACGCGGACAAAAGCTAGTCATTAATAAAAAGTTCGCCCTGCTGATTGAACTTGTTTTGATTTTTTTCAGTGTGCAGAAAAATTAGCTGCAGAAGTAGCTCAAGCCGTATTTGATCTTGCCGGTGGAGTTGGCGATCGACCATCTTTGCCTGCTTAACTTGATTAGAAGAAAAATACGATCAAAGAAAATAATCATGACTATTTTTAATGATAAATAATTTTGTAAACTTAATATTTGACGTTAGCACAATAATGCTTGAAGCAAACTAAAATTTAAAAAATGGTTGCAACATAATTTCGTGGCCGTAGAAGCGAAATTAGACAACTAACAAAACCATTTCTACGAGAAAAAGCTGATTTAGTGTTTTTTTTTGACAAATACTGACATTAATATTTTACTGTTAATATTTTTACCGTCGGTATTTTTATATGTTAATAAAAGGTTCATTGTGCATTTTTTAAGTTTATTGTAAAACCCATATTATATTTCCTAAATATTTAAAATGGCATTAAAGAGTTAACTAATTTTGCTTCAACGAGTTTTCGGAACTAACATGTAGTTATCTACTTTATTGTGTTAGTTGTTCAGTTTTGCCCTTCACTTAATGAACATCAGGTTGAAAATCGACAATGCTAATTATCATTATTTAATTATTCCACTGCAATAATAATTTATCAAAAACTTTTGTCTACTTTTTCGAATATGCCAAAATAAAAAAAATCATTGATAATAATAATTATACTAATTAGGTAGGTACTTTAAATAAAAATAAAACACTTGGAAGTTAGACAAATCAATGTATTTTGTTTTAATTAAAAATAAGAAAAATCAAATTATTTGACTAATTGAAGAAATTAAAAAGCAGAATGTTTTATTTTAAATAATCATTTTCTATATTCTGCTGTAACGTTGAAGTAAAACCACTAAAATGAACTAAATAAACTATAAAAATCAACAGCATTTAAGCTCTAGGTTAACCCCTTGGACTTAGTTATTTAATCTCAATTTCTTAACTCACTCTGAATCGGAGCTAATAACTGACTGACTTGTTGATGGCAAGCTTTCATACCATGGGTGTAGCTCAACTGGTATTATATTTTTTTTGCACAAGTTTATCAGATCCTTTTTTTTCGCTTCTGAAATAGGTAGAGGTTGTTGGTATGCCTTTTCTAGGCATAATCTAGAAATATCTAATACTGTAGTTGCCCTGTTTCTTGTCTGCCTAGCTTTAGATGTCCTAGTACTTGTGTCCATCAATAAATATGGTCCATCATAGTCATACCGGTACTGAATGACTCCAGGTAGACCCTTTTCAAATCTGAGGCATTTTATCTTTAGCCAATTGGCTTTGCTTCCGTCGGAGCAAACACTTTTGTTTATCAATATTTGGGAAGCTAAAGATTTGATATCAATCATATCATCAAAAAAAAGTTCTTTAACCTTGTATGAAAGCACATTTTTACTATGTCGCCTCGAGCGAGCTCTCTGCATTATACCTTTCCAGTCACTTACTGAATAGACATCGAAAAATCGTTTTTCCTTTTCAATGGCACTATGCATCGAATCAACTTCCATAAAAGTGTGCCCACTTTCTAGATATTTTTGTTCAATTACATGTAAGTTAGGGCTCACTTGAACTAAATGTAACAAAAATGCTGCCATATATTGATTTCTGTTCTGTCCAGAACAGGTGTCGGAATAAATTGTGACTTCAGTTACATTTTCTGGTATCGTCTTGATCCATTCGTTAATGGCTGAAGCAATTTCGATGCTTCCTCTTTTTCCGTTAATCTCGGTCCAAATAATACAGTGTGCATTATTTTCTGGGGGCTTAAACTCATAAATCGAAAGATTGTATAAGTTTAACTTGCGACTATAGTACATAAGGCTATCTGAAGTGGATGGTATCTGTAATAAACTCTGCAAGTCCATTGTTATACAAAGAAAAGTTTCATCATGCTCAGACCTTTGTTTATCAATATCTTTTGATACATAGGATGCCTGTTTTCTTTTGATATGATCGTCGTATTCTTTCTTCAGCACATTATCTGGATTCGGTGTGCGCTCATATCGATTGCACAGACAACATTGGTCTTTTTTTGGGTGAAAAAAGGCTAAATTATACTCTGTTCCAAAAATTTTTTTATATACGTTAAATTTCACTGGGATTTTGTTTTCATTTTTCATTTTGCTCTCATATAATTCATACATTTTACTAATAGATAGGTTTTCACTTAAGTATTGTCGGGTTGTATCTTTTCGACAGTAATGAGAATCTTTTTTTGGAAAGCTTTCGATGTGTTCTTTTACTTCTTTATGTTGGTCTTCTGGAGTCTTATTTGCAGGTTTTGTTTTGCCTCGAAAGTCATTACCCTGAAATGATCCATTTTCGTTAATATTTTTGATTGCCGTTTCTATCGGACCATTTGAAATACACAATGTAGTAGTGAAAAAGCTTTTACAAACTTTCAAAAGTTTATTGTCCTTGTAAAACCCAAACTCTCTACTTGAAGATCGTTGCTTCTCTGGCGGTAAGTTCTTAATAGGTCTAGCAACTGGTTTAACTATGATACGCTTCAACAAGTACTCTTTTTGCAAGCGAAAGTCATCGATAGCCCAATACTCCTTACATAAGTCTAAACGCTGTGTTTCTGAAAATAGTTCTGTGCATTTATTTCGACATAAAACACCACATTTTGGAGGTTTTGGTAATTTAGCCGTTAACACTTTTCCTTTAGTATTTACATATGGTAAACATTGGCGTTTCTTTTTTTGTTCTTTTACCCTCTTCCACTCTGATTTGTTACTCCTTTTCCATCTTACAATTTTTTTCGTCTGTGTATTTTGTGTCTGTCTCGGTTCTTCATTCTCTCTAGCTTCTTCATTGTCTCTACCTTCTTCGTTTTCTCTACCTTCTTCATTTTCTCTAACTACTTCATTTTCTCTAGCTTTTTCATTTTCAATCGGTTCTTCATTCTCTTTCAGTTCCTCATAGTCTGTTTCACAGTCTGTTGTTTCAGCGACAGTGCGATTCTTAAAAATAGTGTTTCCTTTTCCATCGAGTCTAACGTCTTTTTCATTGTTAATGTTACTCCCAGCGTTTTTAGCGATTCTTTTTATATAAGATTCATCATTAGCTTCACTAGAAGAGCTTTTAGGGGTTTTGCCAAAAACTTTTCTCATTTTCTTACATTTTGTCTTCTTTTTGTATTTTTTTTCATGTGATAGATTTGCCTCGCTTTCTGAACTGGAGTTACTAACTGTAAATTTCCATTTTCGTTTTTTCCTTGTTTCTTCATCCGATTCTGGTAACCACGACGTTTCTGAATCTATAAATGGTTCTTCATCTGACAATTGAAAAATGCCTGATATGGGAGAGCCTCTGATCGGTGACGAGTCATTACTAGCTCCTTCAACAGCTTCGCAACTTATGTTCAGGGATATGGGACTAACAAGTGTATTGATAGGCAAAGGAGCTGACATTGGTTGAGCTATTTGCTCATAATATCGTTCAACAGAAGTTGGTGCAGATGTGTGTGTATTAGATAGGAAAAATAAATCTAAATTGTTTTCTGATTCGGTATCTTTTTCTAAAGAGAATTTACTAATTTCAACATCATTTTCTTTAGGGATTTCATTGCTTATAGACACATCTTTGGTTTTGTGAGATTCGAAATCAGTTGGTCTGATAATAGTTTCTTCGTTATCCTGCAAAAAATCAAACAAATGACTTAATAATAGTGTGCGATCGCTCGCTTATACTTAGAATAATATTGTGTAAAATTTTACAAGGTTTAATAATAGATCGGGATTAGATCGTAGGTAACCCCACCCCATTGAGCACCAAAACGACACATCCATTGCCAGAAAATGGACGCAAAATAATGTTTAAAAAAGTTGGTCAGCCTAGGCGAAACGTAGTTCAGTGATGTATGTGTGAAAACGTTATAAATGCGAAAGCATTGATTGCGATGCGAATGCGAAAGTAACTCTGTATGTAACAGACATACAGAGTTACTTTCGCATTTATAATATCAGGATAATAAATGGTTCATGTTACTTTCAATGAATCAATGTATCCGTATACCAAGTTTCAGCAAAATCGGTCCAGTAGTTTCGGAGCCTATTTAATGCAAACAAACAATCAAATCTTACCTCTTTATTATAGTATTATTGTAGATTAGGTAAAACACAAATTAAGACTTACCTCAATTATCGATTTACGTCGTTGAGTTTTACCACGCAATAGTTCCACCATAGCTCTTCCTCGTGAGTTCATACTGACGCGATTCTTTTACCAGCTCGTCAATAAAATACTGCACTGTTTCGTACACTGCCGCTCGTGATGAACGAGAAGTCCGAAGTGAGCGAGTTCATAGCACGCGGGCGCCGGGCGGTGCGAGGGCGCGCGCGGTGCGGCGCAGATCGCCCGCGCGCGCCCCGCTACTCACGTCACGCCTATTCCCTCAATGGCGGCCAGGATTTCAAAATTCATTAAATGAAAATTATTTAGTTGAGAGTTGTGTAAAAATGAATAACTGTAGTGTAAAATGTTCAATTGAAATTAAATATTATTTTATGAAATTTGTTAAACAGACAACAAAAGATAATGTACATTGTTCATTTTTGCCACATATATTTTTTTGCATTCTTAGTATTTGCGTTGAGGCGAAACTGATTAACGCTCATTATGCATTATATTCGACACCATAATGGGTCATCTAGAAAGTTAATCATTTATTGGTCAGTTATTCAATTCTTCTTCTCAATTTATACTTCTATTATTTAATGTTCAATTCTGCTACAAAACCTTACTTTTCAAAAAAAATTTAGAACGGGATGAGATATCAATGCGAGGGTAAGATCAAAACGTGCGGCCAACTTTAAACTTTAATGAAATGAGATAAAGTCGATTTTCGAATAAGTGTTAGTTGTTCGATTTCGCTTCTACGGCCACGATTTGTAAGGTCAAAATGCCAAATAAAATTGGTCACAAATTCGCCTGTGGCGCATCTTGCCGTGTAGCTCAGTCGGATAGGAAGGCACGGGCCGCAGTGCAACCTTAGAAAAATACTTCCTTAAAAGGAAAGGGTACCGAGCGCTCTCTCCACACAAACGTAGGCGTCTATTTCCTCCCTGGATAATGACACTAGAGCAAATATTTTTGTCGCATAAAACTTATAACTGCCATGACCTATGTCTTTTTTGTTTTTTATATTAATTTGTATTAAAAAAACCAAGACATAGGGGTATAGTCATGGCAGTTATAGGTTTTATGCAACAAAAATATTTGCTCTAGTGTCATTATCCAGGGAGGTAACAGTCGACTACGTTTGTGTGGAAAGAGAGTCGGTACCCTTTCCACTTAAAAGCGCTCTAAAAAAACTTCAATAAAATTCTCAATTCTTACCCAAAATTAACCTAAAAAATAGGCGCTCAAAATTTTCAGACTTTAGAATTTATATAATCGTACAAAGTTATTTCGAAAATCACATTGAATTTATTTAGGAAAATTTTATCAAAATATGTTTAGTGTTTTTTAAAAATCAGTACAACGTTTTACTAGTCCTTATTGGTAACTATAAATAAGTTGGAATTTACATGAAACAAATATGGAAAATTTAGGGCTACTTCTTAGAAAAAGAAAACAAATAAACCTTAATAGAAATCATTACTTTTCCCGGGTATTTGGGGGATGAAAGTTATCTTTCGAGAAGCGTCGATTTTTCAAAAAATATTTATTTATTAAGAGCCTACATTGTCCCACTGCAGGGCAAAGTCTTCACCTTTCTTCCATTGATTCAAAAATACTTTTTTTAAGATATGTTTTAGGATTTGGAATGTCCTGTAATATTTATATTTATTTGACGTATTCAAATATACATACAAACAAGTCAAATAAAAGCTTTAAGAAAAGGTACACAGTACTAACTACTTTAATAATCTATGGTTTCTTTCTGTCTAAAAGTAGCCCTGAAATTATTTTGAAAAAACTGTTCATATCGTGTAGCTTTCTTGCTCATAAAAAGTAGGTGCTACTCAAAATATATATATCTATTCACTCATGAATGAGTTTGGAAAACTATGCTCATTGGAAACAATAAAAATAGTTTTAAACGTCCCAGGACACGATCAAGAAGCTCAAGCTTACAAGATTCATTAATTATTACCTTTCTACAAAAATTGACGTGATAACGTCTTATAAATCGATGAACACCGTACTGCACTCACAAAAAAGTGACATGTTATTGACATGGTAGGTAACCATAGCAATTTTGTCACGTTACGGGAACGTGAGTTATTGACTAGGTAACTATAGCAACGTATTATCGTTGCTATGGTTACCATCAATGTTTACTTATGATATTATCACGTAAAATTATCGTCCGTAAACCGACTTTACAGACAACCATTTTTGTTTACTACAAATTATTGCCAATCGACAGATTTTTTTTGTATGACATTGACATAAGCCAACGAAAATCACGTGGTCTTGCGTTAGAGAAAAAAAAATGGTAGACAAGTAACAAAAAAATGGAAGACATAAGTTGAAACTTATGCCAATTTCATACAAACTATTCAATCGATTTTGTTGCAATATTTAAAAATTATTGCAATTATTTTTTATTGTTACATGTTATTATCTTGTTTTATCTCATAGGCTGCAGTTTTATTGATACAAGCATTTTTCCCACGTCAAGCGAGAATTTTTTGCTTGAAGCTTGAGTTAAGTTTGATCGTGACAAGCAACGGGGTTATATTAGTTGTAAGTTTTTATCATCACAACTTTTTTAATATTATTTGCATGTTTATAGTCAGTTATTCTAACACTGCCTGAAATATTTACCGTAGATTTAATAATATTAAATCATTTTGTAAGTAGTTTTTAACAGGTTTTTTGCTGAAAGGGGTTTGCGCATGGCGCGAAAAAATATTTAGATTTTTTTGTAAAAAAAAAAAAAAGGTTTAAAAGAGTGATCTTATAAGCGTTCTTTCGCTAAATCTTTTGCTTAATAATTTTGAGGTCCGGAACCCCGATGATCCAGAATTAGACAATAGAAATCTAACATTATTTTGGAGTCTGGGTTTTCAAGTTTTTACATAAATCTAATTAAAACACTTTTTTTTATTCAATTAAATCAATCAATTAAATATATAGAACATTATTATTAACTAAAAGTACTAGGTACATAATCATCAATAAAAATTAAAATAAAAAAAATATAGTAAAATAAAATAAATAACTAATCAAATAAACGCCCCGCGACACTCCTGGCACAAAAGATGCGAGAATGCAAGCGGCATTGCCCCGCTGGATGGCGATAGCCAATCTTTGAGCCAGGAATGTCCAACCCCCGCGCTCTAAGCCGACAACCAATCTCCCGGACAAACCCAATCAAACTACACTTAAACAGTTTTTAGTAATAAATTTGCAAATTTTAATAAATAATTATTATACTCTGACCTAACCAAACCAAATTGTATGTATCGAAATATTGTAAAAGTTTGCGTGATCTGAATTTGTAAATTATAAAATTCCGTTCTGCATTTATATATGTTGTTTTGTTCATATAGGAACCTACTTACAGTCGAAATTTATAAAGTTTCTTACTTGCTACGATCGGTTACCGATATTTTTTCTGTCATTTTTAGGGTTGCGTATTTGTAATAAGAAATCCTTATTACGTCTATACGTAGATTGGTAACTATATTGGTTATCAAGCGGTTGAGGGCCACTTCTATGAACCAAAACAAACAACTTTTGTTTTACGGCTTTTGGAAATTCGAAGATTTTTTTGAACCGTTTGCTAATATAGTTACCAATAACCCTGTATAAAGGATGCGGTTCGAATTAAATAAACAGCAATTACGGTGTTTTTATATCAATTTCTATAAAATACGGATTAAGTGTTAGACCACCTTACTATAATTAGAAGGGGACAGATGACATTAAATAAGTACCATTGACCACCGGAGTGGTAAACGCCACTAATTAGTGCCAGCCACCACCCTAGTGGTAAGCTAGAAGGAGGCAGATAAGAATAAACAATGAAGCGTGCATATGCAGGCTAATTGACAGAAATGATATCCGTAACCGATTGAAGCAAGTAAGATACGTTATTAGTTTTCTTAGTAACTAATAAGTACAATATTATAATTTTTTTGAAATGTTGTTGACGTCCGAAAAATAACAATAAATACGTATTTCTTTTTTTAAGATAATAAACGTCATATTGGCGAAATAATCTTATCTTTAATGATGTATGAGAATGCCAGAAATTTAGTGCGTAAATATCATATGATAAAATAATATCGATTGACCATTTAATACTATCACGGGATTTTTAACTACAAATTTAACCTTTTTGTTGTAAGAAAAAGTAAAAGTAACTAGCTAACAGCAAAGGTATTTTTTCAATTTACAAAAAAAAATGTTTAATTCTCAAAATACACAAATTTCATACAAATCGGTTCAGCCGTTTGTCGGGTGGACAGAATTTTATATAGGGATAATAAACTGACAGACAAATAAACTTCAAAGTTCAGGATTACTTTGAAATTAATATTTTGACTAAGTATTCATATAAATTTAAATTGAATTTTATTGTACCGAAACTCTTGTTGAGTTAAAGAACATAGTACAAGGCGACTTTGAAATAAATAATTAGAACGATTTGAAATTGTAGCTTCTCCTTTTATGAATACAGACAGACAGACGTACATAATCTTATAAGGGGTCCTTTTTTACCTTTTGAGCTATGGAACCTCAAAACTGAGGTATTATTTTAGCTATGCTACGCCTTCCGCTGCAACTTGAGATCGGCCGAATTGTCGCAATCAGATTGCTGATAATTTTCTCTTATTTGTAATGCCCGCGACTTCGTACGCGTTTTTTTTTTATGTACCCAAACCTTCTTGAATCATTCTATCTATTAAAAAAAACCGCATCAAAATCCGTTGCGTAGTTTTAAAGATCTAAGCATACATAGGGACAGATAGCGGGAAGCGACTTTGTTTTTAACCCTCTACACAAAAAACGACGGGGTGTTATAAGTTTGACGTGTCTGTGTGTCTGTGGCATCGTAGCTCCCGAACGGATGAACCGATTTTGATTTAGTTTGTTTGTATAATATGTAGGGATTAGCACTGAAAAGTTCATGATCAATGCAAAATATTTGTTACAATCAATATGGTAAAAGTTGGGTTTTCTAGTTAGTCGACCTGATGTTGCAGCAGAAAACAGCGTACATGTTAGACATTGGAGCTTGGCAACGACGGCCGCGCGAGTCGACATCACCGTCGCGGACTGGCCCGTTGTTTGTGGCCAACTTATTTTTATTAATCTTGTGTTTTTTACCTAAAGGAAATATTATAAGGTGCTCATAGCTGCAATGCCTTATTGCATGAAAGTAATCAAAAGACAAAATGTGTCAGTTATTTTTTTAATTAGATCCCTACCTTACTGGGACGCTTACGACGATGCTGCCAGTTTGGAATCGTAGCCCCCGTAGACAGAGATAAATATAGACCGGCTGCTAAAATAACAATAATTACTAGAGTGAGAAGGATTGACAGTCTAATGAGTAAGGGGGAGCAAGACGAAGTATAAGTTTGCCATCAGTGTCGTTGGTGCAAACAAGCGTTTGGTGTCTATCAAAGTTTTGTTTTCTTATCCTGTTAGTTATTTGTGTTACTTGTGCTATATAAGATAATAAAAAGGAGTACTAATTAGTGTGCACTTGTGCAGTGATGGTTAATTGCTGTTTAGTGGCAATTTTACAACTATATACTTATAGGTATGTTGAATATTCGCTGTCTCACACTGTATACGCTGGTAGCTGGTCTATATTTATTCTCTGTCTACGGTGGCGCTTTGTGGAGACTGGATACTCTGGCGTCATGGCGACGTAGCCACAGTAACCAGTAAAAATTGTATACGTGTAAGCTGCCTCAGTCACTTGGTGCCCAACGGGTCGCCAAAAAGGTTGGAAGCACTGGTTTTTTGTAACAGACAATAGCCAGTGACTACTCTATTTGGCGACCTAGGGTAGCCAGAAGTAGCCATGGATATGTTGCTAAGAAGTCGCTATGGCGTCCCAGTGTGGTAGGGCCCTTAATGTTTAGTGAAATAGTGAAGTAGTTAATGTGTGCAATCGTTGTGTGAATGTTACTATAATATTGTTTATTGCTATTGTTTATACTTATAATTATGTCAATAAATCATTATTTACTTTATCCATTTGTGATGTTTATTTATCTGAAACGATTAACAAATAGGTAGATGATAATATTAAACCAGACAACCACACTAAACGTTTTACTTGGTCATTCCTTATGCGTACCGCAAGTACATGGAATCAGTTGCCTGCGTCTGTCTTTCCTGACGTAATCATTATCGATTGCTAAAAAATATAGGCGATTTCTTCTTTGATAAAATTACAGGTTCGATTCTTGTTATTGCTACCTGATAACTCTCCATGTCACTATATGGTCTAAACTCCGTAATTGCACATCTTTAATAACTGTTGGGGGCATGCGCTGAGAAATTCTCAGCTTTTTTTCACGGAAGTCTGGGGATCTTGGTCTAAAACGTACATTTCTAACATTCAAAATATTTTATTTTTACATAAATAGGAATACATCATTATAAATAAAAATGCTCCCGCTCTGGGTCGTTTCTGGCGCAGAGTTTAGCCATCGTCATTCAGCGTGGCAATGCTTCTAGCATTATGGGAACCTTTACGTCGGGTACGATAAGGGGTGGGTTATTTGACTAACTGGTCACTACATTCAAAATTAAAATACAAAAATAAAATGAACAAATAAAAGTATTTATTGACAAACACACAAAACATTATTATCTTACATTTAGGTAAAACATATAAGTTTTTTTCGGTTATTTTTTTCTTGGAAGTTAGTGATAAATTGATTAGAACAATCTAGCTTTTATAACTATTCAAAGGTAGATGACGTATAGAACGACCAATGCATGTTATTAAAAAAAACCGGTCAAGTGAGAGTTGGACTCGCGAACTATGGGTTTCGTACTTGTTGTATGGGAGCCGCACTCATTTTTTTTCTGTCTTTAATAATTTGTTGTTATAGCCACAACAGAAATACATAATCTGTGAAATTTTCAACTGTCTAGCTAACACGGTTCATAAGATACAGCCTGGTGACAGACAGACAGACGGACGGAGAGACGGAGAGATCCGTTATTCTATTACTAATAACAGGGTCAGACAGACAGACAGTAAAGTATTAGTAATAGGGCGTTTTTACCCTTTGAGTACGGAGCCGTTAAAAGATAAATAAATTCCTGTAATAAACAGTGATGTGGGACAATTAGCTGATCACTGCTATGTTGCTTTTGCTGATAAAACGTATAAAAATCACTAACAAAAACATTACATCTTACACAATAAATATTGTAGGACAGTTTACACAACGCCATCTAGCCCCAAGCTAAGCAACTAAGCTTGTGTTATAAATGCCAGACAACGGATATAATACTTATATACTTTTCTTTTGTAAATATATACTTAATATACCTACATACAGAAATACACAGACCAGAAACAAATATATGTATAAAAATATTTGTTTGTAGTGGGAATTGAACCCGCAACTTTCTGTGTCGCGGGTGTTCGAACTCCGCGCCACAGAGGTGGTCAATAAAACAATCTTTTGCCTGACCAAGAAAGTTGCTCGTCAGTACTTTTACAGTTTTTGATGCTATTTGGGACGCTCTGTAGTGCCGACAACATATCTAGTGGAATTCACTAAAAAACAAAATAAAAACATGATTCGGTTAACGTACTAGTTAGCGATGTTGAATATGCCTAATGAAAAGAATAATTAAGAAGCAAATGACATCATATTTTTAGCCATAAATGAGTCATATAATGAAATGATGATCTGCAGTAATAATATTATCAAAAGAAAAGTTTTGTTTGTAACAAATAAGCTCCGAAACTACGGGACCGATTTTAATGAAACTTTGTATGAGGACATATTGATTACCAATCACAAAATGCAGTGAAAATTATGACTTCTTCATTGTTGTTCAACAGAAATATTTTTCGTTATGGTCCTCAGTTCATAGGAATTGTGCGCCTTAAAATAACAAATTATTTATAGAAATCTTATTGTAAATAGTTCAAGAGATCAAAAATATCTAATTAATACTCCAATCAAATCTATATGCTATATTGATGAAAACCATAAATTATTATTGCTATTTTTTTTTATTAACAAAGTTAAACATTTAATTCTAAATAAATAAAACTCTTATTAAATAAAATGTGATTTTTGTAAAAGAAATTATAGAAAAACAGTAATAAAATAGGGAATGTTACAGAGGGAAGTTGTTGAAAAAGAAAGAAATACATTGTAAAAATAGAAATATATAGAATATCTATTAAAATAGTAAAAAACCTATTATGTTAATTGTTACAAAAGTGGAAGCCATTATTTTCATGGGAATGTTTATTAAGGCGGTACCACACTGCATTTATCGATTGATATTCTGTGCTAGCACAGTATTTACTCTACCTCATAAAAAGTCCCTTTTTATCCTTTTAAAAGTCGAATTTTCAAAAATCTTTTAATAGTGCATGTCTTCGTAAAGTTTAAAACTCGTAGTTCTTGTAGTTTTAGTAATTTTATGATGATCTTTTCCCTTTTTTTTATAAACAGATAACTTCATTTGTACTACACAGGAAAGGGCACACAGTAAAGTATATGTTGCAAAAATGGGTGGCTCAAGCTATTTTTTCCAGGCAATCTTTGGATGGAAAAGAGCGATAGAGATTATAAGAGAGATTTTTGGGGTTATAGTGATTTATCACACAATATTGCAGTGTGGGAGAGCCTTAAAAGTAACAATGCATTAAAACATTACCTATTTCATATGAATCGGTTTGTTATAGCCTCGATATCAAAACATTAACAGTATAAATAAGTACTCGTCACTAAAGATAAACAACACGACAGAGTGTATAAAATATGGTAACTCTATTTACATAGAAGGCACAACACAATTTGAACTAATTTACTTTACAATTATTTCGTAACATCATTATGACTGACAATGACTTACAAGGGAATTGTATTCCTTATATAATTTTACCTACATTTTTTCATAATTTAATAGCTATTTAATACTAGTAAATTTCTACCTATACTATTGCTGGACCTAAATATGGTGCTTGATCACAATGAAAACATTTTGGCACTTCAATTTCTTGTAGTTCTACAACATTGGTGCTTATTTCGTTAGCTACTTGATAGTATTTACACCGTCTCGGACCGACTTCTTTGATGAAGGTGTCGTATGGTGGGGCTAGGATATCGAAGAAAGCTGCGGGTAAACTTAGAGCTTGTATCTCATGGTAATTGGATACTGTAGGTGTCAGAACACAAGTCCCTGATGCTCCGGAACATACTTGAGACGCGGAGACTTCAGCGAAGAGTCTCCGTCGCTTGTGTATGCCTTGAGCGACCCGCGCAGCCTCGAACTTTGCTCTAGTCGCGAAATCGACAACTTTACCAACCTCTTTTAAAGGATACTCTGTGAAACTCCTAATATTTACAGCTCCAGCTATTACCTTGAGGAGTCCGTGCATTTGTGGGTGATCGTGCATCGGCATTTGAAAGCCCGGCTTCAAAACGAAGATGCTCATATTGATTTTATCATTCTGTAACACTTCGATGTATGTGCACGGGGCTTTGTTCGGCGTCTTCCAGAACTCTGGACTCATTATCCGCTCGTCAAAACCAAGGTCTCTCGCTGTTACTTTATCCACAAGCCCTTTTAGTTTACTCATGTTGGTCTCGAATTCGTTTTTGAACTTGTCATCGAAAGTTCGCATCGCTTGCCGGTAAATAGTCACTATTGGTGGCAAGGTGGCGAGCCCCATTGAGGATTTGGCTTCATTGCTGTGATCCATATGAATTCTATTAGCACTTATACACAAGAATTTAGATTTTCTGAAAAATTTTGAAAATAATCTGCTGGATGATAACAAAGCGCAGGTGTCAATAAACGTCATTTTCATATTGTTATGTGTTGCTAGTTGTTTAAGGTGAATTTATGAAAATAATCCATCAAATTAAGAAGTAACTCTGATAACATAGTTTACAAAATGCTTGGTTGTACGAAGAAAGACATAGATAATAATACACCCATGTTACGTAGTTCAAAATCAAATATTTTCAAATTGGCAAAACCAATGCGTACATTTTCTTTTTTATAAAATGTGGTATTATTATAGTAATGCCACAAGCAATATTTAGTTATAAAATTGCACCAAAATTAATTGTTTTGCAACACTGTAAATAATAGTATGTCATTTCAGTTTTACTACATGCCATCTAGCGGTGAGTAGTTACACTAGAACGAAACAAAAGGTTGGTGAGGTTTAACCGCCATCTATCGGTAATATATATTGGTCAAAGACGTCGTCGTTCTGATGTTTATGTTCATACTATAAAATAGTATAGAAAATTAATGTAAAAAAGCTATTTGATTTTTAACATTTTCTCATTAATTAAACTTGACACAACATAATATTATTAAAATGAGACTGGCCACATGCACAAATCGTATGATGCCATTACGGAGAAAAAGAATAACCACATTAAATTAAAGGCGCCAATTTTCGAATAAAAATGCAGCAAAAACCGTTTGAATATTATAAAATCGATAGGATCGTACTTTTTATATAAATAAAACAATTAAATCTCACCAAGATTTATAACGTGTGGTCTCTGGCATTGGCCACTGCGTGTGGTAGCCTGGTAGGTAGGTACTATAACGACACTTAAACAAATATACCTTGATTGCAATAAAATGGTGATTTTATTTACTTTACCGAACCGAGTCTGGGTTTTATCGAGTGAGCTATTACCCAACTATAAACAGAGATAAATTCATCAATACAAATAGGTAGATCAGTTTGTTTTACAGTTAAAACATTATTATTCATTGTTTTATTGTGTTTTGTGCTGTGGAAAATCTTCATTAAAATCTTTAGGTAATTTTATCTATCTGCGTTCTTTTATTGAGTTGGATTGTTTTTGTTGAAGGAAAAAATAACATTACTTTGCAAATATGTTGTTGATTTGCGTGCGTGTTATAATCAGATCCGGACTTTAGAGGAGGGCTTTAATCTACTTTTTTTAGGTAATAGGGTCATATTTTATTTAGTTGTTAAATGATCCCCTTTCAAACAAAAAAAGATTCCAAATCGGTCTAGGCGTTTTCGAGTAATCGGCGAACATATATAAAAAAACGCGAAGAATTGAGAACCTCTTCCCTTTTTTGAAGTCGGTTAAAAAGAAGGAAAACTCTAGAATCCAAAGCAATTTTTTTAGGGTTCCGTACTTAAAGGGTAAAAATGGGACCTTATTACTCCAATTCACTTAAAAATAAATGTTTTGGATAGTCCATTTATCGAGGAAGGCTATAGGCTACTTTTTTATTTTGATATTCCCACGGGATCGGGACTTACGCGGGTGAAACCGCGGAGCGCAGCTACACTTATTAAAGACAGACTATAGTGGTACAGAACCCTTCGTGCGCGAGTCCCAATCGCACTTCGCCGGTTTTTTTAATTTAATTAATTCTATTTTTGCTTAGTATTTTCTAAGGATTTCGCGACTTGAACTCATAATTATAATCCATAAGATCCGAAAAGTTCCTGAAACGTCAGGTTTAAACAAAAATGAAAAAAAAAACGCGAATATATCTATTTTTGCTGTTCACATGCTGACAATAGGTACTCTTAAGGGAATCTAAATCCTTCATTGCCACATCTTTTTATTTCTGAAAGACGGTCTTAAGCGTCTTTGAGACTCTCCAACTCTCCATATGAAAAACGATGGCGATGTTAACCAGTGAGCCAGTAGCAAGATGTATTCCCAAGATGGAGAGGTGTTCCCGGAAGGAGCCCACCCAGAACGGCAACTCACAAACAACATCGACGAATTACAGTCTCTTGTATGGACGACCTCATTTAATGACTAGGTTTATACAGGGTGGTTAATTTCAGTGGGTCGGTAAAGTCAGAAGGCGAATATCATTCCGATTGCAATTCGATTACAAATTCATGAGATAAATATATAGCCTGGTGACAGACAGTTTCATTACGATTGAAATTCGATTACAAATTCATGAGATATATATATATCGCCTGAGGACAGACAGTTTCATTCCGATTGCATTTCGATTACAAATTCATGAGATATATATATATATAGCCTGGTGACAAACAGTTTCATTCCGATTGCATTTCGATTACAAATTCATGAGATATAGCCTGGTGACAGACAGTTTCATTCCGATTGCATTTCAATTACAAATTCATGAGATATATATATATAGCCTGGTGACAAACAGTTTCATTCCGATTGCATTTCGATTACAAATTCATGAGATATAGCCTGGTGACAGACAGTTTCATTCCGATTGCATTTCAATTACGCATTCATGAGAGATATATATATATATATAGCCTGGTGACAGACAGTTTCATTCCGATTGCTGTTCAATTAAATGTATATATATATAGCCTGGTGACAAACAGTTTCATTCCGATTGCATTTCGATTACAAATTCATGAGATATAGCCTGGTGACAGACAGTTTCATTCCGATTGCATTTCAATTAAAAATACATAAGATATAGCCTGGTGACAGACAGTTTTATTCCGATTGCATTTCAATTAAAAATTCATGAGATAAAGCCTGGTGACAGACAATTTCATTCCGATTGCATTTCGATTACAAATTCATGAGATATATATATATATATATATATATATATATATATATATATATATATAGCCTGGTGACAGACAGTTTCATTCCGATTGCAAATTCATGAGATATATATATATTTATATATATAGCCTGGTGACAGACAGACGAACGGACAGCGAAGTTTTAGTACCTAATATAGGGTCCAGTTTATACCCTTTGCGTACGAAACCCTAAAAATACTCTAAAAGTATCTCAAAATACCCCAAAAATCTTTTTTTAGTAAGGTGGTTTTAGAAAGTATTCTCAAGAATATTAACATTGAAAATGTTTAAGGTTTCAGGTTATGGGTCGTATTTAGGTAATTGTGAAATTTGCCGATAATTTTGTGTTTATGAGAGTGACGTACAAGGGCCACATATGAGCTATCTTAGGAGGCGGGTGGATAAAAACTGTAGGTTGTCGGGGGTCCCTTACGCGAGAGGCCAGTCGACTCTCCGTTCACTTTATCGTATTTTTGTTAAATTGAATCGTGTATTTTATTTCTAATTTATTTTACATTTGCCATGCCTTTGATACTTGCGGTTAGTGTGAGATCTGTAGATCGATTATGTACAAAAAATGTACATAATCGAATTGCAATCGGAATGTTATGTACTTATTGCAATGTAATTTGAACATTTTAATTTCCGAGAATTGGCCTAAAGTTGCAGTAGCTACGAGAAGACGTTCCTAAGAGACCTTCCTATAATTTTGATTCTAATATACATATTTTTTTTCAATTGGTAGATATAATCTAGGTTTGGCTTAGTTGTCTACCAAGAAAAGTGGCATTTTGCATAACAAGTTTGTATGGCCCGAACCGATGTGGTTTCAAATAAGGAACTAATCACTCAGAAACCAACATAGGTATCAGAAACTCCGCAAATCGCAAAAACTGTCTTAGAATCAACTTAAACTAAGTATGTTCCTACCAGTTTTATAAACTTACTCTCACCTAGGTATGTTGGTTTTGTCCCTTATTTGAAACAACTTCGATTTACGTAATTACTAACAGTGCTCCGCGGTTTCACCCGCGTAACTCTCGATCCCGTGGGAATAATTAGATACAAAGTAGCGTATACTACTCCCAATAAATCAATTACGTATCCTCATAAGTGTCATCAAAATCGGTCCAGTGGTTTCGGAACCTATTCGTTACAACCATAAAAACAAACAAAAATATTTCCTATAGCATATTAGTGTAGGTAGATATAATAAAAAAAATCAAAAGGCGAATTTCATCAATAACTAACAAAATTAAAATAAAATTGAACACTTTATGCGTTGAATTTTTTAAAATTGTGATTATTTATTTCAATATTTTTTTTATTAAAAAATAAGGGAAGGTCTCTTCCGATCGTGTTGGCTTTACTGATCCACTCAAATCAACCATCCTGTATTTAAAAATAAGAACGTAGTCTAAAATATCCATCTACATTACCTCTAAAAACTCGGCTGAATTTTCCGTCACTCAATCCTAACAATTGCTTTAAAAATTATAAACTTTCTACCCGAGAAATGTTTTACAGTTTATAAAACGTAAACTATCATGAGTCAAGCCCCGATTTCCTGAAATAATTATTTTGGTTCCACTGAACGTCAATTAAACAAGAAGATAGTGTTACTACATGACTGTTGTGTGGACAATTTCAACGATAGTGAACCAAAGAGTAAGACACTTGTGTATTTTCAAAAAAAAAGTAAAATAAATAATTATCTTTATAATTATCTTGTCTTATTCTAGTTATTTATTTATCCTACTAATATTATTATTACTCCTACACGCAAAATCTACTGGACCTATTGCGATAAAGCTCGGTATCTAGATAGCTGAAGACATGGATTAACACATAGGCTACTTTTTATCCCGATATTCCCACGGGATCGGAAATTACGCGGGTGAAACCGCGGGGCGCAGCTAGTAAATATATATGACGGATTTAACTCCAATCCTGGGTTTTTAAAAAGATCGGAGCCGTTGACACCATGAGTGCCATCGGCTCCGTCGCCTGTCTCATCCATTATTAAGGGAAAATAAAAGTTCAAATTTAAATGATTTTACTTAAACTATTTTTATTTAATTTATAATACGAGAAATTAATTAAACTCAATAATTAAATATCTAAAACAAAATAATAATTCAAAGGCTTACGACCTGCTCAGACGAGCGCTCGACGCAAAGTGAGCTCTCTCCCATCCAACCGTACGCAAGCAGACTATCCCTCTCATACCCCTACCACCGGGCGGTATGACGTTGCATTGCATACGTTTGGATTTGACTACTTTTTAATGTGACTTATTTAGAAACCTAAATTTATAATTAACTATTGTTACAAAAATCATAAAAATAATTCAAACGTTTTATGAAAACCTTAAATCTCTTATTACTAAATGTAATTAAAACAAAGTAGAACTGACTACTTATTTCCGTTGTCAAAATGTCATCCATTTACAGTATTGAAAACTATTTGTAAAGAATAAATTACCGTTCGATTTGTTAGGGTTCGTTTTGTTAAAAATAATCAACTAGGAACATAGATTGTTTAGATTTAATTATTTGATCGTCACCTGTAACATTTTATAAACGAACTTTTGGATAGTCAAATCAGTTACTAGAAGTATTGCGACGAATCAAAAACTAATCAAGTACGGGTGACGACATTACATTTAAAAACGTTAAACTTACGTGCTAAACTTAATTATTAAGTTAATAACATCTTAATTATTAAGTTGTGGTTGATACTTTGTGATGTCCGCGGCGACATATATATAAAACAAACTTTCACATTTATAATATTAGTAGGATATATTTACAAAAAATATCTTTATTTCAGGCATTGTAGTCGTAACACTTCACTAAATAAATAAATATAAATAATGCAGGGCATTTCACACATCGCCATCTAGCCCCAAGCTATGTAACTAGACTTGTGTTATGGGTGCTAGACAACGTATTTACTACTTATATACTTACTTTTATAAGCTTGGGATGAGGTTATCGGGCAAACTGAGTGGATATTTGATGCTATCAAGTGCCATCAACCATAGAGCTAAGAATGATGAATAAAAAAAAAACTTGCATGCTACATCTTCGACCTCATCTTCGCTTCTAATACACTGACTGTTATAAATAGAAATAATAAATAAATAATGCAAGACATTCCACACATCGCCATCTAGCCCCAAGCTAAGTAACTAGACTTGTGTTATGGGTGCTAGACAACGGAAATACTACTTATATACTTTCCTTTTGTAAATATATACTTATAATACATAGAAAAAACCAGACCACAGACAAATTTCTAAGCATAAATACTTGTCTGAGACGGGAATCGAACCCGCAACCCTGTGTTTGGTAGTCCGGCATGGTGACTACTGTGCTAACTGGGTATTTACTCCTCATTTTTATTCGTTATATGTTACGTTATATGTCCTCAAATATTTACTTTTTATACCTTAATTTTTATTTACCACTAGCTTTTGCCCGCGTAAAAGTCGAAAATGAACCAAGGAATTACGTTGTCCCATACAAACTTTGCCCCCCTTTTTGACCCCCTTACGGGTGGAATTTCGAAAAATCCTGTCTTATCCGGTGCCTACGTCATGCAAAGAACACACCCTACTTTCAGGTCTCTACGATCAGCGGTTTAGGCTGTGCGTTGATCCGTCTGTCAGTAGTTCAGGACAAAGCATTTTATATGTATAGAAGATTAATTGATAAATACTTATGGATTTAATTGAAATTTTCTTGATCTAAACTTACTTTTAGTGTGAAAGTCTGTACTTTCTCTTTTCTGGAATATGTACATATAAATCTTGATAATGATGGATAATTTAATTAAAAAAATATTGTTGTGTTCACATTGAAGTTACGCAAAAACATTGGAATGTTCGGTTTAATACCTACGCTCACCTATGATAAATTATTGTTTTACCTACCTTAATGTTCAGATATTTTGATTTCTCAGGAAGTAATTTATGAGAAATAAGACTAAAGAATTTTAAACCGTAAATCGTAAATATAATAATTATTTTATTAATTCCATACAAATTAAATACATCACATTAAAAATACTTAAATAATAAATGAATAAAATAAAAAGACACACACATTTAACTTTTTAAATACGAAAAATGTAGTGACCAGTTAGTCAAATAACCCGCCCCTTATCGTACTCCGCGTAAAGGTTCCCATAATGCTAGAAGCATTGCCACGCTGAATGGCGATGACTAACCTCTGCGCCAGAAACGAGCCGGAGCGGGAGTTACCCCCATTTCCCCTAATCCTAACACCCAACTCTTTAACTAATTGTTTGGTGTCGTCTTCCCAGCACTCCAACGTTTCCACAGCAACAGGCACAAAAATATAAATACATCCAATATCGTAAATATTTTATCAAGTCTTTTCTTTTATTCGAAACTGTGATAAAAACGTCGTACGATACGCGTGTGCAATTGATAATAGCATCTCGGAATTTTGACAAGCTCGCGTTCCGCTCGCGCGTCATAAACCGTGTCTATGCAATAATCAATTTACCACACTTGTATCGTAAATATTGGATGTATTTATTCCTCATTTACTCTAAATTTAATAAACTGCTATATAATAAACACACGATCTTAGTTTTATAATTCCATCTTGTAACCTGCGATATTTCAACACGTTTTTTGACTTTTTATTACGTTTTATTAGTTTACAACGCGTAATTAACTAGTTTCCTAGAATGTGCACGTGTCTATGGACTATTAATTTTGTTTAAGGAACGGTCTTGAGGCTCGTTTCAGAGAATTTCAGAATTCCAAAATAATGTCAATTTGACACATTTTTTTTTTAAATTGAATGAAACATTAAAAACAGAATATAGTTACCTATATATGGATAACAGCCATGAATATGCCCCTATGTCTTGGTTTTTTTTCATTATCTAATTATCTTAGAAATTAAGATTTAAAAACAAAAAGAACACAGTCGCATGGTCATAGCAGTTATAAGTTTTATGCAACAAAGATATTTGCTCTAGTATCAGTATTCAGAGAGGAAACAGTCGACTACGTTTGTATGGAGAGAGCGCCCGGTACCCTTTCCTCTTAAAACAGAATATAATGGTACGGACTCGGACTATGCCGGTTTTTTCAACGCTCTTTGCGTTTCAATGAAACGTCACCTTAAAGTTTTTTGTCGTCAAAACTAAGACAATGTTTACATTACTGGCCTCTGGTTTAAAGGGCGGGTTACTTTTAATAGACGTTTGAGATTGTTTTTAAAACGATCGCTGTGATTTTTTACCTTGTTTAATATACGGGACCACGTGTTTGGTAACTTAAGACTTTAGCTTTGAGGTCTGGGATGGAGATGCATAAGCAACAAAGTAGGTATAGATGGGTAATCGATAATATTAATTTATTATATTAAACTATCTACTAATGGATTTTTTTTTGCTATTAATTATGGCTTCGCACGGCTTGTGCATTTAGCCAGTGTCAAGTTATATTTTGCATCAAATTATGACCCGATTTTTCATAAATCGGGCCTAAAGTGTTTCAACCGATTAGCATGATTTTTAGTATATATTCGATAGGTCTGAGAATCGAACAATATTTATTGGAACGAAGTTTATCCGTAGATACCTCGACTTTCATTCTAAAGGTCGTGGGTTCGAATCCCGGCCGGACGTGCACCAATGTATTTTTCTTAAGAAAAATGTATGTATGTGCGCTAATTGACATTGCTCTTACGGTGAAGGAAAACATCGTGATGTAACCCGCGGCTTAGTTGGCTCCAGAAGTATTGACAAGTTCTCTCCTCTGGACATGGTCGACTAAGCTGAGAGGGTATTAGGTGCTAGGCAAGCCTACTCCATCCTCACGCAAAAAGGACCCAAATAAAAAGGGTCCAATGGCGGAAAACAGCCTGTAAATAAGTACAAGTACAAGTTTATCTATCTTATCGTTTCATAGCCAATATGCCTCATTACAAACACAAAGCAAGATAATAACAACAATAGCTACTTGTTTCACGTTCCTAACCGTGTTAGTAGTATAGTGGCGAACGTTGTGATGATCAAACAGATAGAATTGTAGTCGTCTTTGACTGCTTCTGGATTGAAGCCAGCGCTTTGATTCTTTATGTCCATAGATAATAGATTTTGGAGAAATGAACATTATAAATAGTTTTTAAGGTTTTTAGGGAAATTAAGGAAAAATATAAGTTGCGTAATTCCTTCTGTATATTATAATATGTAGAATTCAATAACTGTTTTCCTCTTTGAAACTGTTTGTACACTTTTAATTACCTTCCGTTTTATTATTTCCTTTTCCTAGAGGTCTGTCGGAAGAAAACTTTTCACAAGGTTAGACTTACCTTAGTAATAACTTTATAATGTAGTCTTTTTTGTATTTTCCTTGTGTACTGAATTTATTAAATAAATAAATAAAAAAGAAGGAACGTCTTCAAAAATTTCAACTGAAACGAGACTCGATCCCTTGAAAACCGTTCAAGTGCGCTTACCAATTACGCCACTCAGTCAAGAACTTGAACTAGAACGGTATTCAAGGGATGCGAGTTCGAGTCTCGTATCAGTTGCAATTTTTGAAGACGCATAATATTTTCAGAGAGCCCAGTGCAGGCCATGCAGTTTAAAAAAATATTATAAATAGTATATTTTCTCTTTATAAGGGTAATCAATGCAAGAAAAATTTGATATCACTATAAGCGTGTATAAAACATTATTTTTTTAAAGTTACATTTTTAAACATATATTATATGTTAGACGACCCAGTTGGCACAATGGTCACCATGCCGGACTGCCAAACACAAGGTTGCGGATTCGATTCTCGCCTCAGACATGTATTTATGCTTAGATATTTGTCTGTGGTCCCGTAACCCTGTGTTTGGCAGTCCGGCATGGTAACCATTGTGTCAACTGGGTCTTCAATATTGGGTTTGTGATGTTGTCATCTGTAAAAAACAGATCAGTTCGTTACAATTGTCCCTTCTATTAGAATCTCTACTCTACAAATACAGAAGCGTGATTTAGGTGTTCTTAGTATTATGTGTGGGAGAGAGCGAGCGGTCGGTAAATGCGTTGTGTAACCCAAACAATTGTACGCGCGGTGTCGGCGGAAACGACGCGTCTTTGTGTCCGCCTCTCTTCTAACCTAACTTACTAATCTAATGATTGTTTTATGTACGGTCAGCTGCATAATTGCAAACCCACCGTAGAGCTCCAAAACGGCTGTTATAAGAATGTTTTCAACACAAGCAAGATTCAAGATACCTGCTCTAACTCATGAATTTATCAAATACAAATTATTAGAATTAAAACATTCCAATAATAGTAATTTTCGAATTCTGTACAATCGACGCTCAAAAGTGCACTAGTAGCGTTACGTTTAAAATCCTGCGTGCAGCACTATTTCAAACACAGATGCACTCCAGACAGTGCATCAATGCAATAGGCACGTCAGTTGGTGTAGCGGGTGGTGGCTTATACCACTCGCCTTACTAAAGACGTAGCTAACATGTTGAAAATAATAATCACACTGAGTACTTTTCAGGCACAATGGTCACCATGCCGGATTGCCAAACACAGGGTTGCGGGTTCGATTCCCGCCTCAGACAAGTATTTATGCTTAGATATTTGTCTGTGGTCTGGTTGTTTCTATGTACTATAAGTACCTATGTATTTACAAAAGAAAGTATATAAGTAGTATATCCGTTGTCTAGCATCCATAACACAAGTCTAGTTACTTAGCTTGGGGCTAGATGTCGATGTGTGGAATGTTGTGCAATTTATTATTATTCAAGTATTTATGTTTGTGTGTAACATCTATTAAGGTCGTAAGTCCAATAATTGTTTATTGTAGCACACTGATAGGGGACTTATGACGTATACTGTAACTACTCAAGTATCTATTGATTAATTTATGTTACGCCAAAATTCGTCACTAAAAGATATCTATAAATATAAAATTCAATGTTTAGTCTGACTGATTGATTTAACAATGCACATCTTAAATAACTGGTTAAATAAGTTTAATTAGGTCAAATTTCATGAAATTTGGAGGGTGTATTCCTTGTGAAGTGTAGGTATGCACTTAGAAAAGGTTTTTTGAAATTCAACTCCTAAGATGGTGAAATTGCAACCGAAGCCGTATGTAGAAGCTAGCCTATTAATATAAAATTCAAAGTTGTGCCTGACATACTGACTAAACCGCTGGTCCTAAAAATATGCTATTTTATTACGTTTCTTAAACCCAAATTTTATTTTTGGAGGAAGTGTTCTTTGTGAAGTGTAGGTATTCACTAAGAAAAGTTTTTTCGAAATTTCATCCCTAAGAGAATGAAATGACGGGTGAAGCCGCGGACAAGTTCAAGTAACTTAAAAATGGGTACGTGTACCTAATTATGTACGCGCGTGAAGTTAAGTCCTGTCCGTCTGTCCGTCTGTCCGTCTGTCCGTCTGTCCGTCTGTCCGTCTGTCCGTCCGTCTCGCAGCTTCAACCTGTGTTTAACCCCCGACGCAAAACGACGGGGTGTTATACTTTTGGGTTACGCAGCTTGCAACATGTGCCTTTTTGTTACAGATGCGCGCTCATCTTAAAATTTCACTCTCATAATTTTTCCATAATGCGCTTAAAGAAGTATAACTTCAAAAACATCTGCCAAATACTTGTTTTGTATCTAGATGTGCTAAAATGAGAAATCAATTAGTAATTCTATACTATAGTAGTGTTTTAGGCCACTCAGTTGAATACTACCGGAAAGGTTAGACTGAAGCCAAGGAAATGGATGGGTTTATGCAAGGCTAAACATTTTTTAATATTGTTTTGTATTTTGTATCTAGATAGATAGGTAGATAAATCATTTATTGCATCACACAAAGGCACATATATAAACATAAATATAATGTACTTTCGTTAAAACTAATTAATTATGTAGAAAAAAACAAATGCCACTAAATAAATGGAAAAAAACAACTAACTAAAGAAAGAAAGCAACTAAATGAAAACTAAAAAGCTAATGTAAAATATAAAATACGTGGTGAGCAGTGTGCCGAAGTGATGCAAATGGTCAGTAGCTCAGTGTTGGGTTTGCTGAAAGAAGCAAGACACTGATTTTCAGCTATACCCATAGTGTGTGACTTCACGGACGAACGATGGTCCAAGTCTGATAACCGCAAGTGAAGTAAAATTCAATTGCTTACAACAAACAAAAAATTATAAAAACTATACCTAGTAAATTAATTATCTAGGCCTCCCATGACTTAGGCTCGTCCTTGTGCTGGGACTTAAGAGGAAAGGGTACCGGAGGGGAGTTTTGGCGGGAACGAGTTAACAACATGTCGTGCTGCAGTTTTATTTTCATGAAACTTAGATGTAACCCGAGTTGAATTGTATAATTCTGGTGGAATGTTATTCAATTTAGTTCTGTGAAAGTGCACAAGTGTAGTGAAAGTAAAAATCAGTGTCAAACATGCAGTTTTCTCGTTGCCTCCGAATCTCCTATTAAGGTTATGGTAAACTTGCCACCGCTTTACTATAACCCCTGACTTGACGGACTATGACGACTTTGACTGTATTGAAACACTTTAGGCCCGATTTATGAAAAATCGGGTCATAATTTGATGCAAAATATAACTTGACACTGGCTAAATGCACACGTGCGAAGCCATAATAAAAGAAAAAAAAAAAAAAAGGGTACCGGAGGCTCTCTCCATACAAACGTAGTCGACTGTTTTCTCCCTGGATAATGACACTAGAGCAAATATTTTTGTTGCATAAAATTTATAACTGCCATGACCATGCCCCTGTTCTTTATCGCGCGTTGCGAAAGGGGGTTAGACGGAAAAAAATAATATTTTTAGCCAATAGTTGTAACGATACTTTTTGATTTGATTTTATTACAATTCCTTTATTATTAATCGAAAGGAACCTCGTTCCATCCGGATGTCCTTTGACACCTCTCAAGTTTCATATTTTTTCTTTTTTAAATCTTCATTTCTATGATAATTAGAAAATGAAAAAAACCAAAATAGGGCATAGGCATGGCAGTTATAGGTTTTATGGCACAAACATATTTGTGCTAGTGTCATTATCCAGGGAGGAACCAGTCGACTACGTTTTTATGGAGAGAGCGCCGGTACCCTTTCACCTTAATGTAACCTATAAGTACGTAAGTAAGTACATAAGGTAACTGAGGGTGATAAGGGCCACCTTAAAAAAAACTAAAAATATTTCGTAAAAATAGGGAAAGCAACTATAAATATTAATTAGATAAATATTTTCTACTAGCTGCGCCCCGCGGTTTCACCCGCGTAAGTCCCGATCCCGTGGGAATATCGGTTATTCGATTTTTTCTCGCCTTTTAAACATTCCCTAGACCTCTACGAACATTTCAAGACTAAGATAAGATAAATCCGTTCAGCCGTTCTCGAGTTTTAGTGAGACTAACGAACAGCAATTCATTTTTATATATATATATAGAGATATTGTCAATCTGAAAAACAATTCATTTGTTTATATTTTTGTTATTTTGTCACTAATATCAAGGTTTTTAGAAAACCCTTAAGTGGCCCTTATTACCCGCAGATACCTTATTATTTATGTTTTTGGCAAATCATTTATTTTCATTTAATTCAGGACTTTTAAAAGCTTAAAAATCGATTTTATTTAAAGCTCCCGCATATAATATTTATTTGTACATCCTATTTGTGGATCCGGCTGGAATTGAACCTGCTATCTTCTACGTTTCAAGTGAGTTTCACCCACCAAGCTAAAGAGGTCGACTAATTCCTGTAAGTGTATTCTTTTTTAATACGTTCCGTTTTCCCTAAAGTAAGTACCTTCTTTTTTAATCGGTTCCGTTTTAACTAAAGTACCTCCTTTTTTTAATACGTTCCGTTATCCCTAAAGTAAGTACCTTCATTTTTAATACGTTCCGTTATCCCTAAAGTAAGTACCTTCATTTTTAATACGTTCCGTTATCCCTAAAGTAAGTACCTCCATTTTTAATACGTTCCGTTTTCCCTAAAGTAACCTCCGTTTTTAAACCGTTCCGTTTTCACTTAAGTAAAAACCTCCATTTTTAAACCGTTCCGTTTTCACTAAAGCAAATAGGTATGGTAGAATTAATTAGAAGCAGTAAAACTTTGATTATAAATAAATATGGTTAACACCACAACACTAAACGAGCTGGTTATCTATTAATATTAAGGCGCACGCAGAAGCCAAAATCAAAACGTTTTTTGCCTAGAAATTACTTCTTAAACACATTTTTACTCGATAATAGGTAAAAAGTCATAAACAAGCGGGTCGCAATTGCTTCACAACTAAGTCCTAGTTATTTTAATACTAGAAGCGCTCCGCGATTTCACCCGCGTAAGACCCGATCCCGTGGGAATTTCAAAATGAAAAGTAGCCTATAGCCTTCCTCGTAAAATAGACTATCCAACACAAAAATATTTTTTCAATTCAAACCAGTAGTTCCTGAGATTAGCGCGTTCAAACAAACAAACTCTTCAGCTTTTCAATATTAGTATAGATTTACTTACCCGATGTTTCGATGAAGTTGCACCGATCATGGTCATAGGAAGCCTCGATCGGTGTTTATAAAATAAATATACCTAATTATAAAATTATTGCATGGATAAGATACTTTTTGTTCCGATATTCCCACAGGATCGGGACTTACGCGGGTGAAACCGCGGTACGCAGTCAATAAGCATTAAGAGGAAAAATGTACCCATATTTTTTGCATAGTCATGGCAGTTATAGGTTTTATGCAACAAAAATATTTGTGCTAGTGTCATTATTCAGGGAGAAAACAGTCGACTACGTTTGTATGGAGAGAGCACCGGTACCCATTCACCTTAAATTAAGTAATAAGTACACAGAATAGTCCATCATTCGTGCGGGCCGTGCACCAATGTATTTTTCTTAAGAAAAAATTTATGTGCGCTAATTGACATTGCTCTTACGTTGAAGGAAAACATCGTGATGAAACCAATTAATTGGCTCCAGAAGTATTGACAAGTTCTCTCCTCTGGACATGGTCGACTAAGCTGAGAGGCTAGTAGGTGCTGGGCAAGCCTACTCCATCCTCACGCAAAAAGGACCCAATTAAAAAGGGTCCAATGGCGGAAAACAGCCTGTATACAAGTACAAGTAAGTCCATCATTCGTTCATCTATTTATGCGATCCATTCATTTCAATCTCGCCGGAGGCACATTTACATTTCGGTAGCGTAAACTTATGATGTTTCCCCTACCTGTTTACTGGTCGGAAGTACTCGTGCTCTATTTACATTGGGACAGCTACTTGAAAGGCACTCGACGTACTGCAGTTAAAAAACAAACGACGACCCAGTTGGCACAATGGTCACCATGCCGGACTGCCAAGCACAGGGTTGCGGGTTCGATTCCCGCCTCAGACAAGTATTTATGCTTAGATATTTGTCTGCGGTCTGGTTGTTTCTATGTATTATATGTATATATTTACAAAAGAAAAGTATATAAGTAGTATATCCGTTGTCTAGCAAGCACCCATAACACAAGTCTAGTTACTTAGCTTGGGGCTAGATGGCAATGAGTGGAATGCCCTGCAATATTTATTTACTAGCTTTAGCCCGCGACTTCGTCCGCGTAGAAGTCGCAAATGGCCCAAGGAATCACGTGACGTGACTGAGTGAGCATCCTCGCGAGGCAGCCTCATTCGTTTGCCTCGCGCGAGTTGATTTGTAGAGTTTGCTGTCGGCAAGGCACGTCAAGAATTTGCCTCAGTCAGCAGCCTTGGGATCCTGAAAGCTTATTTTTAACCGTCACTGCAAGAAATGAGTTATATTTTTCGCGCCTATCGCCAAAGATAGGTGGCAAAAGCTCACTCGGTCAGGACGTGCCTCGCCGGCGGAAAACTCTACAAACCAACTCGCGCGAGGCAAATGAACGAGGCTACTTCGCGAGGATGCTCGCTCAGTCACGTCGCGGCTATTGGGCATAACGAGACGAATCTAACGAATTTTTTACCTCATCCTACACATCCTAACTTAGTTTTTAAGACGTCGCTAAGTGATCTTGGACCTAGGTATTAAGTATCCAAGTTTAGTTTAGTTTTACGGGGCTGTTTCCGCACTTAGCCTCATTATTTGGGCCATTGTTAAATATCCAAAAGAAATAAAGAATTTTGACTTTGACTTTGACTTTGATATCTACCAAACCACTAAATGGATTTCTTTAATAGATTCCTATTGTTAGGCCAAGTGTTATTTTTTAGTTAATAAGCTTTTCGTTTTTTGTTTCCTTTCTATGTTTTATGTGTGTTATACAAATATAATCTATCTGTCTATCTAAATAGATTGATCGAGGGTCCGGATCATCAAAACCACTTTTCGTCAATGTATAATGTGGCTGAACATCTGCCTAGTTACTAGCTCGGAGCTAGATGGCACTGTATACAATGTCCTGATATTATATCCTGCGATGTTTCTTTCCAAGGGATTTGATCGATAAGCCGTTATGCTAAAATACCAACGGTCAAGCTCAGGATTCTACAAATCGCAAATTAATACCTTGCGGTAAATTTTCATTTGTCTGTGACATTATGAACTCTATTCTCAGTTACGACCACAGAATAGAATAAAAAATGCTACGACTACGATTTAAGAATATGATGGACTCGTGCTACCTAAAACGATGTCTACTAGCGATCAACTAAATCAATACAAACGCAGCATCAAACCTTTCAGCCAGTACGCTTGTCTATGTGCGTTTTATTTTTATTCACAAACACATGTGTTTGAAATTCGAATTGTTTTTAAATGCGGCTAATTCTGTCCGCAACTGAGAAGCTGCGGTCTCAAACGTTAATTGATTTTTAAACGGTTCTAAGATCAGTTCCTTTGTGATTGAGCCATTTCCTAAATAAAGTCGATTTCATTATCGAGATAATACTTTAATCATTTCTTTTATCTATTTTTAAGTTTATTAATGAGTTGTTAAGATGGAATATTGATTTGAAGATTTTTAACTGAATTCTAAAATTAAGTGCGTTCGAAATTCAAATTGGAGAGAGTGTAGCTTTCAAATGTTGTTCGTGATCGAATTGATATTGAAGTTTTTATTAAAAAATGTCTATGGTTTTATAGTTTTTTTATTCCTTATTTGTCCGTCTTCAGAACAAACAAGTGAGGCACCCATAGTAAGCCAGTTCGCTACACCTACACGTCGAAAGCGCCCATATTGACACCATAGTAAACCACCGCCAGTCATTACGCTCCGTCACCTCGTCGCATAAGTGTAGTGAACTGGCTTACTATGGGTGCCTCACTTGTTTGTTCTGAAGACGGTATCCGTTATTTTTTCTACATCCATGGTATTTGTTTTGCAAGGTAATGGAATCAGTTGCCTGCGTCTGTCTTTCCTGACGTGTACAATTTGGGGGTTCTCAAGTGGCGAGTGAATAGGTATTTTCTAGACTTGCTACATCTTAGGCCGCATCGTCACCTACCATCAGAAAGGTGTGATAGTGGTCAAACGCCGACCTATCATTGGTAAAAAACCGGCCAAGTGTGAGTCGGACTGGCGTACGAAGGATTCCGTAGCATGTTGTATGGGAGCACTTATTTTTTTTTCTGTTTTTAGTATCTGTTGTTAAAGCGGCAATAGAAATACATACATAATTTTTGAAAATTTCACATTTTATGAGCTATAGCCAGACAGACTGACGGGTCGACGGACTGACAGACATTGAAGTCTTAGTAATAAGGCCGTTTTTATCTTTTGTACGAAACCATAAAACGGACGTTTTTTTTTCAGTTTTAATCAGTTCGGTTTAGCCTTTTTCACATCGGAAAAGCTTTTAATAATTAAGCAGAAGCCACTATAAACAAGTTATTATCTTTGCCGCAGTTTTTAAAGGAAGTATTAAACTATTAAAAACATACAACGGACGAAATTACGAGCGGATTGCGCTCTAAACTGTGTTTTTTTAAGTAAAATTAGCCATGACCGGTTCGTGTGTTTATTAATTAGGCAAGTAAGTATAAAGCTTAAGCTTTTTATAAGTTTATTAGCATAGTTAGTTATCTTAGCTAAGCGTTTCTTTTTTTTTAATGTTTCATAACCTAAATGATTAAGGAAAATTAAAGCTCTTTTTATTTTTATTTTATTTTTTATTAAGTATAAAGCTGAGAAGTTATTGACTACCCAGTTGGCACAATGTTCACCATACCGGGCTACGAAACACTGGCTTGCGGGTTCTATTCCCGCCTCAGACAAGTATTTATGTATAGATATTTGTCTGTGATCTGGTTTTTTATATGTATTATTATACACGGTGTAACAAGGGGGGTGGATCATCGGTTATTGGGGGGTAGGGGACCTCAGTGCCTATCGATTTAACCCCCATATATGTTCTGCAATATTTAGTGGTTCAAAAGTTATTTGGGTTTTAGTGAAATTTTAGTCAAAATCAGATTTCACCCTGAATTTCGCAATTTCAACCAAACTATCAGGTCTGCGATTCTGCCTTTTTTGTGAATTAAGTTAAATAATGGACCTTTTGTACCCCTGCACCAATCTGAATCTAAGATTTATAAAACTCAAAATAAAACCATTAAAATATTTTTTTTTTTCAAAATCTATTGTTTACATTATCTTTGATGGTTAAAAAAAAATTTTTTTACCGATTATTTTTTTTCTGCAAGCTATCTTAAAAACTACTGGCTTTCATGAAGAATAAACCCTGAAAGTTTCATTCGGCTAGAGCTAGGGCATCATGTTGAAAAATGTACTTGATAGTCCAAATACTCGTAGTGAAAAAATCGATATTTTTAAAAATCGTCACGGAGTTAACCAATAATTCAAAAAATATATTTTTTCTCATATAAAAAGCTAGAAACTAGAAACCCATTAATATGTAAAATTAAAAGTTTCACTCGTATTCGGAACACGTGCATCATATGTTTATTATTTCAACAAGTGTATATGTATGTCTGTCTGTTAAAATTTTATTGTTTTACAACTACAATAAAACAGTTAACCCGTACCTTTTTATAAACATTTGTTGGTATATTATTATTGTGGCTGCACGCAGTAAAATACAATTGTTGTGCGAAAATTATGCATTTTTATTATTGACTAGCTGTGCCCCGCGGTTTCACCCGCGTAAGTCCCGATCCTGTGGGAATATCGAAAAAAATATCCTATGTCCGTCTTATGATTGTAAGCTATCTCCCCACCAATTTTCAGCCAAATCGATTTAGCCGTTCCCGAGTTATAAATGGTGTAACTAACACGACTTTCTTTTATATATATAGATTTGAATTATAAGTTAGCGCTTTATTTTTGACGACCCAGTTGGCACAATGGTCACTGGACTGCCAAACACAGGGTTGCGGGTTCGATTCCCGCCCCAGACAAGAATTTATGCTTAGATATTTGTCTGGGGTCTGGTTGTTTCTGATATGTATTATAAGTATATATTTACAAAAGATTTATCCTTGTTTTGGAATAAGAGGGATAATAGTTACTATGCTTAACCTTTACCAGAACTTTTTACTTCCTAAAATAAAGTTTTAAAAAAATCCTTAGTGCTCCCCTGCGATCTAAAGCGAACTTTCAGACTCGTTGCTCTAGTTGTTTCAGAGCTTTCTTGCTAAGTCTTTCTCTCTTTTATATAGGTACCTACTAGCTGTCATTGTCAAGGCAAAGGTTGTTTTGCCATATCTAATATCTTTAAACGAGCAATTCTTGTATCGGCTCCAACGATTTTCATGAAATTTGGTATGTAGGGGGTTTCGGGGGCGATAAATCGATCTAGCTAGGAATCATTTTTAGAAAATGTCATTTTATTCGTGGTTTATCAAAACTTACTTTTTTTTATCTGAAAAATATGACTCTTCCTGACATCTATTGGCGAACTACTAATACTATTTTTTGTGAGCAATAAAGTTATTCCAGCAGATGGCGTTGTTAAGTAACACGAAGTCAATGAGTGTTTGCTTTGAGGTTAGACTAAGTAAAAAAAAACAAAAAAAATACCGAGCAAAGCTCGGTCATCCGGGTACTATTTAAAAAAAAACTAGGAGTAACAAAATAAAAAAAACGTGTGGCACTCAGGGACTGCCACGGTAAAGCTATTGCATTGAGCTTCGTACAGTCGTACCATATATACATGTTAAGCGAACGCTCGGCCGAGCTACATGGTAGGCGGAGTGGGAGGTGTTAGGTTTTACTTTCGTTACGGAATTTCTTGATTCGGCCGCCGCGCTCAAAGCCCGCGATAAAAGCAAAATATTGTTCGATTCTCAGACCTAACGAATATACACAAAACATTTCATACAAATCCCTTCAGTCGTTTAGGCTGACATAGGTAACTAACACAGCGACACGAGTATTTTATATAAATAAATAAATATTGCAGGACATTCCACACATCGCCATCTAGCCCCAAGCTAAGTAACTAGGATTGTGTTATGGGTGCTAGACAACGGATATACTACTTATAATATACTTTTCTTTTGTAAATTATACTTATAATACATAGAATCAACCAGACCACAGACAAATATCTAAGCATAAATACTTGTCTGAGGCGGGAATCGAACTCGCAAACCTGTGTTTGGCAGTCCGGCATGGTGTCCATTGTGCCAACTGGGTCGTTATTTATAGGTATTAAAACTGATTACATGTTTTTTGTCTACATATAGAAATTAAAACAACAAACACATTACATAATATTGCCATTGTTTATCCTACGAAATTCTACCATTTTAAACATCTAGTGGTAGCTTTTGTTTGAATGACCGTTTGTATGCAATTAAAAATATTCATTCCAGACATGATTGTAAACTGAGTTGACGTTGATGTACTGTTCTCAGTTTAATTCGAGTTTATTATTGTTTTATTGTGATGAGGAAGGAATTCAACTGAGACTCGTAAAATAACAAATATCTATACTAATATTATAAAGCTGAAGAGTTTGTTTGTTTGAACGCTCTCAGGAACTACTGGTTCGAATTGAAAAAATATTTTTGTGTTGGATAGTCCATTTATCGAGGAGGTTTAGGTTTGCTCGCGTCCGTAGGAATTAGCGTTTGATGTCTTGCACGTAATCTCCAGATGGAGCTAGAGGAGCAGACAATCAAGCGGTGGCAGGCCCAGGCCGACGGGCGGCTTCTAATACCACAACACAAAGTCATGGTAGCAAGTGGCTCGTCGCGTTCCATCATGTTGGGCAGGCATGCCGTACAATTTCTAGGCGAGCCTGCTACATCTTGTACTTGTATACAGGCTGTTTCCGCCATTGGACCCTTTTTAATTGGGTCCTTTTTACGTGAGGATGGAGTAGGCTTGCCCAGCACCTACTACCCCCTCAGCTTACTCGACCATGTCCAGAGGAGAGAACTTGTCAATACTTCTGGAGCCAACTAAGCCGCGGGTTTCATCACGATGTTCTCCATCACCGTAAGAGCAATGTCAATTAGCGCACATATTTTTTTCTTAAGAAAAATACATTGGTGCACGGCCGGCCGGGATTCGAACCCACGACCTTCAGAATGAAAATCGAGGTATCTACCACTAAGCCAACACCGCTCTCGGCATGCTACATCTTTGACCTCATCGTCGCGTTGCTTGATTTTGATGAAAATTGGACGTTTACACGACCAAAATCTAGTTAAGAATCTGTGGCAAAGTCCGGGCCAAAAATATACCTACTGATTTAGAGAATATTTATCTAATAGTGGTTTACTATTTGCTTACTAATAGCCTAACTTCACCGCATCTCAGTTCACCCGTCAAACTATTGGTTACTTCACTGTCAAAATAGTTTGAAACGTTATTGTTGTACATCAGTTTGATTGACTGATTGACAGCTTGATTGTTGATTTACGTAGGTCAATGATCTTGTATTGGGGGGTCTATTAAATTATTAACATAATATTAGGTAAGATGCTCTGAGTTTTACAGGGTTATTGGTAACTAGCTGCGCCCCGCTTTTTAACTTGCGTATTAATTTCCTACATAACATTCTTATATTTTTCTTTCATAAGAACCTTCTCCTGATAGTAACAAACACAACAAAAAAAGAATTAGAAAAACGGTAGAGTCGTTCACGCGTGATGCCGTGACCAAGGAAAAAGGGATTCCTTTTTATAAATATACTATGTGCGCCCCGCGGTTTCACCCGCGTAAGTCCCGATTCCGTGGGAATATCGGGATAAAAAGTAGCCTATGTGTTATTCCAGGTCTCCAACTATCTAGATACCGAGTTTCATCGCAATCGGTTCAGTAGTTTTTGCGTGAAGGAGTAACAAACATACACACACACACAAACTTTCACATTTATAATATTAGTAGGATTATTATAAAGCACTAGCTGCGAACCGCGGCTTAACCCGCTTTCTTTCATAAGAACCTTCTCCTGACAGTAACAAACACAACAAAAAAAGAATTAGCGATATCGGTTTAGCTGTTCTCGAGATTTGCGCTTAGCAACAAATACGCAGCGATTCATTTTTATTATATAGAAGATATAGAAATAGATTATACTAGCAAGCCGTGGAGGGCTACTGCTGTGCACCTTAACCAGATTTTTTTCATTTTATAATTATCATAGAAATTATCATATCTTTTCTATTTAATAATTATCATAGAAATTATCATTCATAAATTATCAATCATAGAAATAATACCAAAAAACATAAAAAACAAAACATGGTCATGGCAGTTATAAGTTTTATGCAACAAAAATATTAGCTCTAGTGTCATTATCCAGGGAGGAAATAGTCGACTAGGTTTGTATGGAGAGAGCGCCGGTACCCTTTCCTCTCAAAGAATCAGATTTTGGAAAAACCTTATGTTGCTGGCGCTCGCTATGAAATATGTCGAAAAAAAAGCAAAAAAAAAGACTGACCCAATTATTTGTTATACATATTTAGATAGACCTAATTTAGACCTAAAAGTTTTTTATTTTTGTTAGATTTTCTGTTTTGTAGTAAGATACATCCTTGTAATTTGTATTTTTGACATTTAATTTTGGTTTTTTAACTAGAAACTAGCTTCTGTCCGCGACTTCGTCCGTGTAAAGTAAGACTAAGAAAGTGGCTCCCAGAACACTCTTTCTACTCTTTTAAAGATTTTTGTGCATTACCCATTGTTTTATAATATGAATTTAAATACAATATAGTACAACTATATCTAGATGTATAGTTAAATTAATATAAAATAATTAAAATTAAATTAAAATAAATATGCTAATTTATTTTTATTTTAAATATTATGTAATACTATGTACTCATTTGACATGTAACCTGAACGTTATTAATAAATTATCTGTATCTGTATCTGTAAAGGTCGAAAATGGACGAAGGAATCACGTTGACCCAACAAGCTTTGCCCCCCTTTTTCACCCCTTTAGAAGTAAAAATTTGATAAATCTTATCGGATGCCTACGTAACACAAAGAACACACCCTCCAAGTTTCAGGTCTCTACGATCAGCAGCAGGCTGTGCTTTGATCCGTCAGTCAGTCATTCAGGACAAAGCACTTTATATGTATAGATAAAAGAATACCTATGTGAGTAAGAAAACAAAGGTTGTACCTACATTTAACATTACTTCAAAGAAAAATAAAAGTTCACATCATTCATCGACTATGAAAGAATTATCGCTTTCCCAAAGCTTTCCTAACTCGACCTACGTAACACTTTTTAAAAGAGGACGCTCAATAAATCGCCGATTACAGCGGCGACGTGACGGCACGGAGCAATTCACCATCAAACGGGAAAGAAAGCTAATCAAAGGAGGATTCAATAGGCGGAAACCACGAGGATTACCTACCAGTGCCGGGGAATAGAGGGGAGAGGGGGGAGACTCGGCTCTGGGAGGAGTCGATCGAAAAAAAAAGTGGAAATAATTCGTTAATCACGTAATTGGAGCGCGCTACCGAACCGGAAAACAAATTTCCTATTATTGCTGTTTAGGGTTGACACTATTGAAGTTAAATTCTTCTAATTATTTTACGACGAAGTGGCTAAATTTCTTTTAAAAATAGATTAATTAAGCTCGGCATATCGGACTAGACCAATAAAATACAAAAACCTTGTTTAAACCCGTAATTTTCTACTACAGTAATATCAAAATAAATTTAAAATAAATTACATAAAATTATGGTAACCTAATAAAACCATTTATTCGTAAGTAAATCAGATTGCAAATTACAATTAATTAAATTATGTACAAAAAAATAAAAAAAAATTAAGTAAATTACATAGTTAAAAGTACTAAAAACCTCACTTAAAATAAGAGAATGCCATCTGTGTCGTCGGTGACACCCCTCTCGAAGCATAATTTGAGTTACAATGATTTGATTGTTTTGATCTCCTAAAGAGGCAAGTAACCTCACTAACAAGCTACAACTGCACTATTTAGCATCAATTTTTATGTTCCTTATTTCAATGTTCATTTTCCAGAATGAATGATTTTTGCCTAAAAATCTTTTGTATTTCTGAATAACGACAACCCTACGATAATAGCAAAGGCGAACAGAAAGTGTAGCTGGATAATTATTATTAGAAGTCGACTCATTAGGGTCCGATTGTCGTCCGTGGCCCGGTTTCCCCTACCGTTACCCCCTCTCGGGCGTCACACCTGATCGCGTTCATTTCTTATTGCCGTCACAATTTTTTATAGATGGTGTTTAGTTTTTTTTAATCTATAAGGTTTTTTATTAATTCGTTTTTGTAATGTATTCCTCACTACTTTATATACTTAAACCTTCCTCTAAAATAATTCTTTTTACATAAAAAAAAACCGCATCAAAATCCGTTGCGTAGTTTTAAAGATCTAAGCATATATAAGAACAGAAAGACTGGATCCCTTCCAGTCTTTCTGTTCTTATGTATGCTTAGCAACTTTGTTTTATACTATGTAGTGAAGAATTGATTCCATTGTGTAGTAGAATAGAGTGTTAATATTCGATTTTATAAAACTCTTTTTAATCTTTTCGTATTAGCTCCAGTTGTCAGAGTTGACACGCAACTTTTTTTTAAATTGATATCACTTTTTTGCCTCAGTTACCCTATTTCTTTTCTAAGGTCATTTTGTTCATGTTGTCTTTATATTTATTGGCTAATAATGTCAAATGTTTTTAACTTTTTGTTTTTTATTGTTTTAGAATCATCCTGTAAATGGTTCTCGTACTTAATGCTGAGACGCCATTGGCCAGTTCCACTTTTATTTGTAGTAGAGTGCCCGCCTTACGTGACAGGTTGATTTGACAATATGCCAATAATTTAAATGTGTTCTGCAGGAATTTACAGAGTACTTTTTTTTTCAAATGATAGGGGTCAGCATTTGATCACTATCAAAAATTGTTACTTGTATGGTAATACATAGTAGTTTTAGAACGCATAAATAAATAAAAACCGGCTAAGTGCGAGTTGGACTATCACGGTTCATGAGATACAGCCTGGCAGGCCGTGCACCGATTAATTTTTCTTCAGAAAAAATTATGTGGGCTAATTGACATTGCTCTTACGGTGAAGAAAAACATCGTTTAGAAACCCGCGGCTTAGTTGGCTCCAGAAGTATTGACAAGTTCTCTCCTCTAGACATGGTCGACTAAGCTGAGAGGGCAGTAAGTGCCGGGCAAGCCCATCCTCACGCAAAAAGGACCCAATTAAAAAGCTATTGCGGAAAACAGCCCGTATCCAAGTACAAGTACAGGCTGGTTACAGACAAACAGACAGTAGAGTCTTAGTAAAAGGGTTTTACTCTTCGGGTATGGAACCCTAAAAAAAACTATTAAATTTTTTTTAAATCATCATTAATTATTTTTGTATTTGTATTAAGCATTAGCTAGGTAGGTACAGTTGCGTGCACCATTAACCCGAATGCACGAGTGTGGTCTAAATGTGGCCAACACTTGAGATTCGCTTGCCCAATTCAATGGCACTTCTTTTACGGACTGGTGAGAACAAAAGTGTTATGAGTTTCTTTATTCTTCCTTCTCAAATATCCGAACGTCATCGTTCGGTCATCATAGATAGATAGATTGATAAATACTTTATTGTAAACACCACTTTCAAATAACATTCAATAAAAACATAAAAATAGAAATAAAAATAGTTTTGAAGTTACGTGGGAACAGATGAACTTACATACAACCCTCCCTTTTGGCTTCACCGTAGTCGGGTAAAAATACATTGTGCCATTATTAGAATATCGTAGCAAGCGTAATTAAAAAATATTTGAATTCTGTTTCCTATGAGTTTGCTATAGTGTAGAATTTATATTTATAATTTTTTTTAGAAATACTTTGAAAAATTTGTATAAAGAGTACTCACCACCTCCGGTTTGGAAATACGGTTAAAAATTTCCAACCTGTATGATAATGTGTAGGTATATTTGACGACCCAGTTGGTACAATGGTCACCATGCCGGACTGCCAAACACAGGGTAGCGGTTTCGATTCCTGCTAGTGTTGCCCAAATTCAGTCTTGGTCTTGCAGTCTTGGTCTTGTTCTTGCGTTTTTGCAAGACCAAGACCAAGAACAAGACCGCGTATTTTTTGCAAGACCAAGACCAAGACTGACCGTGCAAGACTTGAGCAAGAACAAGACATAGCCTGCAAGACTCTTGCGTCTTGCAGCTAGGACTTAGCGCTATTTCACGGAGTAGTTAAGTGTAACAGTTCGGTGTATAGGTAGGTAGGTACGCTTAGGAATTCTATGAGACGCAAAAAACTATATCAAAGAATATGAAAAACTGGACCTATGCGCATTACGACTAATACCATAAACATAGCGAATAAAAAAATATCTATTAAAATCAAACTGAGTGCATGCATAGTTATGTTTTAACCATCGGCACTTTGATAATGCGGCATCAAAGGTTTTGTACTTACTTCTCAAAGAAATTTGCCGCTTTTCGGAAGTACATGGTTATGATACACGCGCCGGCGGCTTCTTTTGAAATCTAAAACAATCGTTGCCGCCGCGCCGAAATCATAACATTTGACACTATTCATGCAAAATAATTTCGAATTTTAAGAGTACCTACAGGTGTTCCAAAGAATAAATAAGTTTCAGAGTGCTTAGAATGAAAATGAATACATTATACTGATCACGCAAGTAGTATTATGATTAGGATAAAATGGTAAGGATAGGTAGTAGATGTCATAATAATTCATTCTAGTAAGTAATTATAATATTGATTACTTATATGGTTTTAAACTAATTACTTAGGTACTATTATTGTACATTTAGTCATTATATTTCTTAAGTTTTTACAAGAAAAAATAGCAAAACGTTTTTCTAAGATTTAAAGTAAACTTTAATAAATAGTAATAGACTAATAGGTAATTGCAAGACTTGCAAGACTCTTGCTGCAAGACCAAGACCAAGACCAAGACTGGGAGCGCAAGACCAAAACCAAGACCAAGACCAGGTGTATTGGCGCAAGACCAAGACCAAGACTGGCTAAGTCTCGTCTTGTTCTTGCATTTGGGCAACACTTCCTGCCTCAGACAAGTATTTATGCTTAGATATTTGTCTGTGGTCTGGTTGTTTCTATATATTATAAGTATATATTTACAAATGAAAAGTATATAAGTAGTATATCCGTTGTCTAGCACCCATAACACAAGTCTATAGTTACTTAGCTTGGGCCTAGATGGCGATGTGTAGAATGTCCTGCAATATTTATTATATTATAATAATTATATAAGTAGTATATCCGTTGTCTAGCACCCATAACACAAGTTTATAGTTACTTAGCTTGGGGCTAGATGGCGATGTGTAGAATGTCCAGCAATATTTATTATATTATTATTATATAAGTAGTATATCCGTTGTCTAGCACCCATAACACAAGTCTATAAATACTTAGCTTGGGAATAGATGGCAATGTGTGGAATGTCCTGCACTATTTTTTTATTTATATTTAAGTAACTTTTGTATGCTATTGTACTTTGCTGATTCTTTTGGCAACTGGAGTAGTCTGCGGCACTTATGCGTTTTTAGGGAGCACTTCTATAGACGTTATCGTAAATCATTGCTTGCCCATTTTATAGCGGATGTTGTACTTATATGTACCATCAACCTACCTACCTAAAATGTATCTAAAAAGACATACACATTTAACATTTTAAATACAAAAAATAAAGTGACCAGTTAGTCAAATAACCCGCCCCTTATCGTACCCAGCGTAAAGATTCCTCATCTTTAAAAAAAATCTCATTTGTTTGTTATTAAGTATCACAGTTCTTTGTTAAAATAAATAATTTATAATTTTTTTTTAATTTTTTTTAATCTTTATTGTATTCAAATATTTTAATAATATTATGTTTTAAAATATATTAAATATATTTTAGTATCAAATATTTATTTTAGGTATTTTGTTCCTAATATCTCTTTTGTATAATTGACGTCCCAGTTGGCACAAAGGTCACCATCCCGGACTGCCAAACACAGGGTTTCGGGTTTGATTCCCGCCTCAGAAAAGTATTTATGCGTAGATATTTGTCTGTGGTCTGGTTGTTTCTATGTTTTATAAGTATTTACAAAAGAAAAGTATATAAGTAGTAAACCCGTTGTCTATCACCCATAACACCAGTCTAGTTACTTAGCTTGGGGCTAGATGGCGATGTGTGGAATGTCCTGCTATATTTATTTATTTAGATATTTTAATAATATTAACCTTTAGATCTAATTGAGATGATTTAAATACGATTCACGCCCATCTGCTCCCCTAACAAATCCCCTAGAGTCTCAGTTTTCCAAATTTTAAATTTGGAAGGGATTTGTCAGGAGTTTAATGTAGAGATTGTATTTATTTTAGTAGTACTAGAGAAACAATAAAGTATCATTTGCACTACCAATTCCGTACCAATCCGGATGCGGATTTTTTCACTCTCATCAAATCCGCTAGCTCAAGGAACCAAAAACAAAATACGATCAAAAAAAATGACGATCGAAATAGAAGCAAAAGACGATCGAAATACTGATCGAATTTGTTGATGAATTGAAACTGCTGAAAATGTGTCAAAATTAAACTAAGTTTCGAATACACGACCCTCCGGAATGCATGACGTGTTATCTACCATTACACCGGTCTCTTACTCATAGTACTGATAATATGAAAGTATAGCAACAGTAAGGACCTCTGTCATTTCAAGTGGAAGCAATCAAGCGATCATCCCAGTCCTTAGGACGCATTAACGGTTGATTGTTCAACCGCGTCGGGTCCAAGTTAAGTGTGGGAGCCTGACCAGCACAATGTTAACTTCTGTACCCTTCTTCTTAACACTTACATTTCAATAAACTACCCTATTCTTTATAACATAGAGTTCGGAATAAATTATTAGGAAACGTTCTTAAAACACTTACATTTTAATAAACTACCCTACAGTTAATAGAATAGAGTTCTAACTAAGTCTTTATGGAAAGTTTCTAATGAGTTGATTTTATTTTCAGTCTTATTATTTTATGTGGTACCGTACAGATTTAAAAGTTTTTTAATAATATATCTGTACGTACATATAAAACGCTTTGTCCTGACTGACTGACGGATCAACACACAGCCTAAACCGCTGATCGTAGAGAGACCTGAAACTTGGAGGGTGTGTTCTTTGTATGACGTAGGCATCCGATAAGAAAGGATTTTCCGAAATTCTACCGGGGTGAAAATGGGGTGGAGGCAAAATTTGTATGGGACAACGTAATTCCTTGGTCCAATCTACTTCAAATTTTGCATAAACATTCTTTAACAGAATTGATGGAAGACGTGTTTCGTATTTTATCAAAATTCATCAGTTCAGTTCAATTTAACGGGGTTGAAAAGGGGTAAATAGTTATTTTGGGGGTGATTTGCTTCGAGGTTGATCACAATACTCTTTAGTGCTTTTGATTCAAATTACATTTTATTTTAACACATTTTTTAAAATTCAATCCGCTTTTATGTTAACAAAAAACCTGTTAGCATAATTTTCGACTTCTACAAAGTACGCTGACGTAGTAAGGAGAAAGTCGCGGGCCAAAGCTAGTTTATTATAAAAAATAAGGGGCCACACTATTATCAGACAGCCATAAAGGTATCATAGACAGCCGATTAGAATCAGGATAAACTGTGAGTGGTCTATGAAAGTCGACAGTGTTTATATTTAAATTATCTCTCGAGCATCACAGATTTGGATTAATGTACCCGCGTAATAAGAACCTTGATTTTAGTGAAAAAGAAATCTGTTTTTAAGAAGATTTCATATTACATTATTACACTTAGGATTCCGTACCCAAAGGGTAAAAACGGGACCCATTCACTAAGACTCCTCTGTCTGTCACCAGGCTTTATCTCATGAACCGTGATAGCTATACAGTTAACATTTTTGTATGTTATTTACAAACAACATAATAAACAAAATGTATAACTAACATAACGTAACAAATAAAATGTAAATCAATCTACGTGAACAGAGCCGTGTCGACAATCCCACTAAGTTTTGCAACAGCAGCAGCTTGCAGTTTTGAGAAGGAACTGGAAGTTTCTGGAAGCTTTTTTTTTAATAAGGGGAGAATACTGTGGCGGATACATGTTCCTGTGTGCCAGCACATTTCGTCATAATCTATAGCTACCGTAGAAATACGTGTCTTTATCATATCTTATGAATATTACGTGTATACGTGATAGTTTGTATATCAAATGCGCTACCTACTGTTACCCTTTCCTATCTAGATATCTGTGTAGTATATATAAGCTGTAATATGTTATACGGAGTCAGGTTATTACTAGGAGAATAAATCCTACCATCGAAATGGACGACTAGTTTCATTACTTTATTTGGGCACCCCACATAATGGTACGAAACCATACGTGCATTTGGCCGGTTTTTAAAATTACAGACAAAATTAATATCCGTTTTCGGATACGATTCGTATTTTCAAGTAACTGTTTTAGACCTGCAGAAAAACATCTACAAATAGTCTAGACAAATCGATCAATCTCAAGTAGTTAAATTCTGATCGTACAATATATTAGTGGCGCAACAAATAAATAGGCAATAGTAATAATATGAAAACGCACTTCAAATGTTAAAGTTCTGTTTCTCTATAACACTTGTGGCCAATAAATCTCGATCTATTAGATAAGTGGTCGGTTATATCATATTTTCTGCATACGGAATGAGGTTATTGCAATAAATTATATTGGAAGGCGTAAATCAATATTCAGCAGAGCTAGTATTGAATATGCCCATGGCTTCGCCTGCCTTAGCACCCTCTTACAGATCCATTGTTGACGATTAACGGCTACCCTCGTTCAACGGTCCCCGGTTAAGAACTATCTCATGAATAACGGTTCCCCTGGATTGGGGGAACCAATAAGCGCTAATCTATAATAAGTACCTGGTGGAACGAATTTTGCTAAGTTTTTTGTTTTGAAAGGTATGTATTATTAAGGTTTTTTTTAAAAATACCTATATCTTGGGAACATAGCTTTTCTTGAATCTCGATAAATCGATTCCTTGAGCCGAAAAGTACTAAATTTGTTAAAAATCGTTGCCATTTTCGAGAGCCTCATTATTTATATATATACAAGAATTGCTCGTTTAAATGTATTAGATAGATAGTAGATATTATAAAGCTGAAGAGTTTGTTTGTTTGAACGCGCTAATCTCAGGAACTACTGGTTCGAATTTAGAAATTCTGTTTGTGTTGGATAGTCCATTTATCGAGGAAAGCTATAGGCTACTTTGTATTTTGAAATTCCAATGGGATAGGGACTTACGCGGGTAAACCACAGGGTGCAGCTAGTATATAATAAAACTAGCAGCGCTCCGCAGTTAGACCCGCGAAACTCCCGATCCCGTGGGAATATCGGGATAAAAAGTAGCCTATAGCCTTCCTCGATAAATGGACTATCCAACACAAAAAGATTTTTTCAATTCGAACCAGTAGTTCCTGAGATTAGCGCGTTCAAACAAACAAACTCTTCAGCTTTATAATATAAGTATAGATATGAAGGGAACCACGTAAAGGTAATCCTAACCTTTAAAGATGTAAACAGACATACAACAAGCGGTGCCAGATAACCGGGAATGGGTTTTACTGTGCTTACCTACTGTTTTATAAAGTGGTTAGTGATGTTTAAACTTTTTGGAGTATATCTATATCGAAGATAACCTAGAATATGCAGTTAAAATGTAAAAAACACAATATACAGTTAACTTGGGAAACTCCTCCTTTTTTGAAGTTGGTTAAATATAACAGGTATCCATTTATTAGAAATTTCATTTATGGTAAAAATTTCTTTTTTTCTTTTTTCAGTAGGTACTACGAGAGTGTTGTTCGTTTTCGTGATATCATATTTTTAAGCTATTGCATAGCTTTTATCGCGGGCTTAGAGCGCGGCGACCGAATCAAGAAATTCCGTAACGGAAATAAAACCTAACACCCCCCACTCCGCCTACCATGTAGGTATCTCGGGAAAGCGTTTGCTTAACTTGTATGTATATGGTATGACTGTACAAAGCTCGCACGATGCAATAGCTTTGCCGCGGCAGTCCCCGTGTGCCACACGTTTTTCGTTAGAATTGACTATGTTGAAAAATTATATAAAAATATCGACAATAATCAGTGAGATTATATACGCGTATACCTGCCTCATTCGTTCTATTTATTTACCCAAGTATATAGAACGAATCAGGCATGTTATTAAATTGAACTGTTTTAATGATTAGGTACTGATCATAGTTTGCCTAAGGTTTTTTCGATCTCCATTTCATCTTCAGTCCAGTTCTTCTAAAGCACTTCTTCTTAACGTTCCTGTCCGATCTTCCACTTTCTATGGAAGCTCTTTTACTGGCAGGGCTGTGGAACTATGGAATGATTTGCCTGCCACCATCAGACAATCAAAATCTTTGGCGGTATTTAAAAATAACGTCTATAATCACTTTCTGGCTATTGCCGAAAAAGATCAAAAAGCCAACTCTCGTTAATTCATTGTTTATCTATATATATATAAAAGAAAGTCGTGTTAGTTACACCATTTATAACTCGGGAACGGCTAAACCGATTTGGCTGAAAATTGGTGGGGAGGTAGCTTACAATCAGAAGACGGACATAGGATATTTTTTTCGATATTCCCACGGGATCGGGACTTACGCGGGTGAAACCGCGGGCCGCAGCTAGTCTATATATAAAAAAGAAAGTCGTGTTAGTTACACCATTTATAACTCGGGAACGGCTAAATCGATTTGGCTGAAAATTGGTGGGGAGGTAGCTTACAATCAGAAGACGGACATAGGATATTTTTTTCGATATTCCCACGGGATCGGGACTTACGCGGGTAAAACCGCGGGGCGCAGCTAGTCTATATATATAAAAGAAAGTCGTGTTAGTTACACCACTTATAACTCAAGAACGGTAGAACAGATTTGGGTGAAAATTGGTAGGGAGGTAGCTTAGAGCCAGGAGACGGACATAGGATACTTTTTATCCCAATATGCCCACGGGATCGGGACTTACGCGGGGGAAACCGCGGGGCGCAGCTAGTATGTTATAAAATATGTAATTTTAGTATGGTATTGTATATAAAATTTATTTATTTGTACATTCTTATGTAATTATATTAATATATTTATTTAATGATATTTGTGTGTATGTATATATATAAGTATAATGTGCATTATGTAATTATTATTGGTATGTAGTTTAAGTTTGTATTTAATAATATTTTTGTTGTTATTTGCATCTTATTTAATTTCCTAAGTTTAAACACCCTACCCTTCACCTTCCTCAACTTCTTGTCCATCCAAAGGGTGCCTGGAAGAGATCGCTTTGAGCGATAAGGCCGCCCTTTGTAACACTAAGATTTGTTTTTTTATTATTAATGTTTGAAATTGGTGTTTACATAAAGAATGTATCTATCTATCTATCCAGTATACCAATACCCTGAGCATAAAATATCAATAACGATAAAATAATAAATGTCCCAGCACTATTCACAGAAAGGAGTAGAGAAATACACGGGTACTTGAGCTGTAAGTTGTCTGAGTAGCACTTCACCTGATATTTATGCTTCTTTATCTCAATGACAAAACCCAGAAGGTACTGGCGAAAAGGATACTCCAGATTTATCGATAAAAAATACATGTGGATAATGCACATCACTTGTTTTCATTGATACGGTCAGGTAGCGAAAATTGGCGCCAAATAATTAGAATAAAAAATGATTCCCTTTGGTATGTTTTGAAAATATTTTGTGAAGAAATCGAGTGTCGGTACTCAACCTACCCTCGGTTGCTACCCTCAACTATCAGCATAAGATGTAAGAGAAACAAAAATAAAAATACGAGATTAAGGTGAAAGGGTACCGGCGCTCTCTCCATACAAACGTAGTGTCGACTGTTTCCTCCCTGGATAATAAATAAATAAATATAAATAAATATTACAAGACATTCTACACATCGCCATCTAGCCCCAAGTTAAGTTAATGACACTAATACAAATATTTTTGTGCCATAAAACCTAAAACTGCCATGACTATGCCCCTATGTTTTGGTTTTTTTTTTCATTTTCTAATTATCATAGAAATTAAGATTTAAAAAACAAAACATATGGCAGTTACAAGTTTTATGCAAAAAAAATATTTGCTCTTGTGTCGTTATCCAGGGAGAAAACAGTCGACTACGTTTGTATGGAGAGAGCCCCCGGTACCCTTTCCTCGTAAGACCCGGGAAAAGCACAGGTGGCACAGGTACCTATGCCTTAATTTTGCACAATTAAATTGTCCATGTGTACTAGACTTTACTCTAAAACAGAATATATAGGTATATGAGAAAGCTATTAAGCTATCAAATATAATCCGATATGTAGGCGAAATTTAACGGTTCGTATAATACGATCCTCTTAAAAGCTAAAACAAAGTCAAGTGATTGTTAGAACAGGCAAATCTGTGTACACAGTGTAATCAATCACTAGCATTGGACTAGGTTGAGAGGTTACTGCCTGAATTTGTCATCATGATGCGGGAGCGATGTTTCCGGTTGCTCCTTTTCGGGAGCCCGGGGTCCGCTTTCCTGCTTTTACGCCTCCACTTCGCACGATCTTCGGCATCAAGGCCAATTCTAACATTGTTTAAATTACATTTCAATATAATTTCGATTGCATTTCGATTACTAAAAATACGCTTTAAGGCGCTCTTCCAGTACCGTGTGTAGGTATTCACATTACCTTAGCCCCCGCTCTCAAAGACGTAGCGTGCTGCGTGCTAACTGTTATATTTGATCGATATGCAAAACATTTTACCATTATTATCCACAAATATAGTTCCTAGAGGTCAAAACCTAACATTTGATTCATTTTTAGAAACAAACGATAACTATTTTTGAATAAAACCCGATAATCGATCTAATAATTCTCTGATTTCCAACATTTTTTTTAACGAACGAAGTTGTTCATATCATGTTTTCAACCACAATAAACAAAAATATGGTTGTTAAACTACAATGTCCATTTCTCTCCAAACAACAAAGACAGAGTATTGGATTACTTAGAGTTGCTTAAAACAAAGGTCGATTTTGGTAGCTTTATTAGCACCTGGCCTTAAGTAGCTTAAAATACCCTCAAATTCCGCTTGTTTACAAAAGAAACTGACTTTAAGGGATTTTTTGTGATCGAAATGCAATCGAAATGATATTGCAATGTAATTTGAATGATGTTAGTAACGAAAATTGGCCTTTTATTTTGGTAAGGGCATTTGCACGTATATCACCACTAACAACGTCAGGCTAGCACTTCTAGGGTCTAACCAATCTGCCACGACCTGGCGGAGGCCCATGACAATACATTAATTTGTTCCACACGTAACTAGCCGGTTTTCTGTCAGAATTTGCATAAATACAGAAATTTCTGTGGGTTGATACTGGATACGAAGAGACATGTGATATTACGCGGGTGAAACCGTAGAGCGCTGCGAGTTGACTTATATTCGCTGCAGTTTTGTAACAATGTAACACTAGGTATATGAGCAAGGTTCACTCTGAGTTGCTCATCTACTAGTCCGTCAACGCGTCTGAGGCCTTTTAGGCGATGCCCAAAATTCAATACTAGTGAAACTAAGCGTTTACCTCTCGGAGTATTCGCGAGGGGTCGGGTCGGCCCCGCGGAGTCACCTCCCGGCTGCAATACAACACTTTAATGTGCCATTTATTTGTTTGAACTATTATTTTTCCCTACTTTACCAATATGTATTGTGGTTTTACACACGATAACTAACTGAGAAATAAATCGTAGGCTCTTTAAAATTTTGTTATTATGTTTTTTTTTTTAATTTAGCATTTTGTTTTTTTTATGCAAGTTACTTAGGGGTAATAAGGGTAACCTGCCACCATAATAAAAACTACTTATTTCGTACATATAAACATGTCATTCCATAAATATTTGCTGTAGTAATGTCAATCTGAAAATTATTTGTTTATTTTCTTGTTTAATTTGTAACTAGGTAATATGACCTTTTTCAAAACCTTTTTAGTGGCCCTAATACCCACAGGTACGGTCGGCTGCATAACTGCAGACCCACCGTAGAGCTCCAAAACGGCTGTTATAAGAACACAAGCAAGATTCTAGACAACTGCTTTAGGTAAAGTTTAAAGTCTTCTAACTCATCAAATAATCAAACAAAAATTATTAGAATGCAAACATTCCAATAAAAGTAATTTTCGAACTCTACCGAGGGCTGCAATTATGCAGCCGACTGTACCATTTTAATTAGTTTTAGCAATTCACCAGCTTAAAGCTTGATTTCCAAGATTTGGAACCTTGGGGTTGAAATTTCCCATAGGGTGAGGAATTCCATCGCCTATTAAGCAATCAATTGGGATTTTAGGAAATTAATATACTTAAAAAAACTTGAGAGGTGTCAAGGGATACCCGAATGGAACCAAGTTTTCTGTCGAATAATTAGTGAAGGAATTGTCATAAAATCAAAAAGTGTCGTTACAACTTTATTTTTATTTTATTTATTTTAACTTTATTTTTTGGCCTTTATTTTTTTCCGTCTAGCCCCATAAGGAACTTTGTTCCAAAATTATGGCTTCGCACGACTTGTTCATGACAGTTTAGAAACTTCGGGTAAAAATTATGTAGGTATGAGTTTCTTGCGGTTTCTTCGTAACGATAATTTCTGCTTATCGATTGTTAAAAAAATATTAAAAGCAATACAAACCCGTCATTAAAATCACGTCCGCACACTACACCTTAAAACTTGCCAACTTCAAATTACCCGTTCCTCTTGACTAACATAAAAAAACACATGATTATGGATATAAAACCTCTTTGCTCGTTAAACTTCCAGATAAAAAGGTATAGTCAACGCACATCCTCTGTATATGCATCGTAAAATGATTCCGTAGGATCATTAACACTATTTTTTAATAGTTCTTAAGGTAGGGACAGACAAGTGCGACTAATCGTGCGACATGTCTGCGAATCAATGTCGATTCTAAATCTAAAAGTACATAATAATAATCTATACTATACTAATCTATACTATACTAATCTATACTATACTAATCTATACTATACTAATCTATACTATACTAATCTATACTATACTATACTAATCTATACTATACTAATCTATACTATACTAATCTATACTATACTAATCTATAGGTACCAATATTATAAAGCTGAAGAGTTTGTTTGATTGTTTGTTTGTTTGAAGGCGCTAATCTCAGAAACTACTAGTTCGAATTGAAAAATTATTTTTGTGTTGGATAGTCCATTTATCGAGGAAGGCTTTAGGCTACTTTTTATTTTGATATTCCCACGGGATAGGGACTTACGCGGGTGCAACCGCGAAGCGCTGCTTGTATATTATAAAGCTGAAGAGTTTGATTGATTGTTTGTTTGTTTGAACGCACTAATCTCAGGAACTACTGGTTCATTTATCGAGGAAGGCTATAGGCTACTTTTCATTTTGATATTCCCACGAGATCGGGACTTACGCGGGTGAAACGCGGCTTGTATTATACAAAGCTGAAGAGTTTGTTTGTTTGTTTGAACGCGCTTATCTCAGGAACGACAGACAGCGGGAAGCGACATAATTATCATGCCGGTTTGTCGAAAGCTTAACATTTCATCCTAGCTCATTGAGCACACTGTTCTCAATGAGGCTTATAATTATTTAAAAAACCTACGAAAATAACCGTTGTTTACATTAATTTTTACTTTTTACGATGTAAAAACTGTGTGCTGAATTTTCTTGAGACAATTTCAGTTGATATAAGGATGATAGTTGTTTGGCAGGAAAGTTAGGATGTAGTTATTGATGTATGACGGTGGTCGAGTTTTAGACAAGCGATTGACGTCTTTAACGTACTCGTAGTTCTAATTAATTTATTGGCGCTTTTAAAACGGAAACTAGAAGGAATGGAGTGGAATTTTTTGTGAAAATTATTCATAGTAAAAAGCTGTAGCTTCTTATTTCTGCTAAAACTTACGACATTCGAGTTTTTGCAGGAATAAGGAGAAAAAATGAAGCATGTGCTTTTGTTTTATTTAATTTACTTGACGCTGTCTGGCTGTATGTATAAGTCGTGCGAAGCCGCAATACTTGATAAAAATAGAGGAATGTACTTTGTTTGTGTTATTAAAGGATTATAAGGTAGTTTTCAGTCATTGTCATTTAAATAAAATAATTCTTTAAGATATTTTTCTATACATATAAAATGCTTTGTCCTGAATGACTAACTGACTAACTAGCGGATCAACGCACAGCCTAAACCACTGATCGTAGAGACCTGAAACTTGGAGGGTGTGTTCTTTGTATAAAGTAGTCATAATCGATAAGAAAGGATTAAAAGAACAACTTTTACGCGGACGAAGCCGCTGGTAAAAGCTAGTCTTAAATAAAACTTGTAAAGGTGAGACTAAGATTAATATTGGGCTACTTGGGCTATTGTGATGGGATGGTAGTGGACTGGATACTGGGGGACTATGGGTACTATGGCGCCTGCCGTAACAATGTTCAACAAACATGTAAAAGTGGCAGGTGGAGACTCGCCAACTCTCAACTGGGCCACCCTAATCAGTGGGGTTTTAACCCAGGTCACGGGCTCCCAAAGTTATTAAAGTGTGTTAAAACTTGAACTCGAGCACTACCTTAGCATCTTGCTTGATTTGAAAATCATTCTGATAATAGATAAAAGTTTTGGAGCTCTACAGTGGGTCTGCAATTCAGACTTCGACCGTAACTAAAAATTAAGGAGCCTTTGAAAATTTTAAAACTAAGTTCTCCATAGTTTTCTGTGTGCTATGAAGCTTTGGCCGGCATATTTACAGGTCGTATCCGGAGCATGGCTATTACTTAATAGCCGCTCGTCGCAACACACTCGCTAATGCCTACAGTGGTGCTCAAACTCTACTGAGGAACTTGACTTGTATTATTTATTAGCTGCGCTCCGCGGTTTCACCCGCGTAAGTCCCGACCCCGTGGGAATATCAAAATGAAAAGTAGCCTATAGCCTTCCTCGATAAATGGACAATCCAACCCGAAAATATTTTTTCAATTCGAACCAGTAGTTCCTGAGATTAGCGCGTTCAAACAAATAAACTCTTCAGCTTTATAATCCTACTTATATTATAATTAATGTGAAAGTTTGTGTGTGCGTGTGTGTGTGTATGTTTGTTACTCCTTCACGCAATAACTACTAGACCGATTGCGATAAAACTCGATATGTAGATAGATGGAGACCTGGATTAACATATAGGCTACTTTTTATCCCGATTATCCCACGGGAACTTACGCGGGTGAAACCGCGGGGCGCAGCTAGTATTAGTATATATTGTAGCAAAAGTTACCATTCGTAGTGCATTTGCTACGAAAAACGTAGAGCTATTGAGTTTTGAAGCTTAAATTTTTAAAATACCCTACCTATATGTAGATTGTAGATAACCGACTTCAAAAGCTTAGGAGTTTCTGAATTCGCCGCGTAGGTTGATTTTTTTTACTATATTATTTTTAGGTATTAATAATTTCTTAAATTGTTGAATAGTTCGAAAATAGTTTTCTTTCAGGAAAAAAGTTTAAATATTTATTTCGAAATGGCAAGGTATCAAAACAAAACCATAAGTAGGACACCGGTTACCAAAATAAAACAAAACATCATTGTTTTATGTAGTGAATTTATCGTCAGTTAGTCGTCGTGACCACGGTCCCTGCAACGGAATCGAAACGTAGTCGTAAGGTTTAAGTACTAAATTTAACACACGAAAAATCTCGTATTTATAAATATACAAAAATTAGTGAAATTTATGTAATTTTTTAAAAATACTTACATGTGTAGGTTTTGTTCGGTCGCAAACCCTTAGGGATGCGATGGCTGTCTGCTCGCACGCCTACGTCAAGCCTTTCACTTTTTATTAAAAGTTTGACAATCTCTACAAAAGTGCGGCTGAGCAACGCGGATTTTTTTACCGAAAGCTTGTAACACGACACTAAAATTGAGTTAAAATAAACAAACGACGATCAATAGTGACGCCAAATATAATTATAAAAGGATATATAATATGACGTGCGCTAGATTATAATGTGAATTACGAAATTCGAACGTTTAAACATATTAATAGATGTTTTTTACTTTGCGAAATGAACGTAGGCAAATGGTTTTCTTTGATATAATACCCACCCAAAAAATCTTCCTAACTTTTCGTTTCATCATAGGAATTTCATAATTTATCAATTATTTTAAATGATTTATTTACATAAAAACTAAATGTGTGATGATTTTTTTTATCTCCATCTATAAAAAATACAGTGTCTCCGGATAACAGGTTTTGGCGGGAACGAGTTAACAACATGTCGCGCTGCAGTTTTATTTTCATGAAACTTAGTTGTAACCCGAGTTGAATGGTATAATTCTGGTGGAATGTTATTCAATTTAGTTCTGTGAAAGTGCACAAGTGTAGTGAAAGTAAAAATCAGTGTCAAACATGAAGTTTTCTCGTTGCCTCCAAATCTCCTATTAAGGTTATGGTAAACTTGCCACCGCTTTTCTACCTATAGCCCCTGACTTGACGGACTATGACGACTTTGACTGTTTTGAAACACTTTTGGCTCGATTTATTAAAAATTGGGTCTTAATTTGATGCAAAATATAACTTGACACTGGCTAAATGCACAAGCCATGCGAAGCCATAATTATTAGCGTAATAATAAATAAATAAATAACGGGCTAGTGATCTCCGCCCATTTTACCGGCACCATACTAAAAACAAACATACTTTTAGATCGTTTTTTGACTTTAATAGGTAACTTTTCTATGCTGAAACAGTCAAAACAGGGCTGGACTTCACATACATTACTCAAAACCCTATGTTTATACATGTAAACCCTTTCACAAAAGCCAAAGCATTCTAATTTCAAATCCGTAAACTGATATTCTTACAAATTCCCGCTTCTTTTTTTTCCTCTTTTTTCAAAAGAGTTCTCAGACCACCAAGAAGGTCGTCAAGTCAAGGGTCTTGGTTGTTGACCGCGTATGGTACTGGCGCGGCGCGACATGACGTTTTGCCACCCGTGCTCGTGTCTAGACAATATTGGCGACATTCTATAAGATGGTGAGTTTAAAGATTGGTGAGAATGTATCGAATTTGGTGATGGTACGGGATTCAAATGAAAATACACAGAGAAAAAGGCTTCTTGAAGTGAGAAAAGGTGAATCGAGGTGGAATAAGAAATGTATGATTACTTTTTGATTCATTTCTTGCTCTAAAACAGTGGATTGAAGAGGAAAAATATATAAATAGATCCACTGGTGGTGACTCGTTGGTGGATCCTAGTGGAAAGAGGCAGAAATAATCCTAAATTAGACGCTAGAGAATAATTTCTTGTCAATGTCAAGTCAATGTTTTTAAATATATTAAGCAGTATTCTTAATTAAGGAATAAGTACATAAAGTTTATCTTTTTTTTTGCTAAAATTAAAAATTGTTATGTAACGTCGATAGGGAGAGGATTTTTTTGTTTTGTTGCTAGTCTATAACTCAGTCAGGACAAAGCCTTTTATATGTAAAAGGCTTTGTCCTGACTGACTGACGGATCAACGCACAGCCTAAACCGCTGATAATAGAGATCTGAAACTCTGAGGATGTATTCTTTGTATGACGTAGGCATCCGATAAGAAAGAATTTTCCAAAATTATACCCCTTAGGGGGTGAAAAAGGGGGACAAAGTTTGTATGAGACAACGTGATTCCTTGGTCCATTTTCGACTTTTACGCGGACGAAGTCGCGGGCAAAAATGCTAGTTACTTCTATTTATTTATGATTTATTTATTACAATAATTATTATTTATTTATTTGTTATCTCATTTTTGTAACGCAATTATATTTATGTTTTAATGAGTCGAATCAATCTCGAACCAAAGTCACTCTACCTACGAATCAATAGTAAGGGTAACACTTGGTGTGACGGGGTGAGGCTTAATTTTTTCAATGTCGCGACTCCTTTTAAAATTGTTTTGCCTATTAGTTAAGTGGCGTAGCAAATTTTTACTAATTTACTTTTTTTTGCTTTGCCAATTTTAGGATTCCGTACGCATCTTTTTTTTTTAATCTACTTTATGGGAGTTTTGGCGGGAACGAGTTAACAACATGTCGTGCTGCAGTTTTATTTTCATGAAACTTAGTTGTAACCCGAGTTGAATTGTATAATTCTGATGGAATGTTATTCAATTTAGTTCTGTGAAAGTGCACAAGTGTAGTGAAAGTAAAAATCAGTGTCAAACATGAAGTTTTCTCGTTGCCTCCAAACCTCCTATTAAGGTTATAGTAAACTTGCCACCGCTTTACTAAAGCCCCTGACTTTGACGGACTATGACGACTTTGACTGTTTTGAAACACTTTAGGCCCGATTTATGAAAAATCGGATCATATCTTGATGCAAAATATAACTTGACACTGGCTAAATGCACAAGCCGTGCGAAGCCATAATTAATAACAGAAAATAAATGTACCCTATTTTTATTTGCCATATCCAGGGTTCCATTATTGATTTTTCAGTTGTTTAAAATAATGTTGGCGGGTAAAGTCTCCAAGTATATATATTTATTTAAAAAATAATTTTGTTTTTAATTGTATTCAATGCTGAAAATACAATTCTCATAAAAATCTTCTGTACGTTGCGTATTCCCGTGGGAATATCAGGATAAAAAGTAGCCTATAGCCTTCCTCGATAAATGGACTATCCAACACAAACAGAATTTCTAAATTCGAACTAGTAGTTCCTGAGATTAGCGCGTTCAAACAAACAAACAAACTCTTCAGCTTTATAATATAAGTATAGATAATGCATATGATTATGGCCAAGGATGCATTGATTAATTGGAATTGTCATAGGCTACTTTTTATCCCGATATCCCCACGTGATCGGGAGTTACGCGGGAGAAACCGCGGAGCGCTCCTAGTCCTACTAATATTATAAAATATGTGAAAGTTTGTGTGTGTGAACCGATTGCGATGAAACTCGGTAAGTAGATAGCTAGAGACCTAGATTAACACATAGGCTACTTTTATCCCGATCTTCCCACGGGATCGGGATAAAAGTGCGGTAAAAAAAGCGGGGCACAGCTAGTAAATCATAAATATATACCTAAGGCCAATATTATTACGGTCAAAAAAAATTCCAACTATTGACTTTTTTAAATTTTTATTTGTAAAATACATATTTTTCAAGTAGGTACCTAGGTACCTATATAATATTTATAACTAGTGCTTGCCCGCGACTTCGTCCGCGTAAAAGTCGGACTTTTGCCCCCCTTTTTCACCCCCTAAGGTATAAAATTTCGGAAAATCCTTTCTTATCTAACGCCTACAAAGAACACACCTCTCCAAGTTTCAGGTCTCGAAAATCAGCGGTTTAGGCTGTGCGTTGATCCGTCAGTCAGTTAATCAGGACAAAGCATTTTATATGTATAGAGAAGATAATAAATACTGACGTACCTAGTGCCACTTCAGTTGCGTAACTATTATAATTGGCAAATCTATTTTATTTTATTTTAAAAGAACTGCTATGGATAAGAAGAATTTTGTTTTAAAATAAAGCCATAACAAAGGTTTGCAAAGTAAATAGTTGTTTACATAATAAACGAGTGCTTATCTATACATATATAATGCTTTGTCCTGAACTACTGACTGACTGACTGACTGACGGATCAACTCACAGCTTAAACCACTGATCGTACAGACCTCAAATTTGGAGGTTGTGTTCTTTGTATGACTTAAGCATCCGATAAGAAAGAATTTTCAGAAATTCTACCTCTAAGAGGGTAAAAAAGGGGGCAAATTTTATATGGGACACCGTAATTCCTTGGTCCAATCTACTTCAAATTTTGCATAAACATTATTTAACAGATTTGATGGAACACGTGTGTCGTATTTTATTGAAATTTATCCCTTAACAGGGTAAAAAGGGGTAGAAAGTTATTTTGGGGGTTGTTGGTTAAAAGTACCATTTTCGACGTCTACGCGGACGAAGTTGCGGGCAAAAGCTAACATACATTATACAATAAAAGTGAATAACGATCTCGCATTGCGATCACAATCGTGATTGCAACCATTCCCACCGTATAATTGTTTATTGTTCACACATTTGCAAGTGATCGAGATGTGGTTCTCATTGCTAAAGGATATTCATTTTTAATGTCTAAGCCGACTTAACCAATATATTGGCCTTTACATCGAATAAAGTTCACTACAGTGTGTAAGTGGTAAATTGATCATTGCAAATTGAGGCGGCTTTTGAACGCGCTCGCGTTCGCGCGTGTGATCCACACACAAAATTTTGTGTTTAAGGCGGTAATCATTTTTTTTTAAGTCTAGGTCCAATTTACATAATGCTATTTTCTTCAAGTTATTAAACAAACAATACAAGTGTGGTAAATTGAACATTGTAAATTGCGGCGGCTTTTGAACGCGAGCGCTTTCAAAAGCCGACACGCGTGTGATTAATAATCCACACGCATATCGTACGACGTCTTTTATCATTATCACAGTTCATCATTATCACAGTAAAAGAAAAAAGTTAAAAAAATAAAAAAAAATAACAAAATTTTGTGTTTAAGGCGGCAATCAATTTTTTTAAAAGTCTAGGTCCAATTTACATAATGCCATTTTCTTAAAGTCTTTTTAAAATTCGAACTGTTTTACTGACTTAAAAACTTCTTGTACCTACCTTTTTTATACATCAAAACAGTCCAGGTAAATTATGAGTGTTTCATCTACCTAACATGTAATTAGCAGTAAGGTACGAATTTAACTTATCGGGATAACTTAACAGCACTTGTGCGTTATAGTAAAGTAAAACGCATGCTATTTATTTAAAAAAAAATAGCATAATTAGGCATCATTATTATGAATGTGAAAGTTTGTGTGTGTGTGTGTGTATGTTTGTTACTCCTTCACGCTAAAACTACTGGACCGATTGCGAAGAAACTCGGTATCTAGATAGCTGAAGACCTGGATTAACACATAGGCTACATTTTATTCTGATATTCCCACGGGATCGGGACTTACGGGTGAAACCGCGGGGCGCAGCTAGTATTTAATAAAAATCGAACTCGCTGCCTTCTGCATCACAGACGGGTGTTCGCCCGCCACGCCACAGAGGCTGCCACGTTCCGTTGTACTCTATAATAAGAATTAGTCGTACAGGGAACCAATTAACTGAATGTCGACGTAGTAAGTTTATAAACAGTGCATTACCGCTCATCCTCTCAACAGGATTTATAGGGATGGGACCTGACTATGTATCGATATAAGAAAACTTGAGAGGTTTCAAGGGACACGTTTTAGGGAAGTTTCTTTCGATTAATTAGTGAAGGAATTGTAATAAAATCAAAAACTGTGGTTACAATTTTTGGTTTAAATTTTTTCCGTCTAACCCCCTTTCGCAACGCGCGATAAGGAACTTCGTTCCAAACATAAAATTAGCTAATTTACACTGTACGGGCATCAAAAGTGCTCGACTTAAAATTTTTAATGCTTTCATGAATTTATTAAACAAACAAAAGCGAATGAGTTTGTTTGGCAACCCTGTGTTTGGCAGTCCGGCATGGTAACCATTGTGCCAACTGGGTCGTCAATTAAGCATATTACTTTTAACTTGATTACAAACTGAGTAGGAACGTGCGGTTGATATGTGGGTACCAATATATACAACAGCTTATACAATAGTAGGTGCTGGGCAAGCCTACTCCATCCCCACGCAAAAGGGACCCAATTAAAAAGAGTCTAGTCATACATACATATACAACAGCTTTTTAAATAAAACAAATACCATAATATCGACATCGATATACGATGGGCATCTCTACCGGCGCGGGCGCAGGAGCACTTGCTTGCATTACAGACCGGGTTCGGGTTGCGGGCCGCGGCACGTGCGCCGGAAACAACCCGTCACCAGGTAAACACACGTCACTTGCACATCACTAATGTTATCAATATACTAATGACAACACTAATGTTGAAGAATTCATTAGGTATATCGTAGAGCAATCAATTGGCCGGAAGACCAGCGCTGCAGCACATGGTTTCTTAAATATTCTTAGGGTTAGTGTATGTTTCTTTCTTCGATGTATAATGTTACCTATTTCTTTGTGTGTGTTTAATTTTAAAGTTGTCGTGTGCCTGCACCAAATAAATGTTTTTCTCTCTTTCTTTCTTTCTTTCTTCTTTCAATCCCAAAAACAGGTTCAAAACTTTTATAAAGCACAAATTGTGCAGTAAGGCGTACTATGATACTTCGTCTTACTTTAATGATAACAACCCATGGACGTGACTTTAGTTGCTTCATTTCAAATAATACTTTCAAATATTTGTAATATTGACCTTTGTGAGCGTGATCACATGAAAAAAAACCCCATGAGTTTCTTGTGCCTTCTTCTCATTGGTGGGCGCGTTTCGAAGGCACACATCCTAACTTAGTTTTAAGACGTTTCTATGTGACCTTTGTACAAATGTATTAAGCATCTAAAGGAATAAATTTTGACTTTGATACAAGTCAAATACAAAAAATTTATTCACTAGCGACCCGCTCCGGTTCGCACGGCTATATTCTGCTACTAAGTTTATAAAACTGAAATTCAACTTTCAAATTCAGATGTAGACCCGCCTTTCGCAAGTGCAATTTAAGCTGTATTCACACGAGCAAGTCGTGACTAGACGGTGAAATCTTAGAAAATTCTTCAACCGGAAGTCGGAGCTTGGTATTTTCATAATGCAGTACCTATTTAAGTTACCCTACGTTCGTCTTAATTGTACGGGATCCCTTTACGGACGACTTTCATAGAGCTGTTTAATGGATGAAAAGTATTTTATATCTAACTAGCCTTTGCCAGCGACTTCGTCCGCGTAGAATTAGTAGATTGGACCAAGGAATCACGTTTTCCCCATGTTTTCCATACAAATTTTGCCTCCATTTTTCACCCTCTAAGGGGTACAATTTCGGAAAATCTTTTCTTATCTGATGCCTATGTCATACAAAGAACCCATCCTCGAAGTTTCAGGTCTCTACGATCAGCGGTTTAGGCTGTTCGTTGATCCGTCAGTCAGTCATTCAGGACAAAGTATTTTTTATGTATAGATTAAATCGATCAATAAATATTTAGTAAATGGGTTATCTAAAAATTCAGTCCAGTATGATTAATCTTTTTGTTTTTAGACTCTTTGCTGGTTTTTTTATGAGACAAATTCCATGCCAATCGAAAGTATGAAGCCTATAGAATATGGAAACGTTAGGATGACTATTTTTTCGGTCACAAATCTTGGGTAGGCACTTAGGCAGTTAAATCGATACTAGTCATTTTCACTGGTCTGGTTAATGAATTAAAGTTAAGTTAAAACAAAGATAATGTATTTGATTGGTATGGAATTTGTCTATTAGCAAAAAAGCAAAAAGTCTAAACACACAAAAAAAAACGTGTGGCACTCGGGGACTGTCGCGGTCAAGCTATTGCATCGTGCGAACTTCGTACAGTCGTACCATATACATACACGTTAAGCGAACGCTCGGCCGACCTACATGGTAGGCGGAGTGGGGGGTGTTAGGTTTTATTTTCGTTACGGAATTTCTTGATTCGGTCGCCGTGCTCAAAGCTCGTGATAAAAGCTTAAAAAATGAATCATTCTGGACAGAAATTGTTTAGGCAACCCATTTACAATATATTTATTGACCTATTTAATTTGATACTTTTCATCCATCAAACAGCTCGACGAAGGGATCCCGTACTATGATGTAGTACCTACCTATTTAAGTTACCCTCCGTTCGTCTTACGTAGTTTAGTGGAAAGAGTATTCATATGTTAATTTTATTCTGAAGAACTTTGAAGCGGAGTTTTAAGCGTAAGGTAGGTTTTAATCATAGAGACGAAGGCGGAGTGATTGACCACTTTTAGTTTTAATAATCTCGAGCTAAAAGCATAAAGTTGTTCAAAGAATATTTATCTAATACTGTTTTATAAATAACTAGCTTTTGCCCGCGACTTCGTCCGCGTAAAAGTCGAAAATGGACCGAGGAATCACGTTGTCCCATACACACTTTACCGTCGTTTTTCACCCCTTTTGTGGTAGAATTTCGGAAAATCATCATATCATATCGGATGCCTACGTCATACATAGAACACACCCTCTAAGTTTCAGGTCTCTACAATCAGCGGTTTAGGCTGTGCGTTGGTCCGTCAGTCAGTCATTCAGGACAAAGCATTTTATATGTATAGATTAGCAGTGCTCCGCGGTTTCACCCTCGTAACTCCCGATCCCGTGGGAATATTGGATTAAAAAGTAGCCTTTGGTATTTTTAATGAATCAATATATCCTCATACCAAGTATCTTCAAAATCAGTCCAGTAGTTTCAGAGCCTATTCGTTACAAACATAATAATAAACAAAAAATCTTTCCCCTTTATAATATAAAATAAAGATAAAATTAATATTGTAGGAAATTATACAAAGCGCTATCTAGGCTAAAGCTAAGCAACTAGGCTTGTGTTTTGGTACGAGACACTGGATAGAATACAGGTATTTTTTTTGCTGATTTTAGAGGTAACATAACCACACAACGCACATAGTTTAGGTATTCTAAGAGTAGCAAAACAAAAGTTGAAAAAACCCATATAAGTTTAAAATCTTGCTCAGCAGTTTTATCACGTAATAAAATAAATATTTTCAATAATTATTATAAAGTCCAAGATCCGGAATTTGTCTATTAACCAAACCAGTGAATGAACATAATCTGAACTGAATTTTTTTAGTCAATTTTGCAATATATTTATTGACCGATATAATTTGATATAAAATACTTTTCATCCATTAATCAGCTCAGTGAAGGTCGTTCTTAAAGGGATCTTAGACTACTACCTTCTGCAGTTTACCTACTAAATAACTCCGAATAGAAGTGGGCGTTAGCAATTTGTAGAGAGGCAAGCAGTGATTTGAACGAGTCACTTCAGTACCTATTCTTCAGTAAGTCCATGGAAGTTGCAGGTGGATTGAGCACTTCGTTAAGGCTACTTATGCCGCCAAACGCAACAAGCCAGAAATACCCGTTGCTTACAACTAACAATGTTGATTGTAACGAATGTGTTTTGTGTTTCTCAAAAGTGCTGAGATGGAATTGTAGATGAGATCTTTACCGATATTTTGGGGCAATTTGAGACGAAAATTCTTTGTTATTTCAAAACTAGACTAGTTTTAATTCTTAATTTTAGGATAACTTCAAAACTATAGGAAATTTTTGGCTAAAACTCACACCAAAATGTCGCCTACAATTTCATCTTTTGAGAAAATCAAAACACATTCGTAACAATTAACAACTTTCACCAACGAAGGCGACCGGTGCCGGTAGTAATAATTTAGTAGGCTGTGTACCAAGGTCGTTGGCGTATAGACCCACCTTAAGTTAAAGATTTGATTTAAGAACATACGTATGTATTAAGGTAGGTACAGTCTGTAACAAAATTAGAGGCTCACCATAAATTTCTAAAAATAAAGGCGTTTACAGTCATGCTTGAGTTGAAGGACCATAACTTTTAATAATAGCTTAATTAATATAAAATAAAAGCTTATTTATTATTTATAATTAAAATGATAGGAATTTGGAGACTTTACAATGTGCCTTCACTTTTTATGCCTAATGTAGAGTACTATTAGAAACGTTACGAATAATATAACAGACTAGCAGCGCTCCGCAGTTTCACCCGCGTAACTCCCGATCCCGAGGGAATATCAGGATAAAAAGTAGCCTATGTAAATGGACTATCCAACACAAAAAGAATTTTTCAATTCGAACCAGTAGTTCCTGAGATTAGCGCGTTCAAACAAACAAACAAACTCTTCAGCTTTATAATATAAGTATAGATTCTCTGGAATCGAGGCCTATAGAAAATTATGTTTTATCACGCCTAAGCCTATGGTTTCACCCGTGTAAGTTCCTATCCCATGGAAAAATCGGGATAAAAAGTTGCCTATGTGTTTGTCCAGATCTTCAGCTATCTACACAAAGACTTTCATTGCATTCGCTTCAGTAGATTTTGCTTAAGACCATGTGTTCGCAAATCGACCTTTGTGTTAAGCAACTTTAAGTAATCAAATACTATTTTTTTGTTATTTGGATATAAGTAGATATTGTAGTTTAAAAACCATATTTTTGTTTATTTCGGTTGAAAACATGATATGAACAACTTTGTTCGATAAAAAAAATGTTAGAAAACAGAGAATTTTTAGATCGTTTATCGGTTTTTATTCAAAAATAGTTAACGTATGTTTCTAAAAATTGAATCAAATGATAGGTTTTGACCTCTAGGAACTATATTTTTGGATAATAATGCTAAAATGTACAAAATGTTTTGCAAATCGATCAAATATAACAGTTAGCACGCGTCAGTTCCTCGCAGTCGGCCTCCGGGCCTCGTCGAGGTAAGACCTATGCCACTTTTGCCGGCACGCTGCGTTCGAGCGAACCCCACGCGGAAGCTTGCATTTGCAGGGATGACAAACTTTTTTCCGCAAATAATAATTTACAAACTTATGTGCCCGCAAATAATATATACTAATATTATAAAGAGGTAAGGTTAGTAACAAGTTTGTACATTGTATTGTTGCTCCAGTCTAAGCAGCTAGGCTTGTGTTATGGTGACTAGACGCGATTGAGTGAGCGCAAATAATCTATACTAATATTATAAAGAGGTAAGGTTAGTAACAAGTTTGTATATTGTATTGTTGCTCCAGTCTAAGCAGCTAGGCTTGAGTTATGGTGACTAGACGCGATTGAGTGAGCGCAAATAATCTATACTAATATTATAAAGAGGTAAGGTTAGTAACAAGTTTGTATATTGTATTGATGCTCCAGTCCAAGCAGCTAGGCTTGTGTTATGGTGACTAGACGCGATTGAGTGAGCGCAAATAATCTATACTAATATTATAAAGAGGTAAGGTTAGTAACAAGTTTGTATATTGTATTGTTGCTCCAGTCTAAGCAGCTAGGCTTGTGTTATGGTGATTAGACGCGATTGAGTGAGCGCAAATAATATATACTAATATTATAAAGAGGTAAGGTTAGTAACAAGTTTGTATATTGTATTGTTGCTCCAGTCTAAGCAACTAGGCTTGTGTTATGGTGACTAGACGCGATTGACTGAGCGCAAATAATATATACTAATATTATAAAGAGGTAAGGTTAGTAACAAGTTTGTATATTGTATTGTTGCTCCAGTCTAAGCAGCTAGGCTTGTGTTATGGTGACTAGACGCGATTGAGTGAGCGCAAATAATCTATACTAATATTATAAAGAGGTAAGGTTAGTAACAAGTTTGTATATTGTATTGATGCTCCAGTCCAAGCAGCTAGGCTTGTGTTATGGTGACTAGACGCGATTGACTGAGCGCAAATAATCTATACTAATATTATAAAGAGGTAAGGTTAGTAACAAGTTTGTATATTGTATTGTTGCTCCAGTCTAAGCAGCTAGGCTTGTGTTATGGTGACTAGACGCGATTGAGTGAGCGCAAATAATATATACTAATATTATAAAGAGGTAAGGTTAGTAACAAGTTTGTATATTGTATTGTTGCTCCAGTCTAAGCAGCTAGGCTTGTGTTATGGTGACTAGACGCGATTGAGTGAGCGCAAATAATATATACTAATATTATAAAGAGGTAAGGTTAGTAACAAGTTTGTATACTTATTGTATTATTGCTCCAGTCTAAGCAGCTAGGCTTGTGTTATGGTGACTAGACGCGATTGAGTGAGCGCAAATAATCTATACTAATATTATAAAGAGGTAAGGTTAGTAACAAGTTTGTATATTGTATTATTGCTCCAGTCTAAGCAGCTAGGCTTGTGTTATGGTGACTAGACGCGATTGACTGAGCGCAAATAATCTATACTAATATTATAAAGAGGTAAGGTTAGTAACAAGTTTGTATATTGTATTATTGCTCCAGTCTAAGCAGCTAGGCTTGTGTTATGGTGACTAGACGCGATTGAGTGAGCGCAAATAATCTATACTAATATTATAAAGAGGTAAGGTTAGTAACAAGTTTGTATATTGTATTGTTGCTCCAGTTTCACGGTTTTGTAATGCGTGACATGTTTTTCTCGGCTAGGTCCCCGCGTCAACCCGCGATAGGGAACTTCGTTCCAATAAAAATATTAGGTACATCATTACAGCTACACATTAGTTTTATTATTTTATATATCGAGCCCAATTAGATAACGAAAACCTACTGTTGACACCTACCTACACTGTGGCGTGCCCACTGTTTACACCTACACTGTGGCGTAGCTTGATCGCGTACGCGAGTCGTTGCGCGCGGCTCACTTTCACGCTATTTCTTTGTGCGCGGAGGCTGAGGTAATGTTAAAATACCTACACACGGTACTGGAAGAGGGCCTTAAATACAAACTCAGCTTTCACATAATAATATAAGAAGGATTGAAAAATGAAAATTGATAAATCACTTAACGAAATATAGATTAGTGTGTAGATGTTTCAAATTATGAGTCTAGAGAATATATTTTTTGTTTGTAACGAATGGGCTGCAAAAATACTGGACTGATTTTGATGAAACTTGCTATGAGGATACATTGATTCGTTATGAATAATATAGGTTACTTTCTATCCCGATATTCCCACGAGATCAGAACTTACGCGCATTAAAATAGGGCGCTGCGAGTAGGAAATGAAACTCGAAAATTTTTATTGCACTTTATTTTAATAATCTCTAACTTGTACTAAATATTTACAAAATGTGCTGAATGAAACAACTACATTTATTAACATCGAACCTTAGATAAAATTATTTACATCAAAAAATAAACTAACAGTAACAATTTCTACTAACTACTTGTGAAAATCTTTGGCTAATCTTTGGTGTTTAAAAATGTTACGTCACAGATTTTGTTTTTTGAAGTGAAAACTTCTTTAGCGGCGTTGAGCACTTTTTCTGTAATGGGTATAAAATCTTAAACTCGCGTCAGGACACGTGACCTGATCGAAAAAGCGTAAGACGGATGGAGAGTAGACAGCTATAGTTTTAAAGTGTTAAATTTTTAATGTAATATAAATTGTCATGTTTGTGTACGATCGCGCAATAAATGAATATTGTATTCTACCACATAAATGATAGTACTTTTATACTGATAAAGCAATTGGTGCAAAATTATTCCCTAGCCATTCCAAAATATCAAACATGCTCAACGTTAATAATCAAGTTTTCACTTCTGCCGGCACTCCCGGAGTGTAACCCGTCTTTTTTTTTCCAATATAGGGCGGCCTTTGACCACTATCTGCCTAATGGTAGATATAACGATGCGGTCAAAGATGTAGCACGCTTTCTTAGAAGATACCTGTTCACTCGTTACTTAAGGTGAAAGGGTACCTACGCTCTCTCCATACAAACGTAGTCGACTGTTTCCTCCCTGGATAATGACTCTAGCACAAATATTTTAGTTGGATAAAACCTATAACTGCCACGACTATGCCCCTATGTCTTGGATTTTATAATTTTCTAATTGTTATAAAAAATGGTCATGGCAGTTATAAGTTTTATGCAACAAAAATATTTGCTCTAGTGTCATTATCCAGGGAGGGAACAATCGACTACGTTTGTGAGAGAGCGCCGGTACTCTTTCCTCTTAAAGATCCACAAATTGTATGAAAGCAATGTGGTTGTCCATAACTCCTTTGCAAAAGACAGTCCATCGACGAATGAAATAAAGAATGACTTTAAAACGACACAGCTTTTTTCGAATGGTTGCATAACGATGATCTTTTATTTGAACTCTACGTCCACCGTTTTTTTTTATTCTTTGACATTTTCATTTGTATGTGTTGGTTAGCTGGATAGGTCCATTACTGGAACGGTTTTATCGACATAGACCCTTAAGTCATTGCTTTTAATAATCATACTAAACATCTTCATTTAGTATCAGTATAGTCAGCTCCGAAACCATCATATCGGCGGATACCTTAACAATGTAACTACTCTGAGTTTTACTACATTAATTTTCTATTTCAATATTACTAGCCATACTTTCATTACTATTTTCATTTACATCAACATTTTCAACAATTTTTGGTTTAACCTCTTTGTGTTTTTCTGAACTTTCCCCATACCGATCCGAACCCCTTTCTTCACAAGGTACAGTAAGGGTATTAAAGGGATGTCCTGGATAATACATGTAAGACAAAGGTACATTTGGATAGTTGACACCCAAATGAGGTACGTAAAGTGATTGTAATACAGCTTGATTGTAGGATTCTTGCAATAAAGCCTTGTATTCAGGGTTTTTAGCGAAATCTACGCCATACATTCCTGCAAAATGCTTCCAAATTGGCGAACCTTCAAGTAAATTTGATGGCGTGAACAGTGGATTTAAGGTCTTAAGGGTTCCCATAGGGTTTTGGTAAGACTTTAAGTCTGGTAGACTTGGTTGTCCATTGTTGTTCACTAGGACTTTCACAGCTACTTTTCGCGCGTGATTTGCAGCAGCTGCTGCCGCTGCAAGCATGCCGTTCTCCTGCATCTGTAGTTGCTTTCGTTTCGTCTTGTATCTTCGGTTTTGGAACCAGATTTTCACTTGGGTTTCTGTTAGTTTCAGACTGGCTGCTAAGTCTGCCCGTTCTGGTCCTGATAAGTACCTTAAAATAAAAGGAAAATGTTGTAGGTCATCTTGCATAAATTACAAAAAGCTAGGCTGGATTGAATCGAAGGTGGAAAAAGCGAAACATCCTACGCAAAATTTATATACCAGAAGTAAAGTTAAGTAAGAATTGTGTCAAGAAAAAGTTTAATATCAGTACTTATAATCTGAAAATCTTATAAAGAGGAGAAATTCAACCAACAACAATGAGGCTCTGTCAAAATCGTCAACATTATTGGCTGAATCTTTGCTCTTAATTCGTAGAATTGTCTTAGGGAGAAGCGGAAAAAGAACTTCTTTCGTCACGTATTATAATAATTTGGGAGTTAGAATATACTCTGTGTGGCATGGTAGATCGAGGTTTGTAAAGGCAGAGTTTGTAGGCATTTGCAAAAGAAAAACGTCAAATTACATCTCCCTTAATGCAAAGTGACGATGCAGTCTAATGTAGTAGGCTTTTCTGAAAAATTACTTTTACGTTCGTGATTTAGTTTCCCCAAATAAGCGAGGGCCTTCGAGAGATGCAGCAAAAGGTACAAAAATAACAGAGGGACGAAAATTTATTTGACCCTTCCTCCTATTACAAAAACTGTTGCTAAAAGCCTTACCTTGGAGCGGTGTTGCCCTAGTGGTAGATACCTCGACTTTTATTCTGGCCGGCCGTGCACCAATGTATTTTTCATAAGAAAAATTTATGTGACATTGCTCTTACGGTGAAGGAAAACATCGTGATGAAACCCGCGGCTTAGTTGCCTCTAGAAGTATTGACAAATTCTCTCCTCTAGAAATGGTCGACTAAGCTGAGAGGATAGTAGGTGCTGGGCAAACCTACTCCATCCTCACGCAAAAAAGAACCCAATTAAAAAGGATCTAATTGCGGAAAACAGTCCGTACAAGTAGAAGCCTCACCTTTGCTGGCTGAATCTTCGTTCTAACTCATACACTTGAGCATGAGAAAATGCAGCTCTTGAACGTTTCTTTCTCCCTGTAGTCTGGTAGTCGGGGTATATTCTATCCGGGGTTGTGGTTCGTGGTTCGTAGAGGAAGGGCTTGTAATGGTCATTGGGGGAGGTAGTGCGACGGACTGGGGAGTCGTGAGATGAACGGGAATCATAGTCATCTGTGGACAATTGAAAATAACAAAGGTAAGTTTAAAATCTATGTTAACTACCACGGAGAAAATATTTTTTGTATTTAATTAATAAGCTTTGAAACTACTGGACCGATTTTGATTAAACTTGTTATCAGCATACCTCAGAACTAGAGTAATAGGTATGGTCGCCCATATGTGCAACTGTTACTTCTAGAGTTATATGTTTTTACATTAGTAGGTAGGTATAATATTTTTCGAAAAAAATATGAGTGTGCGCTAATTATCATTGCTCTTATCAACATCGCTATGGCTTATTTTATTATTTTAATTATTCTAATTTATCAATTATTTAAATTTATTTTATAAGTTAATGTAAGTTCTTTTTCGCCTGAAATTCAGGAGTACCTAGTTCAGGCATATGTGTTATTATTGTGCTCTTTAATATTTAGTGCTTAGTTTATTATGTAAAATGAGTTTTAATCTCTCGTCTAGAGACAACTAATACAAATACAAATATATTTGTATAACTAATACAAATACAAATATATTTGTATAACTAATACAAATACAAATGTATTTGTATAACTAATACAAATACAAATGTATTTGTATAACTAATACAAATACAAATATATTTGTATTTGTATTAGTTGTCTCTAGACGAGACTTAGGTATCAAAGCGTTTATATTCCCACGGAATCAGGTCCAATTCAAGGCTGAAGTCTGCGTAGGTTTCTAATACTATCGTTTAAAAAACTTTTTTTTTACATTAACACGGTCATCAAAAACAGATTAGTGTTGCAAACGAAAAAACCCGAAAACTAGCAACAAAAGTTTAACAATCTAGCATCACACGCAAAAATACTGTTACTAAACGTTTATTGAGGCGTTTTACTTCGTTTTAATTCTGCTCCTAATGACTGAGGACAATTTACGTAATGGATCGCCATTGTATGAACTCCTTTATATGCGGTTGGCGTGAACGGTTCACTAATTTAATTGATTTGCGATTGTGTGCATGGACCTTAATGAGGATCAAGTTTTGGTTGGTGTTTTGAATTTTGATTGCTGGTAGGTATATAAATAGTGGGTAGAAATATGAATAGAAAATTTAAAAAAATAAAGGTTTCCTAAAAGAAAATCTTTTTATTTATCTAAAACTTATTTTTTACGCGAATATACTTCATTTTTCTTTTATTTAATTTTCCTACTTATTCAGTTACCTTCTATACATATAAAATGCTTTGTCCTGAATGACTGACTGACGGATCAACGCACAGCCTAAACCACTGATCGTAGAGACCTGAAACTTGGGTGTGTTCTTTGTATGACGTAGGCATCGGACGCGAAAGGATTTTCCGAAACTCCACCCCTAAGGGGTTGAAAAAGGGGGGCAAAGTTTGTATGGGACGACGTGATTACTTGGTCTATTTTCGACTTCTACGCGGACGAAGTCGCATGCAAAAGCTAGTTTTAATCTAAAAAAACTCGTAGCGTGAGTCTAATATCCAAGAACCAAATAAATAAACATTGAAGTCTTAGGTAGGTATAGTATAAATCTTGATTTTTCGTTTAAAACTTTAAAAAAATCACAACAATAAAATTATAGGTATATATAAAAATTTAAATTAAATAAATACCTACCTAAATTATTTATCTTAATTATTGTAAATAGACATGGACACGTTTTCAGAATGTTTTCATAGAATCTAGAGTTTTTAATGTTACATAGTGTCTAGAATTATTCCAGACACTGGCTGTATACCTACCTAAGCAAAGTTAAAAAAAAAAAGAAAACGCAAAGTTCAAAATTACCACTTTCTTCCAACCATAATTTCCCTTACAACAATTTACATAAAAGCCACGCGGCACCATCACCAACTCAACCAAAACTAGTAATTACTAAATTGAATGCCTCAATGGTTCTTTTAAGCGCCATCATGCCATAATGATGGGATTGTATAATCGGGTAAGTGCTTCGAGACGTCACCGGTTGCCACCGGACAGTGTGAACGGGCCATTACCCGACCATTGTCAAGCTATAACAATTTGAATATGGAATGGGTTTGATTGACTAATTATTTTTATTTTTGTTTTGTGCCAGTCATGTTTTTTAAAAAGTTTAGTAGGTAATTTATAAGTAGTGCCTACTTAGATTAACTAATGGTAGCTTGCAAAAATATTTGAATCTAGATTTTCTGTATTATTTAATTACTAGCTGCATCCCGCGGTTTTACCCGCGTAAGTCCCGATCCCGTGGGAATATCCGGATAAAAAGTAGCCTGTGTGTTAATCCAGGTCTCCAGCTGTCTAGTTACCGAGTTTCATCGCAATCAGTGCAGTACCTAGTTTTAGCGTGAAGGAGTAACAAACATACACACACACACACACGCACACACAAACTTTCACCTATATAATATTAGTAAGATGTAAAACTTGGTTAATTATTAAAAATAAAATGTCTGTTTTTAACAAAATTAAAATTTTTGAAATGTCGATTTTATAAAACCTAGACTGTATGCATTCAATTAAGTTTAGACACAACCTACGAAAAAAAAAATTGACTTGATTCCAGCTGAACACATAATTTTTTTTAACTGTCGCACAAAAAACAAACAGATTTAAGTTTTTTTTTAAATAGCTTTGTTTTGTTTTAAAACTTTTTTTTACTACAGAAGTCGTTAAAAAAACTACACAAAATTATCAACGAAGATAGATAGTGATCTAATTAAAATTTTAATTAATTGAATTGAATTTATCCCACTAAAAACTTAAAAAAACACACAAAAACTACTAAAGTTAAAAGCTCACCTGAAAGCTCCGTGACTGGATATTGGTTTTTCCTTGACATATCCAAAGCTCCATCATCAGGGAAATCACTATATCCGTTACAATCGTCGTAATATTTAACCTCCTTGCGTTGATAACCAGCCTCCTTACACCCAGAACTTTTCCCTAAAAATCCCTTCGCGCCAAAACTCGAAAACATTCCATTTTCAATTTCACACTTCGCTTCCTTCGTCAAAATATCATTTATCGAAAAAGGTGTCGTCAAATTTTTCTCACTGTCTTGTAAAATTGCATTGTTAAATAATTTAGATTCCATTTTTGAAACGCGACCCGCCTTACCGCAAAAGCGTTCCACAAACGAATAAACTTCGCTTGATGGATTGTTCTTTGGTTAAGCCTTAGAAAAGGACAGAATAGATTTTCATGCGTTGTTCTCCGGTGTGTGAAAGAGAGGGAGCGGTTTGGGGCGTTCGTTTTTTAAAAAAGCTTTGAGGAGCTCGTAAGTGGTGGGGATCGTTGAGTTTTTCTTGAGATGTTTACGTGAATGCGATTTTATCGGGCAAGAAGCGTGCAGCTTATGAGGATAGATAAAATTGGCCTTTCAAAAAGTTTCGGGTATTTATGGTGTTTTACACGTCTTCAAGTTTGTATTGCATTAAAATGATAATTAAAGTGCCATTTTAGTTATCATTATCACTAAAGTGTACTACTTTAATTATACACATAACATTCGTACATACTATTCCCGTTTTTTTTGATTTCCGATATTTCTTTAAAAATATTTTACAAAAACATTGCATTTTTACAAAAAAATAATTTCAATGGAAAGTCGTGATTATCGGGTATTTCATAAGTTAGTTAATTCGATTTAAGACCTCAAATATCAATATTTTCAAATATTTTTTATACTTTTTATGCCACAACCTACGTTTTATTTGTAAAGCATGATTAAAACTGTTACTCTAATTTAACATTAGATTGCTACCAAACATAAATAGTTCAGCAGTAGAATTTCTGATAACTTTCATAAATCTGATTTGAACGCACTGCTCGAGGCCCAGCCGTAGCAGAGCCGCCAATTCACACAGCACCAATTACAACTGCACCAACTCTTCTTCGATAGGCACGTCGCTCTATCAATAAGTGCCTGAGAAGTGTCTATGCATCCCTTTCACACACGTTCATAGCGCCCTTTACCTAGCCGCCTTGTCCCTTTCCCCCATTCGAACGCTATTTAGACAGACCAATGGGGTGCGAGTTATGAACCTCAAACGCCAATAAAAGAAGTGGGAAGAGGAAGTGTCAACACAATTTTTCTTTTTATTTTTTCTCAGAATGTGTGCCAGTGACTTTTACTCCATTTTTTTATTGAAAAAGTTTGTTGTACTGAAAAGGTTTCATATTGTTTAGTTTTCACGTTTTTTAAACAAAAAAAATAACGTATTAGACCTAATTAAACACAAACAAAAATTTAATTATATGTTTTAATTTAATTGCGTTTTGATTTATGTAGGAATGGGATATCATACCCGACCAAATAAAATTAAAAATAGTTAACGTAAATTAAAACCCAGGTAGAAGTGGAATACACAAAAAAATAATACAAATCGGTTCAGCCGTTCAGGTGGACATAGGTAACTAACACCGCGACACGAGAATTTTATTAGAATTTTTTAAGTAGACTAGCTTTCGAACGCGACTTCGTCCGCGTAGAAGTCGAAAATGGACCAAGGAATCACGTTGTCCCATACAAACTTTGCCCCCCTTTTTTCATCCCTCAGGGGTGAAATTTCGAAAAATCCTTTCTTATCGGATGCCTACGTCACACAAAGAACACACCTTCCAAGTTTCAGGTATCTACGATCAGCGGTTTAGGCTGTGCGTTGATCAGTCAGTCAATCATTCCGCTGTTTCACCCAGGATAAAAAGTAGCCTATGTGTTAATCCAGGCGTCCAGCTACCTATCTAGATACCGAGTTTCATAGCAATCGGTTCAGTAGTTTTTGCGTGAAAGAGTAACAAACATACACACACACACATAGTTTCACATTTATAATATTAGTAGGAAAACAACATATTTTTGTGGGGTTTTAAAAAATTTTTTTCACAGGTTACTATACCTATTCAGAATCTTACTTCTAGATTTAGCTCAGTTGAGTTAGAATCAAACATACCCCGCCTAAATTATTCTACCTCTATTATTCGTATTCCCCATAATGATGTACTTACGGATTAAGCTTGGAATGAGGTTATCTGGCAAACTAAGTGGATATCGGATGCTATCAAGTGCCATCAACCATAGAGCTAAGAATCTATATATATAAAAATGAATTGCTGTTCGTTAGTCTCACTAAAACTCGAGAACGGCTGAACGGATTTATCTTATCTTAGTCTTGAAATGTTCGTGGAGGTCTAGGGAAGGTTTAAAAGGCGAGAAAAAATCGAATAACCGATATTCCCACGGGATCGGGACTTACGCGGGTGAAACCGCGGGGCGCAGCTAGTGATAAATAAAAAAAAAACTTGCATGCTACATCTTCGACCTCATCTTCGCTTCTAATACACTGACTGTTATAAATATAAATCTATACTTATATAATAAAGCTGAAGAGTTTGTTTCTTTGTTTGAACGCGCTAATCTCAGGAACTACTGGTTCCAATTGAAAAATCTTTTTGTTTTGGATAGTCCATTTATCGAGGAAGGCTATAGGCTACTTTTTATCCTCATATTCCCACGGGATCGGGAGTTACGCGGGTGAAACTGCGGAGCGCTGCTAGTAATAAATAAATAATGCAAGACATTCCACACATCGCCATCTAGCCCCAAACTAAGTAACTAGACTTGTATACTTACTTATATATACTTTTCTTTTGTAAATATATACTTATAATACATAGAAACAACCAGACCACAAACAAATATCTAAGCATAAATACTTGTCTGAGCCGGGAATCGAATCCGCAACCCTGTGTTTGGCAGTCCGGCATGGTGACCATTGTGCCAACTGGGTCGTCAACTGGGTTGTTAGAGCACTTACTCTGTTCAATGCATTTTTGCAAGATTTTCAAGACGTCAATATATTTTACGATAAATTATACATAGTTATACGGGTTTTTAGATTGTACCTTAGTAGTAACTTAAAATAGTGTGCGTTTTGGTTTAGAATGTTAGCCACTGATTATTTTATTCTAAACTAGCTGCGCCCCGCGGTTTCACCCGCGTAAGTCTCGATCCCGTGGGAATATCGGGATAAAAAGTAGCCTATATGTTAATCCAGGCCTCCAGCTATGTACATACCTAATTTCATTGCAATCGGTTCAGTAGTTTTTGCGTGAAGGAGTAACAAACACACACACGCACACAAAATTTCACATTTATAATATTAGTAGGATTAATAAATTCTCATCAGGTCAATGAGATCGGTTTGATTAACTCCGCTTTATCTGAACCACATTCAGATAATGCCTTTATATTATACAAATTAGCACCAGTGGCGTTAGGTGTTAAGCTGTGATTGTTTTTGCTTTGTTTTGTAACTAATAGAGTGATGTGGTCGCCCAGCGACAAAACTCTTTAAATTAAAAAAGAAAAATGCAAGCCTCATCATCATCTTCCTACCTTTATCCCAATTTGTTTGGGGTCAGCGCAGTACGTCTTCTTCTTCAATTCATTCCTATTAGTCTTCACTCAAGCCAATTTCGTATAAAAAAACGGGTTGCACTCCGGGAGTGCGCCGGCACTCCCGGAGTGCAACCCGTTTTTTTAAGTTTCAAGTTTTCACTTCTGCCGAGAAGTGAAAACTTGATTATTAACGTTGAGCATGTTTGATATTTTGGAATGGTTAGAGAATAATTTTGCACCAATTGCTTTATCAGTATAAAAGTACTATCATTTATGTGGTAGAATACAATATTCATTTATTGCGCTATCGTACACAAACATGACAATTTATATTACATTAAAAATTTAACACTTTAAAACTATTACAATTATTTTACATTAAAAAGTTTATCTCTCCGAAAAATCAACTTTCATCCATATTTTTTTTCTTTTCTTTCTCTGAAAAACGGAGATTATTTATTATCATTTTATTTCATTTATTTTCATTCGAAATTATTTGTTTGGTAAACCTACACCGCACATGTGCTTATTGTGATGTTATGAAAATATAGGTTAATGCTATAAAGTATAAACATTATTACAAATATTACATTTATACTATGTAAGTTCATATGTATCTAAAGGGTGTAAAAAGACCCTTAACGAAAACGAAAACCACATATTCTGCCCATCATTGGGATCATTTTTTTCTTCTAGACAATACCTGGGAAACCACAGGTTCTGGAGATATTGAAGGTCAAAGTGTCCATTTTTTTTTTCAACTTTTTTGCAAAATCGAATTCTAAGCGTTAACACAAAATTTTCTTCCAAACAAACATTACCAAAATTTTCTTAACAAATTACGCATTTGAAGTTACAGAAATGCAATGCATGCCCAAGCGCTCACCCACACTGACATAGCCGCGAGCTCGTTCCACGCACACACGCGCGCGGTATCAGCTGTGCCCGCTGTGCGCGTGACCTCGAGTCATTCGAGTTCAACGCATAAATGAATGCGAGCGGCCGTGTTACAACCCCGCGCACGGCGCCGTAGAGAGGGGATAGCTGTCTACTCTCCATCCGTCTTACGCTTTTTCGATCAGGTCACGTGTCCTGACGCGAGTTTAAGATTTTATACCCATTACAGAAAAAGTGCTCAACGCCGCTAAAGAAGTTTTCACTTCAAAAAAACGTGTGGCACTCGGGGACTGCCGCGGTAAAGCTATTGCATTGAGCTTCGTACAATCGTACCATATACATACACGTTAAGCGAACGCTGGGGGGGTGTTAGTTTTTATTTTCGTTACGGAATTTCTTGATTCGGTCGCCGCGCTCATAGCCCGCGAAAAAAGCTATGCAATACCTTAAAAATCATTTCTATGCGATGTAGTGTTCTATGGTAGTCCCAATACTGCTTTAAGTGGCGATGGTAAGTGTTGTTTGCGATGTTCCGATATATCTAGGTCGGTTGCTCGATTGGTAGGTATTAAGTTACAATTGTTCATTAAAATGTAAGTAGGTATGTTAATAAATAAATCTATATATATAAATGAATTACTGTTCGTTAGTCTTATAAAACTCGAGAACGGCTGAACGGATTTATCTTATCTTAGTCTTGAAATGTTCGTGGAGGTCTAGGGAAGGTTTAAAAGGCGAGAAAAAATCGAATAATTTCCGGGAATACCCTAAAAATAGCCCTTTTTTATTTCTAATACAAAGTTTTCTAGAGTCAATTCCTACAGGATCGGGACTTACGCGGTAGTAAATAATAAATATTGCAGCACATTCCACACATCGCCATCTAGCCCCAAACTAAGTTTGTGTTATGGATGCTAGACAACGGATATACCACTTATATATACTTTTCTTTTGTAAATATATACTTTTAATAGATAGAAACAACCAGACCACAGACAAATATCTAAACATAAATACTAGTCTGAGGTGGGAATCGAACCAGCAACCCTATGTTTGGCAGTCCGGTATGGTGACCATTGTGCCAATTGGGTCGTCAAACAAACATGTTGGGGAACAAAAGTGGTGCAACGACCGTATTTCACTATCATCATCACTACCAGTGGCAGATTTACCAGCAGGCTGAGTAGGCTGGAGCCTAGGGCGGCAAATTTTAAGGGGCGGCAAATTTAGTTCATAATTTTTTTATTTCGGTTTGATTGTAATAATAAATGATAATCAACGTTCGCCAAATGTATGTTTTTACGTAAGCTTAATTCATATTATGTAAGTATTGTATAGTTTTAAGACATACCTTACCTTACTTTAAAAGTGGTAGGTATACGATTGAGATATTTTTTCCTTAAAATGATGTTTTTTGATAATTCTTTGCTGTAAAAATAATCAAGGATCTAACACGGTACCATAGTTCTCAATAATAATAACTATATGGGAAAAGTTGATGTACCGAGGATGATGGAGCACAAATTATGAAGTTGGAATTTTATTGATAGAAAATTGATATGATTGTGGACTAAGATATCAAAATTTAGAGCCGGCAAAAATTGAATAGCCTACGGGCGGCAAATCTATAAATTCGCCACTGATCACTACCTACATAGTATAAAATGAAGTCGCTTCCCGCTGTCTGTCCCTATGTATTGCTTAGATCTTTAAAACTACCACACGGATTTTAACGTGGTTTTATAATAGACTAGCTTTTGCCCGCGTAAAAGCCAATACTGGACCAAGGAATCACGTTGTCCCATACAAACTTTGCCCCATTTTTACCCCCTTAGGGGAATAACTTTGGAAAATCCTTTCTTATCGGATGCCTACGTCATACAAAGAACACATACTCCAAGTTTCAGGTATCTACAATCAGCGGTTTAGGCTGTGCGTTGATCCGTCAGTCAGTCAGTCGTTCAGGACAAAGCATTTTATATGTATAGACTAGCGGCCCGGTGCGTGCTTCGCTAGGTATAAAGTGAAAAAATGTGATAAATGAAGAACCGCTCGACCGATTTTGTGCAAACTTCACATAAACCATCTACTAAATAGTCCGAACAACGCTTAAACATTTAGTTTGAGTAAGTTTTATAATTTTGTGAAATAAATACGAAACTCGAAGTGATATCAGAGCGCGGAGTGCGAGTTTTCTCGTATAGTAAACGTTACTTCACGTTTGCGTAAAAGACAAAATTGTATGGAAGGTCAAAGCTTCACATTACGTCCGCTAGGGGCGCTTTTCAACTTTCCCTATTATTTTCTCGTTTACGCTGATGTAGTAGTAGCGTTTACTATACGAAAAAACTCGCACACCGCGCTCTGACATTTTCTCACTGCAAAAATTTTCCATGGGCCTGTTTCAAATTTAAAACACTGACATCTGCTGACACAAAATTCAAAAGTTTTCTCAACTCATCACATCTTCAAACCTTAAAATCAAGGTTTGAATATTTTTGCCACGTAGTTCAGCTACTCAGTGGTAGATGGCAGTAACAATGTAACTTTTAAATGTTCATCTATTCGACTACAGATGGCGTTAGTAGTAGTTTAATTCAGAATAGTTTTCTAAAAAAAGACGGTTTTCGAGTTTTGGCGGGAACGAGTTAACAACATGTCGTGCTGCAGTTTTATTTTCATGAAACTTAGATGTAACCCGAGTTGAATTGTATAATTCTGGTGGAATGTTATTCAATTTAGTTCTGTGAAAGTGCACAAGTGTAGTGAAAGTAAAAATCAGTGTCAAACATGCAGTTTTCACGTTGCCTCCAAATCTCCTATTAAGGTTATGGTAAACTTGCCACCGCTTTACTATAACCCCTGACTTGACGGACTATGACGACTTTGACTGTATTGAAACACTTTAGGCCTGATTTATGAAAAATCGGGTCATAATTTGATGCAAAATATAACTTGACACTGGCTAAATGCACACGTGCGAAGCCATAATAAAAGAAAGAAAAAAGACGGTTTTCAATGTATTTTGTATCAATAACTAATAATATTTTGGTTTAATAATTGTTATAATATAAAATTATTTATTGCACTTTTAGATCATTCGTTTAGAATTTATTTTGGTGAAAAATTTGACTGTTTTTGATGTTGTACAGGTGCAACATGTAATGGCTCGAGATACTTTTCGAAATTTTGATGAAGTAATTTTATACAGGCAATGTAACTCTTTGTCTTTTGTATTTAGATATTTTGAATACCTAAAGGTTTTTTAAACCGACTACAAAAAAAAGGCGGGACTCAACTTGAATTTGACTAAAATGTATTGTAGGTACTCGTAACATCTATACTGATATTTATTTATCTACTAGCCGTGCCCCGCGGTTTCACCCGCGTAAGTAAATTGACTGCATTAGGAACGCGGCCGCAGTAGGAACTTCAATCGGGCCCGGTCGTACACTCGTGATGACTTCTAAGCAAAATGTCCAATTCAAATGAATTAAGGCGCCCATACATTACCTTAGCCCCCGCTCTCAAAAACGTAGCGTGCTGCGTGCTAACTGTTATATTTGATCGATATGCAAAACATTTTAGCATTATTATCCACAAATATAGTTCCTAGAGGTCAAAACCTATCATTTGATTCATTTTTAGAAACAAACGTTAACTATTTTTGAATAAAACCCGATAAACGATCTAATAATTCTCTGTTATCTAACATTTTTTTATCGAACGAAGTTGTGCATATCGTGTTTTCAACCACAATAAACAAAAATATGGTTATTAAACTATCCATATCCATTCATATCCAAATAACAAAAAAAGAGTATTTGATTACTTAGAGTTGCTTAAAACAAAGGTCGATTTTGGTAGCTTTATTAGCACCAGCCTTTAAAAAGTAATTTACTTAGAAATAAATAGTCCGGATGATGAAATAATTTATTTGGAAGGGTTAAACCATGACGCGAATCTAACTAACCTTTGTTCATACCTGCATTGTAATTAAGTTTTAGGACACAAAAGCTGTTTTTGTAGCATAACTATCAAAAACTATTTTGGGTTTTCAACCTTTGATTACAATATTGCAATTTCTTATGAATCTCTAATTAAAAAAAATATATATTATAACCTATGTTATTTCCTGATAATGTAGTTTTCAATTGGTGAAATATTTTTTGAAATTGGTCCAGTAGTTTTGGAGCCTATTCGTTACAAATAAACAAACAAAAGAATCTTTCATTTTATAATATTAAGTGTAGATGTAGATAAAATAAAGGTTCGATTAGCAACAACCAACAAATTATGAAGTTACATCTATGATTTGGTATTTTGCAAGTAACCTACTCTTTGGACCCATTTAAAAGACGTTCACTCACACGTCAAAAAAACCTACCTACCTATTTGATTTTCTAAAAAAAATACTATAGTAATTATAGAAATTCTTTATTTTGTAATTATTTTAAAGTAACAATAATTTGTCTATAAAATCTATTCGATAATTTGGCTTAGCGCTGTCACATCTAAAACACTATTAACTAAAAAATAAAACTAAAATAACAAAATAATACTAATTAATACTTTTTTAGCTATCTTATCAGTCAAGTAAATGGCACATTTTTTCGAAAAAACATCTTCAAAAATGAACCTAAATTGTACTTTCAATTAAACAAAAATTTTCTAACAGGAAAGTTGAATTAAGTACATTAAAATAACTCTTGAAATAACATTTTACAAACTAAAGCATTAGCAAGTGCATTGTGAACGACTGCACAAAAGTCAAAACTTAATTACTTTTGAAACCAATTAAAATAAAAATCGACAATCAACAGTACAGTAACTTTAGCTATAAACTAAATTAAAAAAAAAGGGGGCCCCCGGGGACTGCCGCGGTAAAGCTATTGCATCGTGCGAGCTTCATACAGGCGTACCATATACATACACGGTAAGCGAACGCTGGGCCGAGCTACATGGTAGGCGGAGTGGGGGGTGTTGGGTTTTATTTTCGTAACGGAATTTAATTCGCCGCGCTCAAAGCCCGCGATAAAAGCTATGCAATAGCTTAAAAGACAAAGGAAACAATCATCAACAAACATAGTTCACTGTGAAATATTTCGTCGAGTCCGCATCGTAGAGATTCTTTCGGTTATTGATTTGATTTTCAGTGTAAATATCTTGAATGCCAGATGTTCCTACATCAGTATCAATTACCAAAGGTTTATCATTTAAGTGGTCATAGGAAAGACTGTCTTCAAAGTAGATAGAAGAAGTTAAATCATCGGTTATTGATCTGTCGTCTTTCGTTTCAGTTTTAAAGTCGTAGTTCATTACAGGAAAGCCAAATTCGTCTTTATTTTCATGTTTGTAAAGCGCCTTGCCTGATCGAATTGGTTTTGCGTCTGTGGAAGTGGATACCTCAGGTCCTTTGCTTCTCTTACTTTTATACCTTCGGTTTTGGAACCAAATTTTCACTTGAGTTGGAGAAAGGTTTAATTGTCTTGCTAGTTGCTCTCTTTCTGGTGCTGTCAGGTACTTTTGCGTACGGAATCTGACTTCTAAAGCGTGGACTTGGTTTTGTGAGAAGAGGATCCTGGGTTTTCTTTTTATGCTCTTGTCTTTGGGTTCAGGTTTTCTTGGTGCTGTTTCTGGTGCTGCGAGAATTTCTGTAATGATAAAATTTGACATGGGTTAGCATTTTTTTTGTTTCACAACTTTTTCTTGGCTTAAATTATAAGTGTTTACAAAGAATGCATTTTATTATTGTTGGTTTAATAGGGAACTGAAAATAATGGAATCTTTAGGTAGAATGTTGCTAAATCCTACTAATTTTATAAATGTGAAAGTTTGTGTGTCAGTATGTTTGTTATTCCTTCACGCAAAAACTACTGGACCGATTGCGATGAAACTCAGTATGTAGATAGTTTTAGACCTAGATGAATATATAAGCTAATTTTTATTCCGATATTATTACGGGATCGAGACTTACGCGGGTGAAACCGCGGGGCGCAGCTAGTAACAAAAAAATCATCAATTTTACTTTTTTTCTTTATATTTGGTTTTAAGAATGGTGGTAGGATCACATTGCATGAAGCTAGGTATTAATTTATCACTAACAAAATTTTCTAAATGAACATAGTTTACAGCTTCGTAAGAAATTAGAAAGAAAAAAACTTACTATCGTTTTTCTGCAGCGGATTAATCAGTGTCTCAGGCATTATAAATTCACACTTATCCACTTCTCTCTTCACAGGCGACATATCCACATTTATAACTTCCTTCTCGATATTATCTTCGGGTTTTGGCATAGGCGGTGCAAACGGGACTTGATAGTTTTCATAATTTTGATTGTAGATATTATGGCAAAAATTGTAATTATAGTAATCTTCTATTCTCTGCTCGTGGTATACTTCCTGGTTCCAATAGTCTAGGTTTGGAGGCACTGGGAGGTTTGGATACACTTGTCCGAAATAATCAGGGCAATATGACTGATTCTGTGGGTATAAGGTTTCATATTCGTAGCTTCGTCGCTCCCGATCGCACAATCCTCTTTCGTAGTAATTAGTTTGGTTGATGTTTAGAATATTTTTCACTAAAAACGGTGTAGTTTGTCCTTCATCAATCTTATTCCGATATCTCTCATTATCTTTATCTTCATTATAGTTTAGTTTTAAATTGTTATTGTTGTACGAAACTTCTTCGTAATTCTCCATTTTTGTTCATTAGGCACTTTAATTAGTTTGTAAGGATTAATTAACTTGTGTTTTAAAAGGCAATCGGTGGAAGACTGATGGTCGTGCGTAGATGGTAACTCAAGCCAATCCTCGTCGTCTGGTGTTTGTGGGCGGACCCACACCCATACCTCTGTCTCTTTTCATCTCGTACATCGAAGGGATCGTGTTATCTCGTTCTACATTCCCCATGAGTGTTTACTACGGTGTAAATAAATCGGATGATTTCATTTGGTTTGCGATGCCCTTTTGATGCTGCTAATGACTTTGTAATTGCTTTTGTGATCTTTTTTGTTCGTGTTTTTTTAATAAATTGGTAAATAATGCAATATACTTAGGCAGGTACTTCCTTTAAGTAGTAAGTCCTATGTCATAATCCCTTTGTAAAAAACCGGTAACAAAAAAATATTTACCTTTTCACTCAGCACAGCAAATTGTAAACACAGAGGTGTGAGTTGAAGAAATGTTTTTATTTCATAGATCTGTCTTCGGGCTACACCGATTACAGTCATAATGAAGGGCGGTAAGTAAAGTTAATGATTCGTTTATTTAAGTTAGGAAATATTTGTTGAGTGCAGTGGTAGGAACTTTGTTAGGTCCAGCCTGTGAGTTCAAATATTCATGATTATTAAAAAATGATTTTTAAAAAGCTTTCAAATTGTTCTTTTATTGTTTTCCACAAGGCTGCGCTGAATTTCAGAAGGGAATGAAAAATTATAATTAGTACTTAGGGTAGTAGGTATAATTAAAAGATCTAAGCTTTAGGCGGTCAAATAAAATCTGTTTTATCTTCTTTCAATGAACTCTGTGTAAGCTTGTTTACATAAGGTCTGATGTAAGATGTAAGGCGTTGCATTCTTATTAGAAGGATAAGACAAAAAATCAAAACTTTCTATATGGTTAAAAATATTCGTTTCAAAACGTAAGTAGGTACTTCCAAATTATATTAGGACATGTTGACATAAATCCTATATTAGAAGACTTTACAAATCCGTAAAACGAATTAAAATTTACATAAGTGTCAAGTTTTTTAATATAAATAAATATTGCAGGACATTCTATACATCGCCATCTAGCCCCAAGCTAAGTAACTAGACTTGTGTTATGGGTGCTAGACAACGGATATACTACTTATATTACTTTTCTTTTGTAAATATATACTTATAATACATAGAAACAACCAGACCACAGACAAATATCTAAGCATAAATACTTGTCTGAGGCGGGAATCGAGCCCGCAACGCTGTGTTTGACAGTCCGGCATGGTGACCATTGTGCCAACTGGGTCGTCAAATATCCGGGAGTAATAAAATCATTTTACAAGAATTCTATCAGCGCGCACACGCAACTCATATTGCTAACAAAAAAATGACCGTAAAATATCACCACAATACTGTAACAGACAGACAGATGCCGGACATGACAATTTTTTTCTAGTTTTTCTCCAACTCAGCTTGACATCGAAAGGTCAGAGTTGATGGCATGCTGGGCTGATAAATGTGGCGCCAAATTTGATGGGGTTTGCAAAAAATAAGTTTTATTCAAGACATATGGAATGCTGTTAACCTAGCTTAGGATGGAAAAAAGGTACATAAAATATGTATTTTAGGTGTTATGACTTATCTATGTTACTCCCAATTAATCAACGTTTCCTCAGACCAATTTTCATCTAAATCGGTCCATATTCGCTACAAACATAAAAACAAAAAAAATCTTTCCTTTTTATAATATTATATATCTACTTATAAAAGGTTTGTATAGATAAGCAGTAATGGTATTTATCTGGAAAAAAATGCTGCTTAATTATCTTCTATACAAAATTCTTTGTCCTGACTGACTGACGGATCAACGCACAGCCTAAACCGCTGATCAAAGAGACCGATAAGAAAGGATTTTCCTAAATTCTACTTCTTAGGGGATGAAAAAAGAGGGTAAAGTTTGTATGGGACCACTTTCCTTGGTTCAATTAATTTTATTTTAAACTTCTACGCGGACGAAGTCGCGGGCAACATAGCTTTTGCCCGCGACTTCGTCCGCGTAGACGCATTTTTATGTAAAATGCTTCAGAAGAATGATTAAAATTTCTAGTTATGATTAAAGGATTCCTGGCTAACAAAAGAAAAAGAAATCAAAACCGAAAAAAATTTTGATTTTAACAAGGTTTAAGTAAATATTAATGTTTTTATTTGTTTATTTTTAATATGTATTACTAACTTAAGAAATATGTATTTTAGTCTTTTACTTCAACTAATAAATTTATTAAATTAAATTCTCATTATTTTTATGGATTCATCAACATTCTTGTCACATTAATTCCTAATTTACATAGATAGATATTTAAAAAACTCATCCTCAAGTTTTATTAACGTAATATCTCACTTAAATCTGTGTTTTCTTAGAACAATGAGCGATTATCATATCAGTTACAGCGGCGGGTAGCGGGTGGTGTGCGCAGGCGCAGCTTTCTCAAAGCCAGCTCGCATATGGTTACTGTCAGATCTCTTTTTACTTAGATAAAGATTGTTATTTATATTTTTAAGATATTAATAATTAAAATATCAAAATCAGGACAATAATATCACTGACATAAGATTTAAAAAAAAAACCATTGAAATAAAAAACGTCCTTGTTTAAAATATTTAACCACTTACACTGACATAGGAAATTCTAATAAATATAATTATTTTAAAAGTTGATACAATAATTTTAAGTCATTGGTTTATGCTGGGTTTATTACAATAAAAAGTACGGAGAACGCAAGCTGTACGCGCACCGCCGCACAATAAAATCGAGCGTTGAATCGTTAGACTACAATCACCATCCCTGTACCGACTCCGGTATGGTAAAGTAAAGTAAAGTAAAGTAAATGTTTATTTGCCTTAATGGTTACAAAAACAAACTTATACATCAAAATTTACATCTAAATTTGTATTTTCTAAATTTACAAAATATAGGGGATTTATAACAAAATAAGGAAAAAGTAGTGAGTGTCCATTGTGTAAGTCAGTAGTGACAGCGGCCCTTGCACTAAGCAATGCTTGTATCGCAGGCGACCAATACAAAAATTAAAAAACAAGATGTTCTCGCGGACAAAAATGCGGCATTACGAGTTTATATTTCACAATTTCACAAAAAGCTGTTGAAAGTTAAAATAGAGAATTTAGGAGAGTTAGATGGGTGTGAGTGTGTGTGTGTGTGTGTGTGAGTGTGTGTATGGTAGCAATACAGTTAATAGCTATCTTTACAAATTGAACTGAATTTTACTTAAGTTTGTTTATTTGTTTGTTTGTTCCCTCTTCACGGTCAAACAACTGGACTACAGCTCAAGCCTATAGATGTTAAAAGCTAAAATTTGGTACATAGACTATGACATTAAAATATATCAATAAATAGGCCAATGCATATACAGGCTTATAGGTAAATACTAGCGAGTCGTTGAGAGTTACTTCTGAGCACCGTAACAAACGTCGTAGAACAAAAGTTTTCTACGACTTTAAATAAAAATAAATTTGAAAATTTTGAGGTTATGTCCATTCGAAAAAGAGCTGATTTTTTAAAACAAAGGTCATTCAGATTAATAACAGTAGATAAAACATAAAAAACAAATAACATTTTAAGGTTAATGAACTCTTCGTGTATGGTACAGCTGATTTAGAGGTAAACCTAACCTAAAAATTAAAATATAATGTTCGAATTTCCAAAAGTCGTAGAACAAACGTTGTTTGTTTAGGTGCACAGAAGTAGCCCTCAACGGCTTGCTACTATAATTACCAATAACCCTATATATCTATTATGACGTAGGTATCCTCTAAGAAAGGATTATGGAAAACTCGGCAACCCCTCCCTACGCGGACCAGGTGACGGGTGAAAGCTAGTTTTGGAATTAAACCTATAACAAAGTATTTAAACTTGGTATTTATTTTCCTTCAGTAGGTAAGTAGGTAATATTTTAATTGCATCACCACTTATAAGTTAAGTTATTTACAACCTACCATAAAAGCTGAATCAGTTCTTATCCATCCAAAAGTTGTCTGGAAGAAATCGCTTTCAGCGATAAGGCCGCCCATTTGTGCAACTATACTTTCTTACTACTTTACTTTGTATATATCGTATTCTGTTTCTTAGTGTGTTGTACACATCAAGTGATCTAGCTATCTATCTAAGTACTTAATAATTAGCTACTGTCTTGATTAAGATTATAATCTAAAAGTTGAAAATAGACTAAGGAACTTCGCCCCCCTTTTTTCACCCTCTTAGGGGTAGAATTTCGGAAAATCCTTTCTTATCGGATGCCTACGTTATACAAGGTCTCTACGATCAGCGGTTTAGGCTGTGCGTTGATCCGTCAGTCAGTCAGTCATTCAGAACAAAGCATCTTATATGTATAGATTACTAGCTGCGCCCCGCGGCTTCACCCGCGTAAGTCCCGATCCCGTGGAAATATTGAAATAAAAAGTAGCCTATATGTTAATCCATCTACATACCAAATTTCATTGCAATCGGTTCTGTAGTTTTAGCGTGAAGCAGTAACAAACATACACACACACAAACTTTCACATTTATAATATTAGTAGGATCAAAAACAACATAACTGCCATTGTGACATATAATCTACATAAGTACATACATACATGACCTACATATATGAAATTTCATTTACTTGTATTGTACCAGATGAGCATAGTAACCAAATAAATCTTACATTATCTATTTCCCAAATATAAAATATTTTCTCTATCTTCACTGTAGCGTTTTTTCAGTTCAATTTGTAGAGATAGCTTTTAACTGTATTGCTACCATACCGGAGTCGGTACAGGGATGGTGATTGCAGTCTAACGTTTTAACGCTCGATTTTATTGTGCGGCGGTGCGCGTTCCGCTTGCATTATCTTTACTTTAATTTGTCATAAACCCAGCATAAACCAATTAAATTATTGTAAAAACATTTGAAGAAATTAAATGATTTTAATTTGAATTTCCTATGTCAGTAGATGCGGTATATTTTAAATCTTCTTTCTCCTAGCTATATTCCATTATTTGGGGTCGGCTCTTCTAGTTACTCTTCGCCAGGAAACACGGTCCTAGGTCGTCTTTGTCGATATGTTAAACAATGACTTATATTCGTTTCATAATATGGCTTTTTTTAAGTCGTCCTGATGCGTAAAACCTCTGGCATAAAATTAAGTTTTAAATACCTACTGTATTTTGACTATAATGTTATATACTATCCTAAATAAAAAGATAAATCTATCTATCTAAATGCTATCCATTCATACATTATAACAAAAGACATTTACAACCAAATTTATTTAATTTTTTCCATTCCCTCGCAGTCGCAGTACGATGATAAAATGACGAAACTAAACGCTGAATTCTTAGCTAAGAAACCATGGCATAAGTTTTCTTTATTTTCTTAAAATAAATTTCTTTTTTAAAGAAGAAAACGAGACTTAAATTATAGAGTGTTTCGTTCTTCTGTAATAATAATACGTAAGAGGAAGCTGGTGTCTGAATTAGGTATCAAAATTATACCTGATTCACAGATCACCAGGACCCCCAAACTTTACTTAGATACATGATAAATGGACTATCAGTAGTGATTAATGTAACTTGAATATGAGAAAGTTTAAGCCAGTTTACGTAAAAAATTTAAATTTTATGTAAGAATTAAAAATAAAAATAAATAATAAAATAAAACAGTAATGTTTGTAATATGTTTAGTTTCAAATAAAATCAAATTCAAACCATTGAGTTAATTACATTTTAACTCAATTAGAACTCAAATTATTAAGTGACTTTTTCTTTTTATAATGTCTTGTTTGTCATGTGTTTCGTTTCAAATAAACTACATATTCTATTATATTCTACTAGCGGCCCGGTAAGTGCTTTGCTACGTTTATAGTGAAAAAATGTAATAAATAAATAAATATTGCAGGACAATCCACACAGCGCCATCTAGCCCCAAGTTAAGTAACTAAACTTGTGTTACAACCAGACCACAGACAAATATCTAAGCATAAATACTTGTCTGAGGCGGGAATAGAACCCGCAACCCTGTGTTTGGCAGTCCGGCATGGTGACCGTTGTGCCAACTGGGTCGTCATGAAGAACCGCTCGACCGATTTTGTGCAAACGTCACATAAACCATCTACTAAATAGTCCGAACAAAGCTTAAATATTTGGTTTGGATAGGTGACGGGCTCACCTATCCAAACCAATGAGTTATAAAATTACAACGAAAAGTGGCATTAATTTTTTTGACGCAAAAACGACGGGATTTCATAAGTTTGAAGTGTATGTGTGTGTCTGTCTGTGGCATCGTAGCTCCCGAACGGATGAACCGATTTTGATTTAGTTTTTTTTGTTTGATTTAGATATTATGTCGCGACACTTCACATTGATGGAGCCACTAAGCCGATCGTTGATCCTAGATCGCGCAAGCAAAGTTTTTCTGTAGATAAGCTCATATACAAGCTCAAACGAAACAGCGTTGGGCCGCGGCCTACCGGGTATAACACTGCCCGGCAAAGAGAATTTAAATCTGCCCGGTGGAAAATCTTCCCTTTGGAGGTACACACCACCTCGTACCCCCAAACTGGTGACCCCGACGTGATCCTTTAAACTGGTGATACCTCCAAAATTATTCTATTCTATTCGTCGTCTAAAACCCGCTCGTCTGCATCCCCCTAAGCTCCAGCCGCCCGGCGCCAAGATTCTACTATTCCAATAACACGTGTCCCGTCTCCCCGAGCCCGACCTGCCTGGGAAACACGCCACCTGTCTCAGCTAATAGCTCGGATAAGCGTGCCTGCTGTAAAAACTTTATTGGTTTCACTTACTTACCGCGCTTAGTTGCCTTTTTATTGTGATTCGTTTAACAGATTGTAAAGTTTTTACAATTAGATGTATCAGTTATAGAGTGGTTACGCATTCCTTTATTGTGACACGATCATTTGACGTGTCTTCATGTAATGTGCGAAAACACAGAGGATTATGAGTTAATTTTCACGACCCAATGGCACAACGGTCACCATGCCGGACTGCCAAACACAGGGTTGCGGGTTCGATCCTCACCTCATACATGTATTTATGCTTAGATATTTGTCTGTGGTCTGGTTGTTTCTATGTATTATAAATCTTTAAATATAAAAGAAAGTCGTGTTAGTTACACCACTTATAACTCGGGAACGGCAGAACAGATTTGGGTGAAAATTGGTAGGGAGGTAGCTTAGAGCCAGGAAACGGACATAGGATATTTTTTTCGATATTCCCACGGGATCGGGACTTACGCGGGTGAAACCGCGGGGCGCAGCTAGTATATATATTTATAAAAGAAAAAGTATATAAGTAGTATATCTGTTGTCTAGCACCCATAACATAAGTTTAGTTACTTAGCTTGGGGCTAGATGGCGGTTTGTGAAATGTCCTGCAATATAAAAATAATAATTGCCTTACTTTCATGTAGTCAAGTTTATTAGTGGTCTCTACCACTAGTTGACTTATCACTTAATTTTAATAGAATTTTAAGTTTTCTTGGTTGTTATAACTTAAGCTCATTCATATTCAAAAAGTTTCAATTATTAATGTTAATGAAATTGAAAAATTCTGGATTGGCAGGATTGGTTCTCAAAATGCAGTAAATTGCTTATTTTTTACCAGCGGATCAGTACTTTAGAATATAACGCATAAGACCCAATTATGATAAGTATAAAGACTCATTAGATTATAATAAAAATATTAGAATTTTACTTTATTGTAGCGCCATCGCCAGTTCTTTGGATTTGTCAAATTGAAAAGCTCAGCCACAGTATAGAAATTGTTTTGTAATTACATATATCGGTATAAAAAGTAGGCTATATTATTTCTAATGCATCTATGTATCCTCATACCAAGTTTTATCAAAATCGGTCCAGTAGTTTCAGAGCCTGTTCGTTACAAACAAACATAGAAAAAATCTTTCCTCTTAATAATAAATAGAATAGAATCCATTTACTTTAACTAATAGATAGAGATTGATGAATTTGAGCTACATCCGTCTTCTCACACAAAACTCTTCAAAGTTTGAGCTCGAGAGGTGTTCGCAGAACTATCCTACTAATATTATAAACTAGCTGCGCCCCGCGGTTTCACCCGCGTAAGTCCCGATCCCGTGGAAATATCGGGATAAAAAGTAGCCTATATGTTAATCCAGGCCTCTAGCTATCTACATACCGAATTTCATTGCAATTGGTTCAGTAGTTTTAGCGTGAAGGAGTAACAAACACACACACACATACACACAAACTTTCACATTTATAATATTAGTAGGATAGGATACTCTTCAAAGATCTTATACTTACAATCATCAACAAATACCTATGTTTCGAAAAAGATTATTACAGGATTTTATGTTGATAAAAAACTCTATGGCCCTTAACTCATTAATAGGTACCAACTCTTAACATCTTACACACGTGATAACTTCTAAACGAAATATCCGATTGAGATGAAACAAAAAGTATTTTACTTCTACATAAATACTCTTGATAACATAATGCTTAATTTTGATAAAGATTTAATATTACGATACATATTTAACGTAGTTTTTTCTTCAGACGATTTAATAATTATTTTGAACACAAAATCGGTTATTGTGATTAAACCATGATAGCTAGATATATGTTCTCGCAGACTTTTTTGTAGGTTTTAATGGGATCTACAAACCCGTAGTACATTATTTTGTTCTATTGTCAATAGTTTTTGTAGCGCACGCAAAAATAGGTTTTCGATTTTACACCTTGGGTTACAAAATAGCAATTTTATTAGGGATCCCTAATTTTGAAAAAAAAAACATAGCCTATAGCCTTCCTCGATAAATGGACTACCCAACACTGAAAGAATCATTCAAATCGGACCAGTAGTTCCAGAGATTAGCGCGTTCAAACAAACAAACAAACAAACTCCTCAGCTTTATAATATTAGTATAGATGTGAAAGTTTGTGTGTGCGTGCATGTGTGTGTGTGTGTGTGTGTGTGTTTGTTATTCCTTCACGCTAAAACTACTGGACCGATTGCGATGAAACTCGGTATCTAGATAGCTGGAGACCTATATTAACACATAGGCTACTTTTTATCCCGATATTCCCACGGGATCGAGATTTACGCGGGTAAAACCGCGGGGCGCAGCTAGTAAGTTATAAAATGTACTGATTCATTGTAAAATCCCATACAAATGAAGCTACTAACATCAATAAAATCTAATAAAACACAGAATCTATCTTTGAACAACAGTCATTTCCTTGTACGTACTATAACTGTACATATAAATCGATATTTGTAAAGCATCGATATTGATTCATAGTAATGATGTATGGAGCACGTGGTGTATTAGTGGCTGCTTTTAAGGTTATCGCTGGTGGAAGGTGATCTGGCCTGATACACCGAGATGCCACGGCATTCGACCGCTACGCCGCTAGAGGTACAGCATCTTTGAATTAAACAATTTCATGATGATACAATGGCAACTCCGCAACACAACATTTAATTGGTTCTTAGCCACTATTTTAGTTTTGGAAGCAAAATATTTATAACTGTTTTCCAAATAAAATAAAAAATAATAAAAAATTGCAATTAAGCTAGTAGAATAGTAAGTAAATGTGTGTTTATTTTATATTTGTTTCATATATACTAAATATATTAATAAAAATAAAAATAAATTAATAAAAATAAAAAATAGTGGCAAGCTATTGGTTAAATAACATTTAATTTATGTGAACCTCTGGAACAAAAGAAAAAGAAATTGAAATAGTACCAGTTTTTGAGGACGATGCCGCGTGTATATGTTCTGACTAGAGAATTAGTTATTAAGACCATGTGTTCGCAAATCGACCTTTGTGTTAAGCAACTTTAAGTAATCAAATACTATTTTTTTGTTATTTGGATATAAGTAGATATTGTAGTTTAAAAACCATATTTTTGTTTATTTCGGTTGAAAACATGATATGAACAACTTTGTTCGATAAAAAAAATGTTAGAAAACAGAGAATTTTTAGATCGTTTATCGGTTTTTATTCAAAAATAGTTAACGTATGTTTCTAAAAATTGAATCAAATGATAGGTTTTGACCTCTAGGAACTATATTTTTGGATAATAATGCTAAAATGTACAAAATGTTTTGCAAATCGATCAAATATAACAGTTAGCACGCGTCAGTTCCTCGCAGTCGGCCTCCGGGCTTCGTCGAGGTAAGACCTATGCCACTTTTGCCGGCACGCTGCGTTCGAGCGAACCCCACGCGGAAGCTTGCATTTGCAGGGATGACAAACTTTTTTCCGCAAATAATAATTTACAAACTTATGTGCCCGCAAATAATATATACTAATATTATAAAGAGGTAAGGTTAGTAACAAGTTTGTACATTGTATTGTTGCTCCAGTCTAAGCAGCTAGGCTTGTGTTATGGTGACTAGACGCGATTGAGTGAGCGCAAATAATCTATACTAATATTATAAAGAGGTAAGGTTAGTAACAAGTTTGTATATTGTATTGTTGCTCCAGTCTAAGCAGCCAGGCTTGTGTTATGGTGACTAGACGCGATTGAGTGAGCGCAAATAATCTATACTAATATTATAAAGAGGTAAGGTTAGTAACAAGTTTGTATATTGTTGTTGAATATTGTCAATGTCAACGCCAACCGCCACTGCGTCAGCTGTCAAAACTGGATGTGACGCCATCTGTCACACTTACTTAAATTGTAACACAATTACGTTGAGATTCTACTCCTGCGCACATCATCATTAAAAATTAATAGAATCAAGAAATTAAATGTACCTATAAACTACCAAGAGGTTTTAATTCAGCAACCTTAGCTCGATACTAGACAGTTTTCGAGCCGGATCCCAGTTGACCAAGAAAACTGGGATTAACGACAGATCGAGCAACGGTTACGGAACGAAGCACCACGTAGACAAATCGCCGCCAAAGGAGATTTGCACAAGTCACCGCCAAAGGAGAAGTCCACAACCGTGAGTCCGTTCCAATCATTACAAATTGCGCAGGATATTCTTTCACATTTATTCAAATTTATCTCAAATCACTTCTATACATACCTACCTACTTCATTCAAATAATTAAAGTTTAAAATCACACGTCGTTAATATTCAAGACCCTTCTGCTGCTTTCATTCATCTATTCTAATTTGCCTACAGTTTTATCACTGCACTTCTTTCTCGATTGCTATAAAACGTAAACAACTTCGTCGATATAATAAGTATTCATCAATTTATTCAATCTCAAACAACGTAACTTCAGTGTGCTAGTATTTTTGGTTGTTAAAATCGGCATTTCTACTCGTTCTTCACCCCCTTGTCATTTAAGTGTGCATACAATTTGCTGTTTTTTTGCTTTTTCGCAAATTCCAGGAGGTCAAAGTCCAACAACGACCGTCCGCCGGCTGAGTTGAACGTGACGTCATCGCTCGCTTGCCGCGTCGTACGGGACCGATCAGCTGATCGGTGTCGCTTGACATTCGAGCTTTGCGCGGTTTATTGACTAGACGCGATTGACTAGACGCGATTGAGTGAGCGCAAATAATCTATACTAATATTATAAAGAGGTAAGGTTAGTAACAAGTTTGTATATTGTATTGTTGCTCCAGTCTAAGCAGCTAGGCTTTTGTTATGGTGACTAGACGCGATTGAATGAGCGCAAATAATCTATACTAATATTATAAAGAGGTAAGGTTAGTAACAAGTTTGTATATTGTATTATTGCTCCAGTCTAAGCAGCTAGGCTTGTGTTATGGTGACTAGACGCGATTGACTGAGCGCAAATAATCTATACTAATATTATAAAGAGGTAAGGTTAGTAACAAGTTTGTACATTGTATTGTTGCTCCAGTTTAAGCAGCTAGGCTTGTGTTATGGTGACTAGACGCGATTGAGTGAGCGCAAATAATCTATACTAATATTATAAAGAGGTAAGGTTAGTAACAAGTTTGTATATTGTATTGTTGCTCCAGTCTAAGCAGCTAGGCTTGTGTTATGGTGACTAGACGCGATTGACTGAGCGCAAATAATATATACTAATATTATAAAGAGGTAAGGTTAGTAACAAGTTTGTATATTGTATTATTGCTCCAGTCTAAGCAGCTAGGCTTGTGTTATAGTGACTAGACGCGATTGACTGAGCGCAAATTATCTATACTAATATTATAAAGAGGTAAGATTAGTAACAAGTTTGTATATTGTATTGTTGCTCCAGTCTAAGCAGCTAAGCTTGTGTTATGGTGACTAGACGCGATTGAGTGAGCGCAAATAATATATACTAATATTATAAAGAGGTAAGGTTAGTAACAAGTTTGTATATTGTATTGTTGCTCCAGTCCAAGCAGCTAGGCTTGTGTTATGGTGACTAGACGCGATTGAGTGAGCGCAAATAATATATACTAATATTATAAAGAGGTAAGGTTAGTAACAAGTTTGTTTATTGTATTGTTGCTCCAGTTTCACGGTTTTGTAATGCGTAACATTTTTTTCTCGGCTAGGTCCCCGCGTCAACCCGCGATAGGGAACTTCGTTCCAATAAAAATATTAGGTACATTATTACAGCTACACATTAGTTTTATTATTTTATGTATCGAGCCCAATTAGATAACGAAAACCTACTGTTGACACCTACCTACACTGTGGCGTGCCCACTGTTTACACCTACACTGTGGCGTAGCTTGATCGCGTACGCGAGTCGTTGCGCGCGGCTCACTTTCACGCTACGTCTTTGTGCGCGGAGGCTGAGGTAATGTTAAAATACCTACACACGGTACTGGAAGAGGGCCTTAAGTTAAAATTACTGATTAGTTTTATTTTACTTTTTACAAGCATTTCGCTTTACCTGCCCCGATGTTTGTCATCACATCTTGCAAATGAAAGATTTTAGTAACAGATTTCCCAGTAACAGATTTTAGTAGTTTTTTTTAGTGTATTTAAGAATAGTAATCTTTTCAAAATAATATTCCTTCTACTAATAACAACACAAGTGGATCTTTTTTAGGTAAATAAAACAGGAAAGACAGGAGCAGAGACAGGGGTGGAGGTTGCCGAGGGCTGAAATGGTTTGTTTTACCGATTTTTACTGTTTTTAGTTAGTGTCTGCTAAACAGTGTAAATCGGTAAATGGTCCTTTAAAGTAGGTACTTACATTTTTAAATACCTATTAGTTACTATTATTATTACTATTGATTTTTTTTATTTATATATTTTTAACCTATTGCATAGCTTTTATAGCGGGCTTTGAGCGCGGCGACCGAATCAAGAAATTCCGTAACGAAAATAAAACCCGTGTTAGGCTCCGCCTACCAGGTTTTTTCTACTTACGTAATATTCCGATTGATGGACGTATTCCTTTTTGTTTTGTAAAATCTTCAAACATATCGTGTGCAACTACAGCTAGCGCCTGTACTCCATTACTAAGCCGCGGTACAGACGCGATCGTTAGCTTTTATTTTGACGTCTCGGACTCCCGTTCTACGTGTTTCTACACTTACTGCCAATAAAATTAAGACATTTTATTTTTATAATGAAACAAGAGAAAACTAGTTTCATAAAGGTTAACAGAATCAATGTATCAAAATCGGTCCAGTAGTTTCGGAACCTATTTGTTTGGAATAAATATTTTATTTGTAGGTATTATATTAGTGTAGATAGATAACTTGCTGGTTAATTAATTTTTATTTATTTTATTACGATTTTAGAAAAAATATTCCTGCAAATATTGTAAAACATGTGTTTTTTTTAATAAAAATAGGTGATTAACCTATAGGTCAATTTGCAAGACATCGCATAATTTTCCCAAACGTTTTGTTATATGTTAAATTATTATTATGTAGGTATACCAATTTTAGACACAGGCTTAAAAATAAGTACAAATTGAAAAAAAAAACCATACAGACGAATAAGAAAAATCTATCTAAAAAATGGGTGCGCGTGAGAAGTTATTACGTCCGTTTGTCCGTCCGTCTGATATTTATTTTGCGGGCAGCTTCAACCTGCAACATGTGACTTTTGTGTTACAGATGCGCGCGTATTTTAAAATTTCACTCTCATTATTTTTTCATAACGCACCTAAAAAAAATGTAACTTCTTTATGAGTCTAATAAAATGTCCGAAAGTGTATCGAGCGATATTTCTCAAAGTTATCAGTGCACTAGGTACATGTGCGCAGTTTAATGTTCTCATTCTGTATCCGATTAATTGCCGGCTTTGCCGCGATCTCTCGGACTATAGGGCAAGAATACGTAGTTGAGATGGTGACCTCTTGGATTATAATATTTTACAATAGTATTTTATTAGTGATTTGTACAGTCGTCTGCATAATTGAAGCCCTCGGTAGAGTTCGAAAATTACTAGATATTATTGGAATGTTTGTATTCTAAAAATTTTGTGTTTGATTAATTGATCAGTTATAATACTTTAGACTTCACTTAAAACAGGTGCCTAGAATCTTGCTTGTGTTGAAATCATTCTTATAACAGCCGTTTTGGAGCTCTACGGTGGGTCTGCAATTGTGCAGCTGACCGTACATCCTTTATTATATCTCTTTACTTATTTTCCAACAAATATTATAAACGTGAAAGTTTGTGTGTTGGGATGTGTATGTTTGTTACATCTTCATACAAATAATAATGAACCGTTTTCTATGAAGCTCTGTTTGTAGATAGCTGGAAGATCTGAATTAAAACATAGGTTAATTTCTATTCCGATATTAATAGGTATGTGATGGGGACTTACGCAGGTTATATCCGCATGTCTGTCCGTGTGTCACCATCGATTTTATAAGGAACGGATGGACCTAGAAAGTTGAAATTCATACCAGATACGGAGGTCTATAGTTCCTATTAGCTAGGTATATAAAAAATAAGGTCCTGACTCAACACGATAAAAAGATATGGACAAATTTAAATTTTCGCAGTAACTTGTTTTCTTTACTCGTTTTAAATAACTATGCCTTTACGTAGGTAACCATTAGAAGAAATACCAATTGCGATGAAACTCGGTTTGTAGATAGCTAGAGATCTGGATTAACGTCAAGATTATAAATTCCGTGATATAGGCTAATTATAAAAATAAAATAAAAAATAAATACTGCAGGACATTCTACACATCGCCATCTAGCCCCAAGCTAAGTAACTAGACTTGTGTTATGGGTGCTAGACAACGGATATACTACTTATATACTTTTCTTTTGTAAATATATACTCATAATACATAGAAACAACCAGACCACAGACAAATAAAACAAACGTCATAGTCTAGATACATCAACCAGCCTACATCCCAACCCCCTTGCTGACTGGAGTCAATCCTCCGAGAACGTTAAATTGCTGCCAAATCCTCTAGCTGATGCAAACAAATCCCTCTCTACTCTAAATCTTAATCGTGAAAACTCCTTAAGCGTTATTCCGGAGTCCCCGCATATCTCCCCACTACCTAATAACAATAACACTTCAGTAAAACCTAGGACAGGAAAAAGAAAATTATGTATTTTAAGTAACCGACATTTTACTGGCTCTCTTAACACTATAGAAGACACGTTCTCCCCAGAATTTAATTTTTGTCGTTACCTTTTACCTAACTCTAGGATTAAAAAACTGTTTACAAACCTAAAAAACAAATTGTGTGATTTTACCATGGATGACTACTGTATTATTTTACTAGGAGAAGCTGATTTCAAATTAAATTGTAATTTCATTGAATTAATTAATACGGTTAAAGATGCAATTAAAGACATAAACATGACCAATGTAATAATATGCACACCTACATATGTACTTGGAGCCCCTGTTTATAATTATAAGATTGAATTATTTAACAATTTGTTACACATAGAGCTTCAAGAAAACTCATATGTACACTTTTTCGATTCCAACGAAAGTGTGACATACGAAATGTTTTCAAATTTATCCGGTAAAATTAATAAACTTGGACTGGCACATATTTTTAAAATTATTATGATGAATATAAAGACTGATTTTCAAAGGTTCCCTATTATCACCATAAATTATTCTGACTGCAATGGAGCCATTGAGAATAGTTCTGAATCTAATTACACCCCTTCAAACCATTTATTTCGTGTTTAACTCCTTGAACATTCTGCACCAGAACATAGATGGCCTTATAAATAAAACTAACTCGCTTTTGATAATTTTAGAAACTCTAAAGGATGCCGGTAGGTTAATAGATATTATATGCATAACGGAGCACAATATGATAAAAGATGACTTAACTCGATTAAATGTGATAAACTATCAACTAGGATCCTACTACTGTAGAAATAATCATCATGGAGGTCCTTGTATTCTCGTTCAGAGTGTTCACAAATGTGAAAATGTTATTGCCATAGTTAAGAAGTCAATTCATGACGTAATTGAATGCTCTGCAATCAAATTACCACATCATAAATTGTTTATTTTATGTATCTATAGACCACCTCGACGAAGTATAGTAAAAATTAATTTATTTTTAGACAGACTTGACGACATTTTAAAACACCTAACTGACATGAACAATTATAAATTAATTATCTGTGGCGATTTTAATATTGACATTTTAAAAAATAATAAACATACAAATGACTTTCAACAATTACTCTCTAAATATAACGTAAAATTTCAATTTAAACAAATCACTAGATCACGTAGCAAAACCTGTTTGGACAATGTTATTCATAATGTGCGTGGAGTCAAGGGTGAAACGATGGAGTTAGGACTGTCTGACCATTCTGCTCAAATTGTAAAGGTTCCTGTAAAGAAATCGTGTAAATTGAAATTCTGGTATTTTTATAAACGGGATTTTTCCCTAGACAATATAAAAAAATTTGCTGACGCTGTTGGAAATCTACGATTTAATGAAGTATACGAATCAAACAATCCGGATATTGGTTTTAGCATATTTCATGACTATTTTGTGCTTTTTTATGACTTGTGTTTCCCTAAAACTAGAGTAAAAGTATCCTCTACCATTAGACCGAGATGGGTCTCAAAGGGTATTAAATTATGCAGCAAAAAAAGACGTTTTCTCTTATGGAAATATCGTCTGTCTCCAACATCTACAAATAAATCTTTATTTGAAAGCTATTCAAGAAGATATAAAAAAATCATAAACCTAACACAAAAGGTGCAAAATGAACACCTCATATCTCAATCGAAGAACAAGTCTCAAGCTACCTGGAAGATAATTAACAAATATACAACTTGCAATTTTCCTAAAGAAAATATTTCCAATATTTTAATTAACGACGTAGAAATAACTGATGCCACTGAACTATCGAATACATTTAATGATTTCTTTATTGACTCAATAAAACCAACTGATACTAATAAGTCAAAATCTACCCATATACATGTTAAGCATTCTAATTCAATATTTCTTTCACCGACTACGCCATTTGAAATATTAAAAACAATCTATTCTCTTAAAAACACTAACAGTGTAGGTTATGATGATATCTCTACTAAAATTGTAAAAGAGGTAGCTCATTTAATAGCACCTATATTAAGCTTTATAATAAACCAATGTTTAGAACTAGGAGTGTTTCCAGGCGGACTGAAATTATCTATAATAATCCCGATATTTAAAAAGGATGATAAAAAAATCCTTAAGAACTACCGGCCCATTGCATTGAACTCCATATTCTCAAAGATTATAGAAAAAATTATATTTGAAAGATTTAATGATTTCTTTGAATGCAATAACTTATTTACAAACAAACAATTTGGATTTCGAAAGAATAGATCGATAAACATGGCAATGTATGAATTTTTTGAAACAGTTATCTATAATGTGAGCAAGCGTAAACCAACAATGGCATTATTTATGGACATGTCGAAAGCCTTCGACAATGTCCATCATAAAACACTATTAGACAAACTTGAAAAATATGGTATTAGAGGAAGTGCCAATAAATTAATCGAATCATATTTAACTAACAGAAGACAGATCACACACATAAAGAGGATTAATGCTGTAACTGGTATTAATACATGTCATTCATCTAGAGAGAGAACAGTTTGCAGTGGTGTTCCACAAGGCAGTGTGCTAGGCCCATTATTATTTATTATATATATAAATGATCTACCTACTGTGACTAAACATTTTATGACTATTTTCGCTGATGATAGCACTATTCTATTTACATATGATAATTTACATAATACTGAACTTGACATGAACAACACATTAAAATCTTTGATTAACTGGTTAACATTAAATAGTTTGACAATTAATTTAACTAAAACTTACTTGATGAATTTCAAACAACGAAATAACCGTCCCTTGGATTTTGATATTAACTACTTGGGAAATCCTGTGAAGGAAATAGATACTACAAAATTTTTAGGTCTGACCATAGATAATAAGTTGACAATGAAATCGCACATTAATGATTTAGTTATAAGAATGAACCAATTTTCATATGCACTATATATGTTAAAAAAAGTATCTAATATCAAGACACTGTTAACGGCCTATCATGGATACGTTGCGTCTATTCTTAGATATGGTGTTATGTTCTGGGGCAATACAACAGACAAAACAATTGTTTTAAAAGCCCAAAAAAAGTGTATCAGATCTATGTTTGGTCTAGCCTCAGATGAATCGTGTGTACCTTATTTTCGTAATCATAAGATACTTACGCTTCCGTCAATTTATATAAGTGAAATTGCAAACTTTATTAGAACAAACCCTCAATACTTCACAGCTTATCCTAACACAAGCCGTCTTGCAGGTTCTATAAAGGTAACTCGTAAGAGCGTGGGTCTCATAAGCAGAATGAGTGTAGACATTATGGGACCTATTATTTACAATAAAATTCCTTTGACAATAAGAAACATTAATGACAATAAAAGATTCAAAACCGCACTCAATGGCTTTCTTGTTGAAAAAGTATACTATGATTTGAGAGACTTTTTGAATGATAAGCTAAATAATATTTAGATTGTATGATTTTTGACATTAATTTATTATTGCTTATTTTGTATTTGAAATCTATATGTAACTCTAAAATCAATAAGGACATTAATTTTTATTTTTTGAATTTGACATTTTTATTTATTTTATTTATTTGGACTTAACTAACATTTATAATTTGATAACCTTATTTTTTATGTAATTTTCATTGACGTAACTGATTGATTATTAAGCACATTCGGATATATTGCACTTTTGTTTTAATTGATATTTTGTATAATAATAGAATAGCAAAATGTTCATATGCCTATTAAGGTGAATCGTGGAGGTGTCAACTTTATTGTATTCTGTTAAGATCTTTATATTTAACCCATGATTATGAAATAAATGAATTATTATTAATTATTATTAATATCTAAGCATAAATACTTGTCTGAGGCGGGAATCGAACCCGCAACCCTGTGTTTGGCAGTCCGGTATGGTGACCATTGTGCCAACTGGGTCGTAATTAATACTGATATTCCTACGGGATCAAGAATTATAGGTAAATTCCTTTGATTTACTCTGATTTACTTTAAAAAAGCATTTGCCTTTACGTAGTACCTCCTATAAAAATAAGTACCCATAAAGGCACTTTAATATAACCTTTTCAAAATATTACCTGATGTAAATCACGTATTTTTTCTTGGGCGTTTAAAGGCGGAGCAGTGCGACAAATTTCTTGATATAATTTATTGGCTCATAGGCGCCCGCGCAGCTTTTTTTTCAACATGTTTTTCATCGAGTGGTGAATGCGACATGCGAGCGAACGTATTGCAAATGCCTAAAAAATATGACTTGTCGATTGATTTTTTGATATTTTTATTTGAAAAACGTATTTTGAGGTATTAAAATTTGCAATGAAAATCCTTATCCAAACAAATATTATAAATCAAAAAGTTTATTTCTTTGGATATTTGTTTGTTTGTTCCTTCTTCACGGTCAACGACTGGACCAATTTGAATGAAAATTGGCATAGTGATAGTTTCCGGAATGGAGAAGCGTATAGGATACTTTTATTCCGAAATTCCCGCAGAAACCGAAGATTTACTATTTTTTAAGGTCGAATAACTTTAGAATAAACTAGCTGCGTTCCGCGGTTTCATTCGCGTAAGTCCCGATCCCGTGGGAATATCAAAATGAAAAATAGCCTATAGCTTTCCTCGTTAAATGGACTATCCAACACAAAAATATTTTTTTAATTCGAACCAGTAGTCTGAGATTACCGCGTTCAAACAAACAAACAAACAAACAAACTCTTCAGCTTTATAATATTAGTATAGATAAGTATAGGTAGATAAATAAATATTGCAGGACATTCCACACATCGCCACCTAGCCCCAAGTTAAGTAACTAGACTTGTGTTACGGGTGCTAGACAACGGATATATTACTTATATACTTTTCTTTTGTAAATATATACTTATAATACATGGATACAACCAGACCACAGACAAATATCTAAGCATAAATACTTGTCTGAGGCGTTGTTTGTCTTGAATGTTGCTCAAACGCATCATTTGCAACCAATTTAAGATCCATTAGTTGATAAATGTGTTGCAAAAAATGCAGGTTCCCACAATGGGTCAATTTTGTTGACATGGTCGCCTGCGGGGTACCTACGTTATGGGATCCTTATGTGGTGTGTAGGCGTAGTGGCGCCATGGGTGAGAATTTTTTTTATAAAAATAAATATATTGACGACCCAGTTGGCAAAATGGTCACCACACCAGACTGCCAAACACAGGGTTGCGGGTTCGAGCAGAAGGTTCTTATGAAAGAAAAAATTAAGAAAGTTGCGCAGAGAATTATTACACGGGTAAAACCGCGGGGCGTAGCTAGTGTAACTATAAATAAAATTCAACAAAAAGAGCGGCGGAGTATATCTACTTACATTCGGTTTTTAATCCTGACTTTTATCTTTCATAACTTTCAAACGGCTGAACCGATTTCGATCAAACATAGCTAAGAACACTCTCGACTAATTCACCTTTCAAACAAAAAAATCTAAATTGAAATCGGTTCATCCGTTCGGGAGCTACGATGCCACAGACAGACACACACACAGACACGTCAAACTTATAACACCTCGTCGTTTTTGCGTCGGGGGTTAAAAAGACATGAGCGTAATCCTACGAACTAGCACTAAACCTAAACTTTTAAAAGTAAGTGCATTATAAAACACTAGCTTTTGTCCGCGACTTCGTCCGCGTTGACGTCGAAAATGGTACTTTTAACCAACCACCCCCTAAATAACTTTATACCCCTTTTTAACCCCGTTAATAATACCCATCATACTTAAACTTAAATTAAAATGATCAACCATGAAATGAATTGTGATATTGTAAATATAACTGCCACCGATCACTGGACAATGGACAAATAGAGGGTGGTGTCGAATACGGAGCGAGTTGCGTCATTGTACGGTCGGCTGCATAATTACAGACCCACCGTAGAGCTCCGAAACGGCTGTTATAAGAATGTTTAAAAAGCAAAATTCTAGACATCTGCTTTAGTTGAAGTTTAAAGTCTTCTAACTCATCAATTTATCAAACAAAAATTATTAGAATGCAAACATTCCAATAATAGTAATTTTAGAACTCTACCGAGGGCTGCAATTATGCAGCCGACTGTACCAAGCAACGAGACGGGTTCGATGTAGTTTGTTTGGACACACGTGTTGGTTGGATCCTTCGTAGGTACTTACCTATCTAACGAAGGGTTGATGAAGGGTTCTATAACAGTACATTGTTACCCAAGGGATGAAAGTAACTTATGAAAGTAACCCATGATAGTAACTCATGAAAGTAACTTATGAACGCAACTTATGAAAATAACTTATGAAAGTCATTTATGAAAGTAACTTATGAAAGTAACTTATGAAAGTAACTTATGAAAGTAACTTATGAAAGTAACTTATGAAAGTAACTTATGAAAGTAACTTATGAAAGTAACTCATGAAGGTAACTCATGAAAGTAACTCATGAAAGTAACTCATGAAAGTAACTCGTGAAAGTAACTCATGAAAGCAACTTATTAAAGTAATGGTCACCATGCTGGACCTCCAAACACAGGGTTCGATTCCCGCCTCAGACAAGTATTTATGCTTAGATATTTATCTGTGGTCTGGTTTTTTATATACTTATATTATAAGTATATAAAAAATTTACGAAATAAAAGTTAAATAAATAAAAATAAAAGATGGCGATGTGTGGAATGTCCTGCAATATTTATTTATTTATTTTAATAATAGAACTTTGTTACCCAAGGGATGAAAGTAACTTATTTTGAGGTAACACTGTGCTCTACATTGCGAATGGATGGTAAAAATAAAAACTAGAATTAGCGAATACATTGTGTTAATAAAAATCTCTGATATACGGAAGTATTAAATAAACTCCACGCCCTGAAAGAACAAATGAAGATTGGATTGCCGCTTTCTCGTCTGTTTTGTTTTTTGTTCGGTGGCCGGCCAGTTATTTGTTTGAACAGCTTAGCCTTCACCCTCCTCAACTTCTTGTCCATCTAAAGGTTGCCTGGCCGCCCTTTGTAACACTAGACTTAAGTTTTGTTTTATAAATATAATGTAATTTAAAAATGGTGTTTGTTATAAAGAATTTTTTATCTACTAGCTGCGCCCCGCGGTTTCACCCGCGTATGTCCCGACCCCGTGGAAATATCTAGATAAAAAGTAGCCTATGTGTTAATCGGTCTCCAGCTATCTAGATACCGAGTTTCATCGCAATCGGTCCAGCAGTTTTTGCTCGAAGTAACAAACATACACACACAAACTTTCACATTTATAATATTAGTAGGAGTAGGATAACATAAATGTTTTCACGCATGCAGCACCTATAGGCGCGGATTTGACTCGTATACTAGGAAATAAACGATTAAACTCTCATGTGGACTTCTTTCTCTCATCTTCAGTAATCGGTTCAGTAGTTTTTGCGTGAAGGAGTAACAAACATACACACAGACACACAGACACACACACACACACACACACGCGCACACACAAACTTTCACATTTATAATATTAGTAGGATAGTAGGATCTATGGTCAAACTTGAGGTTGAGATATTTTAATATTGCCCAATTATTTGAACTTACATGATTAAAACCACGGATCGCAGCTAGTTTCAAATATAATAAATATTGCAAGACGTTTCACACATCGCCATCTAGCCCCAAGCTAAGTAACTAGACTTGTGTTATGGGTGCGAAACAACGGATATACCTACCTATATACTTTACTTTTGTAAATATATACTTTAATACATAGAAACTACCAGACCTCAGACAATTATCTAAGCATAAATACTTGTCTGAGGCGGGAATCGAACCCGCAATCCTGTGTTTGGCAGTCGGGCATGGTGACCATTGTGCCAACTGGGTTGTTAGAGCACTTACTCTGTAAGTAAGTGCCGGTAAGTGCTTTGCTACGTTTATAGTGAAAAAATGTGATAAATAAATAAATATTGCAGGACAATCCACACAGCGCCATCTAGCCCCAAGTTAAGTAACTAGACTTGTGTTACAACCAGACCACAGACAAATATCTAAGCATAAATACTTGTCTGAGGCGGGAATCAAACCCGCAATCCTATGTTTGGCAGTCCGGCATGGTGACCATTATGCCAACTGGGTCGTCAGTCAATGCATCAATGCATCCTCATAGCAAGTTTTATCAAAAACGATTCAGTACATTCGGAGCCTATTCAATTCAAATAAACAAAATCTATACTTAATATAAGTATAGATTTTGTTAGATTTTGTTTGTTTTGTTGTTTTGACTATCCAACACAAAAATGTGAATTTTTCAATTCGAACCAGTAGTTCCTGAGTTTGTTTGTTTGTTTGAACGCGCTAATCTCAGGAACTACTGGTTCGAATTGAAAAATTCACATTTTTGTGTTGGATAGTCCATTTATCGAGGAAGGCTATAGGCTACTTTTTATCCTGATATTCCCACGGGATCGGGAGTTACGCGGGTGAAACTGCGGAGCGCTGCTAGTAGATAAAATAATTTTGCAAATGTTACCATAACTTTTTCATATACCACCAAATAAGTAGCTTCTTTTCTATAATAACCATAATTTGAAAAACAAAAATGTTATGTTACAAAGAGAATGGTAATTTATGACAAACAAAAGAACCATTGTGCCAACTGGGTCGTCAATTTAACTAAGTAGGTCTCTATCTATGGTCAAATTTAAGGTCGACATTTTTTAATATTGCCCGATGATTAGGACTAACACAAGTAAAACCATGAGGCGCAGCTAGTTTCAAATATGTAAGTATTTAAGAGATTGAATGATTAGAAGAGGAGTTTTGGCGGGAACAAGTTAACAACATGTCGTGCTGCAGTTTTATTTTCATGAAACTTAGTTGTAACCCGAGTTGAATTGTATAATTCTGGTGGAATGTTATTCAATTTAGTTCTGTGAAAGTGCACAAGTGTAGTGAAAGTAAAAATCAGTGTCAAATATGAAGTTTTCTCGTTGCCTCCAAATCTCCTATTAAGGTTATGGTAAACTTGCCACCGCTTTACTATAGCCCCTGACTTGACGGACTATGACGACTTTGACTGTTTTGAAACACTTTAGGCCCGATTTATGAAAAATCGGGTCAAAATTTGATGCAAAATAATATAACTTGACACTGGCTAAATGCACAAGCCGTGCGAAGCCATAATTAAGGAAAAAAAACGCATGTCCCACGAAACGTTAATTATTTTGCCATTGATTTAAAAACAAGATTCGCTTAAATAAATTTTGCTGTCAAATAATGATCAAACCTAATGTTCACACCACGATATACACCGTACAATTGCTACACAAACCTTGACTTCCACACCACCTCCAGTATTTGGCTAAATTGCGGCTTTTTGGCGTGCAGAAGCCACTAATTAAGAAGAAGTAGAAGAAGAAGAAGAGAATTTTTAATATTGCAAGTAAAGCATGAGACTCTCTGAACACAAGTAAAACCATGAGGTGCAGCTAGTTTCAAATATGTAAGTATTTAAGAGATTGAATGATTAGAAACATGTCAAGTTCAACAATAAAGTAGGAACTTTACGATGTGACGGTTAGCTCAAGTGGATCTTGTAGTTTTTAAGGAATTTCTTAGCGAATATCTTAATTGCGGTTAACTACTTAACTATTGAGTTATTTCTCACCCTTGGGTGCGTGTACTTATGTACAGTCGCCTATATAATTGCAGGCCCACCGTAGAGTTATAAAATTACTAGCTGCGCCCCGCGGTTTCACCCGCATAAGTCCCGATCCCGTGGGAATATCGGTATAAAAAGTAGCCTATATGTTAATCCAGGTGTCCAGCTATCTACACACCGAATTTCATTGCAATCGGTTTAGTAGTTTTAGCGTGAAGGAGTAACAAACATACACACATATACACACACACACACACACACAAACTTTCACATTTAGAATATTAGTAGGACTATTATTGGAATGTTTTCATACTAATAGTTTTTGTTTGATTTTATGAATTAAAAGACTTTAAACTTCAAGTAAAGCAGGTGTCTAGAATCTTGTCTAGAAAACATTCTTATAACAGACGTTTTGGAGCTCTACGGTGGGTCTGCAATTATGCAGCCGACCGTACTTATACGTGCGTGAGAAGTTATACTTCTTTGGCATCATTAAAAATAATTTTAATTGCATGCAAATAAATAATTACAATAAAATAGTATAAGAACTGGAAAAGGACAGTCAACACAGTCAATAAAGTTCCGTGTAAAAATTAAATAAGCGGTTTAGCGGGCAGCTTAAACATGTTACTTTTGTGTATTTTTTTTATTTTATTAATAGTACACATTTTCTTACAAAGCAATTTCCCGCCAAACTGCAGTGTTTGTTAGCGAGCATACCAAGTTTCATCAAAATTGGTCTATACAATAGTTTCGGAGCCTATTCGTTACAAACATAATAACAAGCAAAAATTTCCTAATTATAATATTAGTGTAGAAAACCGGCCAAGTGCGAGTCGGAGTAGCGCACGATGGATTCCTCATCATTATAGCCTGTTTTTAACCGACTTCAAAAAAAAGGAGGAGTTTCTCAATTCGGTTGGATTTTTTAAGCTATTGCATAGCTTTTATCGCGGGCTTTGAGCGCGGCGAGCGAATCAATAAATTCCGTAACGAAAATGAAACCTAACGCACTCCACTCTTTTTTTTTAAATATTTGTTGCTATAGCGGCAACAGAAATACCTACATCGTCTGTGAAATTTTCAATTCTCTTGCTATCATGGTTCATGAGATACAGTATAGCCTCGTGGAAGACAGACAGACGGACAGTGGAATCATAGTAAAACAATCCCATTTTTACCCTTTATGGACGGAACCCTAAAAATTATATTCTAACCGGCATATTCCAAGTTTGTATCCTACATGATTTGAACGCTCCAGTTTTGTCAAAATCTAACTCTTTTCAAAATAATATTATATTTAAATCTATCAAATTTGAAAATTGTATCCATACTAGATATTACAAAGAGAAAAGATTTGATTGTTTGTTTGAATAGGCTCCGAAATTACTTAACCGATTTATATGAAACTTGGTATGAGTATTTATTGATTCAGTAACAAAGGCTTTTTCTCGAATCTCGATCATATCCCGATTATTTCACGGGTTCTGGAGTTATTTAAACCTCCTCGTTACGTTACGTTTTTACAGAAAAGTTTTGAAGTATATTTTTAGTAAGCAAGGAACTTCTATTTGTAGAATAAAAAGAGAATAAAAGTATTTTTTCTTGTAGCCCAAAGAGTTTCCCAACAAAAAGTTTCGAAGTGTTTTTAGTATTAGTAGCGCCATCTATGATCAAGTAGAAGTACTATTTCGAACAGCGACATCTGTTGGTAATAGTTAAATCTTTTTAGTGGGCTCTATTTTTTTCAAAATAGTTTATGCTTTGTCGGACAGATGGGGGTAAACTAAAGTTTTTAGTTAATGGTGTAGATAGATGGCGATAGATGTCACTACTAGTTTCATTTTCAATTAAAATAATTTAAATACCTAGGTATTATTTTCTTTTCTATTGTTTGTAATTATTTTGCATTTTAATTTTTATGAAAAAGAAAGATTTTATTAAGGATTGTAATTGGTAAAAATAAGGTTAATTTTTACAGCTCGATTTTTTAAATTATTTACCGAAGTAAGCACCTGCTTCTTACCTATTACTAAAATTTATTGATTTTTTTAGTTCTAATAGTCTTTATTGATTTCTTTACTATAAGTCCCAATCTGCCGTCTTAGCTCAGAGAAAAGATATGTCGGTAAATAAGTACATAATTAATAAAAGATCCAAACTCATTCGTGTGTAAAAAAATTAACCATGATTGACTAATCGCGCGCCGCGACCGCACGCGCGCCACTTTCTGCCAAATCATTCTATTTATCACAAAGACCATCACCGAATCGATACAATCGAGTTAAATAATCAAATAAAAATCGATGTCGGTACCTATTCGATTGTTCTATGTTAGTTCTAAGCCTCTGTCTGTGGGTGGGCGAGATCATTTCACGAGATAAATAATAAATCGATAACTTTACCGTCATATTTCGTGTACCTATGATAATTTAGTTCTTGATTTTTATAAATTTATGCGCTCCGCTGTTTCACCCGCGTAAGTCCCGATCCCGTGGGAATATCAAAATGAAAAGTAACCTATAGCCTTCCTTGATAAATGGACAATTCAACACAAAAATAATTTTTCAATTCGAAAAAGTTATTCCTGAGATTAGCGCGTTCAAACAAACTCTTTCCCCCTTATTCCAAAACGAGGTTTAAGGATAGTCCGAGATGTGAATTTAAACCTTAGATTTAGAACAGATTAACTCGTGAGTTATAGTCTAAACACTATCCCTAATAATCTATAGGGATAGTGTTAAGACTAAAGTTCCCTATATAATCTATAGGAATAGTGTCTAGTTTCACGAGTAAATCTGTGAGTAAATCTAAGGTTTAACTTTATAATATTATAATAAAAAGTATAGATTACTTAAATTAAATTAGGAACCACATCGTCATCCTATACCTCCTGTACTACTTATAATATATTCTGTGCCTATAATAAATATTTTCTGAATATTATAAATCCGATAGTAAGTATACGTTTATTTACTTACTAGCAGCGCTCCGCAGTTTCACCCGCGTAACTCCCGACCCCGTGGGAATATCAGGATAAAAAGTAGCCTATAGCCTTCCTCGATAAATGGACTATCCAACACAAAAATAATTTTTCAATTCGAACTAGTAGTTCCTGAGATTAGCGCGTTCAAACAAACAAACAAACTCTTCAGCTTTATAATATTAGTATAGATTTGTTTGTTTGCTCTGCACGGTCAAAAGACTTGACCGATTTGGGTGAAATGGGCTGGAGATAGAGAAGGACGTAAGAAATTCTCCTTGTTTCAATAAGGGTGGCACCGCAGCCAATGCCAGGTCTGCTTCTTCGAACGATCAAAGCCCCCGCTCTGATTGCTCAAATACCCTTTTGGTCGCGTTTAACGACGAGCTTCTATTTCACCCAGACAAATGGATGGGCCTGTGCAAGGAAGACGGATTGGAAAAGTTTTCGATCCACAACAGTCTTCCAACGTTCACACAAGTCCCTCAAAGGCTCCATATTTTGAGGGTCCTTGACTCATGATCGTTTAAGTATCTTGTAAGCTACATCTTACTCGTAGACCGCATCGTCACTTAACTGCCTAATACCGTGTGAGATAGTGGTCAAACGCAGACCAATTTATTCATCGTAAGAGATACAACACTGGCCAATTTATTAAAAAAAAAAACTAGACAAAACCTTAGTTCTATAATTCTAGGGTTGCCATCTCAAAAATGTGCGAATCAGGACAATCAATCCCGAAAAAAAAACCAAAGTTTTTACATAAATTGACTTTTTTATTTATTTTAAACATAACCTGTAAGAAACTTTTAAAGTAGCCAGTCTTACATTTTTATACAATTAATATAAATCATAAACCGGTCAAGTGCGAGTCGGACTCGCGCACGAAGGGTTCCGTAACATTATTATCTGTTTTAGTACCTATTTGTTGTTATAGCAGCAACAGAAATACATCATCTGTGAACATTTCAACTGTTCTAGCTATCACGGTTCATGAGATACAGCCTTGTGAAAGACAGACAGACGGACAGTTCTAGTAAAAGGGCCCGTTTTTACCCTTTGGCTACGGTACACTAAAAATGACCTTGACTTGAAAATTTTAGTGTAACGACACTCCCACTTAATTTTTAGTTTTTTATGTCCCAGCAGTCGGAGTCTCATTTGTCCAGGTTTTACCCGGACTACAAATGTAACCCCGCCAGGACGGTCCCCTGACGCCCTCTAAACTAGGACAAATCCGGGGAAACCCGGACGGATGGCAACCCTATATAATTCAAGCGGATTCAGTGACGCAGGTGCATTGATGCATTACGAGGTTCGCGTGAATTATAATTATGAATGGAATAGTGAATTGGAATACCTTAATTTGCTATTTACTATTGACACGAAATATCTGTTTTATAATTGATAATGATTGATATTAACTATCGATTACAGAATCTAACAAAGCATCGAGGTAAATGTTTTCGAATCACGTAACCTCTATCGTGTTTCCACGTTTTTAAGTATTTAAGTATAATTATTATACTTAATAATCTTAGAACGCTACGTTTTTAAATAGTACTAGCAGCGCTCCGCGGTTTTACCCGCGTAACTCCCGATCCCGTCGGAATATCGGGATAAAAAGTAGCCTTCCTCGATAAATGGCCTATCCAACACAAAACGAATTTTTCAATTCGAACCAGTAGTTCCTGAGATTAGCGCGTTCAAACATACAAACAAACAAACAAACTCTTCAGCTTTATAATATTAGTAATAGATGATAGGTACTTTGTTTAAATAAAACTTTAGTAATAACTTTAGCATCTACACACAAGAAATTCTTTAGTATCTGAGTACCTAAAACGCAGTCTGTCAATTTCGCGTTAAAAGTTTCTTGAGGGTCTAAATAGTCATCTGCCTATAGACGCTACGGCATAATTTCTTGTTTTTAAGAGGAAAGGGTACCGGGGGCTCTCTTAATACAAACGTGGTCGACTGTTTTCTTCCTGGATAATGACACTAGAGCAAATATTTTTGTTGCATATAACTCCCATGACCATGCCCCTATGTTGTTTTTTTGTTTTTAAAATCCTAATTTCTATGATAGTTAGAAAATGAAAAAAAAAAACAAAATATAGGGGCATGGTCATGGCAGTTATAGGTTTTATGGCACAAAATATTTGTGCTAGTGTCATTATCCAGGCAATCTTTAGGCACGCAAATCTGTAACGCCGAGTTTTGGCTTTAGTAAAAAGAAGATGGAAGATCATAGAAAGAATATTTTAAAGAGACAGAAGAAGAAACAATAAAGTCACACAAAGCAGTATGGGCTAAAAGTTTTCTGCCTTCCTCCTCGACAATAAACATAAAAAAGCAACAACTGACAGCATTTTTATTAGTCTGTGACTGTCACCACAAATGTCTTAGGAAAAAACGCTTGCTTATTATTTATATTCTCTTTTAAAAAACCTTTATTAAAGAAATCTTAAAATGACCTTAAAATGGTTGGGATATTTACCAAAGTCCTGAGTTTACCAGTTCAATTCCCTCTCATCCGAGGCATGGTTTCTTACGCCATCATCTGGCCTTCTAGCAGTATAGCTCAGGAATACATTGCACATGGTAAGTACAGTTTGCGTCATAAGTACACTATCAGTGCACTACAATAATTATACTATAATCCAGTATTGGACTTACGACGTTCTTCTAATTGACGTTACACACACACATACTTGAATTAAAAGTACTCAGTGTGATTATTATTTTCAATATGTTAGCTATGTGTTTAGTTGTGTGAGTGGTATATGCCGCCACCCGCTATATCAACCGACGTGGGTTCGATCCACAGGTTAGGTAGTTAAACTGCGTGGGGTGTTTAAAATAGTGCTGCACAGGATTGTAAACGTTACGCTACTTGTGGACTCTTGAGCGTCGACACACAGATATCAGAATCAGAAATAGATAAGTCAATTGAGTCCTAGTGTTATGGTTTAGTTGGAAAACTCCTGGCGTACCTAATAACCAGTTTTCTTCTCTGAATACAGTCGACTACACAAATGATAGATCTGTGTTTGACCACTATCATACCCGCCTGATGGTAGGTGACGATGCAGCCTAAGATGTAGCACGCTTTCCTAGAAGATACGTATTCACTCGCGACTTGAAGACTTCCAAATTGTACACGTCAGGAAAGACAGACGCAGGCAACTGATTCCAATCCCTTGCAGTACAAATAATAAACGAAGCCAAACGCTTAGTGCAGGCAACTTTATCCCAGGTAGAACTGCATGTTTTATAGCATGGATCAATGGTTGCTAACGCTGCTTATGATCCAAAGTAGATATTAAGGCCAGTTTTAGTGTCTCTACTTTATGTTTATTTGTGTTACAAATTGCCTAGTATAAAATACGTTACAAATGAAATAAAATACGTTAAAATAACTGTCCTGACCAATCCTGATACTTCTCGCTCACACGCACACATTAGCAGTTATGTAGTAGAGCTTGTAACTTGATATTCTATTGACATACACTCGCTGTGGGTGTTAAGGTGTCATACCACGCAGCTTATTGTCCTTTCTCTACTTTTCTATTATCTAAGGTACAACAATTGAGAACGCAGACTACGCCCGAGCAGCTCGCTTCGGCATCTTCGGTGCGTTCTTCATGGCTCCCGTCTTCTACGGCTGGATGAAGTATACAAGCAGATTTTTCAAAGGAAAGACCTTAAAAACTGCAGTAATAAGAGCTCTTATAGAACAGGTATGTTTGAATCGCCTTTACCGATTTCAATGAAGTTTTAAATATGAATTGGTTTTTAGGTTACAGCTTTTTTATGCAATAAGACCATGGGCTTCAGAGAGTGATGGGCAGTTATTAGGTGAAAGATAAAAAAATGTAGTTATGTCTAACTGTGGAAAAGCTTTTAGACATCTTTGTAAGCTAGCTAATTATAATATACCTATCATTTATTATTTTGACCCAGCTAAGTCATCAAATACCATACACTAGAGTCTACAGATTTTTAAACAGAATACGTTAGATAATTGAAAGTTACTGGCGCAATATTTTAATCTAAGTAAATTATCTGAATTTAATGCTAATTTTAATTCTAACTTAGACAAGGTAGATTAACAAATTGGATCAAAACTTAAAATATGTAATCATATTAATAGAAAAAGACACACATATTTAACACTAGCTTTTGCCCGCGACTTCGTCCGCGTAGGAGTTGAAAACAGGCCAAGGAATCACGTTTTCCCATACAAACTTTGCCCCCTTTTTCACCCCCTTAGGGGTAGAATTTCGGAAAATCCTTTTTCATCCGATGCCTACGTCATACAAAGAACACACCTTCCTAGTTTCAGGTCTCTACGATCAGCGGTTTAGGCTGTGCGTTGATCCGTCAGTCAGTCAGTCATTCAGGACAAAGCATTTTATATGTATAGGTAGAAGATAGATAGATTATAAATACAAAAATGCTTATTAAATTTAGGTATTTTTTATTTTTCTAGGTATCATATTCACCTCTAGCTATGGCTTATTTCTTCTTCGGTATGAGCTTATTAGAGAGAAAACCGCTGACCACTTGTGTGAACGAAGTCAGAGAGAAGTTTTGGCCGACCTACAAGTTTGGTGTGATCTTCTGGCCGACTGCACAAACGTTAAACTTCTATTTTGTCTCCGAGAAGAATAGAATAGGTACTGTATACGTCATAAGTCTACTATCAGTTTGCTACAATAATACTATAAAAATTGGACTTACGACCTTCTTTTAATAGACGTTACACACAAACATATTTGAATTAAAAGTACGCAGTGTGATTATTATTTTCAACATGTTAGCTATGTATTTAGTTGGCCAAGTGGTATAAGCCGCCACCCGCTACACCAACCGACGTGATTCGATTCTCAGAGTTCGTCGTTTATTATAATGTTCAAATAGCGCTGCACAGGATTGTAAACATTACGGTGGCGGTGTACTTTTGAGCGTCGATTGTAGCTCGTATACTTACTGACTTACCTAAATAGAATAGAATATAATTTATTGTTCAATCTGTGTACATAAATATCTTACAAATAATATGGTTTCAACAGATTACTCATTTCGAGCATACAATAATAAAAACATAGATACTTAAAACTTGTTCATAGCCTATTCGTTACAAACAAAAAAAAACAAAAAATCTTAAGTCTTTATGAAATTGGTATGGATATCTATCCATACCAATCCTACTAATATTATAAATGTGAAAGTTTGTGTGCGTGTGTGTGTGTGTGTTTGTTACTCCTTCACGCAAAAACTACTGGACCGATTGCGATGAAACTCGGTATGTAGATAGATGGAGATCTGGATTAACACATAGGCTACTTTTTATCCCGATATTCCTACGGGATCGGAATCTACGCGGGTGAAACCGCGGGGCGCAGCTAGTATATCTATATATTTGGTTTGTTTCTCTTAGTGTTTGTGAGTGCTGCAAGCTTCATCTTCACCGTCTTCATGGCTCATATGAAGGCGATACCACAGACAAAACCTCAAACATCAAGTCCTGACTCAACACATCCTGTTGCCAGATAATTTGCCACAGTTGATAAAGCTCCTAAGAAAATATAGTGTTTTTATCTTTCATGTTTTGATTTTGATTTTCAGGGTTCCGTACCCAATGGGTAAAAACGATACCCTATTACTAAACCTAGATTCGCGAATCGATGACCTTGATAATATTATCATTCGCGAAGATTTTTTTTCAACATTCTACAGAAAAGAGGGGTTAAGACTTCGTTGTTCCTCAGTCTGTCCGTCTCGAATTAAATTGATTCGCGAATCGATGACCTTGATAAGATAATAAGTATTGTTTATAATTTTATTTTTATTTATTTATTTGTACATTCTTATGTAATTATATTAATATATTTATGTAAAGATATATGTATATATATATATATATATATAAGTGTAATGTGCATTAAGTAATTATTGTTGGTATGTAGTTAATTTTGTATTTATTATTATGTTTTTGTTGTTATTTGCATCTTATTCAATTTCCTAAGTTTAAATTGTTGCCTGGAAGAGATCGCTTTGAGCGATAAGGCCGTCCTTTGTAACACTTAGACTTAAGCTTTGATTTTATATGTCCTATATCACGGGACTATGGAGTCCCGGACCTTTGGAATTCAAGCGTGGGGCCGAAGCCAACACGTAGAGGCCCTTTACAATAACAAGTTTAATGGCACAGTATGATGTGGACATCAAACTGGCGATTATCCCTGTCTGCACTATAAAATGCAGCCAAGGACAATCTCCGAATCTCTCAAATTTATCTATCTATCTATCTATCTATCTCATAATATTCCTGAACTCCAGCCATGTACAGACCAAACTTTACAGTAATCGGTTTAGTAGTTTTTGCGCGACGAAGTAACAAACAAACATAATTCCAAACTTAGTCGCAAACATTTTTCCTTTGTATTTATAGCCAGATCAATGATCATTGATCATGATTCATTAGAAAAAAGTTTTAAAATGCTTACCTACCCGTTTTATGCCACAAAAAAGGGTGACTTCGTACTAAAATTAATAACTCAGATGAATTCCTTCAATAGGCGTATTTTATTTTAGTAATTTATCATGTTTTGTCGTCGAGTTTTTTGGATATAAAATTTTGAAATTTTACGACTTTGAATCGATTAAACTTTTTTATTTTTATTTTCTGTCGATTAGAATCGCTCAAGCATTAGTTGCAACTGATAGTTTTGGTTTCTTTCACTAATTTCCTCTCGGTAAGCGTGCTAGTTCTTAGACCGTATCATAATTTAATGTGTAAGTACTTGTACACGGTGTAAGAAATGGGGTTGGATCATCGGTTGCTGGGGGTGGGGAACCTCATTGCCTATCGATTTAACCCCCCTGTATGTTCTGCAATATTTAGTGGTTCAAAAGTTATTTGGACTTTATTGAAATTTTAGTCAAAATCAGATTTCAGCCTGCACTTCGCAATTACAGCCAAACTTCCAAAATCCATATAATTTTCATACAAAAAAATATGTAAGTACCTACTTACTTTAAAAAACACAACAAACTCTACAGCTTTATAATATTAATATAGATTTTTATGTCTTGTAAGTACTATGATTTATTACTCAACAAAATTTAATTTAACAAACGTTTCGGTACAATAATATGGATTTAATTCAAATTTGTATCTATACTTTCTATACTTTATATTATAAAGCTGAAGAGTTTGTTTGTTTGTTTGAACGCGCTAATCTCAGGAACTACTGGTTCGAATTGAAAAAATCTTTTTGTGTTGGATAGTCCATTTATCGAGGAAGGCTATAGGCTACTTTTTATCCTGATATTCCCACGGGATCGGGAGTTACGCGGGGAAACTGCGGAGTTATTATATAAATCTTTACAAGAACAGTATTTAGTAACAAACTAGTAGCGCTCCGCGGTTAACTTCCGGTCCTTTCCTCGATAAATGGACTATCCAACACAAAAATACATTTTTCCAGTAGTTCCTGAGATTAGCGCATTCAAACAAACAAACTCTTCAGCTTTATAATATTAATATAGACAACATTATAACTTAAACAATCCTATTACTTATCCCTATATCTCATAATGATAAGACATTATACCTACAAATTCAATAAGGTTGAATTCATGAATTCTCCCAGAACATAAATAAAATGTAGCCGTGTATCGGACAGGCGTTATATATAGCGACATTGTCTGTCCGTATGTCGCGTATGGTTTATGGTCCAATCAAATTGGTAGCGATTGTATGGAATTTTTGTATGAAGATGGGTGAATTTATGAGGCTTTTTATATTGTCTTGGTTTACGCATTAATTTAGTAAATATAAATCCCCATATTAATAAATCCCCGCTTCGCGGTTACACCCGCGTAAGTCCCGATCCCGTGGAAATATCAAAATTAAAAGTAGCCTATAGCCTTCCTCGATAAATGGACTATCCAACACAAAAGATTTTTTTCAATTCGAACCAGTAGTTCCTGAGATTAGCGCGTTCAAACAAACAAACTCTTCAGTTTCAGTCATGATTCCGAAGAAACGCATATCGTTGACAATCTTTAACAAAGCCAGCAATTATCAATAGTTGTGCGTCACACCAATTTGCAATAACCAGCAAATTGTGCGTCCCAATTACACAGTATTGTTTAAAACATCCTGCTTCGTATCTCAATTCGAGCTGTCCGTATTAAAAATCACTTGTAAAAAACAACGATTAATTAGTGCGATAATACTCGAGCGAGCTACCGTCTGGGTTTAAACATTTGGCCTACAAAAGAACCGAAACTGGTCCCTTTTTCACTTAACGATCGAACGACAACGTCGCTACCAAAAAAAGCTAAAAAATCAGCTTTTACCTGACCCTGTGGATTTTTATGGAGATGTTTGTACCGAGCCACAGAATATAAAATGTGTTTCAGCGAAGGGGTTTTAATACGAAATGGGGTTGTTCTAGACGTCTAGGCGAACAACTTTTGTTGTACGACTTTTGGAAATTCGAACATTTCGTTCAAAGTTTTTCTATGAAACAGCTGATTTTATAGTAAAAATTCCCTCAGAATTATGAAATTTCTAAAAGTCGTAGGACAAAAGTTGTTCGCCCAGACGTCTAGAATCATCTTTAAAAACCCTTTCGTATTAAAACCCCTTCGCTGAAACACATAGGGCCGAGCGTCAAAGTATAAAACAAAAAAATATTAGAAGTTTAAACCTCTATAACTTATTATTTAAAAATAAAGGGTTTTAAGTTCATAATATCTTGCCCTTCAACCACATACGAAACCGGATGTTCTTGCTGCTGGAAGTTCAGCATAATCTGATAAAATGGCCAGCATTTTTTCATAAGTAAAACTTATCACCCAAAAAAACCCGAGTTCAAAAACGTGAACAAATTATGATGTATTTTTTGCTTATTTTCGCTTTTCGAGTAATATGATTTTCACCTGGTTATCGAACACGGGGGGCCGAGTTGGACTCGCATCGTATGGACTAGACCCTGCTGGCACTAGACAGGGAACAGTGAAAAGAAGGGAGAGAGGCCATTGCCCTGGAGTGGGATGGAATGACCTAAATAAATAATCTTAGCTCAAATTCATATACCTAGTAAGGGAATGAAATCAGTTGCTTGCGTCTATCTTTTCTGACATGTACAACTTGTGTGCTTTTAAGTCGCGAGTGTGTGTGCTACATCTTAAGCCGCATCGTCACCTACTTTTAGACAGGTGTAATAGTATTTTTATCACAGTTGCTCATAAAGTGGATCTTATTTAATGGGTTTTAGGCTCATAATCCAACATATTGTGCACGCGTGCGTTTTACATTGCCAACTAGTGCTATAAAGTTATCCCGATAAGTTAAATACGTATCTTACTGCTAATAACATGTTAGGTAGGTGAAACATTCTTCATTTATCTGGATTATACTGTTTTGATGTATAAAAAAGGTACTAAAGAGTATTTAGCTAGCAAAAATGGTTGTCTCTAAAGTCGGTTTACGAACGAAAATTTTATGTGATAATGACTGAGAAAACGATTTAAAATTGAGTTATGTTTTTTTTGTTTTTTCTTTATTAAAACATATTGTTTTTCCCTGTCATTGTATTTTGTTCTTAACCCCCGACGCAAAAACAAATAGAAAAAACCCTAAAAAATATTGTATGTCAGACGGGGCTGTATAGGTTAAAAGCCTTTAGCCTGGCCTTTCCGGAGCATAATTAACAAAAAAATATTGCCTTAAAAAATGTAAACAGACTTATCTTAAATGTTTTGTTAATTATTATTTTGTTTTCTTTTCAAGTCCTTTCTTTTATTCGCAACTGTGATAAAAAATGTCGTACGATATACGTGTGGAATTGATCTTTGCATCTTGGCTTCTTAACACACTCGCTGCCGCTCGCGTGTCACACTTATATCGTAATGTACTATAAACGCTGACCTCAATCAATCCTCAAAAATATAAATCGTTCCTTCCCAAAACCTAACAAAACCTTCCATTATTTGGTATTAACATCTCCAAAACCTCTCACGTCACTATTTCACGCTACTCGATATAGAGAAACTATATTTTGTCCAAAGATAAAACTGACCAAAATCACAAGACATAAAAATGTTTTTTTCATATATTTTTTTCACTAAACCTTTTCATCACCTGCCGTGTCTCTTATTTATTGATATTTTGTGAAAAGATATTTGTAAAAAAAGGCACCCGACAAGGGCCGGGTCACAGTAATAATTGATTTAATTTCTGACGTTTTATTAAATTAGTGTGAAATATGACTTCGGTTGCATTTTTTAACTTTATCTTTGATATAAAATCTTCGATTCGCTTTTTGGGTGGGTGGTTTTTTATTGGCAAAGTATAAATAATATGCGATATTTAGTAAGATATGCTGGGGTTTTTCAGTAAGAAGATGTGTAAATTATGTATAACAAAAAAGTATAAGTATAGATAAGCAAGTATTCTATTCGTTATCTGGTCACAAGCTTAATGTGAGCTTAGGATAAAAAGTAGCTTCAACTTCAATTTTTTTTGTATGGCTGATTGCTGACAAGGGCGCAATTCTGCCAATGTCAAGTGAGTCGAGGAAAAAAACTAGCAATAAGCGCGGCAAAAATAGTTTTTATAAGAAGAATGATTTGCGCTCTCGTACCTTTTTCAGCGGGGGACGCGCGTATTGGTTACTTTAGTCTATAATACCTCTATGCTCTCAATCTTCTCCCAATGAATCAATGTATCCTCATACCAAGTTTCATCAAAATTGGTCGAGTAGTTTGAGAGTCTAATCCTTTCAAACACACAATCAAATCTTTTCTTTTATAATATTACTAGCTGTCCCGGCAAACGTTGATTTGTCATTTACAAAAAAAAAATACTTAAAGAACAAAATAAAAAAATGGATAGTAGCCGATTCTCAGACCTACTGAATATGCATATAAAATTTCAAAAATCGGTCAAGCCCATTTGGAGAAGTATGGTAACTAACATGGTGACACGAGAATTTTATATATTAGAAGTACCTACCTCATAGATCATTATATTTACAAAACAAAAGTATACACTTATTATTCTATCCATTGTCCAGGTACCATAACACAAGCCTAGTTGCTTAGCTTGGCACTAGATGGCTCTGTGAGAATTGTCATGCAATCTTTATTTAGGAACCCACATAATTAACTTAAATTAACTAATCGAATTTCAAAAAGCTCAGTGTCGGTGTCACCAAAAGACATCTGATAACTTGATAAGACATCAAAATTTGTATTTATATCATACTTAAAACTGTCATTTCAATCTTAAACTTGGCACTCAACTCAAATATGAAGGTTTTAAGACAAAGGACAAGGCCGTAATTGGCTTTACCAAGTATTCTTAATGATTTTATCATCAATTTATTTATATAAAACCACCCTTCGTCATTGAATTTTAGGGCAACAATTTAATATAAGTTGTCTTGTTTTTAGTGTTATACATGATTAAAAAAAACACGAATCCAACAATTTTCATTTCTAACCGACGAAAAAACTGAGGTTTTCAAGTCAACGCATATTTTTTATGTCTGACCATGCATAACTTTTTACAGAGAAGTCCGATTTTAATAATGTTTGATCACTTTGTAATAGTTCAGTTACCATTACTTTTATATCTATATAGGTAGATTCCAAGTAACTAAGTGATATAAATCGGTCAAAACGCAATTGGAATAAAATCGATTTGCCGACCTTACCGAATTGGACTTTAGACTCAAGCTCATGAAACTGTCCTAGAAATACAATATTTGCTGCTATGATTCTTGCTGTACTAGTTATCGAATCTCAGTCATAATTATTGTTACTAACTGCGCCCTGCGGTTTCACCCACTCCCGATCCCGTGGGAATATCGGGATAAAAATAAGTGTTAATCCAAGCCTCTAGCTATCTACATATCGAATTTCAATGGAATTGGTTCAGTAGTTTTAGCGTGAAGGAGTAACAAACATACACAAGCACACACACTCACACAAACACACATACACACACACACATCAACACACACACACACATAAACACACACACACCCACACAATCTTTCACATTTATAAAATTAGTAGGATTCAAAATGTTTGAGTGCAAGCCACATCTTCTGTAGCAGTGGACATTGTCCTTTAACAATAATTAACCTAAGTATTTCTTAGTAAATGTTAACTTTAAATATATTTTATTGTGAGATAATTATCACTGAGATATTATATTATTGAAAGACAAAAATGTTCATATCTTTTGATCTTTTTCTTTTGAAAGGCCGCCAAAATTTTGAAACTTATAACTAGGCTGTGTTTTGCGATTTCACTCGCGTAGGCCTTGTGAAGTTTTTAATTTACTGTGTGCTAAATTCATTTTAAATTCGTTTAATCATTAACAAATAGACAAACACAATCTCACGTTTTAATATTATTTATTTGAATTGGTTTGAATTTTCCAAAAATTCTTCCTTAGCGGATGCTTACGTCATGATACTGATTGGGCTATTGAGTCACAGATATCGTGACTCAATAGCCCAATCAGTCAGTCAGTCAGTCCGGACTTTGAATTTCATATTTTACTTATAGTACTTAGTACTATAAGCCCTTATCCCGTGGGGAAATCGGGATTAAAAGTATGTTACTCCCAATTTATATATATATTGCAAGACATTCCACACATCCGGCATGGTGACCATTGTGCTAACTGGGTCGTCAGTCGATGCATCAATGCTCATAACAAGTTTCATCAAAAACGGTCCAGTACATTCGGAGCCTATTCAATTCAAACAAACAAAAATAGTTAAAATACTTTTTCATAAACCACCAAAAAAGAAGCTTTTTTCTATAAAACTTATAATAACCATAATTCGAAAAACAAAAAAGTTAATTCAAAAAACAATGTTGAGTTTCAATAAGTTTGTTAATTTATGACAAACAAAAGAATGAGATACAATCATAATTATAGAGCTTTTTTGTTCAAAAATGGGCGTTACCAGTAACCCATAGTTTGGGAACCTTATCCCTGACAAATAACATAATTTTGACAGATCTCTCTTAAATTAACTACTACAATAAGTTAAGTTAAGTTGAACTTTAGCATCATATTTTTAAGAACTAAATTAAATCTAAAACTATATACAGGGTTACTGGCTCATAAAGGTACCTTTTAATCGATGAAAGTGCGAGATGTGCAATTGAAAAGAAGATACCAAAAACACCATTTAATAAACTATAAAATTTAAGGATTATGTTACCAGTTTTTGCTCCAAAAGCTAAAATATAATCATTTAAATAAAACATTACAAATGTTATGAAATGCTATGAAACTTATTAGATTATAATATTTAATACTTCACAGTCCACAGTTTACCCTATATCTAGTTTACCAAAGTATAATCTATGAAAAGCATGCCTATGCAAGTAAATACGCATTTTGCTAACGGAAAATATACTAGGATAGCTAGGTTGTCTACGTATTTGAACGCGTCAAGATTTTTTGTGTCTTAAGTTATAGGTAAGAACCTATAGTTAATTAAAACTTAAACAGGTAGGCGATTAGGTTACGCACAGCAAAAAAAAAACGGTTGTATGTAAAGTCGGTTTACGGAAGATAATTTTACGTGATAACGTCATTTTGTTTTGTTTTTCCATGATATATATATTTTTCTTTTTTTTTCCTTTATCTATTCACTCGTCACACTATAACACAAGCCCAGATGAGTGATATTATTATTAAATACTCTGTTTTCTAAGTTACCATGACGCGTCTGGTCATATTATCATGACGCATGACGTCACACAACATTATCGTGACACTTTTTGTGAATGCAGTTCCACCAATTTATTAGACGTTATCACGTCAAAAATGATTAGTTCATTACTAACATAACGCCAGATCACACTGAACCTCCATTAGCGAGATTTGTACATATGAACCGGTAACCCTGTATTTTTAAATAATAATTATACCATTCTTTTAAAATGACGTGAAATGTAATTAAGGATAAAAATTATTGTGATTGGTTCTGGCAAATTGCAAATTGGTTTTTAATAAAGTTTCTAAAAGGTTGGGAACGTTTTTTTTAATTCGGTCGCGGGATAACGATCTTGTTTTGAAATCAACATTTAATTACCTTAAAATTATTATTGTTTTTTAAGTTTAACTAATTAAAATGTAGAGCGAGGATACTTTTGATTTTTAACCGACGAAAATAACGGAGGAGATTTTCAATATTTTTATGTATAACTAGCTTTTGCCAGCAACTTCCCGCGACGTCCACGTAGGAGTCGAAAATGGGCCAAGGAATCACGTTGTCCCATGCAAACTTTGCCCCCCTTTTTCACCCCCTAAGGGGTAGAATTTCGGAAAATCCTTTCTTATCGGATGCCTACTTCATACAAAGAATACACCTTCCAAGTTTGAGGTCTCTACGATCAGCGGTTTAGGCTGTGCGTTGATCAGTCAGTCAGTCAGGACAAAGAGTTGTATATGTATTGAATGTATCGATTACTCGAAGACGGCTCAACCGATTGAGATGATTATTTTTTTGTTAGAAAGGAGATACCTCAGGGTTGATTATTTGTGTGGATCTGATGAGGATCTTCGAATTGATGAACAGAAATACAAATTTCTTCACCGAATTAGATAGATAAATGGATAAAAGCTGTTTATTCGTACAACAAACAATAAAACGAAACGAAAAGCATTTTTTTTTTACAAATAAGCAACTTTATCGCTTAAAGTTATTTCTTCCAAACTTAGAATAGATTACAGTGAAACGTATCAAGTTTTCACACGCTCGTATACCGTCAGTTCGTCAGTCACCACTGTCAATCAAACCAAAGGCTATAAACGGATCAATCTTTTTGTTTGAACATGACTGGATAACATAATTTATTGGTGTAATATTTACTTGAGACTGTACTAATGAAGTGATGATTTTTGATATTATTTATAACGTGTTAATAGATTCAACTATATTATTCCTTACTACTATATTATTGCTATATATTAATTGCTATATTATTTCTTTTCCCTAGAGGTCTGTCGGCAGAAAACTCTTCACAGAGTTAGACTTATCTTAGCACCAATGTATTTTTGTTAAGAAAAAAATATGTGCGCTAATTGACATTGCTCTTACAGTCTCATAGTATTGACAAGTTCTCTACTCTGGACAAGGTCGACTAAGCTGAAAGGGTAGTAGGTGCTGGGGAAGCCAACTCCATCCTCACGCAAAAAGGACCCAATTAAAAAGGACCCAATTAAAAAGGGCCCAATTGCGGAAAACAGTCTGTTTACAAGTACAAGTACTTTAGTAATAACTTTATAAGGTGATATTTTTTTTGTATGTTTTTTGTGTACTGAATTTATTAAATCAATAAATAGATACGTATGGGTCTCGCTATGCACCGCACATTTTAGAAAAATCTCAGTACAAAACATTTTATTAAATATCCCGTTTCCGAGATGCTTAAGAGGTTCGGTGTTTTGACCCTCTATCGATTGGCACGGGTTTCGAAACGCACCGCGAAAAAAATCAGTTTGCCAAGCTCCCATTGTTGAGGGTCTTGAGCTATTAGGTTGACCAGGTAGGATTGACTTATTCTGACTGACGGACTGACTGATCGTCTTCAACTTCTTCTTTAGTCTCCTCTAAATTTCTTAAGCTGGTAATGGAATCTTCCGTTACGTTACCCCATACATATAAAATGCTTTGTCCTGAACTACTGACTGACTGACTGACTGAATGACAGATCAACGCACAGCCTAAACCGCTGATCGTAGAGACCTGAAACTTGGAGGATGTGTTCTTTGTATGACGTAGGCATCGGATAAGAAAGGATTTTCCGAAATTTCACCCCTAAGGGGGTGAAAAAAGGGGGGAAAGTTTGTATGGGACAACGTGATTTCTACTTCAAATTTTGCAAAAATATTCTTTTACAGAATTAATGGAACATCGTGTTTCGTATTTTTTTAAAGTTTATCCCCTAACGGGGTTAAAAAGGGGTAGGAAGTTATTTTCGGGGTGATTTGCAGGTTAGTTTAAAAACTACCTACCGATTTCGGTAATTTTAAAACCCAAAGAAATTTATTAGAGGTAAAACCAATGAATAAGTAATTCTACATTAGTACCATTTCCGACTTCTACGCGGACGAAGTCGCGGGCAATACATAAATGTCCGGGTCCCATTGTGTATCATCACTACATAGTATAAAACAAAGTCGCTTTCTCTGTCCCTATGTCCCTTTGTATGCTTAAATCTTTGAAACTACGCAACGGATTTTGATGCGGTTTTTTAATAGATAGAGTGATTCAAGAGGAAGGTTTATATGTATAATAACATATAACAATAGCCATTAAATAGTGGAGAAGTACTGTTATTTTTGAGGTTTCTAATGTGATGTCGTAAATAATTTCATTTTTTCCGCTTACATTGCAAACGCAGGCTGAACCCTATGAGTTTTATCAAAATAATGTACTAAGTATTGTACACATTGAAAAGGTCTACAGAAAAGTCGGTGATGGTATATGTCTATCTCTTATGGATAACCCACAATAACTTTTTTTTGTCATTTACTTTTTACGACAAATAATGGCTAATTTTCGAAGCGATTTTAACCAATACAGCATTAATCCTTAACCAATTAAATACCTTGAATACATTGTTCATTTAATATAGATCTATATGGCCCTTTACACCGTATGATTTAAGTGAATATTTCTGAAGATATTACAGATTTAAAAATTGCGGGACGTAGCGTTTGCGACGGTACCGGCCGGCCGCCCGGTGCGGCAAAGAAATGTAAAAAGTAAACAAGTAAAAATGTAGTGTATGAATTTAGATATTCCAAAGATAGTAGGAAATCTTCATGGTATAGGGAAAGGGGGATTGTTTCACTCCAAATTTAACGCGTGCGGGCCACGGGCAGTGATGAATAAATCAAAACTACTGAATCGATTTTAATCACGTCTATATATTTTATACCAGTGCGAAGCCGGAGCGGGCCGCTATGTTTTTATATACAACGTTCACAGTTTTTCTGTAGTGTATTTAGTATCAGCATTGCACTCGTGCGAAGCCGGGGCGGGTCGCTAGTTAATGTAATAAACACACAAGCCAGAACTATAAGTCATAAGACTTATTTTGCAGCAGCAGGATTACACAAATTAAGTAGGCCTCAGCCCGGGTCAGGCCTCATCGTATTTTGCGGAAGTTTGTTCAGTGTTTTGTACCGATGTGATCTATTTCGCGCCTCGATCCTTTGGTACCTAGAAGAATTTCCACAGGATCAAAACTTACGCAGGATGCATCCGTGGTGCAGAGCTAGTTAAGGTAAGACCTGAAAACCCCTATCCCTTTCCCACGCACGCACGGCGCGATGACTCTATTCCTTTCCCCCGCGCGCCGCGTAATGGCCGATTAAATTGTTTTATGTAATTAAAAGACTCACATCTATTTTAGTGAAAAACCATCTGTACTACCATATGGGATTTGATGTAAAGTTTATGAAAATATAAATTTTGTACTTGTTTTTTCTTTACAATTGACGTAAAATTGAAAAAGCTTAAAAAATGACGATTTTTTTTAGAATTTTCACGATTTTTTCAATCGAGGCAAATTACTCTAATCGTGTTTCGAAGTGTATGAAAATACAAAGCATTTCTTCACCTTTACGACAGTAGGAATATCATTCTATGGATTTTAGTGGTTGATACCCAAAAACTGTTTCTAAGACGACCCAGTTGGCACAATGGTCACCATGCCGGACTGTCAAACACAGGGTTGCGGGTTCGATTCCCGCCTCAGACATGTATTTATGCTTAGATATTTGTCTGTGGTCTGGTTGTTTCTATGTAATATAAGTATATATTTAGAAAAGAAAAGTATATAAGTAGTATATCCGTTGTCTAGCACCCATAACACAAGTCTAGTTACTCTGCTTGGGGCTAAATGGCGATGTGTGAAATGTCCTGCAATATTTATTTAAGACACCTCTGTCGCGCTTCTTCATCTTCATAGTTTAAAAAAAAAAATTAAACAAAGAACTGTTATAATAACAAACAAATAAGAATCGTTCTCAGCTGCGAAAGTTGTAAACTGCGTAGCAATGAGAGCGCCCTCCTCCAGAATTAGGTATGCGGATAATTATATTTAGATACATAGATAAGTCTATAAATTAAAATATTTCCATATATCCCTTGAAGGCGCCGCGCGCGCATGGCCTCGTGTGCGTCTACCTTTTTGTCACAAACGGAAGAGTATTCTAAAGATGTTACACTAATGCTGTTAGTGCTTCTTAATAGATGCACTGAGAACGGTTTACATGGTGGCTAATAATCTTTATATATATAAAAGAAAGTCGTGTTAGTTACACCACTCATAACTCGGGAACGGCAGAACAGATTTGGGTGAAAATTGGTGGGGAGGTAGCTTAGAGCCAGGAGACGGACATAGGATATTTTTTTCGATATTCCCACGGGATCGGGACTTACGCGGGTGAAACCGCGGGGCGCAGCTAGTCTATATATATAAAAGAAAGTCGTGTTAGTTACACCACTTATAACTTAAGAATGGCAGAACAGATTTGGGTGAAAATTGGTAGGGAGGTAGCTTAGAGCCAGGAGACGGACATAAGATACTTTTTATCCCAATATGCCCACGGGATCGGGATTTACGCGGGTGAAACCGCGGGGTGCAACTAGTTGATAATGAAACGGAAGTACTTTCTTTGTTTCATTAATATCTATTTAATATTATAAAGTTGAAAAGTTTGTTTGTTTAAACGCGCTAATATCAGGTCGAATTGAAAAATTATTTTTGTTTTGGATAGTCCATTTTTCGAGGAAGGATATAGGCTATTTTATATTTCGATGTTCCTACGGGGTGAAACCGCGGATCGCTGCTAGTTTAAAATATACCTACAAAACTTGGACTTGGTTATAATACTCTAAAGGAGAATGGAGGACAACCTAACTTAGTTTTTAAGACGTTTTACTGTGATCTTTGTATAAAATATACATAAACATCCAAATTAAAAAAAAAAAACAAAAAATATTGGCCATATGGGCAGAACCTACATGTTGTATAGAGTCCAAAATTATATCGTTTGAAAAGTCATGACAGTAGCTTTTTTTATTTTATGACACCAACCCTGAAAAACGTGATAAATTATATTTTTTTACCTATACTTACCTATTTATTACCAGCAACGCTCCACGGTTTCACCCGCGTCTCACGATCCCGTAGGAATATCGGCATAAAAATTCAAGTTACTTCCACCAATGAATCAATGTATCTTCATACCAAGTTTCATCGAAACCGTTCCAGTATTATCTGAGTCCAGTATTTTATGAGTCTACTAGCTGCACCCCGCGGTTTCACCCGCGTAAGTCCCGATCTAGTGGGAATATCGGGATAAAAAGTAGCCTATATGTTAATCCAGGCCTCCAGCTATCTACATACCGAATTTCATTGCAATCAGTTCAGTAGTTTTAAGAAGAAGTAACAAACACACACACACACACACACACAAACTTTCACATTTATAATATTGGTAGGATTCGTTACAAACAAAAAAAAAACCAAAAAATCTTTGCTTTTTATAATTATACTATTTTATAAATATAATATTTTGTCATATTTTTTCTGTATTTTCTGTTTCATAAATAAAATATGGTCTCATGCCTTCATGATACCATATTTTCGGAGGCATGAGATCAAGCCGAACTTACTACGTAAACGTGAAAAGTTCCACCTTAAAGAAGCCATCATAAAACCCACCACAAAATTGACACCCACGACTCCCTAAAAAAAGTAAAAATATAAAACTCGAAGTGTAGATAAAGGCAGAGAGCGATAATCACTTGGTGTAGTGGCGGAAACGGAACGATTAGTGGCTTTTAACTCCAGCCGGCACTTAATGGCTTTTAAATAATTCAAACTTGAAATTAAGACGTTTGTTCTGAGTTGGTGAGACAGTTGTGGGAGATACCGCGTTAATTGGCCGAACGCGAGAAGCGAGCGAAGAGTTTCTGCTTTAAGACTGACGAAATTTACTGTATGTTTGTTGGTACTCCTCTACAGTAAGTATTTTACAAACGATGAGTATCGTTTCTCACGTCCGTATTCGCAAACAGTTCTTGCATAAGTGAACGCACTGCATTAAATACGGCCCTTGATTTTGTGTTGCCCTAATAACACCCATATTCACAATCAACCCTATGAGATTGCATAGTGCGCGCGAACGTTAGGTTCTAGGCAAGCCTAATAAGATAAATAAATTATTTATTATCAACACAATTTTAAATTACAATAAATATTAAAAGCTCAAGTTTAGCTTCAATCTAATATCCCAGACGTAACTGAATAAAGAACTATTTTAAGACATTCCACACTTCGTCATCTAGCCCCAAGCTAAGTAACTAGACTTATACTATGGGTGCTAAACAACGGATATACTACTTATATACTTTCATTTTGTAAATATATACTAATAATACATAGAAACAACCAGACCACAGACAAATATCTAAGCATAAATACTTGTCTGAGGCGAAAATCGTACAAGCAACCCCGTGTTTGGCAGTCCGGCACGGTGACTATTGTGCCAACTAGGTCATAATGATCTCCCAAGCACTATTAAATAGCAAGGTATAAGTTCCTGGCGTTGTATAATTCATCCAGATTAGCTGTAAATGCCATTATTAATATAAAAACCTGGCTTTAATTGAACAAATCTCAATTTGCGTGAGTCTAATTACGCCCGGTCCTAATACGGAGGGACGTAGTCAAGTTCTTGAGACGCTGATGTCTCAATGCCTCCCAGCGAGGACCTATTATTTCGAATGCACACGACTACATTCTAGGGTTACCAGTGCGGAGATAGCTTTTTAATTTTCTTTGAATTATGTCTGTATGTCGTGCGGCTTTTGTATGTTGCCACACAACTCTGTTTCTGTTGTGTACTTTCTTGTCGATCGTTGAAGATTATGGTCATAAGAAAAAAAACCGTGAACGAGAACGTAAAGAATGATACGAAAATCTTAAAGATGAATTTCAAATACCTACTTACCTATTCAGTGACAAAATAATTATGGCGTCATGTTTTTAGAATTTAGAATTATTTTATTTTCGTGAATCACATGTTTCTTAGGTCTAGTTACAATTATAATGTTCATTGTGATCTGTATTGAATGCGTACGAAATACATTAACATAAAATAATCAATTATATTTTCTGGCAATATTAATTATTATGAATTGACAAATTTACATTTTCTCTTAGGTTATTTAATTTTTTATTTCATTATTTAATTCAATTAATTAACACACAATTTTCGATTGTAAGTAATATAATAATAATGAATTAGAATGTCAGATTTTAATATTTACTAGGTCTTTATTGTCAAAAAATTCGCTAATTGAATTAGTGAATTCTCGTACGTAAAAAAAACTGGTATCTGGCAACACTGAGCCCATTACAAATTCAATTTTCTAAAATAATATTGAAATTAAAAAGTATATATGTAGTTAGATGTAAGTTCTCTCCATAATAAAAAGCCACCCCCCAGTTTAGTTCCTATAAACCGTGGTGCATGGAAGTGCAATGCCATTTATGTTTCTGTCCATGAATCCGTAAAGGCTCGTTTACGCCGAGTCAACAACGTGCGACAGTGTCACATGCTACACATTGTTGCATGCGGCACCTTGTGGCATGCTACAAATAGAAAACATTTGCGGCATATGTGGCATACGGCAGCCTATTTTACGCCGAGGCAACATCTACTTGTTTGATCGAGGGGATACATACCATAGAATATGGCTGATCAAGTTACTTTAGTAGCAGCTTATTTAGTACTACTAAGCCATGCAGCTAAACAACGGAAGAAGAAACGTTGGTGGAAAAGAAGATTACTTCAGAATGGCCCACGGACTAGTTTACCAACAAAAATTAAGGCAGACGATGGTGCCTTATTTAAAAACTTCTGAGGTTCTTTATTTTCTTTTTGACAGTATCTTCATCTAAATTGTGCAAGACCAAGTAAAACATCACGTTTCACTCTATTATTTTTATAATTTGAATTGCGGACATCCCATAACACTTCACTCTTTCTATAATCCTCAATAAAGTTTAAATATTTTTCGTTACACCACTCCATGACCGATAATTCTTACTTTACAAAACAAATACAAACAAAAACATAACCTAAAAACTGTTTTGACGCACGAAAAATGTCGCATGGAATCCATTGTGCCCGGATACAAGTTGCGACAGTCTGCCACGTGACGCAAGGTGTCGCCATGCCGCACGGTTCTTGCCACAATGTGCGACATTTTTTACTTTGTAGCATGCGGCCTTGTGGCATGCCGCAATGCCGCACAGTGTTGCCCCGGTGTAATATAGCCTTAATGATAAACCTATTACCAGTCAAACAAAATTAATCCCTATTTCGAAACACATAAAATACAATTTTCCCCAACACGGAAGAATTTTCTTAAACGCATTCCGAAATCAATTCAAATTTCGAACGTGGAATTCTTTATTTTAACTTCCAGTTAGAGAGTTTAGTTTCCGATGAAGGTGGACTTAACATTGTCCGTTTTGAAAATGGAAAAACGATTTTCAGTTTTGGAATTGAATTTAGAACGAAACGGTTTAAGAGGGAAAATGTTTACGCCATTTTATGCTTTTACCTTAAGTAAATAAAAGTCAATTTGGTGTGTAAAGGTTTACGAGTTAGTATGAAAACGTTTTGTGTGTATCTAGCTAGTGTGAGGTAAGGTGAATTGCGAGAAAGTAGCGTTATTTGCTACCGTATCGCGCGCCATCGCGGTGTCAGGGGTGCGCAACATTCGATTGTTATGTCAAATGGAAATTTTGATAACGTACGATCAGTTAACGCTAAATGTCAACGAATTAATTAAATGCCGACTATTATCTTTATTAGTAATAGGAAATAATGGGACTTAATGTTTGTTTCTAGTCAGTAACTAACGGCTTTTGTAGAGATTGTTGAGTTTCATAGTATGTTATTTATTTTAATTAGAAAAGTATACATTTTTACCAAAGTATTGGATAGACTTTACTATGAACTCCAAGTGGACTGAAGCAAGCGGATATATACGAAAAACTATTTTGTTTGGTTCATCTTCCCATTCAAACGGCTGAATCAACTTGAGAGAAATTTGACACAAGTGCAGTCTATAGTGTAGAATGGGAGATGGGATATTTTTTTCCTGAATAAAGTAAGATTTGACAGATTATCCGTTTTGGAAAAACTATACATATTATTCAATTCTTGATTAATCTTGACTCATATCGTCAAAAAACCTAAAAGTACCAGTGCTGGGTAATCAAACTGTGGGACTTTAAATTACCTAGTCAAAAAAATAAGGTATCCGCGGGTATGGTAAGTATGAGTCCTAGTTAGACGCCTACAGTTCAACTAACTTAAATAAAGATAATTGACTCACGATCAAACAAACGTCGATCAGATATAAAAACCACGATAATACCCGTAATAAATAAACTGTTGAGCATCCAAGTTTACTGGTAAATGTCACATCTGCCCGCTTGCATCCGTCCAATCAGCAGCATTATATGTTAATAGCCTATTAGAATAATGCTGCAGGTCTCTTCGCGCCGCCGCTCGCGCCGGCCTATCTCAATGCACTATAACACCTGGCCAGTTTTATACGAACCACTATTAGTACTCCAACACACATTTGTCAAAGGTCAGGTTAAACTGGTTTTATCGGGATGAGTTGACAAAGATTTTACAAAGCTGCGCCAATCGATTGTGAAATTTATGCAGTTGTGTTAGAGTAGATTTTGGGTGTAAAGTTAAGTTTGTTTTTGTTTTGCACGGTGGCTTGTTAAGAGAAGTGTTCATTGTTCTTCTTTTGATATCTTATGAGTAGGTACATTAGTGCGTTTAGTGGTATGTTGACCATTTTCGTGATCTTGTAGGTGGTTGATAGTATCGTTAAAATTCAGTTGAAGTTGAGTTTTGTTGTTTAATTTCAAAGCGAAATACTACATGGGCAGAGATATGGCTACATTAGTATTTAAAAGGTAAAATATTTAGTTGAAATAATTGAGTCCACAATCAATCGTTTAAAAAACTAAGTTAGGAAATGTGTTTTCGGAACAAGAATGTGTTCTGAAAACACTTTTCCTAACTTGTCTTTTTCTTCTTCTAATGAGAAGCTGGTACAGGTACAGGAAGCTCTGAGGATTTTTATAGGAAATTTTACAATATTTGGAAATAAGTAACAATAACAAATTATACTAATAATTGAACTATATTAATTAGTAAAGTATAATTTTATAGCACAGCGTGACCTAAACCCGCACTTTACGCACGCTTTTCCGGGACCTAAGTTTTCTATTTCTGCACGGTGCGTAAATGAATCGACTACCTTCGCATATGTATAAAAAATGAAACAAAACCCTTTGAAATGTCATTTGAAGCTTGAAAATGCACAGGAAACAAATGACAAGAAAGGGATAGGTTAGCGATTCTCCTGCAAGAACCTTCCTGTTGTAGAAAAAGTGACAGCGACGAAATCAAAGAAAAACGCTGACTTAGTTCGTTTCGCGAAAATTGTAACTTTCGAGCAGCAATGGATTGTTCGAGCAGTGAATTTAGCGACGATGAAAACACCGAAATTGTGAAAATTGAAAATGGCAAAATCAAAATCATTTCAATGTTTCTTTTAAAATAGCAATCTCATCACGCGGGCCCCCCTGCTGCCCCCCCTCCCCCCGCCATCCGTCCGGGGCGGGTTTAGATCACTTGTACTATAAAATAGTATACGATACTCGCGACCTAAGTTGCCTATTAATGAACGGCGTTTAGCGCCCTCGCTGCGCTCGGGCGATGTAAGGGTAATGTACTATTATTCAATATAATTATCTTCCCAAATCATAAACAAAGATCCTCCATCCAGATCCAGTCAGATAAAGCCATTACGTCGTCATTTATGAACGAAAACGTCAATTATCGACTGGCGAATAGTGAAAACCACAGACAATAAACTTTTCTATCTGTTTAAAGACAATAATATAACCCATAACCAATCCAAACATATTTCACGAAAAATTAATCTTTAAAATGATGTATAAAAACATTTTCCTTATATTTTAAATCAAGCATTTAATAAAGTGCGTTTTATAATTTTCCAATAATCATCAAATGTGCTTTTACGACTTCGAAATAGGTCGTTAATATCAGAGGAGACAAATTAATAAGTGTATCTACGACTAAGTAGCTAGAATTCCTAATAAAGCTAAGCTTTTTAATGGTTAAGTAGATAAAAAACCCAAAATATTTTTCCAAGAAATAGTTTAAAAAAAGGTAAATTTAAATTCCGAATCCCGAGTTCCGAAAAACACGTGATTGGTCCCTTTCGGCGGCGTCTTTAGAGTGCGATAAGATCTCCTTTATAATGTATCAATTAACCAGTAGCCAGTATTTATTTGTGACACCGGACCCAACGATTCATTACCCCTGCCCTTCGCCGCTATTGAATTAAAAAAAGCAATTTCAGAGTTAAGCGCGCGATATTTGAATTTCGAAGCTTATAATTTACGAATTTCGATTTGGAGAAAAATGAGATTCGTAAGTTATTTTCAATTTTTCTGATTCGGAATTTATTTAACTTTCATATTTATTAATCTCTATTGAAAGCATAATTTTTATTTAATAGCCATGCTATAATTTTTTCTATCACCTATCTCTATCACCAAATCTAAAACGTGAAACAATAAACTACTAAAAGCTGTTTTATATCTCTATCTAATAATAAGACCTCCTTTGTTTATTGGTCTCGCATTCATTTAAAATTGGAACGCTCATATCCCGCGCGTTTATTTTTTTCTTTATTATTTTTTCTTAGTGGCCTGTAGCCGGATTTATTACGGGTCTCCGTGGAGGCGGCATATTTTGAAAACCTGTGAGATTGCTAATAAGGGTATTCAATTTTTTTTATATTTATTTTTTCCATCTAAGTGCTTATTAGTGTTTATCGCTAAACAATAAGGATTATTGATATTGTTTTAAATCAACTTTTTTATCAATTATGGTTTCGGCTATGCGCGTCTTTTACATAAAACCTACAGCAACAAATCAGATTTTAAAAACAATTTTATAATACCACAAACTGTCATCATATTAAATCTATAGAAACGCCATCTACAAATAAAGGTTTAAGCCCACTATCGTGACATGGGAAAAGAGAAAAAAATAACAAGCTCAAAGCGCCATATCTCGTTATTATTTTGGAAAACAATAGCGCCTCGATTGTCACATCCAGCGCGCTCCATGCAAATAATCATAAATAAATAAAAATAAATAAAATAATATGAGCATCTTCGAGTTGGATGTCTTATTTTAGGGACCGAGAGGTAAGCTATCGTTGATCTAAAGCTTACTGGATGAGGCGGTATAAAAAAAATTATTACTTAGAATTTAGTTCCTTGTTTTTTTTTTACAAGCTTTTATTTAGCTTCACCTGCCCCGATGTCTGCCATGGAATCTTGCAAATAAAATCCACTTTACGGATTGAGCCAAAATTTTGCAAACATTTGTAAATCGCGTGAAATGCAATAAAAGCTTGTTATTTTAAAAAGCTTTTTTTTTCTTGTTTCCAATTAACAATCAAACTATTGGTTGATGGTATTTTTATTGAGTACGAGCATGCCATTGATACTTTGACTTCAACCAGACAAATTTACTGGCCCTGGACATGGTCGACTAAGCTGAGAGGGTATAGGTTCTGCGAAAGCCTAATCTATCATGTCACATGTCAAAAATGTCTTAACTTTTGGTCTTAATTTTTTCCGTCTAGCCCCTTTCGCAACGCGCGATTAGGAACTTCGTTCCAATAACGGAACGTGAACGATGACGTGACACTTTCATGTGAGTCAAGCGGTGTTTATCAATTTATAAGACTTTATCACGTCAAAAATCTTTCCTCTTTATTTGACGACCCAGTAAGCACAATGGTTACTACGCCAGACTGCCAAACACAGGGTTGCGGGTTCGATTCCCGCCTCAGACAAATATTTATGCTTAGATATTTGTCTGTGATCTGGTTGTTTCTATGTATTATAAGTATATATTTACAAAAAAAAAGTATTTATGTAGTATATCCGTTGCCTAGCACCCATAACACAAGTCTAGTTACTTAACTTGCTAGATGACGATGTGTGGAATGTCCTGTAATATTTTTTTATTTTTATTTATTTATTATATTAGTGTAGATATGAAATATTGTATCATCCAGTATAATCTATATCCAGTGGATACATATAAAACTCGCTAACCAAACATGGGGCTCTCTGTCGTACCCGGCGCCATGTTGAATACACAACAAATGTCACAATACAAAATATAAACACGATCAAAATGATATTTAGTTATTACTAGCTGCACCCCGCGGTTTCACCCGTAACTCCCGATCCCGTGGGAATATCGGGATAAAAAGTAGCCTATATGTTAATCCAGGTCTCCAGCTATCTACATACCGAATTTCAGTGCAATCGGTATAGTATTTTTAGCGTAAATGAGTAACAAACATACACACACACACACACACGCACACACAAATTTTCACATTTATAACATTAGTAGGAATTAGGATTTCAACTTGTATTTATATTGTACTAGCTGCGCCCCGCGGTTTCACCCGCGATCCCGTAGGAATGTCGGGATAAAAAGTATGCGTTAATCCAGGTCTCCGGCTATCTAGATACCGAGTTTCATCGCAATCGGTCCAGGCGTTTTTGCGTGAAGGAGTAACAAACACACACACACACACACACGCACACACAAACTTTCACATTTATAATATTAGTAGGATTTGTATCGTAATGTAAAACAATATTATCTTTGCTGAAACCACTTGAAAATACCTTCCTTTTCTTCTCCTTTTTAACCCCCGACGCAAAAACGACGGGGTGTTATAAGTTTGACGTGTGTGTGTGTGTGTGTCTGTCTGTGGCATCGTAGCTCCCGAACGGATGAACCGATTTTTAATCAGTTTTTTTTCTTTTTTTTTTAGACAACTCACCTAATGGGAAGCGACGATGAGACGATTATAATTGATAATCATCGCAAGACTCACTTATAAGTGTGACGTCATCACTCACGTTCCGTTATTGTTTGGAACGAATAGGCTCCGTAACTATAGAACAGATTTTGATGAAACTGGGTATGAGGATACATTGATGTAGCATGTTTGTCTAGAAAGAGGATGGCATGTTGGCACAATGGTCACCACGCCGGACTGCCAAACACAGTGTTGCGGGTTCGATTCCCGCCTCAGACATGTATTTATGCTTAGATATTTGTCTGTGGTCTGGTTGTTTCTATGTTATTAAAGGTATTTATTTTTAAAAGAAAAGTATTTATGTAGTGTAATCGTTGTCTAGCACCCATAACACAAGTCTAGTTACTTAGCTTGGGGCTAGATAGCGAAGTGTGGATTGTCCTGCAATAATTATTCATTTATGAATTCAGTAACGTCTGAGATATTAGATGGAAGCTAAACTTAAGCTTTGTTTTTAAATGTATTGTAATTTAAAATGGTGTTTACAATAAATAACTTATTATAAGTATATATTTAAAAAAAAAAAGTATTTCTGTAGTGTATCCGTTGTCTAGCACCCATAACACAAGTCTAGTTGCTTAGCTTAGTTTCCATTCTATTCCCCATCAAGTCTTCGTTCTCTCCCATATTCCTCACTAACGCAATTCCTCCTCTTCGTTGAACATCCTCTCGATCATTTAGGTTGCCAAATCCTGAACTTTTCTGGTGACATAAGTATCTTAAAATAACTTCCTATCTTTTTAATAAAATGCCTTTCGCCGAGAACTAAAATTGATAATTTTAATTGTACCTATGTGCCATTTGTAAGTGAGTTGTTTTTCTACATTTTAGTTTAGAGGAAAATACTTGTCGTTTCCAAGTTATTAAAATTAAAGACGACATAAAGCTAGGTAGTTTTTTTACCTAAATTTGGATCGACTTAAATTCGGATTTTCGTCCTTAAATTATACCAAGATGTAAGAAAAAGACCTATTAACGGTACACATAATAATACTAAAGAATTTTTTTAGCATCACATAACATAGTATTAAACAAAGTTACTTTCTGCCGTCTGTCCCTATGTATGATTTGATCCTTAAAACTACGCAACGAATTTTAATGTGGTTTGTTAATAGATAGAGTGATTTAAGAGGAAGGTTTATATGTATAATACATGCATAATATGCCGTGCGAAGCCGGACCTGGTCACTAGTTTTATAGATAAAATATTTACAAACATTGTCAAATGAGTTTTGGCGGGAACGAGTTAACAACATGTCGTGCTGCAGTTTTATTTTCATGAAACTTAGATGTAACCCGAGTTGAATTGTATAATTCTGGTGGAATGTTATTCAATTTAGTTCTGTGAAAGTGCACAAGTGTAGTGAAAGTAAAAATCAGTGTCAAACATGCAGTTTTCACGTTGCCTCCAAATCTCCTATTAAGGTTATGGTAAACTTGCCACCGCTTTACTATAACCCCTGACTTGACGGACTATGACGACTTTAGGCCCTTTAGGCCCGATTTATGAAAAATCGGGTCATAATTTGATGCAAAATATAACTTGACACTGGCTAAATGCACACGTGCGAAGCCATAATAAAAAGAAAAAAAAACATTGTCAAATAAGGTTTTCTTCGATTAGTATAACTAAGCAATTCAAGTTTTTTTTTGTTAAATAAAAGTCAGTAGATTAAGTGATATTTATTTATAAGTTTACCTAGCTTAAAAATAGTGAAGTGACTCAACTTCTTTGATCATAAAATATCGATATTCAAAATCAATAGAATTGCTTTATCCAATAAACAATCCTGCAACGTAAAAAAAAACAAATAGAATTGAATTTCACAATTCGAAACGTCACACAAAAGCTAGAAAGGGATGACAATAAAAATTGCGAACACATAACATTGACTAAGCTTTATTCACTTGAAATATTAAACTAAGTCTTTATGTTCTTTAGAATAAGGTTTAAAACGATTCTAGCAATATGTAAATGTTAATTTTGTATGTAAAAGTGGCAGACGCGCGAGTTTTCCGGGCGAAATTGGAAAAATATAGTCGGTTTTCACAATGGCGGGCACCCGCGAGCCGGGCTGCGCCAATTTGAATTTAGATTAGAAAATGTGACGACGTGCATTCTAATATGTGGTAGTGATGGATGATGAAGATTTATCGATATTTTTTAGTTTTTTTTTATTCGGTCTTTGACAACTGCTGCCGAAAGTTATGGGTGTGTGGTAGATGTTTTTTCTGACCGCACTTGATTATTAGCATGGCTCTACTGATATAAAATGGAGTTAAATCGATTAATGGCTTTAATATACTTAAAGCTATTTACAAAAACCAAAATGTATGTCTTGCGTAAGCTGATCAACCTGTCTAGTGCCTCCAAAACTGTTTTGTTACATGGATTTGTTAATTTTTTAAAATTGAAATTACAAAACCATTTATCGAAATAGACTTCTTTTACATTATAGATAAAAAAATAATCAAAAATAAACGTTGATGTAGCATATTTACCAGACTACGGCGAAGTCAAAAGGGAGGGTTATGTGTTTGACCTTTATGCATGCATGTATGTTCATCTGTTCCCACCTAACTTCAAAACTACTTATTTCGATTTAATATATTTGACCTTCACTTGCACTCTGATGATGTATCTTGCACACTTTGATAAGTAAAAACAAATCTTCAATCAAAATATTATTTTAGTCTTACCTATTATTTGTCTATGAAAAGTCAAGTTTTAAATGCAAGTATCGATAGAGGTCAAGTAGATAATCGATATCGATACTGAAATAAAATGTACTTAATTAACATCACTAGTGATAGGTAGAGGTAAATACAAGGTAAGGTAATGTATATCCTGCAACACCCCATCCGGATGCTGTCTTGATCTCTTCGTAAACAAACAGGTACGGTCGGCTGCATAATTGCAGACCCACCGTAGAGCTCTAAAACGGCTGTTATAAGAATGTTTTCAAAACGAGCAAGATTCTAGACACCTGCTTTAGTCGAAGTTTAAAGTCTTCTATCTCATCAATTAATCAAACAAATATTATTAGAATGAAAACATTCCAATAATAGTAATTTTTGAACTCTACCGAGGGCTGCAATTATGCAGCCGACTGTACATAGGTAAAGCTTTAGATAATATTTTTACAGCATTTCAGAAGATAAAATTATACTGAAAATAATAATAAAAATAATAATGTCTACATCATACTTTGCCATTAAACTTGTTATTGGCTTCGGCCCCACACATGCCTTCCAAAGGTCCGGAACTCCATAGGCCCGTGATATAGGACATATGACAAAAAAAAATAACAATAATATAAAAATAATAAGAACAAAAAAAGGAATTAGCAAAATAGGTCCAGCCATACACGCATGATGCGATGACAAAGGAAAATAGAGATTAATTTTTGATAAAGGTACCTATATAGATTACTAGCTTTTGCCCGCGACTTCGTCCGCGTAGGAGTTGAGAATGGGCCAAGGAAAATGGGCGCTGTTCTATACAAACTTTGCCCCCCCCCCCCCTTTAACACCTTTAGGGGTAGAATTTCGAGAATCCTTTCTAATCGGATGCCTACGTCATACAAAGAACACACCCTCCAAGTTTTAGGTCAGCGGTTTAGGCTGTGCGTTGATCCGTCAGTCAGTCAGTCAGTCATTCAGGACAAAGCCTTTTATATGTATAGAAGACTAGCTGCGCCCCGCGGTTTCACCCGCGTAAGTCCCGATCCCGTGGGAATATCGGGATAAAAAGCCTATGTGTTAATCTAGGTCTCCAGCTTTCTACATACCGAGTTTCACCGCACTCGGTTCAGTGATTTTAGCGTGAAGGAGTAACAAACATACACACACCCACACACAAACTTTCACATTTATAATATTAGTAGGAGTAGGATAGGACTAGCGGCTCGTTACATGCTTCGCTACGTATAAAGTGAAACAAAATGATCCGCCATTTACTGAATTCATTTGTTACAAAAAATGTGATAAATGAAGAACCGCTCGACCGATTTTGTACAAACTTCACATAAAACATCTACTAAATAGTCCGAACAAAGCTTAAACATTTGGTTTGGATAGGTTATACAATTACAACAAAAAAAAGGGCCATTGATTTTTATTGATATAGATTATAGTATTCTTAAATAATCTACAGAACCTTAAAAAATTTAGAAGAGAGTAAAACCACTCTATCCTAAAAATAAAAATGTTTTAAATTATCTCTCAAACGCCACTTCGCTAAAACACTTTTTCCGTTCAAAAGTAGGTATAGATAGGTACTTAAAAGAACGGAAGCTCATTTTTTTCTCTAAAAAAACAGCTGTTAAGTACTTAGGAATCTATTAACAGATCGTTAGCCAGTTGACACATTGTTCAATATTTTCACACGGGCTTCTAGTTTTGAGTGTTACTAAAACATAGACAACTAATTAGTTTTTAATTTTGGATTTAGATATCTCGAAGACTTATTTTTTCTCTATAGATTTCATAAACCCTTTGTTAATAATATGGTTAGCAAACATTTTTGATGAGATAACGTCTTATAAATCGATGAACACCCGCAGCACTTACAAAAATGTATGACGTCATCGCTCACGTTCCGGGAATGTGAGTTATTAACAAGGTAACCATAGCAACGATAATACTTTCCTATGGTTACCGACAATGTTTTCCTAGGACGTTACCACGTGTAATTATTGTCCGTAAAACTAAGACATGATATTATATTCCACCTTTTCTTTAATGGTGTTGTTATTATTATATTTTATTACTTAAACTACAACTACTTAGGCAATTTTGTTCTAACGGTTTAGCCTTTAAAAAACCTTAATTTTTGTTTTCACATTTATCCCCTTTTGTTTCCATTTTGATCCCCTGTTGTTTCCATTTCGATAGTCTTTTGTTTTCACTTCGATACGTCTTATGTTTATTTTGCTTCGAACGTCTTTTGTTTTCACTTCGATAGTTTTTTTTTTATTTTCTTCGATCGTCTTTTGTTTTCACTTCGATAGATCTTATGTTTATTTTGCTTCGATCGTCTTTTGTTTCCATTATGAGTTAGGAATAGAATTAAAGTCAGTTTTAAACTGTTAACAATAATATCTTTTTTGCTGTTACTAACCTAAGTCGCAGGTCATCTTCATCCGAGCGATGTTCCCGGTTGCATCCCTCTCGGGAGCCCGGGGTCCGCTTTCCTACTTTTACGCCTCCACTTCGTACGATTTTCGGCATCCTGGTTAGTAAGGCCATTTGCACGCATATCAACCTTTACGACGTCAAGCCAGCACTTCTTGGGTCTACCTTGTCTGCCACGACCTGGCGGAGGCACCATGGCAAGACATAACCTAACCTAAGCCGCAGGTCGATTAGGAATAATCCTAAGCTACACCATACCCTCCTCTGTCATTCAGGGGTTAAAAAAAGCTTATAAAAACCCACGCTCTCATCCATTTTGGCGCCAAAAAAGTTTGTACCATAATTCTACCTACCTCATTGATAAGTGGGTAAGTAACGCTATGTACACCGTTTTGCGGCAGCCGCCCCCGATTAGCAGAGCCTTTCATTTTACCGACACAGGCGTTGTTTGAACACCTTTGTACGTATGTTTGTATTACATTTGCGATGTTTACTGTAGGATTAGGTGGTAGGGTACTTTTGATTTGCGAATTTTCTGCAGAATAAGTAACTACACTCGGCAACATACCTGTCAGCAAAACAAGTTCGATTCTTGGCTTTGCTACCTGATATATAAATTTTGCAGAACATTCCACACATCGCCATCTAGCCCCAAGCTAAGTAACTAGACTTGTGTTATGGGTGTGAGACAACGGATATACTTTTGCAAATATATACTTACTAGTTTTTGCCCGCAACTTAGTCCGCGTAGAAGTCGAAAGAATGTTTATGCAAAAGTTGAAGTAGATTGCACCGAGGAATTACGTCTCATACAAACTTTGCCCCCCTTTTTACGCCTTCAGCGGTAGAATTTCGGAAAATCCTTTCTTATCGGATGCCTACGTGATACAAAAAACACACCCTCCAAGTTTCAGGTCTCTATGATCAGCGGTTTAGGCTGTGCGTTGATTCGTCTGTCAGTCAGTCAGAACAAAGAATTTTATATGTATACACAAATACTTGTCTCGAGCCGGGAATCGAACCCGCAACCCGTGTTTGGCAGTCCGGCATGGTGACCATTGTGCCAACTGAGTCGTCAACTCTCCAAGCTACTATGGTATGAACTTTATAATTGCACATCGTTCATAACTGTGTTGGAGGCATGCGCTGAGAAATTCTCAGCTTTTAAAAAATCACTAACGTCTAGCGGTAGGCGGGATCTTTGTCTATTAGTGATACCTCTTATTGCAAGCAGCTTTTTCAACACACAAATTATCTCTTAGCTAAATGTTTTAAACGAGACATTTTGCAAAATAGAGGCAGATTAATTAAACTGAATAAGTACAAAAGAAAACACCTAAAGCGTAAACTAATATTTTTACTTACATATGTATGTATAATAAGCATTAGAAAGTCACATCAAAAATTAAGTAACGAGTAAAATTACAAAACCAACAAAATGATTTCACCAAATATCATTTATCCATCAATCAAAGGCCCCTTATTTAATCGCTTCTTAAATATTTGCTCAAGGTTTTATACTGTGACCGGAGAATACATTATAAGGGTGAATATAGACTATTAGACTGTCAGATCGCCCGATACCTCATGAAAAATTCTAGGAAAGTGGTTCTAATTCAGCGTCCACGATTTGACCTAAACAAACTAACATACCTACATATATTGCAAGTTAAATTAAAGCTTTTTTATCACAGTTGCTCATAAAGTGGATCTTATTCAACGGCTTTTAGGCTCATAATCCAACATATTTTGCACGCGTGCGTTTTAGATTTGTTAACTAGTGCTGTAAAGTTATCCCGATAAGTTAAATACGTATCTTACTGCTAATTACATGTTAGGTAGGTGAAACATTCTTATTTTATCTAGGTTATACTGTTTTGATGTATAAAAAAGGTAGATACCAAAGAGTTTTTTAGCTAGCAAAAATGGTTGTCTCTAAAGTCGGTTTACGAACGAAAATTTTACTTTTTGTTTTTTCTTTACTTAAATATATTGTTTTTCCGTACCATTGTATTTTGTTCTTAACCCCCGACGCAAAACAAATAGAAAAAACCCTAAAAAATATTGTATGTCAGACGAGGATGTATAGGTTAAATAAAAGTCTTTAGCCTGCCTTTCCGGAGCATAATTAACAAAAAAATCTGCCTTAAAAAATGTAAACATAGACTTATCACAAATATTTTGTTAATTATTTTGTTTTATTTTCAAGTCTTTTCTTTTATTCGCAACTGTGATAAAAAACGTCGTACGATATACGTGTGGAATTGCTTTGCATCTTGGCTTCTTATGACACGCTCGCTGCCGCTCGCGCGTCATAAACCGCCTCTATGCAAAAATCAATTTACCACACTTATATCGTAATGTACTATTAAAAGTCAGATAAACCTATGCTTTTAGAATGTTAAGAACGCGTGAACAAATTTCTCGTGTACAGGCATGCTAGTTTTGGAAATATTTTCTATTAAATTTTCTCAAAACTAACTTTTATGAACTAGTTACCTATTTTGCACATTATTTGCTAGTTGCAACGTAGACTTGCACTGCTAAAAGGAGAGCAACTGACAGCGCATCTTGATATTTTTAGTATAGGTAAGTTATTTAAATATTTGATATTATTTCGTTATTTCTTGCGTTGAGCTAATCTGTGAATTTAATTGAACATATAATTTTAATTTATCGACAAAAAACGACGCAATTTTCTGAACTAAATTCTGTTATAAATTTCAAAAAATATAAGTAAATAGATTATTTTCACTAGTGTCCTTTTGTTAGAGTTTTTTAAAATAATACATAGGTCACCGTTTGACCACTACCTCACACGATGGTAAATGACGATGCAATCTAAGTTGTAGCACGCTTTACTGTACCTATAAGGTATTGACTCAAAGACCCTCAAATAAACAGGAGCCTTCGATGGACGCGAATGAAGGGCTGTTTTTCAATGATCGTCATGTTATCAGCCGATAGTCAGTAGTCTGTTTTCACCCTTATCCGGCTTAGCGCCAGAGGGTGGTTTTTGCTACAACTTTTTACATACATTTTAAGTGTCGGCTGCTTTATGTATTTTTTTTATGGAATCTGATTTGTTTGAGTAGAGATTAAATTGTTTAAGGAGCCGCTTTAAAGTTCTAACGTTAGATATAATAATATATTTTTGTTTTATCGTGGGAAATGGATTGAGAAACGTCCGCTTAATAATTTCTTGGTTCCGTAGAGATTAAGTTTATCTGTTTTTAAATTGGTTTAATGATTATTTTTGACCGAATTGAGAAGTAATAAATAAAATGTTATATCTTGTGAGTCACTGCCACAGGATTAGGCAATCTTATTCCTGTGGCAGCGTCGGTGCATTTTAATCTATACATATAAAATGCTTTGACCTGAATGACTGACTGACGGATCAACGCACAGCCTAAACCGCTGATCGTAGAGACCTGAAACTTGGAGGGAGTGTTCTTTGTGTGACGTAGGTATCCGATTAGAAAGGATTTTTTGAAATTCTAATCCTAAGGGGGTAAAAAAGGGCGCCAAAGTTTGTATGGGACGACGTGATTCCTTGGTCCATTTTTAAGTTCTACGCGGACAAGGTCGCGGGCAAAAGCTAGTTCTATATAAATTAATTCAAATCCATCGAGCACTTTGACCGTGAAAAGGAAACAAAAAATAAACATTCGCATATTAATATTTATACTTTTTATTTATTTTTATTTATTGTCACTTAAATAAAAACTTAACAAACAATCAGTACCTACTTAGCAAAGTGAAACCAGTTTGAAATTTATGCTAAGTTTATATTAAAAGTCGATAAATTCAATGTATTAAAGTATTTGTATACGGGCTGTTTTTTCTACTACCCTCTCAGCTTAGTCGACCGTGTCTATAGGAAATAACTCGTCAAAACGTCTGGAGCCAACTAAGCCGCGTGTTTCATCACGATGTATCAAAGCTATAATTTTACGTATCACCGGCATAATTTGATAAGTAACGATAAAAAGAGATAATTAATTAAGAAAAATATCGTGATCAAACTCTCGACCTAGTTGTCTCCTACTGAATAGTTCTTCCCTATCACCGACACGGTAGACTAAGATGAGTGGGTAAAACATTGCGGAAAACAGTCTTTATATAATTTAAGCAACACAGTTTACACAAAAAAATTCACAAGTCTTTCAAACTTATAATGAAAAAAAATGCAGGAGACATCGCTATCTAGCCCCAAGCTAAGTAACTAGACTTGTGTTATGGGTGCTACACATGGATATACTACTTATGTATACTTTTCTTTTGTAAATATATACTTATGATATAAAAAGCATAAATTATCTGAGGCAGGAATCGAACCCGCAACCCTGTCTTTGGCAATCCTGCATGGTGACCATTATGCCAACTGGGTCGTCCATAACAAGTCTGACGTTAGAAACAGGTTCTAAAGAACTTCCGGGAGTCCTTACTTCTGACAGCCAGTCTAGTGTGAAGATAGGCTTTGCTGGCACCTTATACCACGAACCTTTTGTTTTGGCGGTTCATCTAGATTATTATCTTGTTTCATAATAAATAGATTTTAAAGCATAGAGATAAAATACGGATCAATAGAGTGGCATCAGAAGGCCAATTCTCTTATATAACCATGTTCAAATTACTTTGCAATTTTGATAAGTCTTTGTTATCTAGCCGCCATAACACAAGTCTAGTTCCTTAGCTTGTGGTAGGGGCTAGATGGCGCTGATATTTAAAAAAAAAATACGTCATTAATCAGTCCCACCTGGTTATAAGTTTCGGTTCTTCCCCTAAGTGGCTACAACACACCAACAGAATTCCTGACACCAAGACTTTATTTATTTATACCTTACGCCTACAAATGATACATGGCTCCTTCACTTCCGGTGCCGTACTTCCGGTTAACGCCCCCTTGCGGTCATATTTCGTACTGAACATAAACTAAAATAGGTACCTATATTAAATTAAAAGAACACCGGATGTGCGTGAAATTTATAAAGAATATTTTTTTGCACAATATAAAATTTTGGGATTTGGAAAGTGTACAATTTACTTGGAAAATTATGTTAAACAGTCAGAATATAATTTTCAACTACTAATCTCATAAATCAGGCTTAGAAACTATTTCAAATTTATATAAATGTATCGCTTAAGAATTACCGTTAATCAATTGTTTAATGCACGGTTTTAGTTGTTAGGAATTAAAAAGTAAAGCTCGCTGTATAAGTAACGGGATAAAATCTCGGACGGGACGGGGACGTGACGTGTATTGTTCATAAAGTGTTCGTGGATTTTAAACATACGTAACGTGACTTTCCCGTGCCGGACGGGACGTGAAAATTTCCTGACAGCGTTTCATATAAAAAAAACTCGTCACGTATGCACCGACCTTCAGTTGGTGATGAGTTTTTTCCTCAGGACATGGTCTACTAAGCTCAAAGAGTATACATATTGGGCAAGTAGTCTACTCCATCTAATACATGTCCCAGGAACTACAACACCCTTAATATCTTGAATGAAAGTTGCTATATCGCTTTAAAAATTATCTAGATTAGATGTAAAATTCAATATATTGTCAGAAAATTATGATCTAAGAATCGCAGATTGCAATTTGACGTAAAAACGAATGTTTCGAATCTATGCTATTTACATTTTAACTAGCTGCGCCTTGCGGTTTCACCCGGATTACTCCCGATCCCGTGGGAATATCAAAATAAAAAGTAGCCTATAGCCCTCCTCGATAAACGGACTACCTATCCAACACAAAAACAATTTTTCAATTCGATTCAGTAGTTCCTGAGATTAGCGTGTTCAAACAAACAAACTCTTGAATTCTTTATAATATTATTATAGATTTCGTGCGCTTCCTGTAACCTTTCCCTTTTTAAGTAGGTATTAGTTACATAGTTGACAACATTATATCAGATAATAATCTTCGGTATATTTACCAGGCTTAAGTCTAGCTATTCAAATAGACCTTTATAAGGACAAAAAAGGAAAGAAATTCACAAAAACATTGTCTTTTAATAAGAATAATTTCACCATTTCTATGCTGAATGTATCTAATGGTCTTTGTGAAGCATTTTGTTGGATAGAAAAGGTATTCTGTATATTTCTTGTTACGATTGTTGATCCTTGTGTTTTCGAGAAAAAATGAAGGAAATTTTTTGAAAAGCTTTGTTACAATATGCCTTTTATAAAAATGAGTTGGTTAGATGGGTATAGGTAGGTACTAGTAGCGAGGGGTGATATTTTTTTTAGGTAACACAAATTGTAACAAGAAATGACTTTTAGTCCGTGTAAAGAATCTTTATTGTGCTACACCACAGGAAGGTATGTAAAGGTAAGCCGACGTGTTGTAAGGACCCCTCGCTACTGATAGGTCCTAGCATTGATTGGTATACCTACTTAAAGATTATTATTTATTAAAAAAAACTATTATACAAATAATTCTCATACTTCAAGATGACGCTACAGCTGTTTAATTACCTCTTAAGGTACTAGCTGCGCCCCGCGGTTTCACCCGCGTAAGTCCCGATTCCGTGGGAATATCGGGATAAAAAGTAGCCTATATGTTAATCGAGACCTCCAGCTATCTACATATCGAATTTCATCGCAATCGATTTAGTAGTTTTAGAGTGACAAAGTAAAAATATACACACACACAAACTTTCCCATTTATAATATTAGTAATATTTAGTTGGCTTACACTTTACGAGTATTTTTTTTACCATAAATAATGTTCAGTTTATTTTATTAAATTATAAAAAGATTTTTATAGGTAAGTACAATTACTTAATATTAAATAATTTATTTTTATTTTTATTATATTTTATTTATGATTAAAATTACTAAATGTTAATTTAAATTTAGAAAAATCACTTCAAATTGAAAAAAAAAGTTATACCAACAGCTATCATTTTGAACAAAGTCAGCAGGTAAAAGATGTTTAGTAAAAACAAAAAAAAACATTTAAATTATCATAATGTGACCATAAGGATTTACCTAGCTTTATATAATGGTAACACACATTACATGAAAATCCAATAATGTAAAGTAAAAGGGTAATAAAATTATACTGTGATTTAGAGATTTAGGGCATCGTTTACGCCCCTTTACGACTATAAAAAAAACTTAGTTTGACACAAAATTAGTTCAAAAAAGTTATTTGACGACTAAGTAAAAAACAAAACAAGTGTATTATACAAAAATATAAAATACTAGCTGCGCTCCGCGATTTCACTCGCGTAAGTCCCGATCCCGTGGGAATATCAGGAAAAAAGTAAACTTTAGTAATATTTTTCAATTCGATCTAGCAGTTCTTAAGATCAGCGCGTTCAAACAAAAAACGGAAGCCCTCAAAGATGAATAATTTTCCCCATTTTTTAACATTTCCCATTGATTCTTCGCTCCTATTGGTCGCAGAGTGATAATATAAATGCACTATCCAACATAAAAATATTTTTTCAATTCGAACTTGTAGTTCCTGAGATTAGCGCGTTCAAACAAACAAACTCTTCGCAGCTTTATAATATTAAGTACCTAGAGATTTTCCTTTACCTTAAGAGCCTAATAATCTGACAAATCAAATACTTTCAGAATTACCTCTGTTTATAAGTGTCCTTTTTAAAATAAGTAGGTATTTACCAACCTGTACCTCCGCAAAAAAATAATTTAAAAGATTATGAGATTTTTTTTAAAGCCGACCCAAAATTCATTGACACTTTGCTACTTTTTATCCTGATATTTCAATGGAGTTATAACTGAACTTAGAGAACTTAAATCGACTTTAAGTTAACTTTAAGTTAGCGCGACCGATTTTGATGTTTTTTAAAGTGTTTGAGTCGGTCCCTGAATGGTTTAGATTTACAATTGGACCCGTTAGGTGGCGCTTTGCCTGTAGAATCAGCTAGTATAAATAAGTCACTTCTAATGGAACCTATACGGGCTGTTTTCCGGAACTATAGACCTCTTTAGTTGGGTCCGTTATGCGTGAGGATTGAGTAGGCTTCCCCAGCAACTATAGTATGCTCTCAGCTTAGTCGACCGTGTTCAGAAGAAAAATCTTACCTATACGTCTGCATAGCCACATAACTATATTAGAGTCTGTATAGTCAACTAAGCCGCGGGTTTTATCATGATACTAGCTGCGCCCCGCGGTTTCATCCGCGCAAGTCCCGATCCCATGGGAATATCAGAATAAAAAGTAGCATATAGCCTTCCTCGATAAATGGACTATCCAACACATAAATAAATTTTCAATTCGAACCAGTAGTTCCTGAGATTAGCGCGTTCAAACAAACAAACAAACTTTTTTCACCCCCTAAGGGGTAGAATTTCGGTAAATTCTATCTTATCAGATGCCTACGTCATACAAAGAACTCACCCTCCAAGTTTCAGGTCTCTACGATCAGCGGTTTAGGCTGTGCGTTGATCCGTCAGTCAGTCAGTCAGGACAAAGCATTTTATATGTATAGATTAGTATAGATTTTCTTTCACTGTAAGAGCCACCACTAGGCTAATACCGCTCCAATAGTCTGACAAATCCAATACTTTCAGAATTACCTCTTGTTTAAAAGTGTCCTGTTTAAAATAAGTATGTAAGTACTTACCTACCTATACCTCCGCAAAAAATTCATACACCTATACCCGAAGAATTCAGCCACCACCATTATGTAAGTACCTAACCCCGATAACTAAAACACTCGCAATGCAAACACCAATATCTTTTTATTACGAGAAAACCGTTCTTTTGTCAAACCGAACGGAGTAATTTAATTCAACAGAATAGAATTCCCTTTGCAATAAAATCTTATACGCCTACATTTATACATTTACTATGCAAAAATCGTTCGAATGAAACGATTCAGACCGAAGGACGTATTCTGAAGGATTTTGTTGGAAAATACGATGTTAATATTTAGATCGCTTGGTCGATGACGATTATGAATGCTAAGAATGGCTGGACCAAAGACCAAGGCAAGGGCAAAGGGCAAAAACAAATAGAAGGAAGGCACATTTACTGTCCGGCCGTCTGTCCGTCTGTCTGTATCTCATGAACAAATTTTCAACTAACTAATTACTAACAAACAAACTCAAACTTGTTTGTTTGTTAGAATGCGCTCTCAGGAACTATTGTTTCGAACTGAAAAAATATTTTTGTTTAGGATAATCCATTGAGGAAGGCTATAGGCTACTGTTTATTTTGATATTCCCACGGGATCGGAACTTACGCGGGTGAAACCGCGGGGCGATGTGAACATATATGCAGCTATAAAATATGCATTCTTACCAAATTAGCTTCAGCATTACCATTAAACCAGAATACTCCTCGAAATAACGGTGTGAATAAAAAGAGTTGATTTTCGATTTGGATACGCGAGCGGCAGGGTGGTAATTCAGTAGATCCTTCGATATCAGCTCGCTTGGGAAATCGCCACTCACTGTCGAATGCAAATTTAACGCGATGAGATATTGATTTGGTAATAGAAGTTTCAGAGTAGGTACGTTTTTATTAAGGTGCCTTTTGGTGGAGTGGAAATAAAGATTGTTTTAAAAAACTGCACAGTTCATTGTTACCATTTTAAATATTGAATTCATGTCTTCTACTAGCTGCGCATTCACATTCAACCCTATGATTTTGCATAGTGCGCGTGAACGCATAGAGCCGCAAATACTAGAGTGAAGAGAGCAGCACAAAATTGGCCTTCATAGGGCGCATTTAGCGCTGTGCGTCTACTTATCCAAGAGCAACTTAAGTTCTGTTTGTGAATACGGGCGTAAGTGTCTATTTAAAGTGAGATTGGTTTTCTACAAACACAGAATACATCTATACCTACTAATATTATAAAGTTATAGAGTTTGTTTGTTTGAACGCGCTCATCTCAGGAAGTACTAGTTCCAATTGAAAAAATATTTTTGTGTTGAATTGTCCATTTATCGAGGAAGGATATATGCTACTTTTTTTTTCTTGATATTCCCACGGAATCGGAACTTACGCGGGTGAAACCGCAGAGCGCAGCTAGTAGGTAATAATTACTACGAACTGCAAACTTTAACAGTTCATAACAGCTCGTTTAATCTATAAGAGATCGAATGGAAATTCTAACTCGTAAAGATTAAAAGGGCTGAAAATACATTTAAAACAATGGATTCTAATTTAATTACCTTTGAACGTTCCAAAATGCAAAACTATCCCAATTACAAAGAAAACTCAAAACATCTAATTGTATAAATTAATAAAACATTAACCGAATTTGCTTAAAAAATTATAATAAAAACTCTAACCTCTGTTTCCATCAAGATAATTGTTTATTAACAATTACTTAAGAGTTACTTAAGTTAATACGTGCCCCGGGAGCTTAATTAAGAAATTAAGATAACGTTGTATAGTTACACACAAATAAAGTATTTCTTTAATCTACGCCGGAAGCTCTTCGGAAGCGCTACGAAACGAAACCGAAAAGTTTGTGTGCATAATTATGTTTGAATCGAACATTTTGGTGTTACTAAGAGTTCTCGATGCTAAACTCTCAAAAGGATAAAAAAAATCACGTAATCCAATCGCTTGATGTGAATTTGTGTTTACCCTTTGTCCGATTAATGGAACCAAAAGTAAAAAAAAGTTCGCGTCTTCCGAGCAGTACTAGCATTGTATTAATTACTAGCAGCGCTCTTCGGTTTCACGCGCATAACTTTCGGTCCCGTGGGAATATCGGGATAAAAAGTAGATTATAGCCTTCAAATGAATTTTTCAATTCGAACCAGTAGTTCCTGAGATTAGCGCGTTCAAACAAACAAACAAACAAGTTCTTCAGCTTTGTTAGTATAGTTAAAAAAAGGAAAAAGTTTGTTTATTTATCTGTTCGTCTGTTCTCTCTTCATGGCTAAACGACTGGATCAATTTGGAAAATCAACATAGTAGGTAGAAGTTTAAGGGATTTAGAAGGATATCGAATACTTTGATACGAAATTCCCGCGGGATCGGGATTTATGGTTGAACCTGATCTGGGTGAAACTACGGGGCGTAGCTAGTAAATAATAATTTAAGTTAGTAGTTTTATATGCATTTCATTTAAATCAGGAAATCATTAGCATCGACCTTTGTAAATAATTGAGTAAATCAACATTACATTTATACAAAAAATATTACATGAACCTAGAATCAACAGTCAGTAGGTAAAAATTAATAGTAATATAGCGTGCTGTAGCGTTTTTGACTGTGCTTTTATAAATTTATCAATCATCATCATCATCATCCGAGCGATGTTCCCGGTTGCATCCCTCTCGGGAGCCCGGGGTCCGCTTTCCTGCTTTTACGCCTCCACTTCGCACGATCTTCAGCATCCTGGTTTGTAAGGCCATTTGCACGCATATCACCCTTTACGACGTCAAGCCAGCACTTCTTGGGTCTACCCAGAGGTTTTTATAAATTTATCAATGTTCTCTGGTTAATTAAAATGCAACAATTATATCGATATGCACTTCATTACAATAATAAACCTCACAAAATTCTCACAATTCCGATTGTTTTCGAATCTATAAAATGAGAACAAGTAGTAAGGGCAATCGCCCTGTAGGTACACAAACTAACAAAGCGCTCTCCGTCGAAAACATAAATTTCAATTAAGCGAAGGTGTCACTGGACTCACGGCTTATCGACTACATCATTAGAATACCTTATCTCTAAACTTTATTATTCAATTTATTATGACAAACAGACAAAACGTTATAAAAAATGTCGCCTTTGTAGTACCGAATACCTACCATCACGGGAGTTAGCGAGCCTCGCTATCAACGCATCAGCTATTACGTCTAATGTTCATATTACACCATTCGGTACTTGACAGTTATAACGGTAAATACTAATATTATAAATCTGAAAGTTTTTTTATTTGCCGTTTGTAAAAAATATAAAATCTTTATGAAGTGAGTCTTCAAAGACGAGCTAGTGATGTCATCGATTGTTTTCGTGTGATAATTCAAATTAATAAATTAATTGACAAAAAAATTACCTACCTATAATTTTTTTTAAATTAATTACTGCTTTTTCGAAATAAAATAGTACATAACGATATAAGTGTGTTAATTGATTTTTGCGTAGAGGCGGTTTATGACGCGCGAGCGTGTTCAAAATGCCGAGATGCAATAATCGATGTCCACACGCGTATCGTACGACGTTTTTTATCACAGTTGCGAATAAAAGAAAAGACTTGTATACAAACTAAACAAAATATTTGTTTTTAAAAACAGAAAAAGTAAATATTTTTGAAAATATTTTATTATTTTTTGATAATATTTCAATATTTTTTTGTTGATTATAATCCCGAAAGGGTAGGCAAAAGACTTTTAACCTATACCGCCTCGTCTGACATACAAGATTTTTTAGAAATTTTTCAAGTTGCTTTTTGCTTTGGGGTTTAAAAACAGAATAGATTAACAAAATAAAAACAAAATTCAATTTTTAAACTCTTTGTTGGTACCAACTTTTTTTTAATACATCAAAACAGTATAATCTATTTAAATTAAGAATGTTTCATCTACATAACATGTAATTAGCAGTAAGATACGTATTTAACTTATCGGGATAACTTATTACAGCACTAGTTGTATCATGGTAATGTAAAACGCACGCGTGCATAATACGTTGGATTGTGAGCCTAAAAGTCATTTAATAGGATCCACTTTATGAGCAACTGTGATAAAAACATAATTGTAAGCTATAAAAAAAACTTTTGCGACTTTTAGCTTGATTTACACAACAAAAAATAGCCAATAGTTATTTAAACATGATTAACCAACAAATTCACGCAAACCGCCCTAATAATACATACTAGGAAACTGTCAAAAATCCAATTCTTCATTTATATTTATTTAATAATATTTCAGTAAACAAAAACAAACAAACATAAAATAGACATTAAAATTTTTTATATTTTTTATAAACTAAATATTAATTTAAGTGTAACCCTGTGAGAAGTTTTCTATCAACAGATATTTAATATCCAATAGATATTGCAGTGTGAATATAGCCCTCTATCCTTCGATGACCAGGTGTATAGCGATTGCGATAGAATACGTGTTTAGCCTGGGGTGTTTACTTTATCTATTCTGTGGTCGAATGTCAAAACTGTAGCTTTACAACGTGACTTTGACATCTGTCTTTTGATTATCGTGTTTGAGACGGTTAGTTTTATCGCTGTTTTATATCGAAATGACTTAATTTACTGTGAAAAGTTTGTGGTGTTGTTTTGGGGATAGAGGTATCTAACGCGTTCCAAATGACATGTGATAAAAAACTAATGGACACAAAATAAAAAATTCTGCTTAATTGGTAACCAGGAAGTGGATCAAAATTAAATTGCAAGATTTGCCCCGAACAAACAAACATACATACATACATACATTGCAAGTTAAATAAAAGCTTTTTTATCACAGTTGCTCATAAAGTGGATCTTATTCAACGGCTTTTAGGCTCATAATCCAACATATTATGCACGCGTGCGTTTTACATTGCCAACCTAGTGCTGTAAAGTTATCCCGATAGGTTAAATACGTATCTTACTGCTAATTACATACTGTTTTGATGTATAAAAAAGGTAGGTACCAAAGAGTTTTTTAACTAGCAAAAATGGTTGTCTCTAAAGTCGGTTTACGAACGAAAATTTTACGTGATAATGACTTAGACAACGATTAAAAATTGAGTTGTTTTTTTTTGTTTTTTCTTTACTTAAATATATTGTTTTTCCGTACCATTGTATTTTGTTCTTAACCCCCGACGCAAAAACAAATAGAATAAACCCTAAAAAATATTGTATGTCAGGTTAAAAGTCTAAAAGCCTGACCTTTTCGGAGCGTAATTAACAAAACATATTGCCTTAAAAAAATGTAAACATAGACTTATCACAAATATTTTGTTAATTATTATTTTGTTTTCTTTTCAAGTCTTTTCTTTTATTCGCAACTGTGATAAAAAACGTCGTACGATATACGTGTGGAATTGATATTTGCATCTTGGCTTGTTTAACACGCTCGCTGCCGCTCGCGCGTCATAAACCGCCTCTATGCAAAGATCAATTTACCACACTTATATCGTAATGTACTATTAAACAATAGATGTTGTTTTTTTTTTATGTATACGTTAGGTCTGAGAATCGTCTAAGACCTAACTTACATTAAAAAATCAATCAAATCGGTTTAGCCGAATTTTATCTATACTTACATTAATAAAGCTGAAGAGTTTGTTTGTTTGTTTGTTTAAACGCGCTAATCTCAGAAACTACTGGTTCGAATTGAAAAATTATTTTTGTGTTGGATAGTCCATTTATCGAGGAAGGCTATAGGCTACTTTTCATTTTCATGATCGGGACTTACGCGGGTGAAACCGCGGGGCGCAGCTAGTAATATATAAAATTCTCGTGTCGCAGTGTTAGTTATCTATGTCTACCTAAATGGCTGAACCGATTTGTATGAAATTGTGTATATTCGTTAGGTTTGAGAATCGAACATTTTTTTTTGTAAATGGCAAAACAAAGTTTTCCTGGACAGCTAGTAAAACTATAGAAACTAGAGCGGTGTTGGCTTAGTGGTAGATACCCCAACTTTCATTCTGAAGGCCGTGGGTTCGAATCCCAGCCGGCCATGCACCAATGTATTTTTCTTAAGAAAAAATTATGTGCGCTAATTGACATTGCTTTTACGGTGAAGGAAAACATCGTGATGAAACCCGCGGCTTAGTTGGCTCCAGAAGTATTGACAAGTTCTCTCCTCTGGACATGGTCGACTAAGCTGAGAGGGTAGTAGGTGCTGGGCAAGCCTACTCCATCCTCACGCAAAAAGGACCCAATTAAAAAGAGTCTAGTTGCGGAAAAAAGCCCGTATGCATACATACATACATACAACTATAGAAACGAAATAATTTTCAAAAATTTAGATTTAAATTGTATGTTAGCAATAGTTACTATGTATTTTACGAGCACTGTAACGTTTACAGCTTCATTTGGAGCCATAGCGATAAACTTTACGTGACACTAATATATTTGTTTGATTTTGTTTGACTTCAATTAATGTCTACCGTGAAACGCTGTAATACTACAAGCTAAGTGACCGCCTACTACAGTCGTGAACAAAACTGTTAAGCTGTAAAGTTTTTCCGGTAGAGGCCACTACGATCCTCCGTGCTAGTGCACTCCGGGCTAGGGCTAGTTTCTTCCACTTATCTCTAGTATTGATCCTGCACTAGTCCCTACTAAGTATTAACAATGCCCCTGGTGGGTAAGAAGGGATTTTTTTCCACCTATCTCTACAGTTGAGCTTCTAATAGGGGTAGTTGGAATAAAAGTTCCACTCTTACGAACCGATATGTTCATAACAATAATAAATACTGTCAGTTACAAAAATAAGAAAGAAAGAAAAGCATTTAAAAATAAAATATATTTTTTTTACTGTGGGGCGAAAAGGGAAGCATCTCGGTCATACACTAAAAGATGGTCCAACTATTTTGTCTAACTCAGAAGAATCCTACTAGTCCTTCCTACTAATATTATAAATGTGAAAGTTTGTGTGTGCGTGTGTGTGTTTGTGTGTGTGTTTGTTACTCCTTCACGCAAAATCTACTGGACCGATTGCGATGAAACTCGGTATCTAGATAGCTGGAGACATGGATTAACACATAGGCTATTTATCCCGATATTCCCACGGGATCGGAACTTACGCGGGTGAAACCGCGGGGCGCAGCTAGTGAGGCCATAAAGCTTCGTCTTTACAAAGTTCGTCAATTTTGTAATGGTTATAAACTTCTATGAATTTTTATTTTTTTATCCATACTACCATGTATCTATCGAGGCACCTGCAAAAACTTTTTTACCCGACTGCAAGAAAAGGGTTAAGTTTTCGCACCTATCTTTGTGTGTTTGTAAATTTGTATATTCCCTCATATCTTCTAAAGCACTGGATGGGTTTCTTCAATTAAAGTATCGTTAGATTCGTCTCATTATTTTAAGCTTAATTGTTCTGTCCATCTAGGTTTTTGAAAATTATTATCTTCAGCGTTTTCTTTCAGCATTATTTCTCGAAGAAAAATTAAACTATTATTACCAGTTTTGTAAGTGACTGTACCACAATCGACTCTCTTTGTAGTTACTGAAAGCTATTTACCAGATAGTAAACCGTTTTCTCAGACGTCGACTTCAGAAGTGCAGTTTAACAGAGCTTTGCCGGTATTATGGCTACGACTGTACTTACCTACTTACATATTAGGTAGTACAAGTCTTGGTATTATTGATTTCTTGGTAAGAGCCCCTGCAGACTTTCAGATCAGCCGATATTTATCGAGATGTGAAACTTTGGATCAGTGGTTCGGGGAGACTGGTTGATGACCTAATTGGCACAATGGTCACCACGCCGGACTGCCAAACTCATGGTTGCGGGTTCGATTCCCGCCTCAGACAAGTATTTATGCTTAGATATTTGTCTGTGGTCTGGTTGTTTCTATGTATTATAAGTATATATTTACAAAAGAAAAGTATATAAGTAGTATATCCATTGTCTAGCACCCATAACACAAGTCTAGTTACTTGGCTTGGGGCTAGATGGCGATGTGTGGAATGTCCTGCAATATTTATTTATCTATATACATATAATAAATCTGTAGACATAAAAAAATCTGTAATTGTAAGATATCCAGAAAAAAAATACACAGGTCGTCTTAAAATCGTTAGCTGAACACGATAGGGTAGTTTTTAGAATTTTTGTCTGTTTGTTTGTCTGTTTGTCTGTTTGTCTGTTTGTTTGAACCAGGTAATCTTATAAACTACATAACAGAATTTACCAACCTCCACATGAATATGTTCAGAAAATATCAGATTAACATTTAGGGTATGTTTCAATTTGATTTTAATACAATAATTATGATATTTGATGAAAAAACATTTAAAAAATGTGAAATCGAAATATTTTTCCGTGGTAAAACTTTATCGAACGTCAGAAGGAAACAGTACCCTTACTACGACTTTTTTACGTATTCGATGTAACATACTATATTGAGTATTTACTATGAAACTTCCTAAAAATCAACTTACTAGGTCCACCCGTCTCTGAGAATATCGGGAGTGACACACTGACAGACAGACGGACAAAAGAGTGATCTTATAAGGGTTTCTATTTTTCGAGTGCTTCAAAAAGTCATAGTAGGGGTACAGTACATGCCTCCGCTCAAGATGACAGCTGTCATGAAACCAAATAGTTTGCATTTAATACTACCTACGTCAGGTTAGTACAAAGAGGTACTACTACAAAATATTACCGATCTCCTTTACCGAAGACTTCTTCGATGTTACACTTCTATCGCGCTTTTCTCCTGCTATAGTTTGAATTATGAGTTCAAGTAGCGGAAACCTTAGATAGTAAAAACAAAAAAGAATTATCCAAATCGCTTCAAGAGTTTACGAGTAATCAGCGAACATACATAAAAAAATATATATACGTGACGAATTGAGAACCTCCACCTTTTTTGATGTCGGTTAAAAAATATACAGGTAATAGTCATTTGTAAAAATCATTTTTTTCCCAAAATTACGTAGCCCTGCCAGCTACCTAATAAATAAACTGGGTATTTTGGTCAAGAATTCATAAAATTGGATTCATAGGACATCACGTTCCTTCAAATACCCCGTTTCCGAGACGCTTTAGATGTTTGGTGTGAAAGCATTTTTTGTTCAGCGTAATGCCTGCTATCAATATGTAAGGATCTCAATGTGCATCGCGTTATTTTAAGTATTAGTATTTGTTCTGTCCAATTCCCTTTCTTTTTAATCATTAATATTATTATTTGATAATAAAAACAATTTAAAATATTATTTGCACCAAAATAGATTATTATTTGCATGATGTTGGTATTATAAATACTATAATAACCTCTTATATTATTAATTGAAGAATATGAATCGAGACACAAAGGTAGTTGATATTTTTTTTTTCTTTAATTTACAAAAATCTAAAGATAACTAGGAAGACAAAGAACGTTGAAAGTTTTGTGCGAATAGAAATTGGACTTAGTTTTAGCTTATCAAATTGTTGTTTATTATGTTTTATTTGTGAATAATTAACAAAAATAGTACATTGTTACCCAAGGTGTGAAAGTCACTCATTGAGTCCCGAGACGGAGTTTGGCGCCCGAGCGTAGCGAGGGCGCTAATACTTCGAGGGACTAAATGAGTGACTTTCACACCTTGGGTAAACAAAACAAACCCGAGGTAAACACTGTGCTTTTACTCAAGAAACGACACTGAGCGCACGGTCACATAAAGCCACATCTGTAACATTTTGACAGGGCGCCGGTAGAGGCGCAGCATGGTCATACGTCGCATTTTCATCTTTACATTTATTTTATTAAATAAGATATCTTGAACTAAATATATCTACCTGAATTCGATTACTAAGAAAAAACCTATTATGTACTAAACTCTGGCAGTATGGATGAGCCGTGCGAAGCCATAATTGTTATTCTTTGGTGTTACCTAAATCAAGGAGTTTAGGTTTTTGAAGTCCCTAATGCGTAATGATACTGATACTGGCTACAAACACATTGCACAAGCCGCGCGAAGCCATAATTTCACATGACAGCGCTCAGTGAAAGCGATTTTCCCTAGGGCCGAAAGTTTTTCTTTCTACACGCTCTTCAGGCATCTTTAGACCTAATTTCGTAGTATGAGTAAGCCTAGAATAAGAATTGCCTTTGCCAAATCAATTAAAAATATAGTTTAAAAACAATGTAACTACCTATTTTGTTTTTATAACTTACACCGAATGATAAATTGTATCTATGCAGAAAAATGCTAGGTATTCTAAATAACCCAAAACCACATCGCGATCGAAGTCGCGGGCAACAGCTAGTTTATTTATAAAGAAGATGAGGAGAGACGTTGGAGAGGCTTATGTCCTGGAGAGTGCGCTAATATGTCATAACTAGCTGCGCTCCGCGGTTTCACCCGCGTAAGTCCCGATCCTGTGGGAATATCAAAATGAAAAGTAGCCTATAACCTTCCTCGATAAATGGACTATCCAACACAACAATTTTGAACCACACAATTCGAACCAGTAGTTCCTGAGATTAGCGCGTTCAAACAAACAAAAAAACAAACTCTTCAGCTTTATAATATTAGTATGGATATGTTGTTGAAAAAGAAGTAGACGATTTTATTTTCTGCATACTATCGTCTGATAAAAAGGCAAGTTTTAAAACTACAATAAAGTTATGGCTGGCCAAAACTGTTCATTTTTTCGCTACCCAGCCCAGTTACAAATCGAAATTTAACATTGTGAAACGCGCCTTTAAAATATAATTCGTTCCAGTTAATACTTTTACTAAACAGGACCCTTACTGTCTGTCTGTCTGTCACCAGGCTGTACCTTTATCATGAACCGTGATAGCTATACAGTTAAAATTTTCACAGATCATGTATTTCTGTTGTCGCTATAAGAACAAATCCAAGAAATGTGCTATTTATTACACGGTATATTTAATTTTTTTTTATTTATTACTATAGGTTGCCTGGAAGAGATCGATTTTAGCGATAAGGCCGCCCATTGTGTCATATTGTAAGGTAATAAATATAAATTTTCTTTTAGCATATAGGTAGTTACTTAAGTTAGAATTAATTTTAATTTTGTTATATGTAATCATTTTGCGTTGTGTTTTTATGGTGCAATAAAGTGTTTATCTATCTATCTATCTATATTTCCTCTAGAGGGCGCCATATTTAATAATAACTAGAAGACCATTGAGACGCTTCTAATGATACCTCATTTGTTAATTATAGTAAGTAGTCTTGAAGTTACATGTTAACAAATGAACATACATACATACATACGGGTCAAAAACATAACCCTCCCTTTAGGCTTCGCCGTAGATAGATGGATAAATTCTTTATTGTAAACACCAATTTCAAATAACATTAAATAAAAACAAAGCTTAAGTCTAAGTGTTACAAAGGGCGGCCTTATCGCTTAAAGCGATCTCTTCCAGCTAACCTTTCAACCGTAGTCGGGTAAAAACAGAATATAATTGTACGAAACCCTTAAAATGCGCGAGCCCAACTCTCACTTGACCGGTTTTTTTGCCTTTAATTATTTTTGTATTTTACTTAGTACCTGGATGACCGAGCTTTGCTCGGTATTTTTTTTACTTAGTCTAACCTCAAAGCAAACACTCATTGACTTCGTGTTACTTAACAACGCCATCTGCTGGAATAACTTTATTGCTCACAAAAAATAGTATTAGTAGTTCGCCAATAGTTGTCAGGAAGAGTCATATTTTTCAGATTAAAAAAAAGTAAGTGTCGATAAAACACGAATAAAATGACATTTTCTAAAAATGATTCCTAGCTAGATCGATTTATCGCCCCCGAAACCCCCTATATACCAAATTTCATGAAAATCGTTGGAGCCGATTCCGAGATTCCAATTATATATATATATACAAGAATTGCTCATTTAAAGATATAAGATTTACAGAATATAATAGTACGAAACCCTTATTTCAACTTCAAATTTCAACTTAAGAAATAAGGATGAACTGACCGTGCCCGGTAGTAGGCTCCGGAAAATAAACAGGTCGTTTAATAATACATGTGCGCTCTATTATAATAAATTACCTAAAGATGTATATGATATGTCCATTAACAGGTTCAAAACTTTTATAAAGCATAAATTGTGCAGTAAGGCGTACTATGATACTTCGTCTTACCTTAATGATAACAACCCTTGGACGTGACTTTAATTGCTCTATTTCAAATAATACTTTCAAATAATTGTAATATTGACCTTTGTGAGCGTGATCACATGAAAAAAAAAAACCCCATGAGTTTCTTGTGCCTTCTTCTCATTGGTGGGCGCGTTCCGAAGGCACACATCCTAACTTAGTTTTTAAGACGTGTCTATGTGATCTTATACCTAGGTATTAAGCATTGAAAGGAATAAAGATTTTTGACTTTGACTTTGACTTTGACTTAAAATGCGCGAGCCAAACTCGCACTTGACCGGTTTTTTTGCCTTTAACCATTTTTGTATTTTACTTCTTTTACATAACCGAAAAGGGACCTCTTAAAGCAGTAGTCAGTTAATTAATTCTCTCGATAAATGGTGTAAACATCAATTATAAATTTAATTGGACATAATAAGGTCGGCGGTGTCTTTAGGTACCAACAAACTATGTTAATGCTTTTATTGTTCTATGAAATGTTCGTCAAGTGTTATTATTGTTTGTTATAACGGAAATTGGTGGCCATGGATGGGTAATTAGGCATAAATTGAGGTAAAGTATGTGGCTATTTAATTTAGTTTTGTAATGCGAAAAAATTATTTAATTTGGCGCGGAAATTAAATCTGAAAAACTGACTTTTACTAAAACATGCTATGTTATATTTCATTTTTAATTATTCACATTTCATTATTTTCTAGCTGCACCCCGCGTTTTCACCCGCGTAACTTCCGATCCCGTAGGAATATCGGGATAAAAATTAGCCTATGTGTTAATCCAGGAATCCAGCCATCTAGATACCGAGTTTCATCGCAACCGGTTTAGTAGTTCTTGCGTGAAGGAGTAACAAACATACACACACGCAAACATGAACTTTCACATTTATAATATTAGTAGGATGACAAAAATAAAAAAACCGACTACTGTTTCAAGAGGTCCGTTTTCGGATACGCAAAATAAGTTAAGCGCAAAAATGGTGAAAGGAAAAAAACCGGTCAAGTGCGAGTTGGACTCGCGCATTTTAAGGGTTCCGTACCATTATATTCTGTTTTTAGTATATAGCGGCAACAGAAATATATAATCTGTAAAAATTTCAACTGTCTAGCTATCACGGTTCATGAGATACAGCCTGGTGATAGACAGGCAGACGAACAGTGAACAGTCCTAAGACTGTACCTTCTGTTACTGTTACCCTAAGGTAAAAACAAGACCCTATTATTAAATAGGGACCTATTTTTACCTTATATTTTACCTCTTAAAAACAGGAACCTATTTAATAATAGGGTCCTGTTTTTACCTTTTTTTTGAAGCGTAACCTGAAACCGCAAATAAAATTAATTCGCGAGCCGATGGAAAGGAGGGGAATTAATTCAAAAGCGTACTAAAACAAAAATATTTTATGTAGGAATGCACAAATGTGCATAAAATAAGGCAGTTGCCTTCGCTAAACAATAAAAAAAATAGTTTAAAAACAATGTAACTACCTATTTTGTTTTTGTAACCTTCACCAAACGATAAATAGTATTTATGCGGGAAAATGCTAGGTATTCTAAAAAAACCAAAACCACATCGCGAACGAAGTCGCGGGCAACAGCTAGTAATCTAATAAAGTGAATAAATTTAATCAAACAAAACCGCGACTCAACATTTGGAGATGCATTTTCTTGAAAAAAAAATCCAAATACCTAACGAAAAATTTAACAATAATAGTACTTAAATAAGCCTATGAAAGGTTAGAATACTTTATGTAAGAAACCTTTAGAAATATCTTACTACAAATTAAATTAATTCAAAAGCGTACTAAAACAAAAATACTTTATTTAGGAATGCACAAATGTGCATAAAATAGTTAAGTACCAATTAGCTCTTGAAGAAAAACTTTACGACTTGAGATTGCAATTTCTTACCCGTTATAAAAGACACAAATCTATTTATAATTGTTATAAATATTTCCAACAAAGTAACAACTTTTTGCAATTCTAAAATAAACTTAACGATCTTTCCAACATTTTATTCGCTTGTTAGTTTAATAAAACATTTTTTCATCAGCTTTTAATAGTAGCTACTTGTCATGGATAAGCACTTAGGAGTGTTTTTCTTTAAAAGTCTTAAGTTTTTTTTCTTTTTGCATTACGTGGGGCAAAGTAATTAATTGCATGCAATCTCGAAGCAATAGGAGTACAAAGTTATGTTAATAAAAGTGAACGATGCGTGAAAATTACTGGATTATAATTTGACATTGATGAGGTTTGTAGAAAATGGGGTGATTTTCTATGGGTTAAACTATGTTGTAGTTAGGTAATAAGAATAGTCATTATCTTCTTATATATATACTAGCTTTTGCCCGCGACTTCGTCCGCGTAGAAGTCGAAAACTTAAAGAAGATTGGACCAAGGAATCGCGTTGTCCCATACAAACTCCCCCCCCCCTTTTTCACCCCCTTAAGGATGGAATTTCGGAAAATCCTTTCTTATCCGACCGAATGACTGACTGACGGATCAACGCACAGCCTAAACCGCTAATCGTAGAGACCTGAAACTTGGAGGCTGTGTTCTTTGTGTTACGTAAGCATCCGATAAGAAAGGATTTTGAAAAATTCAAACCCTACGCGGACGAAGTCGTGGGCGAAAGCTAGTTTTCTTATACATATAAAATCTTTGTCCTGAATGAGTGACGGACGGATCAACGCACAGCCTAAACCGTTAATCGTAGAGACCTGAAATTCTGAGGGGTGTGTTGATTAGAAAGGATTTTCCGAAATTCTACCCCTTAGGGGGTGAAAAAGGGGGACAAAGTATGTAATTATTAGGAACCTCCTTCTTTTTTAAAGTCGATTAAATAATAGACAATTAAGTTCTTATATTGTGATTTAATTCCGCTTTTACTACAACTTATTCCTATAACAAAATCATTGCATTTTAAGTTTAACCCTTAATAAGACTCATTCTTTACAACGAGCTAAAAATAACAAGCTTACTCAAGCGGTTAACCCTTCAAATATTCACTGACACATCTTAGCAGTAAATAAAGAAGTAAGCGATGCCTCGGATAATATTTATCTGCGTTTAAGAGAGCGATATATTTGGATTTTATGGTGAAGGGTGACTTCTACCCCAATGTTATTGAGATATTTATTGACAGGGTGCCTGTGTGCCACGCCTTTAAGTTGAAGTCCGTTGAGGTGTTAATACATTGGAATTATCTTATCAAATAAGGATAAAGAAGATGATAATACTGCAAGTCCTACACAGTTTCTTAAGGTATTTGCTTCAAGTCTTCTGTAACAAGCAAACATAATACATACGTTTTAAAAAGACAACATTACAAGGATTATTAGACAAAAAGTGGTAACATCAAACTTTTTTGACTGCTATGAAAACTGTCGCTTATTTTTTCCTTTTTTTATTTATCCGTCAACCATCGTCGTTGTCTTTGGTAGAATATGGATATAGGTAGTATAAATTTTAATATAATTTTTAATAGAATTATATTATAAGTCTCTGTCCATAGGTATATTTCATCGTTATTAAACTTCTTTCATAGTTCTTAGAGTCATGAATCTTCTTTCGCCTTGCTAGAACAATGAGGTAAAAACAAATGGAGGTGCCCTCTTCTGATTATTATGACAAGATCTGTCAAGACCGTTGGGCCATTTTAATGACCCAAGTTCTTGCACTGTGAATGTCTGTCAAACTTCAAAATTTGGCACAACACTACAATATCAAACGTCGCAATTTTATTGACTCAAGTTGTTGTGCTGTCAGTGGTAAACGGGACATTTATTCTTATATCTATGCGCACAACATTAGCAAACGCCGCCATTTTATTGACCAAAATCTTCGAAAGTTACCTCGCAGTTTCTGTAAACCGGGTCTTTTCTGAATAGGTTGCCTGAAAGAGATCGCCTTGAGCGATAAGGCCGCCCTTTGTAACACTTAACTTAAGTTTTGTCTTTTATATTTTATGTAATTTAAAACTGGTGTTTGCAATAATGAATTTATCGATTTAACTAAAGAATTTCTAACTAAGGTGTTTTAGCTGGTATCATGGAATCTTCTCCGATTTGGGAAATTTGCATTGTGCAGTCATCTGACCTTCGATATTGTTCTTTATTATAGTTTAAAACAATAAACTATGTACAAAAACCTTGGATCAATTGCCTATTGAATTGATTCCCGTTTAAATTCGTGAACATTTACACTACGAAGACCCTAATATCTATCTAACCATAGACAAACCCTTTGCAGAACACGGTAGTGGTATCCGCCCCCTGCTGTCTAAGCAGATAATTCCACATTCATAGGGGTCACCAAATACGCCTTGTATTGAAATATGTCTATAAGAATGGGCACTTACAGGAGCGGTGTTGACTTAGTGGTAGATACCTCAACTTTCATTCTGAAGGTCGTGGGTTCAAATTCCGAGAACCGGGCACGGATTATTTTTTCTTAAGAAAAACTTTCGTGCGCTAATTGACATTGCTCTTACGGTGAAGGAAAACATCGTGATGAAACCCGCGGCTTAGTTGGCTTTAGAAGTATTGACAAGTTCTTTCCTCTGGACATGGTTGACTAAGCTAAGAGGGTAAGCCTACTCCATCCTCACGCAAAAAGACCCAATAAAAAGGGTTTAATTGCGGAAAGCTACCCGTATAACTATAGGCACTTACAAAGGATCATACTTTTGCGTTAAATAACATTTTTAAGAGCCTTTTCTATACTATCAATACTATGTAATCCTAATTTCCTAACAAAGTTTGTTTGTTTATTTGGTCCCTCTTCACTGTCAGACGACTGGACCGATATGGATGAAAGTCGGAAAGGACATCATTAATATATAACCAAAGGCCCGGGATATATACCTGACGTATTTTATCTAAGAAATTTAAAAAAATATTTATATGTCTAATGATACTTAATATTGGATACGACACGAGTCATCGATGATCAATCAAAAGTTGTTAAACGTAATTAAATAGAGTTTTCACATATACTATAGGTTTGCCTTTTGCACTAGTTTTTTACAACCGGTAAAATCAGCTATAACTATAAATTTTTAAACAAAAAAGCGCTTTTTCTTTCCCTGCTGCGCGCGCGATCAAAGCGCGTCGACCGGCGCTTGCGCACCTAATGTCAAACGTGACAATTTATGATACGCCCCTTTCCGTCCCTGTGATAGGTGGCGCCAGTGTTACAATGTTATTGTATGGCTAGCTATTTTTGGAAAAGTAGCGATTGGTAACGTTTGGTTGAAAGTTGCAATCCAACATTGCAGTAAAAAGTGCTCCTTTTTCTGCCAAAGTTGAAGTTAATTTCTTAACCTCTTGATCTATTTCTTTTTCAATTTAATTTCTAATGATTATACCTAAGTGCTTTGGTTACTTTCCAAATCGACAGGAGTCAAAAGTCATTAAGTAGGTAAAATAAAAAAAAAATAAAAAAAATACATTTTCAGTAAGTACTTACTTTTGTTACCTAATTGTAACAAAAGTAAAAACACAATAACACAAGTCTAGTTACTTAACTTGGGGCTAGATGGCGATGTGTGGAATGTCCTGTAATATTAATTTATTTATTATTTGCGTAGTTTTGAACCCCCGATGCAAAAACGACGGGGTGTTATAAGTTTGACGTGTCTGTGTCTGTGTGTCTGTGGCATCGTGGTTCCCGGACGGTTGAACCGATTTTGATTTTGTTTGTTATGTTTGGATAATTAGTCCGGAGTGTTCCTAGCTATGTTTGATCAAAATTGGTTAAGCCATCTAAAAGTTTTGGGTATAAAAGTCGGGAGTTTTTAAAATTCTAAATTTAATTTTCTCTATGTAATTTAATTTTCTGCATTTCTGAAACTTATGTTAAGGCCTACCTTAACATAAGTTTCAGAAAATGCTTAATGTAAATTTTAATAATAAATAATTTCAATTCTTTTAAAGGTACAGTCGGTTGCATAATTGCAGCCCTCGGTAGAGTTCTAAAATTACTATCATTGGCATGTTTTCATTCTAATAATTTTTGTTTGAGAAATTGATGAGTTAGTAGACTTTAAATTTCAACTAAAGCAGTTGCCTAGAATCTTGCTTGTGTCGAAAACATTCTTATAACAGCCGGTTTGGAGCTCTACGGTGGGTATGCAATTATGCAGTCGACCGTACCTACTTATACTTCAGTATTGACATTTCACACGAACAATAACTAACATCCTACATTCCTAATGTATCAACCAAACGATCAGGCAGCAATTAAACAAAAGACGGCTACAAAAATACAATATATTAAACATCCATAATACGGTGAGAAACTCAAACAAATGAAATCCCTTACTTACTCGTGTAAACGTACATTAGAATTTTTTATTAATAAAACCATCGGTTTATAAATCCTTAGGGATAATATAATATAATGGTTATTAATGTTATATGAATAATCGTTGGGGTAAGTTGTTATTAATTAAGTTATGAATAATTCAGTGTGGGCTCTGATGGTGTTAAGTTTTATTGGTTTTGGGCTTTTTGGCTGTGTGGGAGAAATTGTTGGAGTTAAACAAGGAAGATGTGGGGAGTTTATTACGATAGTGATGCATTTAAATTATTTCCTTCTTAGGTGGTAACTTAAACGTATAGATAGCTGGTTTTGACATTTTTAATAAGGTTTAGTCAAAAACAAAATACTAGTTCCATTAGATGTAAGAACAAAATTGCTACATCTATACTTATATAATAAAGCTGAAGAGTTTGTTTGTTTGTTTGTTTGAAAGCGCTAATCTCAGGAACTACTGGTTCGAATTGAAAAATTATTTTTGTGTTGGATAGTCCATTTATCGAAGAAAGCTATAGGCTAGTTTTTATCCTGATATTCCCACGTGATCGGGAGTTACGCGGGTGAAACTGCGGAGCGCTGCTAGTGTTGAATAAAACTGAAAGATGTCCATGGTCAGTAAATTTTTTTAACGACTTTAGCTTAATCTTGACTTTAGTTTTAATTTCTTAAAAAGGCAAATAAAGAAAAAGATAAGCTTCTTTGCCTTTAGAATTAGATCTCACCGAGTGATTCAGAACTAAATTTAACAAAAGTTAGCTGTTAAAAACTTAACTCTCCTTTAACACTCCCATTGTCGGGTAATAAGTATATTTATGGATATTTTTTTAACCAGCCGATTAATCTTTAACGAGTGTATATAATTATGAAAAAAAAATTAAGAACAGTTTAAAATTCAGCGGGTATTCTACGTGGGAGACCGCACGGAGGAGTAGCGATAATGTGGAGGAAAGGAGTATTTTCTTCGGTTGCAGTCGTCCCGTGTAATAACGTAAGATTAGCGGCCATAAAAATAGCCACTCAAGAAAGAGAGACTCTAATTTTTTCCGTGTATATGCCTACGAACGATCGAGATAATTTGGATGTTTTTACAAATGTTCTTGGTGAGATCAGTGCAGTGATTGAAAGTTGCGCCGTGGAGTCAGTGTTAATGCTAGGTGACTTTAATGCGGATCCTAAGGAGTTATTTTTTGTTGAGCTATCTAAATTTTGTGACGAACGGAGTTGGCTCTGTGCAGACGTGATATATTTGAAGCTTTCGTCGGACACGCATACTTTTATAAGTGATAGTCATGAGAATTCTCGAAGTTGGCTTGATCACTGTCTGACCACAGAGACAGCTTGGCAGTCTGTAACTGACATTAAGATAAAATATGATGTCTTCTGTTCAGATCATTTCCCAGTTGAAGTGTCGTTTAATTTTAGTAGTTTGCCATGTAAAATTAAGTATACAAATAATTTTAATCAAGTGACATGGAAAGATAGAGATGACGATCAAATAAATAGGTATAAGTATTATTGTAATAATAGATTAAAAGACATTGATTTTCCAGTAGAGTTTCAGACATGTGCGCATGGTTTTTGTAAGAATGTAGATCATATATATATTATTGACAAATTATATGCTGATATAGTTGGCTGCTTGCGAGAGGCTTCGAAATTAAGTAATAATAAACGTGGAAAATGTAAAAAGAGAAAGAAAATAACGGGATGGAACAAGTACGTCAGTGAAGCCCATCGGGAGGCACGACTTAACTTCCAAGAATGGTCAACAATTGGTAAACCTATGGTAGGAGAGATTTACAATAAAATGCGTGCGTCTCGGAGGCTGTTTAAGTCTAAACTCAAGTGGTGCCATGATAATGAAACTCAAATCAAGATGGACATTCTAGCAACACATCACAAGAGTAAGGACTTTAAGAGTTTTTGGAGACACACTAAAACATTGGCGGGTGGGTCGTGTCTTCCGGCGAGTGTTTGTGGTGAGTGCGAGCCGACCCGTATTGCTGAAATATTTAGAGAGCATTTCAGGGTTCATTCTTCACTTAAGCCAATGTTGCAGATGCCGGATGCTGTGATCGATTCAAGTAGTAATTTAATATCATTTACAGGAAAAGACGTGGCTAATGTAATTAAAAATATGAAGCGTGGTAAATCACCAGGACATGACGATCTCAGTATTGAGCATCTGCAGCATGCAGGAGTTCATTTGCCAAGAGTGTTGGCATTACTATTTAATGTGTGTATTATTCACTCCTATTTACCTCCGGAGCTTATGAAGACCATAGTTGTTCCTATAATTAAAAACAAGACCGGCGATGCCTCCGACAGGAACAACTACAGGCCAATCTCTCTAGCAACAATAGTGGCGAAAGTATTGGACGGTTTGATTGACCGTCAGCTTAGTAAATACGTAGAGTTAAATGAATGTCAGTTTGGTTTCAGACCGGGACTCTCCACTGAAACTGCAATACTGAGGTTAAAGCATACCGTTCAGTATTATACAACGAGAAATACGCCAGTGTATGCCTGTTTTTTGGACCTGTCGAAGGCATTCGATTTAGTGTCGTACGATGTGTTGTGGGATAAGCTCCGGAGAGACACTAACATACCTAGTGAAGTTATTAACCTTCTGAAATATTGGTACCATAACCAAACTAATACGGTAAGATGGGCCGGTTCGTACTCGACACAGTATGGGTTGGAATGCGGAGTCAGACAGGGCGGACTAAGCTCTCCTCGTCTTTTCAATCTATACGTGAACGGCCTGATTGACGAGCTCAGTAGAGCCGGTCTCGGCTGTTCGATCGACGGTAAGATTGTAAATAATATTAGCTATGCTGACGACATGGTTCTGCTGAGCCCGTCAATCAGGGCTCTTAACGTTCTTGTGGGGATATGCGAGAGGTATGCGTTGGCACATGGTCTAAGGTACAACACTACTAAGAGTGAGATACTTGTTTTCAAGGCGGGAAAAAAGAGCCCTAGTTACGTACCTCCAGTCAAAATAGGAGATATATCACTTGGTAGAGTTAAGAAGTTTAAGTACTTGGGCCATTGGATCACAGAGGACCTCTCAGATGATGAGGATATTGAGCGGGAGCGTAGAGCGTTGTCGGTTAGGTGTAATATGGTGATTAGGAGGTTCGCTGGCTGTTCGAAAGACGTCAAGTTAATACTGTTTCGAACTTACTGTCAGACGTTTTATACCAGCAGCCTTTGGACTAAGTATACTAAAAAGACCTTCAACGCGCTGCGTATCCAGTACAATAAAAGTTTCAGAATGCTGCTGGGGCTACCAAGGTTCTGCGGGGAGTCAGGTAAGGTTTGTAGCGCATCAGGAATGTTTGCGGAGGCAAAAGTTGATTGTTTTTATACGCTAATACGTAAAAGAGCTGCCTCACTGATGCGCCGTGTGCGGGGGAGCTCCAGCAGTCTTCTGAATACATTACTGGAAAGGCTAGACTGTCCTATAATTAGACACTGGAATAGAATGCATATGTGTGTTAATACGGATACCACCAAAGATCACAAATTTAATAGAAAATATGAATTTAATTAATTTAGTAATTACTTTTGGACATTATTTAATGATAACTAACATAGCTGTAAGACTTTACTAACAAATGGATTGTACTATCTGATTAATACTAATAAATAAATAAATAAATAAAATGCTTTTTCAATTCTATTTAAAAGCTTTTTTAATTCTTGTGCATCCAAAGGTTGCCTGGAAGAGATCGCTTTTAGCGATAAGGCCTCCCTTTGTGCCATATTGTTAGGTTTAATATTGTTTTTGTAACAGGAGTTTATGTTAGAATTAATGTTTAATGTGGTACAATAAAGAGTTTATCTATCTATCTATCTAAATATCACTTGATCACATAAACTATATGAACCTAAATCTACCTATAATTATAAGAAGGTTAGCTCCACCACGCGGTTACACCCGCGTTCGATTTTTTTTCATAATAACCTTCTCCTGACAATAACAAACACAATAAAAAATTTGTGATATACAGACAGACAAACGATCAGACAGACAAGAGAGTAATCTCATAAAGGTTCCTTTTTTACCTTTCGACATACGATACCCTAAAAAGAATTAGCTAAATTGGTCCAGACGTTCACGCGTGATGCGATAGGTTTAAAGTTCGATTTTGATAATTATTGAGGATTAAAAGCTGCTGCCAATCAAACACAAAAAGATAACGATCCCACGCAAGTCAAATTTTTATTAAAAACCCAACAATAAAAACAATTTATTTTTTTCATAATCATAATTTCTAGGGTGCGTCACAATGACTGATCGCTATTCCCTTACAAAAGTTAATTTCCTCTTTCTCACTTACAAATTCAATCGGGAGTGGGGTACAATGGAGCATATTTGCTTATCTTTAATTGATTCACTTTAACCCCCGGCAGTGATAAGGATTAGCTCTATTCACACTGACTTTTACAAGGGTAACGCACCCTTAACGAGGGATGTGTCATAGAGTAAAGGGTGGATTATGTTGCTATTTAAAAGTGCCTATTTTTACCGAAGTCAACACGTAGAGGCCTTTTACAATAACAAGTTTAACGGCGATGTATGATGTCGATACCAAACCAGTGATTATCCCTGTCTGCACTGTAAAATGCAGCCAAGGACAACCTCCGGTTTGGATAGAACTATTGATTGACTGGTCAAACTTATAATAACGGGGTTATAAAACAAGATAGATAGATAAATTCTTTTTTGGAAACACCATTGTTAAAATAAATTAAATATTTAAAAAAATGGTTGTCTGTAAAGTAGGTTTACAGACGATAATTTTACGTGATAAATTCAGGAAGTAACGATAAAAATTAAAAAAAAATTGTTATTCCTTTATATATTTTTTGCTCTTTATATATTAAGTCTTCTATTCGTCACTCGTCGCCATAACACAAGCCCAAATGAGCAATATTATTATTAAGTACTCTGTTTCCTAGCGGGAACGGACGCATGACGTCACACAATATTTCGTCAGACACTTTTTTGTGAATGCAGGTGTTCCATCAATTTATTAGACGTTATCACGTCAACAAAGCTTAAGTCTAAGTATTACAAAGAGCGGCCTTATCGCTCAAAGCGATCTCTTCCAGGCAACCTTGGATGAATAAGATGTTGAGGAAGGTGAAGGGTAGGGTGTCCAAACTTAAAAAATTCAATAGGATGCAAATAAAAACAATACCTACATAAAAATTAAAAAAAACAAATGATTGTCTGTAAAGTCGGTTTACGGACGATAATTTTACGTGAAAACGTCATAAGAAAACATTGATGGTTGTTTGTCAATAACATGACGCGTTCCCGGAACATGACGAGTGATGTCATGTTTTTTGTGAATGCAGGTGTTCATCAATTTATTAGACGTGATCACGTCAATAATAGAAAAATAATAAGAATAGGCACAAAACTAGTGTCGTATCTCTTCCAATAAATTCCCCAATATTTCTTCAAACATGACATCAGATTTCATAATCGTACGCGTGCCGTGTATTATCGACACACGTCCGTAATGCGATACTATGCGATATCGTGCTATATTCGTGAATTACATCGTATTTATCGTGCGGTGTAGTGAGAAGGGATCCTAATGGCTTTATGGGATTTACTAAATCGCAAGTTTGCTTTGCTTGCGGAATGTGTTCCTTTTTAGGGTATCGTATATTAAGTTACATAATTTGAGCAGGCTCACAGCTAAGCGAAGCTCGCTGATCGCTTACGGTCGTGCGGGTTAAGCGACGCGTGGCGCGGTCATTACTTTGATGGGTAACCAATCAGTAGTGTGGCAATAATGTGTTTCCGTGAGCCCCTCCGTGCTTCGGAAGGCGCGTTAAGCCGTTGGTCCCGGTTGCTACCTCTAGTAGCAGTCGTTAGGTCAAGTTAGAGGCCTTAAGGCGATCTGAAAACTCTAACAATAGGTGAGCCACACCACTGTACGAGAAGAAGATACATAATAAAATATGGGGAGCATCGCCATCCGGTTAAAATCTGAATTTGTACAATTAATGATTTGTTGGCAGTTCGTTCAAAAATTTGTATAATTATTAATTCGTAACAAATCAAAACTAATATTATAAAGCTGAAGAGTTTGTAGCGACACTTCACATCGCTACTAACAGATGGCGCCACCAAGCCGATCGGAGATCCTAGATCGCGCAAGCGAAGTTTTTCTGAAGATAAGCTCATATACAAGTTTCAACGAAACATCGTTGGGCCGCGGCCTACCGGGTATAACACCAGCTCGGTGGAAGATCTTCCCTTTGGAGGTACATACCACCTCGTACCTCCAAACTGGTGACCCCTCATATGAACGACGAGCGCAACCTTCGCCGACATGAGCTTCTTCACCTCCGCACCACTCCTGCCTACCCCCTGCAGCCAGCCAGCAGTCAACCACTCGCAGCCACACATCGGTTGGACCACGACGCCTGTATACTACGCAAGCACTGGTTCACCCTCCAACGGCTACACCGCAACCGGGCACCTGCAGCACGCTGAGTACGTCCGGCATCTCATCGACTGGCCATCGATAAACCGGATCTTCACGTGCTACGCCCCTTCACACGTCCCGACTCACCGTGGACTTCACTGTTCCGATTCACTGGAACAGCATCATCCCGACTCACTGGGATGCATCAAGCAACACGTCTCGACTCACTGAGACGCAACTCGAAGCGAGTTGCGTCTCAGTGAGTCGAAGTGAGAGCGAAGTTTTTCTGAAGATAAGCTCATATACAAGTTCCAACGAAACATCGTTGGGCCGCGGCCTACCGGGTATAACACCTGCCCGGTGGAAGATCTTCCCTTTGGAGGTACACACCACCTCGTACCTCCAAAAGTTTGTTTGTTTGAACGCGCTAATCTCAGGAACTTACTGATTCGAATTGAAAAAAATATTTTTATGTTGGATAGTCGATTGCGTGACGACCCAGATGGCACAATGGTAACCATGCCGGACTGCCAAACAAATCTAGCCCCAAGCTAAGTAACTAGACTTGTGTTATGGGTGCTAGACAACGGATATACTACTTATATACTTTTTTTGTAAATATATACTTATCTATAATATAAAAATGAATCGCAAAATGTGTTGGTAAGCGCATAACTCAACAACACCTGGACCAATTTGGCCAATTCTTTTTTTGGTCTGTTTGTTATTATCAGGAGAAGGTTCTTATGAAATAAAAAATTAAGAAAGTTACACAGAAAATTATTACGCGGGTGAAACCGCGGGGCGCAGCTAGTAATATATAGAAACAACCAGACCATAGACAAATTTATATCAAATGGCATAAATACTTTGTCTGAGGCGGGAATAGAACCCGCAACCCTGTGTTTGGCAGTCCGGCATGGTGACCATTGGGCTAACTGGGTTGTCATATTATGTAACTTTCATCAAAATCGATATTTTAAAACATAAAGTTATTATTAATTATGTAAGCTCTTAAACGAATGAACTTCTGAATTTTTCCTTCAAAAATTGACCGGCCATTTTGATTGAATAAACCAATTCCCGCCAAATGGCGTACATCGTTTCAACAAATCAATATTCATTGAAAAACTGGACACAAAGTAAATAAAAATGTCGCATCATTTTTTTCAATAGCCAACAAAAATATACAAGTTCCGAGTCATCCGGGCGAACACACGATATCACGGGGAAATTGGAAAAATCCACGGGATTTTCACATTGCAAAAGTACGGTTGGATGAACGATTTTAGGATGCATTGCATTCAAAAATTCAAAAGTGTTTTGTGGAAATATGGATGGTAGGAACTATATTGTGTGATTTTTAATCGATGAACGTTTGAATTTTTTAATTAAATCTAACCGATTTATGACCTTATTCGTACAGAAAGTGAATGGAATCAGTTACCAACTTGTGGTTGTCATTCTTGAAGTGTTATGCATACGTGTTATGTTATGCATGTCAGATGAACGATGGGCCAAAATAACATACGTGTTATGTTATGCATGTCAGATGAACGATGGGCCAAAATAACAACAGAATGGTCCCCCATAGGGATACGACCACGCGGCAGACCAAGGCGACGATGGCGAGATGATTTTGACTCCTATAGGAATGATTGGTGTGCAATCGCGATAGATCTGATCAATGGAAGAAAGGTACGAAAGAAGCCTACGCTGGTACGTTCACGTCTTGCGAAAACCGGCTAGTTACGTGGGGAACAAATGTCTGGCCATGGCGCCTCCGCCGGGTCGTGGCAGACTAGGTAGACCAAAGAAGTGCTGGCTTGACGTCGTAAAGGGTGATATGCGTGCAAATGGCCATACAAACCAGGATGCTGAAGATCGTGCGAAGTGGAGGCGTAAAAGCAGGAAAGCGGACCCCGGGCTCCCGAGAGGGATGCAACCGGGAACATCGCTCGGATGGCTTTGTCCTGCAGTGGGACAGTGTAGGCTCTTAATAATAATAATAAAAAATAACTGGCAAATCGAAAAACCTAAGCTACATGGCCTTTAATCACTTAAATGTTTATTCACACAACACTCAAAACTCCTAACTTCACCTAACTGTGAGGTTCACTGTCCAAACACGATTGTTTACTTGATCTATGGGCGATTGGTTAGCAAGTTGAGACGTTATTACCGGGAGGTGCAAGACAATTTAGTAATCATTTGTAAAGATAAGTCCACATGGGAGTTTAATCGTTTATTTCCTAGTATACGAGTCAAATCCCCGCCTATAGGTGCTGCAGGTGTGAAAACATTTATGTTATCCTACTCCTACTAATATTATAAATGTGAAAGTTTGTGTGTGTGTGTGTGTATGTTTGTTACTTCACGCAAAAACTACTGGACCGATTGCAATGAAACTCGGTAACTAGATAGCTGCAGACCTAGATTAACAGAGGTTCAACGCAAAATGGTTTCGAAATTTTACCTCTACCTACCATCTTATAAAAAAATGTTACGATAGCAATTCTGATAAATAAAAATGTTCAAATTTAATTTTTTTTTTATTTATTTTTTTATTTTTCATTTTTTTTCCCACAATAACATATTAACAATAGGCACTTACGAAACATTGTATCAGCTAATTAATAAAACATTAGATTTTTAATCTATTACTGTGGAGTCTGGAGCCTGCACTAAGGTTTTTAATAAAACCTGTTTTACAGGTCTCCAGGCTCCCGCCTTTCAGATCCAGGACTCATGTGTTTTTAAATAAATTTCATTCCAATTGCATTGCGTTGCAAAGAATACCTTCGTATGAAGATACATTGACTCATTGGGAGTGACATAGGCTCCTTTTTATCCCGATATTTCCACAGGATCGGGACTTACGTGGGTGAAACCGCGGGACGTAGCTATATATCGAGGGCAGACAAATAGCCAGCAACACCAATTGGGATCTTTTGTGTTTAACCTTACCTTAATGTTTCTTACTCTTTGAAGAAGTGGTCGATTAACGCGGTGATCCCACTAAGAGGAAGAAACCTATATTCCTCTGGTTTGGGATATGTATTCCCAAGGAGGCTCAAGCGCTTCGCTGCTAAGACGTCGCAGTAAAAACATTTAGTTTATTTGTATGAAAATTTTCGAAATTAGCAGCGCTCTGCAGTTTCACCCACGTAACTCCCGATCCTTTGAGAATATCGGGATATAAAGTAGCCTATGTCACCCCCAATGAGTCAATGTATCTACATACGAAGGTATTTTTTGCAACGCAATGCAATTGGAATGAAATTTGAACATTTTTATTTATCAGAATTGCTTTCGTATCATTTTTTTATAGGATGGTAGGTAGAGGTATGATTTCGAAACCATTTTGCGTTGAACCTCTTATTAATAGTCCCTTCGACTAACTGTTTTTAACTTTATCTGACTACGGCAAAGCCAAAAGGTGTGATTTTTTTTAGTAATTGCATTCCGAGATAGATATATTGTTTCCACTAAATGCTAAGTCATTTTTTGCGTGAGGATAGAGTAGGCTTGCCCAGCACCTACTACCCTCTCAGGTTAGTCGTCGATGTCCAACGAAAAGAACTTGTCAATACTTCTGGAGCCAACTAAGCCGCGGGTTTCATCACGATGTTTTCCTTCACCGTAAGAGCAATGTCAATTATCGCACATAAATTTGTCTTAATTCATCGGTGCACGGCCGGCCGGGATTTGAATCCACGACCTTCAGAATGAAAATCGAGGTATCTATCACTAGGCCAACACCGCTCTCTTGTTTTGGGACTAAATAAGGCAGCAAACCTTATTATTGTTGGTAGGTTCCTGTTAGCAGAAACATGTGTTTAGAAAGTCTTTACAAAAAGTCCCAAAAATCGAATCGTACCTACTTAGCGTTCTAATCTCAAGTGTAAACCCGACTGAACCCCCAAAACACCTGAACTCTGCGGGTGGCCGAACAAACTTACATAAAACATTAGCCCAAACGATAGAGAGGCTGTTTACAACGCGATAATTGGATGTAATGTGTGATTGTGATGCTGCAGCTACCTGGTACCTGGTTACCTTGAAAGTATGCAACTGGATTTTGAATGTCCGTGCCACATATACCTCAAGATAAAAATACATTCTGCCCCCCGATCGCCGTAACTTATGAGTTATGATGCATTAGTCGATTGCACGTCCAGTTGACACATACGTCACATGCACGCAAACAATAATCGGTATTGCCGTAAAATGAAGCTACGCGTAACTTTTACTACATCCTACGCGTGGAACAAGGCCGTACGAAATTTTTGACTAATCTTCCTAGGTGACAATTATTTTGACATTTATGTCACGTCAAAATTTAGCGCGATACGGTAAGCGGGCGACGTTTAGGCACATAGGTTTGCGTGACGTGTGCATCTTAAGAAATATGGCAATACGAAATCTTTAGGTGTTTGGTTTTTAAACACCATCACACATCCGCCTGATGGCAGGCGACGGCGACGATGCGGCCTAAGATGTAGCACGTTTTCCTAGAAAATACCTATTCACTCGCGACTTGAAGACCCCAAATTATACACGTCAGGAAAGACAGACGCAGGCAACTGATTCCAATCCCTTGCTATACGAAGTAAAACGCTTAGCACGCTTATATTTCAAATATAAAATGCTTTGTCCTGAATGAGTGACTGGACGGATCAACGCACAGCCTAAACCGCTGATCGTAGAGACCTGAAACTTTGAGGGTGTTTTCTTTGTATGACGTAGGCATCCGATAAGAAAGGATTTTCCGAGATTCTACTTCATAAGGGATGAAAAAGGGGGGCAAAGTTTGTATGGGACAACGTGATTTGGTCCAATCTACTAATTCTACTAGTTTAAAATATAAAATGCTTTGTTCTGAATGACTGACTGACGGATCAACGCACAATTTTGACTTTAGTGTGTTCTTTGTATGACGTAGGCATCCGTCAGGAGAGGATTTTGAAAAAATCAACTCCTACGCGGACGGAACCGCCAGTAAAACCTAGTTAACACATAATCACCTGTAACAAAGAATAATCACAACCACGTAACCGATATCGAAAGTTTCCCCTTCATTATGCATTGTTCGTCATCTTCAACAATGCGGTCGTGTCATTAGACTCTTGTGTTTGATCTGCTGTTCCAGTAGGCAAGTAATCATTTATAATGTTCACCTGGTGATATCTCTGCGTATGAGAGAGGTAGTCTCGTGAAATATTGTGATTGGGTTTGTTCGCCTTGTTTCCACAAAAGTTTGGTACTCTTGATATAATGCTCAGCGAGTTGATATTTTGACGAGTGCTTCGTAAATATCCTATAATACGAGTAGAGTTACAGTTTTTAGTATAGTTTACTTAAGTATAGTATAGTTACTTAAGTATAGTATAGTTGACGTATCGATTACTTAGATTACGCCTTCGTTGAGAATACTGGGTCTGGGTCGAATACTATTTCTTTTTTATTGAAAGTCGATTGTTGCACATGACAAGTATAATTCCAAGAACCTTCACCACCCTTCAAAATCAAATGAATTAATCATTCACTAATATGCTGGTGTATGTTTTTATCTTTTAAATAAATAAAATTGAATCTAAATAATGTACTTACATAGAACATAGGTAGGTACTAAACAAACAATGGAAACAGTTATCGAATACGGCAATATTTTCAGTTAGGTATCATTAATATGAGACGTGTTCGACAGAGCCTTATCTGCAACGCTCGGATGCGGATACCTTATGTGCTTTTATGGCGATAGATTTTGGAAAAAATATACCTACCTTAAAAGTAAAAGAAATTACTTAAATTATCAAAAGCGAGGGATTTTTTACAAATTTTAGGTCTTCCTTTGATCACTATCATACCTGCCGTAGGTGGTAGGTGTGACGATGCGGTCTAAAATGTAGTATGTTTTTCTAGAAGATTCTTATTCACTAGTAACTTAAAGATGCCCAAATTGTACACTTCAGGATAGACAGGCAACTGATTCTATTCCCTTAGTGTACGAAATGACGAAGCAAAACGCTTAAGAGGGTGCCATGACTAATACCCAGCACCTAATACCCTCTCAGCCTAGTTGACCATTTCCAGAGGAGAGAACTTGTCAATACTTCTGGGGCCTACTAAGCGTTTGAGACCTTTTAAACATGATTAACCAAATGTCAACCGATGTGGTTCTGAAAAGATTTATTTTAATTTAAAATTTTAATTTTAGATTATACGCTAAATGCATGTGATGGGAATTTAGCGGAATTCATTTTGAGCACAATATTATGTAAGCCGCTCTTATTGGATTTAGTTGTCCTATGTCTCCACCAATGCGTTACCACTTGTCTGCAGAAATACTAAGATGATATTATTGTGTTTCCGAGTAAATATCGTGAAACATCCACAACATTGAATTTCAATAGACTTCACCGGTGGCTTTTCGAAATTTAAATAAACCCTTTACATTTTCTAATACATCGATGGAAATGTCTATAAATACTTTCCATAATATTGCGATACAATAGGCGTCTCGAGCACATTACATCGAATAGCAATGTACTGCACGCATCGATGTCATAAATACGAATAAATCGAATCGTAAATACAAGAAACAAAGCAGTACACACGTATAAACAACCTACATCTCTTAATGATATGTAGATTCCTCGCATTAGTTACATGGCTGTGTTCTCTCAGTGAAAACATCTCGCAAACTCTCTATTCCTCAAAACATTCCAACTTAATTCACTTTCCAGACGAAAATAACCCTAAAAACCTCGTTCCTACAGTCTTATTTTCAATCTACAATGTTAAAGTTAAGTCTTTTGTAACTGTACTGCAATTCGACTCATTAAACAAGACATAATTTAATCGTGTCTTTATGTATTTTTCAATTTAGTTTTCAAACGCTGAATAGTTACGGTTTCATTCTGAACGTCAACCTTTACTGTATTTAAGACATTTCGATATTAGAAATGAAAACTCTTGCATGTACAATTGCGTGTTAAACTGAGCCTTAAGTTCTGGATGTTAAAGTTGAGAACGTGTTGATAATTTTGTGAAATTGAGACATTAGAAATGTTCGAACGGCTATTACCGTGTTCTTTAAACAAATGCACGACGAGCGCATGGAGTAAGATGTTACTTTAAGCGTGCATAAATAAATCTTTGAGAAGTATCGGTTATTTTAATACTGTGGACCCCAGGTGGGCGGGGGACCCCTCATAAATCATCGACAACAATTATTAAATTATCTTTTTTGTTGACATTAAGTAATTGTTTAGCTTGATTCGGGCCCATAGCTGGCGCGCCTTTGGTTGAGAGATGATTTTTAAATTGTCTTTATGATTGTAAACAAATATTTTACAGATATTTTTTAACGATTAATTGATTAATATGTCTGTATTTTAAAGGGTTAACGCAGACTGCTTACTGATTTTCGATCTGACCGTTCATTTTTTTTGTAAGTCTTCAACTGAAACGGTTGCAAAGTATCGATAGGTTAGTTTTTTTTTTAAATAAATATTGCAGTACATTCCACACATTGCCATCTAGCCCCAAGCTAAGTAACTAGACTTGTGTTATCGGTGCTTGAAAACGAAAACACTAATATACTTTTTTTGTAAATATAAACTCATAATAACAACCAGACCACAGACAAATATCTAAGCATAAATACTTGTCTGAGGCGGGAATCGAACCCTGTGTTTGGCAGTCCGGCGTGGGATTAATTAGATAATCAATTAAATTCCATTTCAGTTTCACGGCTGCCCCAGAGGACGTAGGTAAATTAAAGTACGTAAGGAAGATAGAATCAAAAAACATTAAAATCACTTTAAAATTTCAATATTTTATTATAACGAACAAAGTCTGTAGTCTGTATTTAACCTAAAATTATTTTTCAACTGAGACAGATAAATATTAAATTCATAAATTGTTTAACCTTAGGTTAAGTGATTTCAAATATTCAAGAGATCTCCAGTTTAAAATTTAAATTTCTATGAACCTAATAACTTGATTAGATTACGTTCTTGAATTAAAATCGATAAATTAAGATGAAGTTTGGAACTGTAATCTTAATTTTCATTGCTTTTGCATGAAAATGAAGTTAAAATTTACATAAAATAGGGTGTTTATTTACCATTACTTAGAAAAGTATCCTTATTAAAAACTTAAATTTACATAAAATAAATAAAAATTACATTACAAACAAGATCCTAAATTGAATTTGACTTAATTAAGTAGGTAGGTGGGTCACAGAAGTCCTGCGCAAGCATACCTGTACTCCGTCGGACCTCGACTGTTGGCGGAACACCGATGGGTTTTTAGTGGATAAGCCTCCGCCCGCCTACCATCCTCAGGCTGAAGGCAGCCCCACATACCTCCTTCGCCCCCCCCCCCTCAGGGTGGCGGGAGGATGCAATAATGCATTTCCCCATCGATAAAAAAAATGTGGTACCCTCTAGGCAAGATTTAACGATTTAACTTGTGATAAAAAATTGTGCCTTCAAATTGCCGGCCAATCGAAATGTTTCTAGTCTGCGCTCCTCTTGAAAAATACCTCGTCTTGTAGAAATCAATTAAAGATTTAATTCGAAAGTACAATGGTAGTACCGGATCCCTTAGAGTACAACCTTCAGCGAGCTGATTGATTAATTAAAAGTAGGTCAATAAATATATTGCAAATAGTTTGGTTTGGTATGGAATTTGTTTATTAACCAGATCAGTGAAAAGCTTAAAAAACAAATTAAAAATTCATTAATACTTTCTATAATTACACACTGGAATAGAATGCATATGTCTTTTAATACGGGTACTACCAAAGAACATAAAAATAAAAAAAATATTAATTTAGTAATTACTTTTGGACATTATTTTATGATAACTAACATTGTTGTAAGACTTTACTGACAAATGGATCACTTTGTACTGAAATTTTTAGAAAACTCATTTACAACCTATATAATCTTATATATAAAAATGAATCGCAAAATGTGTTGGTAAGCGCATAACTCAACAACGCCTGGACCAATTTGGGCAATTCTTTTTATGTTGTGTTTGTTATTATCAACAGAAGGTTCTTATGAAAGAAAACAATTTAGAAAGTTGCGCAGAAAATTATTACGCGGGTGAAACCGCGGGGCGCAGCTAGTTGGATATAAAATACTTTTTATCCATCAATCAGCTAAAGGTTTTTCTTAAGGGGATCTTAGACTTTGGGAACGGTATGTCTGGACTAACGCGGGTTAAACTGCGTGGCGCAACTAGTTAAAGATTAAATGCGAAAATGCAATTACGATATAAATCATGGTGGCATTGGTTGCAGTGCCTACAATCGGGTCGCAGCACGCAGTCAATGTAATGTATCAAGAAGTAATTAACTAACTATTGCACTTATCACAATAATCAACGTGTACACGTACAATTGGAGCGGAATCGAATACTGCACCCCTATCACGAGTTGTTTATGCACTCGATCAAACTTCTTCCTCGGTGTGTTACACCTTAGGCTCGCCGAGGTCTCTTCTCGAGGTAACAAAGAACATTAACTTGTACTTGTATACAGGCTGTTTTCCGCCATTGGACCCTTTTTAATTGGGTCCTTTTTGCGTGAGGATGGAGTAGGCTTGCCCAGCACCTACTACCCTCTCAGCTAAGTCGACCATGTCCAGAGGAGAGAACTTGTCAATACTTCTGGAGCCAACTAAGCCGCGGGTTTCATCACGATGTTTTCCTTCACCGTAAGAGCAATGTCAATTAGCGCACATACATTTTTCTTAACGAACAAAAGAACATTAGAGGTCTTTTGGCTTCTCTCGGAGAGTTGGGATGGCTCGAGTAGCAGGAGGAGACTAAACTCCTACCCGGATGCTAAATAGGCGCTCAGACGTCGAGTTGCGGAAAACAGTCCGACAACAAATACAATCTTAGGCCGTATCGCCACGGTTCAAATGCGTACCCATTATTTGTTCAAAAAACCTGGGTACGTTTGATCGAGTGCGACCTCAAATAAATAGGGACAGGTTCTTATCAGGTCATTATCAGATACCACAGAGCATCTTAGTTGACCTAACGACTATTTTACTACAGGGTCCAACCGGGACAAATACACAAATGAATACTGAATTTGAGATGAAACTTCAAGACTGGAATCGGCCAATTTGCGCCTCAAGATAGATACCTAAAACAGTGTGTCTGTCTATTTCAGCTATCTACTCAAAATCACTGAAAATGCTATCTATCTCTGCTCGCGTATTGTACGATTTCAGTTCGAAAGTTTCGTTGGAAATATTCAATGCGATTTGATCGAGCGGCGCTCGCGCTCGTAAACAACTCGTGGTAAGGCCTCTGAATCGATTAAGGAATCGATTAATCGATTTAAATAGTTGCTATCGATTGTCTAGAAGCATTCGACGTTTTAGTGCTAGAATTGCTTAATTAAAATGCAAGTGATTGTTCGAGTTTTTTTTATAGTTAGTGCATACTTGCGTTGTATAGGTACTTTGGGTTGATATCAAGTTACTACAAGTAACTTTACATACTTAAAATAGTTGGTAATTTTAATATGAAACCGGTATATTATTGGAACGAAGTTCCTTATCGCGCGTTGCGAAAGGGAGCTAGACGGAAAAAATTAAGACCTAAAGTTGTAACGAAACTTTTTGCTATAGTTGTAAGCCGTGCGGCGTGTTTCACTGTCTGTCTTTCACATAGAAAGCAATTACTAAATTGAGCCTACTGATTAAGTTTATATTACATTATATTTGTTAGTAATAAAATCAAATATTATAATAACTTAAAAAAAAATGTTACAATTCCTTCACTATCTTCGTTTCATCCGGGTGTCCCCTGACACCTCTCAAGTTGGAACGAAGTTCCTTATGGCGCGTTGCGAAAGGAGGCTAGACGGAAAAAAATAAGACCAAAAGTTGTAACGACACTTTTTGTTTTTATTACAATTCCTTCACTAATTAATCGAAAGAAACTTCGTTCCATCCGGGTGTCCTTTGACACCTCTCAAGTTTTTTTTGTTTAATTGTTTTTGCGTACCTCAAAAGGTAAAAAAGAACAAACATCAGCGTTAACGCAATGTTAATTAGCGCATCTATTTAAACAGTATTTTGATTTTTATTCAAGTGTTGTTCTTTTCAATTGTCCTTATAAACTAGCTTTCTTGTAAACATGTCTTAATAAATTTAGTCACAATTACTGTCCAATAAATCTTTGTTAAGAATTCACCTGCGTTTGCGCATATAATTACCCACACCTAGATACCAGCGACGACGCTATCTAAACTACATAATCTTTGTCGATCTATGCTGTGTATTATCGCTTATTCAGTGACCTGAACCCTTAGACAAGACTGCTTTCTATTAGCGATATCGCCAATCGATGGATACAATTGTATGAAATTGACATAAAACATTGTATAAAATTAGCAAAAGATGCAACTTATAGACCATTTTTTTATCTAACGCAAGACTACGTGACTTTTCGTGGGCTTGTGTCAATTTCATACGAAATAAATAAATAAAAAGTCTGTCGATTAGCGACATCGCTAATGGAAAACAATCTTGTCTAAGGGGGTTGGTTAGGTAAGGGTTGTCAAAGTCAATTTTTTTTATTCCTTTGGATGCTTAATACACTTGCACAAAGACCACATAGAAACGTCTTAAACCTAAGTTAGGATGTGTGCCTTCGGAACGCGCCCACCAATGAGAAGAAGGCACAAGAAACTCACGGGGTCTTTTTTCATGTGATCACGCTCACAAAGGTCAATATTACAAATATTTGAAAGTATTATTTGAAATGGTGCAACTAAAGTCACGTCCAAGGGTTGTTATCATTAAGGTAAGACGAAGTATCATAGTACGCCTTACTGCACAATTTATGCTTTATAAATGTTTTGAAACTGTTAATGGACATGTCATATACATCTTTGGGTAATTTATTATAATAGAGCACACATGTACTATTAAACGACCTGTTTATTTTCCGGAGCCTACTACCGGGCACGGTCAGTTCATTCTTATTTATTAAGTTGAAATTATGCATATCGCTATTTTTACGTTGTTATTATGTGTTGTATTTGAATTATGAACATTATGTTCGATTGGAGTCAGAATTGCAAACCCACCCTAGAGCTTCAAAACTGCTAATTTTAAAATATTTTCAACTTATGCAAGATTCGAAGGTCTTGCTCGAGTTAAAGTTTTAAGTCTTTCAACTCGTGAATGATTTTATTTTTATTGATAGTCATTTTAGAACTCTACCGTGGGTCTGAAATTCTGACTCCGATCGTACCTAATGATTTACTTTTTAATTATGTAGGTATGTATTTATTTAACTTTATCCGATCATTATATAAGAAACAACACCAAATCACACAAAGTCACCTCAAAACAGAGGAATGGCGTCATCGAATTCGCATACATATCATAAATTTGAATATATTTCTGTGAAACAACTCCCTTGGATAATATACTGGCTTATTGTCAAGTCGACTCTGTTGTAATAAAACCATTGGAAAAATCCGCGATTCGTGTTGGAACCAACACGGGACACAGTATAAGCAAACTTCGTAGACTGAAACCCCTTATTCCAAAACGAGGTTTAAGGATAGCCCGAGATGTGGATTTAAAACTTACATTTAGATACAGATTTACTCGTGAACTATAGTCTAAATACTATGCCTAAATAATCTATAGGGATAGTGTTTAGATTATAGTTCCTTAAATAATATATAGTTCCTTAAATTATGCTTCCAATAAAAAATAAGGTAGAGGAAGTGGTAAAGTTTTTAAATTACCATTCAAAAGCGAAAAAAGATCGTGTCAAAAATTGTCTCTTTTGTGTGCATGGAAATATTATTTAAACCAGCAGCCTAGAGCACTTATCCTTAAATAAAGGTTCCTTTTTTTTCCTTTTTAACCGACTTCAAAAAAAGGAGGAGGTTCTCGATTCGGTTGTATGTTTTTTTATGGATGTTCGCGGATAGGTATCTTCTGTGTTTATTATGGTACGGAACCCTAAAAATACTGCCCATGTTCAGCTCAGGCTCGTAGGTACTTGTGTAGAATGATATACCTTAAACTTTTTAAATGTTGTCATTAATGTTCTTATGTCCTTATTGTGTAGAAACTTATAAAATACTAGCTGCGCTCCGCGATTTCACCCGCGTAAGTCCTGAACACAGCGCCATGTATTGGGCGTATTTGCAACCTAGATGTCAAACAATATTGAAGAATTTTATCGATGAATCAACGTACACCGCCATCTATGAGAACTTCATAAAACTAAACAGTAAATAAACACTTGCTTAAGAAACCATTAATTTATACATGTTATTCGTTTACATTCACGACATAAGTGAATAATTGAGATGATAACTATCCTATCCAGTAAGTTGGACCAAAACACGGGTACATGTGAAATTTGATTGAAATCGGTTCAATATTTGGTTTTGGAGTTTATTGGCAACATACATCGTGACACAAGATTTATATATATACAGATTCTTTATTAAAAACTTATAAAATGTCCTTTTTGCCCTTGACCGAAACTCCGTCTAATTGTCTACTATTTAACCACTTCAGGGTAGTCTGTACCGAATTAAGATATCCATGGAACGAAGAAGGCGAGTTGGTCGCGGAATCACGGAATGTTAATACGCAGCCCTTTGCCCAGTTGACGCTACTAAATTTTCAGAATATTTTCACAATTTATTGGCCCGCCTTTTATAACGCTATATTACTTTGTTTTTATATGAATTACCTAGGTACGATCCGATGCTTCACCTTCAAAACATACCATACCAAAAAGTTACCTACGTTAGTCAGTTTTGTTTTACCTATTATAAGCAAAAAATAATATAAGCTAAATTCTTTCTTATTTATTTACATATTGACTAATTAAATAAAAATTAATTAAATATCCTACTAATATTATAAATGTGAAAGTTTGTGTGTGTGTGTGTTTGTTACTCCTTCACGCTAAAACCACTTAACCGATTGCAATGAAATTCGGTATGTAGATAGCTGGAGGCCTATTAACATATAGACTACTTTTTATCCCGATATTCCCACGGAATCGGAACTTACGCGGGTGAAACCGCGGGGCGCAGTTAGTATATAATAAATGAATTAAATAATAATTAAATAATTACTACATCATTTAACTTTTATATTAAAACTAGCTGTCACGCCAAACGTTGTTTTGCCATTAAAAAAAAGATGTTCGATTCTCAGACCTAACGAATTTACACAAAAGAATTCATACAAACTGGTTCAGCCGTTTAGGTGAACTTTGGTTACTATCACCACGACATTTAAATCATATGTTTTTCCCCCTATCCGGTTTCCCCCCACATTCCCCTGTATATAGGGACTAGCTTTTGCCCGCGACTTCGTCCGCGTAGAAGTCGAAAATAGACCAAGTAATCACGTTTACCCATACAAACTTTGCCCCCCTTTTTCACCCCCTTTAGGTTAGAATTTCGGAAAATCCTTTCTTATCGGATGCCTAAGTTATACAAAGAACACACCCTCCAAGTTTCAGGTCTTTACTATTAGCGGTTTAGGCTGTACGTTGATCCGTCAGTCAGTCAGTAGTTCAGGACAAAGCATTTTATATGTATAGATAGATAGATAGGGATAAATTTAATTTCATCTTAAAGTTAATTTATTATAATACTAACTAGGCCCCGCGGTTTCACCTGTGTAAGTCACGACATAACTTTTCCTGGACTTGAGGTCCAGCCGTTCTTGAGTTTTAGCGAGACTAACGAACTGCAATTAATTTCTACTATTTATTATGGGTATTTTAAAGTCTGTTACCTGAAATAAATAATTATTAGAATCGACTTGGTAAAAAAAACATCCTATTATTGCAACAATCGATAGCGATTAAGGCCATATGCTAATAAAGCTACCAAAATCGACCTTTATTTTAAGCAACTCTAAGTAATCAAATACTCTTTTTTTGTTATTTGGATATAAATGGATATTGTAGTTTAATAACCATATTTTTGTTTATTGTAATTGAAAACATGATATGAATAACTTAGTTCGATAAAAAAAATGTTAGAAAACAGAGAATTATTAGATCGTTTATCGGGTTTTATTCAAAAATAGTTAAAGTTTGTTTCTAAAATGAATCAAATGATAGGTTTTGACCTCTAGGAACTATATTTGTGGATAATAATGGTAAAATGTTTTGCATATCAATGAAATATAACAGCACGCAGCACGCTACGTCTTTGAGAGCGCGGGCACGGTACTGGAAGAGCGCCTTAAGCAAGGTCACCAAAATCTTTGTTCAAAACTTTATCTCTACAATCACAATCCTACTAAACGATTTGAACAAACATAACGATCAATTACGGAAAATAAATCATCCGAACACAATTTAAGTTAACCCTTAATCAAACAACATAGAGATGATAAAACCCCCTCCGATTTGACGACAAACTAATCATAGATAAGGTACTGTACACGTGTATTTATTAATCTCTGCCTCATTACCTCTCAAACCAAAACTTAAAATTTTATACTTTATCTCAATGAAATAGAGTTGGTTTTAAAAGTGATTTCGTTGTTTCGTATGTTGTTTTGGTTGTAAGAATTGAGGGTAGTTTTAATACGTAATCTGAGTATTAGCATCACAAAACGTTCATTCATCAAGCACATCAAGTTTTGATTGGAGATGTGATAACGTTGGTTCGGCCGTTTGATGAGAATTTTGTATTTGTATGCGTGTGTTAACACCGTTTTTACACAAGTAAAACAACATTATTTATAAATATTTCGAACAGAATATTTCCTGCCTTACATTTTTTGTTTATTCAGATTTCAAAAATTAGATTAAATGTTCAGATCTTTACAGTAATAGTACTTACAATATACATCAAAATATATAGATTCCGATAAGATTACACTTTGCTATTTTATTATTTAAGTAAATGAGTATGTAAGTAAATTACTACATTTAATACAGCGAAAATAAGAGATTAAATATTTTGTCACACTTAATGCTTCAACTATCACATTAAACATCTCTATATATATATTTATCGCAAATCAACGATAACCAGAGACAAGCTAATTATACTAAACTAGATTCGTACACCGTTGCCTCCAAATCTCCTATTAAGGTTATGGTAAACTTGCCACCGCTTTACTATAACCCCTGACTTGACGGACTATGACGACTTTGACTGTATTGAAACACTTTAGGCCCGATTTATGAAAAATCGGGTCATAATTTGATGCAAAATATAACTTGACACTGGCTAAATGCACACGTGCGAAGCCATAATAAAAAAAAAAAAAAAAAAAAAAAAAACCCTTCTCTGACATATTATGTCACTAAAAGATGAAAACGTATGTTTAAATAATCGTACTCTATAAATGAAGTGCCACGGTAACATAGGACTAGGTATACTTGTACTTGTATACAGGCTGTTTTCCGCCATTGGACCCTTTTGAATCGGATGCTTTTTGCGTGAGGATGGAGTAGGCTTGCCCGGCACCTACTACCCTCTCAGCTTAGTCGACCATGTCCAAAGGAGAGTACTTGTCAATACTTCTGGAGCCAACTAAGCCGCGGGTTTCATCACGATGTTTTCCTTCACCGTAAGAGCAATGTCAATTAGCGCACATAAAGAAAAATACATTGTTGCACGGTCGGCCGGGATTCGAACCCACGACCTCCAGAATGAAAGTCGAGGTATCTACCACTAAGCCAACACCGCTCCTAAGGTAACATAATTATGGAGACTGGCATAGTAGTCACCTTTTTCTCTTGTTTTTATTTTGTGTTCGACCTTCTTTCAAAAATGCATAGAAAACATTAATAAAAACAACAAATGCCACGATTTAGATTCATTGTAATTATTTTCCCGGGTCTTAATGATGTCGTGTGTTGGTTTGAATAAATGATATTCCATTCTATTTTTTTATTGGGTCTCCTCGGGACTATGACTATTGTAACATAGTCGAAAAGTTTAGGTAAGAGAAATAAAATACGATAAAAAGACCCTGGAAAATAATTACTATGAACAAATGCTATATAATAAAATCACGGGATTTTTTTTACGAATCGTGGCATTTGTTGATTTTATCATATTATAGCATTTGTTCATAGTAATAAAATCCCGGATTTTTATCCCTGGCCCTTCATTTATATAGTAGGAAAACAAGTGGTCTGCCTGTTATTTAATGTCAAAAAATAGGATATCCTAACACTATACGAGATTTTTACATGGCATTTATTGTTCTTACTAATGTCCTCTATACATTGCCGTAGGTTTGAAAGATGACTGCCACTGGGAAGCTATTGCATAGCTTTTATCACGGGCTTTGAGCGCGGCGACCGAATCAAGAAATTCCGTAACGAAAATAAAACCTTACACCTCCCACTCCGCCTACCATGTAGCTCGGCCGAGCGTTCGCTTAACGTGTATGTATATGGTAAGAGTGTACGAAGCTCGCACGATGCTATAGCTTTACCGCGGCAGTCCCCGAGTGCCACACGTATTTTTTTTTGTTTGTTTTGCTCCGAAACAACTAGACCGATTTTAATGAAACTGGTCTGAGGATACATTGATTCACTGGAAGTAACATAGGCTTTTATCCTGATATTGCCATGGGATCGGGAATTATACGGGTGAAACCGCAGAGCACTGCTAGATTTTAATAACTACACAGAAGCCTGATCTTAATCGCTTCGAAAGTGGTAATAACATCTCTATGTAGGTAAATAGTTATTTTTTTAATGAAGTTGTTAAGATAATTTTAATTACAGATTAGGTAGTAAAATTATGGTTGAAATAAGTTTATTGGTTGGTAGATACTTACCTAAGTTATTAATTAAGTTATTTAAGTTATAAAAAGTAATGTTTATGACTTTATCGAATAGGTACGGTCGGTTGCATAATTGCAGACCCACCGTAGAGCTCTAAAACGGCTGTTATAACAATGTTTTGGATCAAAAGCAAGATTCTAGGCACCTGCTTTAGTTGAAGTTTAAAGTATTTGAACTCATGAATTTATCAAACAAAAATTACTTGAATGAAAACATTCCGAAAATAGTAATTTTTGAACTCTACCGAGGGCTGCAATTATACAGCTGACTGTACATTTTGAACGAATTAGAATAATAATAACAAAATAGCCCCGTGATATTATAATAACACAGCTGTCACGGCAAACGTTGTTTTGCCATTTCCAAAAAAAGAAAGAAAAAAAAATAGATGTTGTTCGATTCTCAGATCTAACGAATATATATACGACAAATGTCGGACAAATCAGTTCAATTGTTTTAGGTGGACATAGGTATCTAACACCGCGACACGATAATCTATACTAATATTATAAAGCTGAAGAGTTTGTTTGTTCCTTTTTGTGTTGGGTAGTCCATTTGCCGAGGAAGGCTATAAGCTATTTTATATTTCGATATTCCCTCGGGATCGGGATTTACGCTGGTGAAACCGCGGAGCGCAGCTATTATAAAGCTGAAGAGTTTTTTGAAGAGTAGTTCCTGGGATTAGCGCGTTCAAACAGAACGCGTGATTCGATAAGGCCGCCCATTGTAACACTTAGACTTAAGCTTTGATTTTTATTATTAATGTTATTTGAAATTGGTGTTTACAATAAAGAATTTATCTATCTATCTATCTATTCGAATAGAAAAAATATTTTTGTGTTGGTTAGTCCATTTGTCGAGGAAGGCTATAGGCTACATTTTATTATGATATTCCCGCGGGATCGGGACTTACGCGGCTAAAACCGGTGGGCCCTGCTAGTTAAATTATAAACTGACCACAATCAGATGGTAGGTAAGTAATACCGACCGAATTAAGTTCTCTTCGTCCCATACATCACGATGTTATCCGATCCGGATTGGATTGATTTCCGGATATCACCTCAGAATAACCCCTGATAAAGTGATTTACTGTGAGACATACAGACAAACAGTTTTTTTATTTTTTAAAGTGCATGGCCTGAACTGTACTATCTGAAAATATTTTTTTAAGGAAAATGAGTCTTCAAAAATTGCAATTGAGACGAGACTCGAACTTGTATCCCTTGAATACCGTTCAAGTGCGCTTACCAATTACGCCACTCAGTCAAGTACTGTCATAACTAGTTGAATTTAAGAATCGCATAGACGTTTTATATTACTGTGTTTTTTTTAATTAAGTATTAATATCAAAAAGAACAATTTTATTATTATTTACATAATGCTAAGTAAATAAATACATCATTACATAGTATCAAATAAAGTCATTTTTCTCTGTCTGTCCCTCTGTATGCTTATATCTTTAAAACTACGCAACGGATATTGATGCGGTTTTTTTAAATAGAAAGAGTGATTTAAGAGGAAGGTTTATCTATGTATAATACATGCATAATATAGCCGTGCGAAGCCGGAGCGGGTCGCTAGTAAATATATAATTTATAAAATAAAATTACATCCTACTAGTGATGTGCAGCGCACTGTGACCATCGAATTATCGATAACGGATCGTCCCTCGATTGATCCGGTTAATGGCTAGCTTATCGCGAGAGGGACTGACTTTTTCCAACCATTTTCGTCTGATCTAAATTCAATGATGATTTGTTTTTAATTAGAAACGATTTAGCATCATTTTCTAACGTTTTTAAAAGCATAAATACTGAATTAATAAGTAAGGCGTTTTAAATTTTTTAAATTATCAATCGAAGTAGGTACGGTCGTCTGCAAAATTGCAGACCCACCGTAGAGCTCCAATACGGCTGTTATAAAAATGGTTTCAACACAAGCAAGATTCTAGGCACCTTCTTTAGTTGAAGTCTAAAGTCTTCTAACTCATCAATAATTCAAACAAAAATTATTAGAATGCAAACATTCCAATAATAGTAATTTTCGAACTCTACCGAGGGCTGCAATTATGCAGCCCATTTCACCTGGGTTAGAATAGAATGGTTTATTTAAGACGAAACATACCATAGATTTAGTTACATAAGAAAAGGATACAAAAATTTACAAGGTATATAAAAGAAAGAAATAGCGACCCGCTCCTTCGCACGGCTAAATTGTGCATGTAATATACATATAACCCTTCCTCTTGAATCACTCTATCCATTAAAAAAACCGCATCAAAATTTGTTGCGTAGTTTTAAAGATCTAACTAAGCATACATAGGGACAGACAGCGTAAAGTGACCTTGTATTATACTATTTAATGAAAATTTATGCTGTCACAAATAGGTTACTTTCTTCAAACTTATGTAATATGATGTTAGTGAACTTAGCAGATCATTGTCCAGCAGATCAAAAATAAATGTGAGTTCTTATCGCATGCAGCTGAGTTCTACAGTTCCTGATACTTTTTAAGAATAGTTCTGGCGTTTTTGCCGAGATTTTTTTTTTTCAAAATGATCTGCTAACTTCCCGTGGCAGATCATTTTACAGCAAATCGAAAAAAAATGTGAGTTCTTTTCGCATGCAGCTGTGTTCTATAGTTCCTGATACTTTTTAAGAATAGTTCTGGCGTTTTTGCCGTGAAAATGGTATATTTGCTAAATTATCTGCTATAAAAGTTCATAAGGTCGACAAATACTATTTTCATAGTTTCAAATTATTTAAAATGCTGGAACTCTTCTGTTTTCCATATAATCGTATTAGAACTGCAGCCAAGAACTCAATTTGACTCCACAACTCTCGTCCATGTGCCAGCATATCATGTCAGAACGTTTTAAATGTAAAAAAAAAAAATTAGAGTTTCAAATCAAATAAAACACTGGATCTCTTTCGTTTTTGTCAGAACAATATCAGAACTGCAGTCAAGAACTCGATTCAAACCCAGAACTCTCGTCCAAGTGCCAGCAGAGCATGGCAGAACATTTCAGCGTAAAAAAAAAATTGTTTTGCAGCGTTTTAAATCACATAGGACGCTAGAACTCATTCGTTTTTGTCAGACCAATAACGGAACTAGAGCTTAGAAGTCGATTCGACCCCAGAACTCTCATCCAAGTGCCAGCAGAGCATGGCAGAACATTTCAGAGTAAAAAAATATTTTTACAGCGTTTTAAATCACATAGGACGCTGGAACTCTTTCGTTTTTGTCAGACCAATATCAGAACTGAAGCTTAGAAGTCGATTCGACCCCAGAACTCTTATCCAAGTGCCAGCAGAGCATGGCAGAACATTTCAGCGTAAAAAAAAAACTTTTTTTGCAGCGTTTTAAATCGCATAGGACGCTAGAACTCTTTCGTTTTTGTCAGACCAATATCGGAACTAAAGCTTAGAAGTCGATTCGACCCCAGAACTCTTATCCAAGTGCCAGCAGAGCATGGCAGAACATTTCAGCAGAAAAACTTTTTTTGCAGCGTTTCAAACCACATGGGACGCTGGAACTCTTTCGTTTTTGTCAGAACAATATCAGAACTGCAGTCAAGAACTCGATTCAAACCCAGAACTCTCGTCCAAGTGCCAGCAGAGCATGGCAGAACATTTCAGCGTAAAAAAAAAACTTTTTTGCAGCGTTTTAAATCACATAGGACGCTAGAACTCTATCGTTTTTGTCAGACCAATATCGGAACTAAAGCTTAGAAGTCGATTCGACCCCAGAACTCTCATCCAAGTGCCAGCAGAGCATGTCAGAACATTTCAGAGTAAAAAAATATTTTTACAGCGTTTTAAATCACATAGGACGCTGGAACTCTTTCGTTTTTGTCAGACCAATATCAGAACTGAAGCTTAGAAGTCGATTCGACCCCAGAACTCCTATCCAAGTGCCAGCAGAGCATGGCAGAACATTTCAGCAGAAAAACTTTTTTTGCAGCGTTTCAAACCACATGGGACGCTAGAACTCTTTCGTTTTTGTCAGACCAATATCAGAACTGCAGTCAAGCACTCGATTCAAACCCAGAACTCTCGTCCAAATGCCAGCAGAGCATGGCAGAACATTTCAGCGTAAAAAAAAAACTTTTTTTGCAGCGTTTTAAATCGCATAGGACGCTAGAACTCTTTCGTTTTTGTCAGACCAATATCGGAACTAAAGCTTAGAAGTCGATTCGACCCCAGAACTCTTATCCAAGTGCCAGCAGAGCATGGTAGAATATTTCAGCAGAAAAACTTTTTTTGCAGCGTTTCAAACCACATGGGACGCTGGAACTCTTTCGTTTTTGCCAGACCAATATCAGAACTGCAGTCAAGAACTCGATTCAAACCCAGAACTCTCGTCCAAGTGCCAGCAGAGCAAAGCAGAACATTTCAGCGTAAAAAAAAAAACTTTTTTGCAGCGTTTTAAATCACATAGGACGCTAGAACTCTATCGTTTTTGTCAGACCAAATATCGGAACTAAAGCTTAGAAGTCGATTCGACCCCAGAACTGTCATCCAAGTGCCAGCAGAGAATGGCAGAACATTTCAGAGTAAAAAAATATTTTTACAGCGTTTTAAATCACATAGGACGCTGGAACTCTTTCGTTTTTGTCAGACCAATATCAGAACTGAAGCTTAGAAGTCGATTCGACCCCAGAACTCTTATCCAAGTGCCAGCAGAGCATAGCAGAACATTTCAGCAGAAAAACTTTTTTTGCAGCGTTTTACACCACATGGGACGCTGGAACTCTTTCGTTTTTGTCAGACCAATATCAGAACTGCAGTCAAGAACTCGATTCGACCCCAGAACTCTCATCCAAGTGCCAGCAGAGCATGGCAGAACAATTCAGCGTAAAAAATATTTTTTGCAGCGTTTTAAATCACATAGGACGCTAGAACTCTTTCGTTTTTGTCAGACCAATATCGATACTAAAGCTTAGAAGTCGATTTGACCCCAGAACTCTCATCCAAGTGCCAGCAGAGCATGGCAGAACATTTCAGAGTAAAAAAAAATTTTTTGCAGCGTTTTAAATCACATAGGACGCTGGAACTCTTTCATTTTTGTCAGACCAATATCAAAACTGAAGCTTAGAAGTCGATTCGACCCCAGAACTCTTATCCAAATGCCAGCAGAGCATGGCAGAACATTTCAGCAGAAAAACTTTTTATGCAGCGTTTCAAACCTCATGGGACGCTGGGACTCTTTCGTTTTTGTCAGATCAATATCAGAACTGCAGTCAAGAACTCAATTCGACCCCAGAACTCTCATCCAAGTGCCAGCAGAGCATGGCAGAACATTTCAGCGTAAAAAAAAAATTGTTTTGCAGCGTTTTAAATCACATAGGACGCTAGAACTCTTTCGTTTTTGTCAGACCAATAACGGAACTAAAGCTTAGAAGTCGATTCGACCCCAGAACTGTCATCCAAGTGCCAGCAGAGAATGGCAGAACATTTCAGAGTAAAAAAATATTTTTACAGCGTTTTAAATCACATAGGACGCTGGAACTCTTTCGTTTTTGTCAGACCAATATCAGAACTGAAGCTTAGAAGTCGATTCGACCCCAGAACTCTTATCCAAGTGCCAGCAGAGCATAGCAGAACATGTCAGCAGAAAAACTTTTTTTGCAGCGTTTTACACCACATGGGACGCTGGAACTCTTTCGTTTTTGTCAGACCAATATCAGAACTGCAGTCAAGAACTCGATTCGACCCCAGAACTCTCATCCAAGTGCCAGCAGAGCATGGCAGAACAATTCAGCGTAAAAAATATTTTTTGCAGCGTTTTAAATCACATAGGACGCTGGAACTCTTTCGTTTTTGTCAGACCAATATCAAAACTGAAGCTTAGAAGTCGATTCGACCCCAGAACTCTCATCCAAGTGCCAGCAGAGCATGGCAGAACATTTCAGCAGAAAAACTTTTTATGCAGCGTTTCAAACCTCATGGGACGCTGGAACTCTTTCGTTTTTGTCAGATCAATATCAGAACTGCAGTCAAGAACTCAATTCGACCCCAGAACTCTCGTCCAAGTGCCAGCAGAGCATGGCAGAACATTTCAGCGTAAAAAAAAATTGTTTTGCAGCGTTTTAAATCACATAGGACGCTAGAACTCTATCGTTTTTGTCAGACCAATATCGGAACTAATGCTTAGAAGTCGATTCAAACCCAGAACTCTTATCCAAATGCCAGCAGAGCATGGCAGAACATTTCAGCGTAAAAAAAACTTTTTTTGCAGCGTTTTAAATCGCATAGGACGCTAGAACTCTTTCGTTTTTGTCAGATCAATATCGGAACTAAAGCTAAGAAGTCGATTCGACCCCAGAACTCTTATCCAAGTGCCAGCAGAGCATGGCAGAACATTTCAGAGTAAAAAAATATTTTTACAGCGTTTTAAATCACATAGGACGCTGGAACTCTTTCGTTTTTGTCAGACCAATATCAGAACTGAAGCTTAGAAGTCGATTCGACCCCAGAACTCTTATCCAAGTGCCAGCAGAGCATGGCAGAACAATTCAGCGTAAAAAATATTTTTTGCAGCGTTTTAAATCACATAGGACGCTAGAACTTTTTCGTTTTTGTCAGACCAATATCGGAACTAAAGCTTAGAAGTCGATTCGACCCCAGAACTCTCATCCAAGTGCCAGCAGAGCATGGCAGAACATTTCAGAGTAAAAAAAAAATTGTTTTGCAGCGTTTTAAATCACATAGGACGCTAGAACTCTTTCGTTTTTGTCAGACCAATAACGGAACTAAAGCTAAGAAGTCGATTCGACCCCAGAACTCTCATCCAAGTGCCAGCAGAGCATGGCAGAACATTTCAGAGTAAAAAAATATTTTTTGCAGCGTTTTAAATCACATAGGACGCTGGAACTCTTTCGTTTTTGTCAGACTAATATCAGAACTGAAGCTTAGAAGTCGATTCGACCCCAGAACTCTCATCCAAGTGCCAGCAGAGCATGGCAGAACATTTCAGCGTGAAAAAAAACTTTTTTGCAGCGTTTTAAATCACATAGGACGCTAGAACTCTTTCGTTTTTGTCAGACCAATATCCGAACTAAAGCTTAGAAGTCGATTCGACCCCAGAACTCTCGTCCAAGTGCCAGCAGAGCATGGCAGAACATTTCAGCAGAAAAACTTTTTTTGCAGCGTTTCAAACCACATGGGACGCTAGAACTCTTTCGTTTTTGTCAGACCAATATCAGAACTGCAGTCAAGAACTCGATTCAAACCCAGAACTCTTATCCAAATGCCAGCAGAGCATGGCAGAACATTTCAGCGTAAAAAAAAACTTTTTTTGCAGCGTTTTAAATCGCATAGGACGCTAGAACTCTTTCGTTTTTGTCAGACCAATATCGGAACTAAAGCTTAGAAGTCGATTCGACCCCAGAACTCTTATCCAAGTGCCAGCAGAGCATGGCAGAACATTTCAGCAGAAAAACTTTTTTTGCAGCGTTTCAAACCACATGGGACGCTGGAACTCTTTCGTTTTTGTCAGACCAATATCAGAACTGCAGTCAAGAACTCGATTCGACCCCAGAACTCTCATCCAAGTGCCAGCAGAGCATGGCAGAACAATTCAGCGTAAAAAATATTTTTTGCAGCGTTTTAAATCACATAGGACGCTAGAACTCTTTCGTTTTTGTCAGACCAATATCGGAACTAAAGCTTAGAAGTCGATTCGACCCCAGAACTCTTATCCAAGTGCCAGCAGAGCATGGCAGAACATTTCAGAGTAAAAAAATATTTTTTGCAGCGTTTTAAATCACATAGGACGCTGGAACTCTTTCGTTTTTGTCAAACCAATATCAAAACTGAAGCTTAGAAGTCGATTCGACCCCAGAACTCTTATCCAAATGCCAGCAGAGCATGGCAGAACATTTCAGCAGAAAAACTTTTTATGCAGCGTTTCAAACCTCATGGGACGCTGGAACTCTTTCGTTTTTGTCAGATCAATATCAGAACTGCAGTCAAGAACTCAATTCGACCCCAGAACTCTCGTCCAAGTGCCAGCAGAGCATGGCAGAACATTTCAGCGTAAAAAAAAAATTGTTTTGCAGCGTTTTAAATCACATAGGACGCTAGAACTCTTTCGTTTTTGTCAGACCAATATCGGAACTAAAGCTTAGAAGTCAATTCGACCCCAGAACTCTCATCCAAGTGCCAGCAGAGCATGGCAGAACATTTCAAAATAAAAAAATATTATTTGCAGCGTTTTAAATCACATAGGACTCTGGAACTCTTTCGTTTTTGTCAGACCAATATCAGAACTGAAGCTTAGAAGTCGATTTGACCCCAGAACTCTCATCCAAGTGCCAGCAGAGCATGGCAGAACATTTCAGCAGAAAAACTTTTTTTGCAGCTTTTTACACCACATGGGACGCTGGAACTCTTTCGTTTTTGTCAGACCAATATCAGAACTGCAGTCAAGAACTCGATTCAAACCCAGAACTCTCGTCCAAGTGCCAGCAGAGCAAGGCAGAACATTTCAGCGTAAAAAAAAAACTTTTTTGCAGCGTTTTAAATCACATAGGACGCTAGAACTCTATCGTTTTTGTCAGACCAATATCGGAACTAAAGCATAGAAGTCGATTCGCCCCAGAACTCTCGTCCAAGTGCCAGCAGAGCAAGGCAGAACATTTCAGCGTAAAAAAAAAACTTTTTTGCAGCGTTTTAAATCACATAGGACGCTAGAACTCTATCGTTTTTGTCAGACCAATATCGGAACTAAAGCATAGAAGTCGATTCGACCCCAGAACTCTCGTCCAAGTGCCAGCAGAGCAAGGCAGAACATTTCAGCGTAAAAAAAAAACTTTTTTGCAGCGTTTTAAATCACATAGGACGCTAGAACTCTATCGTTTTTGTCAGACCAATATCGGAACTAAAGCATAGATGTCGATTCGACCCCAGAACTCTCATCCAAGTGCCAGCAGAGCATGGCAGAACATTTCAGAGTAAAAAAATATTTTTTGCAGCGTTTTAAATCACATAGGACGCTGGAACTCTTTCGTTTTTGTCAGACCAATATCAGAACTGAAGCTTAGAAGTCGATTCGACCCCAAAACTCTCATCCAAGTGCCAGCAGAGCATGGCAGAACATTTCAGCGTAAAAAAAAACTTTTTTGCAGCGTTTTAAATCACATAGGACGCTAGAACTCTTTCGTTTTTGTCAGACCAATATCCGAACTAAAGCTTAGAAGTCGATTCGACCCCAGAACTCTCATCCAAGTGCCAGCAGAGCATGGCAGAACATTTCAGCGTAAAAAAAAACTTTTTTGCAGCGTTTTAAATCACATAGGACGCTAGAACTCTTTCGTTTTTGTCAGACCAATATCCGAATTAAAGCTTAGAAGTCGATTCGACCCCAGAACTCTCATCCAAGTGCCAGCAGAGCATGGCAGAACATTTCAGGGTAAAAAAATATTTTTTGCAGCGTTTTAAATCACATAGGACGCTAGAACTCTTTCGTTTTTGTCAGACCAATATCAGAACTGAAGCTTAGAAGTCGATTCGACCCCAAAACTCTCATCCAAGTGCCAGCAGAGCATGGCAGAACATTACAGCGTAAAAAAAAACTTTTTTGCAGCGTTTTAAATCACATAGGACGCTAGAACTCTTTCGTTTTTGTCAGACCAATATCCGAACTAAAGCTTAGAAGTCGATTCGACCCCAGAACTCTCGTCCAAGTGCCAGCAGAGCATGGCAGAACATTTCAGCAGAAAAACTTTTTTTGCAGCGTTTCAAACCACATGGGACGCTAGAACTCTTTCGTTTTAGTCAGACCAATATCAGAACTGCAGTCAAGAACTCGATTCAAACCCAGAACTCTTATCCAAATGCCAGCAGAGCATGGCAGAACATTTCAGCGTAAAAAAAACTTTTTTTGCAGCGTTTTAAATCGCATAGGACGCTAGAACTCTTTCGTTTTTGTCAGACCAATAACGGAACTAAAGCTTAGAAGTCGATTCGACCCCAGAACTCTCATCCAAGTGCCAACAGAGCATGGCAGAACATTTCAGAGTAAAAAAATATTTTTTGCAGCGTTTTAAATCACATAGGACGCTGGAACTCTTTCGTTTTTGTCAGAACAATATCAGAACTGAAGCTTAGAAGTCGATTCGACCCCAGAACTCTCATCCAAGTGCCAGCAGAGCATGGCAGAACATTTCAGCAGAAAAACTTTTTATGCAGCGTTTCAAACCTCATGGGACGCTGGAACTCTTTCGTTTTTGTCAGATCAATATCAGAACTGCAGTCAAGAACTCAATTCGACCCCAGAACTCTCGTCCAAGTGCCAGCAGAGCATGGCAGAACATTTCAGCGTAAAAAAAAAACATATTTTTTGCAGCGTTTTAAATCACATAGGACGCTGGAACTCTTTCGTTTTTGTCAGACCAATATCAGAACTGAAGCTTAGAAGTCGATTCGACCCCAGAACTCTCATCCAAGTGCCAGCAGAGCATGGCAGAACATTTCAGCGTAAAAAAAAACTTTTTTGCAGCGTTTTAAATCACATAGGACGCTAGAACTCTTTCGTTTTTGTCAGACCAATATCCGAACTAAAGCTTAGAAGTCGATTCGACCCCAGAACTCTCGTCCAAGTGCCAGCAGAGCATGGCAGAACATTTCAGCAGAAAAACTTTTTTTGCAGCGTTTCAAACCACATGGGACGCTAGAACTCTTTCGTTTTTGTCAGACCAATATCAGAACTGCAGTCAAGAACTCGATTCAAACCCAGAACTCTTATCCAAATGCCAGCAGAGCATAGCAGAACATTTCAGCGTAAAAAAAAAACTTATTTTGCAGCGTTTTAAATCGCATAGGACGTTAGAACTCTTTCGTTTTTGTCAGACCAATATCGGAACTAAAGCTTCGAAGTCGATTCGACCCCAGAACTCTTATCCAAGTGCCAGCAGAGCATGGCAGAACATTTCAGCAGAAAAACTTTTTTTGCAGCGTTTCAAACCACATGGGACGCTGGAACTCTTTCGTTTTTGTCAGACCAATATCAGAACTGCAGTCAAGAACTCGATTCAAACCCAGAACTCTCGTCCAAGTGCCAGCAGAGCATGGCAGAACATTTCAGCGTAAAAAAAAAACTTATTTTGCAGCGTTTTAAATCGCATAGGACGTTAGAACTCTTTCGTTTTGTCAGACCAATATCGGAACTAAAGCTTAGAAGTCGATTCGACCCCAGAACTCTTATCCAAGTGCCAGCAGAGCATGGCAGAACATTTCAGCAGAAAAACTTTTTTTGCAGCGTTTCAAACCACATGGGACGCTGGAACTCTTTCGTTTTTGTCAGACCAATATCAGAACTGCAGTCAAGAACTCGATTCAAACCCAGAACTCTCGTCCAAGTGCCAGCAGAGCATGGCAGAACATTTCAGCGTAAAAAAAAAACTTTTTTGCAGCGTTTTAAATCACATAGGACGCTGGAACTCTTTCGTTTTTTGTCAGACCAATATTAGAACTGAAGCTTAGAAGTCGATTCGACCCCAGAACTCTTATCCAAGTGCCAGCAGAGCATGGCAGAACATTTCAGCGTAAAATAATATTTTTTGCAGCGTTTTAAATCACATAGGACGCTAGAACTCTTTCGTTTTTGTCAGACCAATATCAGAACTGCAGTCAAGAACTCGATTCGACCCCAGAACTCTCGTCCAAGTGCCAGCAGAGCATGGCAGAACATTTCAGTAGAAAAACTTTTTTTGCAGCGTTTCAAACCACATGGGACGCTAGAACTCTTTCGTTTTTGTCATACCAATATCAGAACTGCAGTCAAGAACTCGATTCAAACCCAGAACTCTTATCTAAATGCCAGCAGAGCATGGCAGAACATTTCAGCGTAAAAAAAAAAACTTATTTTGCAGCGTTTTAAATCGCATAGGACGTTAGAACTCTTTCGTTTTTGTCAGACCAATATCAGAACTGAAGCTTAGAAGTCGATTCGACCCCAGAACTCCTATCCAAGTGCCAGCAGAGCATGGCAGAACATTTCAGCAGAAAAACTTTTTTTGCAGCGTTTCAAACCACATGGGACGCTAGAACTCTTTCGTTTTTGTCAGACCAATATCAGAACTGCAGTCAAGAACTCGATTCAAACCCAGAACTCTCGTCCAAATGCCAGCAGAGCATGGCAGAACATTTCAGCGTAAAAAAAAAACTTTTTTTGCAGCGTTTTAAATCGCATAGGACGCTAGAACTCTATCGTTTTTGTCAGACCAAATATAGCAACTAAAGCTTAGAAGTCGATTCGACCCCAGAACTGTCATCCAAGTGCCAGCAGTGCATGGCAGAACATTTCAGAGTAAAAAAATATTTTTACAGCGTTTTAAATCACATAGGACGCTGGAACTCTTTCGTTTTTGTCAGACCAATATTAGAACTAAAGCTTAGAAGTCGATTCGACCCCAGAACTCTCGTCCAAGTGCCAGCAGAGCATGGCAGAACATTTCAGCGTAAAAAAAAACTTTTTTGCAGCGTTTTAAATCACATAGGACGCTAGAACTCTTTCGTTTTTGTCAGACTAATATCGGAACTGCAGCCTAAAACTCGATTCGACCCCAGAACTCTCATCCAAGTGCCAGCAGAGCATGGCAGAACATTTCATTTCATTTTGGATTCTCAATCTTTGCGTTACCCAAAGCCAACGGCGGGGACGTGTTGAGAACTGGCTTCGTTGCTTTCCACATTTCATTTCTTTTTTTAAGTTTTTTTTTTTTTTTTTTTAGGATTTGTTTTAGATACGGATTTTGTCTTGTTGTTTTTGACGTGACAACGTCTTATAATTCAGAGCCGGCTGCACGCACGAAAACACATGACGTCATCATGCGGCGTTACCTCGCTCTGAGGCGTTCCATGTAAGGCTTGGATTTTAATTTTTAAATGTAAGATTTATAAACAATAATTTAATCATTGTTTATTCTTATAATGAATTATTTAAAATTATTACTGTTTTATAATAAATTACTATTAATTTAATTGTGATTTCCAATTACCTCCTTCTCTATATACATACAAATCTATTAAACAAACGAAATTAAAATTTTCTTATGAAAAATGCTACCATTTCATCAGGATTTTCTTAAGACGTTGTCACGTTCAACTATCGTCAGTAAACCGACTTTACAGACAACCAATTTTTTTTTGTATTTTATGTATTTTTTTGTTATATGGTTTTTTTGTATTTTTTTTATACGTAAGAGGCTTTGACCACTTAACGACCACTGCGTATTGCGTATACTATTAAGGGACGTGTTGATAACTGGCTTCGTTTTGGTTCCATATTTCATTTTTTTTTTTGTTTTGTTATATTTTTTTTAGTTTTTTACGATTTTTGGTTTATGTACGGATTTTGTCTGTGTGATTTTTTTTGTATTTTTTGTATTTTGTTGTTTTATGGGATTTCTGTATTTTTTTTAATACGCAAGAGTCCTGTTCCTTAATTTAACCATTTAACGACCACTGCATATTGCGTATACTATTAAATGCGGAGTTATTATTGTTTTTGAACTCTGCTGGCTCTTGGATGAGAGTTCTCGGGTCGAATCGAGTTTTAGGCTGCAGTTCCGATATTAGTCTAACAAAAACGAAGGAGTTCTAGCGTTCTATGTGATTTAAAACGCTGCAAAAAAGATTTTTTTTTAAGCTGAAATGTTCTGCCATGCTCTGCTGGCACTTGGACGAGAGTTCTGGGTTTGAATCGAGTTCTTGACTTCAATTCTGATATTGGTCTGACAAAAACGAAAGAGTTCCAGCGTCCCATGTGGTGTGAAACGCTGCAAAAAAAGTTTTTTGGGCTGAAATGTTCTGCCATGCTCTGCTGGCACTTGGATAAGAGTTCTGGGGTCAAATCGAGTTCTAGGCTGCAGTTCTTATATTGTTCTGACAAAAACAAAAGAGTTCTAGCGTCCTATAAGATTTAAAACGCTGCAAAAAAGTTTTTTTTTACTCTGAAATGTTCTACTATGCTCTCCTGGCACTTGGATAAGAGTTCTGGGGTCGAATCGACTTCTAAGCTTCAGTTCTGATATTGGTCTGACAAAAACGAAAGAGTTCTAGCGTCCTATGTGATTTAAAACGCAGCAAAAAATATTTTTTTACTCTGAAATGTTCTGCCATGCTCTGCTGGCACTTGGATGAGAGTTCTGGGTTTGAATCGAGTTCTTGACTGCAGTTCTGATATTGGTCTGACAAAAACGAAAGAGTTCTAGCGTCCCATGTGGTTTGAAACGCTGCAAAAAAAGTTTTTCTGCTGAAATGTTCTGCCATGCTCTGCTGGCACTTGGACGAGAGTTCTGGGGTCGAATCGACTTCTTGACTTCAGTTCTGATATTGGTCTGACAAAAACGAAAGAGTTCCAGCGTCCCATGTGGTGTGAAACGCTGCAAAAAAAGTTTTTTGGGCTGAAATGTTCTGCCATGCTCTGCTGGCACTTGGATAAGAGTTCTGGGGTCAAATCGAGTTCTAGGCTGCAGTTCTTATATTGTTCTGACAAAAACAAAAGAGTTCTAGCGTCCTATAAGATTTAAAACGCTGCAAAAAAGTTTTTTTTTACTCTGAAATGTTCTACTATGCTCTCCTGGCACTTGGATAAGAGTTCTGGGGTCAAATCGACTTCTAAGCTTCAGTTCTGATATTGGTCTGACAAAAACGAAAGAGTTCTAGCGTCCTATGTGATTTAAAACGCAGCAAAAAATATTTTTTTACTCTGAAATGTTCTGCCATGCTCTGCTGGCACTTGGATGAGAGTTCTGGGTTTGAATCGAGTTCTTGACTGCAGTTCTGATATTGGTCTGACAAAAACGAAAGAGTTCTAGCGTCCCATGTGGTTTGAAACGCTGCAAAAAAAGTTTTTCTGCTGAAATGTTCTGCCATGCTCTGCTGGCACTTGGACGAGAGTTCTGGGGTCGAATCGACTTCTTGACTTCAGTTCTGATATTGGTCTGACAAAAACGAAAGAGTTCCAGCGTCCCATGTGGTGTGAAACGCTGCAAAAAAAGTTTTTTGGGCTGAAATGTTCTGCCATGCTCTGCTGGCACTTGGATAAGAGTTCTGGGGTCAAATCGAGTTCTAGGCTGCAGTTCTTATATTGTTCTGACAAAAACAAAAGAGTTCTAGCGTCCTATAAGATTTAAAACGCTGCAAAAAAGTTTTTTTTTACTCTGAAATGTTCTACTATGCTCTCCTGGCACTTGGATAAGAGTTCTGGGGTCAAATCGACTTCTAAGCTTCAGTTCTGATATTGGTCTGACAAAAACGAAAGAGTTCTAGCGTCCTATGTGATTTAAAACGCAGCAAAAAATATTTTTTTACTCTGAAATGTTCTGCCATGCTCTGCTGGCACTTGGATGAGAGTTCTGGGTTTGAATCGAGTTCTTGACTGCAGTTCCGATATTGGTCTGACAAAAACGATAGAGTTCTAGCGTCCTATGTGATTTAAAACGCTGCAAAACAATTTTTTTTTTTACGCTGAAATGTTCTGCCATGCTCTGCTGGCACTTGGACGAGAGTTCTGGGGTCGAATTGAGTTCTTGACTGCAGTTCTGATATTGATCTGACAAAAACGAAAGAGTTCCAGCGTCCCATGAGGTTTGAAACGCTGCATAAAAAGTTTTTCTGCTGAAATGTTCTGCCATGCTCTGCTGGCATTTGGATAAGAGTTCTGGGGTCGAATCGACTTCTAAGCTTCAGTTTTGATATTGGTCTGACAAAAACGAAAGAGTTCTAGCGTCCTATGTGATTTAAAACGCAGCAAAAAATATTTTTTTACTCTGAAATGTTCTGCCATGCTCTGCTGGCACTTGGATGAGAGTTCTGGGTTTGAATCGAGTTCTTGACTGCAGTTCTGATATTGGTCTGAAAAAAACGAAAGAGTTCCAGCGTCCCATGTGGTTTGAAACGCTGCAAAAAAAGTTTTTCTGCTGAAATGTTCTGCCATGCTCTGCTGGCACTTGCATAAGAGTTCTGGGGTCGAATCGACTTCTAAGCTTCAGTTCTGATATTGGTCTGACAAAAACGAAAGAGTTTTAGCGTCCTATGTGATTTAAAACGCTGTAAAAATATTTTTTTACTCTGAAATGTTCTGCCATGCTCTGCTGGCACTTGGATGACAGTTCTTAGGGTCGAATCGACTTCTAAGCTTTAGTTGCGATATTTGGTCTGACAAAAACGATAGAGTTCTAGCGTCCTATGCGATTTAAAACGCTGCAAAAAATGTTGTTTTTTTTTTTCGCTGAAATGTTCTGCCATGCTCTGCTGGCACTTGGACGAGAGTTCTGGGTTTGAATCGACTTCTAAGCTTTAGTTCTGATATTGGTCTGACAAAAACGAAAGAGTTCCAGCGTCCTATGTGATTTAAAACGCTGCAAAAAATATTTTTTTACTCTGAAATGTTCTGCCATGCTCTGCTGGCACTTGGATGAGAGTTCTGGGGTCGAATCGACTTCTTTGCTTTAGTTCCGATATTGGTCTGACAAAAACGATAGAGTTCTAGCGTCCTATGTGATTGAAAACGTTCAAAACAATTTTTTTTTACGCTGAAATGTTCTGCCATGCTCTGCTGGCACTTGGACGAGAGTTCTGGGTTTGAATCGAGTTCTTGACTGCAGTTCTGATATTGGTCTGACAAAAACGAAAGAGTTCCAGCGTCCCATGTGGTTTGAAACGCTGCAAAAAATATTTTTTTCCTCTGAAATGTTCTGCCATGCTCTGCTGGCACTTGGACGAGAGTTCTGGGTTTGAATCGAGTTCTTGACTGCAGTTCTGATATTGGTCTGACAAAAACGAAAGAGTTCTAGCGTCCCATGTGATTTAAAACGCTGCAAAAAATGTTTTTTTTTTTTTTCGCTGAAATGTTCTGCCATGCTCTGCTGGCACTTGGACGAGAGTTTTGGGTTTGAATCGACTTCTAAGCTTTAGTTCTGATATTGGTCTGACAAAAACGAAAGAGTTCCAGCGTCCTATGTGATTTAAAACGCTGCAAAAAATATTTTTTTACTCTGAAATGTTCTGCCATGCTCTGCTGGCACTTGGATGAGAGTTCTGGGGTCGAATCGACTTCTTTGCTTTAGTTCCGATATTGGTCTGACAAAAACGATAGAGTTCTAGCGTCCTATGTGATTTAAAACGTTCAAAACAATTTTTTTTTACGCTGAAATGTTCTGCCATGCTCTGCTGGCACTTGGACGAGAGTTCTGGGTTTGAATCGAGTTCTTGACTGCAGTTCTGATATTGGTCTGACAAAAACGAAAGAGTTCCAGCGTCCCATGTGGTTTGAAACGCTGCAAAAAATATTTTTTTCCTCTGAAATGTTCTGCCATGCTCTGCTGGCACTTGGACGAGAGTTCTGGGTTTGAATCGAGTTCTTGACTGCAGTTCTGATATTGGTCTGACAAAAACGAAAGAGTTCTAGCGTCCCATGTGATTTAAAACGCTGCAAAAAATATTTTTTTACTCTGAAATGTTCTGCCATGCTCTGCTGGCACTTGGATAAGAGTACTGGGGTCGAATCGACTTCTAAGCTTTAGTTCCGATATTGGTCTGACAAAAACGAAAGAGTTCTAGCGTCCTATGCGATTTAAAACGCTGCAAAAAAAGTTTTTTTTTACGCTGAAATGTTCTGCCATGCTCTGCTGGCATTTGGATAAGAGTTCTGGGTTTGAATCGAGTTCTTGACTGCAGTTCTGATATTGGTCTGACAAAAACGAAAGAGTTCTAGCGTCCCATGTGGTTTGAAACGCTGCAAAAAAAGTTTTTCTGCTGAAATGTTCTGCCATGCTCTGCTGGCACTTGGACGAGAGTTCTGGGGTCGAATCGACTTCTTGACTGCAGTTCTGATATTAATCTGACAAAAACGAAAGAGTTCCAGCGTCCCATGTTGTTTGAAACGCTGCAAAAAAAGTTTTTCTGCTGAAATGTTCTGCCATGCTCTGCTGGCACTTGGATAGGAGTTCTGGGGTCGAATCGACTTCTAAGCTTCAGTTCTGATATTGGTCTGACAAAAACGAAAGAGTTCCAGCGTCCTATATGATTTAAAACGCTGTAAAAATATTTTTTGGGCTGAAATGTTCTGCCATGCTCTGCTGGCACTTGGATGAGAGTTCTGGGGTCGAATCGACTTCTAAGCTTTAGTTCCGATATTGGTCTGACAAAAACGATAGAGTTCTAGCGTCCTATGTGATTTAAAACGCTGCAAAAAAGTTTTTTTTTTACGCTGAAATGTTCTGCCATGCTCTGCTGGCACTTGGACGAGAGTTCTGGGTTTGAATCGAGTTCTTGACTGCAGTTCTGATATTGGTCTGACAAAAACGAAAGAGTTCCAGCGTCCCATGTGGTTTGAAACGCTGCAAAAAAAGTTTTTCTGCTGAAATGTTCTGCCATGCTCTGCTGGCACTTGGATGAGAGTTCTGGGGTCGAATCGACTTCTAAGCTTCAGTTCTGATATTGGTCTGACAAAAACGAAAGAGTTCCAGCGTCCTATGTGATTTAAAACGCTGCAAAAAATATTTTTTTACTCTGAAATGTTCTGCCATGCTCTGCTGGCACTTGGATAAGAGTTCTGGGGTCGAATCGACTTCTAAGCTTTAGTTCCGATATTGGTCTGACAAAAACGAAAGAGTTCTAGCGTCCTATGCGATTTAAAACGCTGCAAAAAAAGTTTTTTTTTACGCTGAAATGTTCTGCCATGCTCTGCTGGCATTTGGATAAGAGTTCTGGGTTTGAATCGAGTTCTTGACTGCAGTTCTGATATTGGTCTGACAAAAACGAAAGAGTTCTAGCGTCCCATGTGGTTTGAAACGCTGCAAAAAAAGTTTTTCTGCTGAAATGTTCTGCCATGCTCTGCTGGCACTTGGACGAGAGTTCTAGGGTCGAATCGACTTCTATGCTTTAGTTCGGATATTGGTCTGACAAAAACGAAAGAGTTCTAGCGTCCTATGTGATTTAAAACGCTGCAAAAATGTTTTTTTTTACGCTGAAATGTTCTGCCATGCTCTGCTGGCACTTGGATGAGAGTTCTGGGGTCGAATCGACTTCTAAGCTTCAGTTCTGATATTGGTCTGACAAAAACGAAAGAGTTCCAGCGTCCTATGTGATTTAAAACGCTGCAAAAAATATTTTTTTACTCTGAAATGTTCTGCCATGCTCTGCTGGCACTTGGATGAGAGTTCTGGGGTCGAATCGACTTCTAAGCTCTAGTTCCGTTATTGGTCTGACAAAAACGATAGAGTTCTAGCGTCCTATGTGATTTAAAACGCTGCAAAACAATTTTTTTTTACGCTGAAATGTTCTGCCATGCTCTGCTGGCACTTGGACGAGAGTTCTGGGTTTGAATCGAGTTCTTGACTGCAGTTCTGATATTGGTCTGACAAAAACGAAAGAGTTCCAGCGTCCCATGTGGTTTGAAACGCTGCAAAAAAAGTTTTTCTGCTGAAATGTTCTGCCATGCTCTGCTGGCACTTGGATAAGAGTTCTGGGGTCGAATCGACTTCTAAGCTTTAGTTCCGATATTGGTCTGACAAAAACGATAGAGTTCTAGCGTCTTATGTGATTTAAAACGCTGCAAAACAATTTTTTTTTTACGCTGAAATGTTCTGCCATGCTCTGCTGGCACTTGGACGAGAGTTCTGGGTTTGAATCGAGTTCTTGACTGCAGTTCTGATATTAATCTGACAAAAACGAAAGAGTTCCAGCGTCCCATGTGGTTTGAAACGCTGCAAAAAAAGTTTTTCTGCTGAAATGTTCTGCCATGCTCTGCTGGCACTTGGATAAGAGTTCTGGGGTCGAATCGACTTCTAAGCTTTAGTTCCGATATTGGTCTGACAAAAACGAAAGAGTTCTAGCGTCCTATGCGATTTAAAACGCTGCAAAAAAAGTTTTTTTTTTACGCTGAAATGTTCTGCCATGCTCTGCTAACATTTGGACGAGAGTTCTGGGTTTGAATCGAGTTCTTGACTGCAGTTCTGATATTTGTCTGACAAAAACGAAAGAGTTCCAGCGTCCCATTTGGTGTAAAACGCTGCAAAATATGTTTTTCTGCTGAAATGTTCTGCTATGCTCTACTGGCACTTGGATAAGAGTTCTGGGGTAGAATCGACTTCTAAGCTTCAGGTCTGAATTTGGTCTGACAAAAACGAAAGAGTTCCAGCGTCCTATGTGATTTAAAACGCTGCAAAAAATATTTTTTTACTCTGAAATGTTTTGCCATGCTCTGCTGGCACTGGGATGAGAGTTCTGGGGTCGAATCGACTTCTAAGCTTTAGTTCCGATATTGGTCTGACAAAAACGAAAGAGTTCTAGCGTCCTATGTGATTTAAAACGCTGCAAAACAATTTTTTTTCCGCTGAAATGTTCTGCCATGCTCTGCTGGCACTTGGACGAGAGTTCTGGGTTTGAATCGAGTTCTTGACTGCAGTTCTGATATTGGTCTGACAAAAACGAAAGAGTTCTAGCGTCCCATGTGGTTTGAAACGCTGGAAAAAAAGTTTTTCTGCTGAAATGTTCTGCCATGCTCTGCTGGCACTTGGATAGGAGTTCTGGGGTCGAATCGACTTCTAAGCTTCAGTTCTGATATTGGTCTGACAAAAACGAAAGAGTTCCAGCGTCCTATGTGATTTAAAACGCTGCAAAAAATATTTTTTTACTCTGAAATGTTCTGCCATGCTCTGCTGGCACTTGGATGAGAGGTCTGGGGTCGAATCGACTTCTAAGCTTTAGTTCCGATATTGGTCTGACAAAAACGATAGAGTTCTAGCGTCCTATGTGATTTAAAACGCTGCAAAACAATTTATTTTTTTACGCTGAAATGTTCTGCCATGCTCTGCTGGCACTTGGACGAGAGTTCTGGGGTCGAATTGAGTTCTTGACTGCAGTTCTGATATTGATCTGACAAAAACGAAAGAGTTCCAGCGTCCCATGAGGTTTGAAACGCTGCATAAAAAGTTTTTCTGCTGAAATGTTCTGCCATGCTCTGCTGGCATTTGGATAAGAGTTCTGGGGTCGAATCGACTTCTAAGCTTCAGTTTTGATATTGGTTTGACAAAAACGAAAGAGTTCCAGCGTCCTATGTGATTTAAAACGCTGCAAAAAATATTTTTTTACAATGAAATGTTCTGCCATGCTCTGCTGGCACTTGGATAAGAGTTCTGGGGTCGAATCGAGTTCTTGACTGCAGTTCTGATATTGGTCTGACAAAAACGAAAGAGTTCCAGCGTCCCATGTGGTTTGAAACGCTGCAAAAAAAGTTTTTCTGCTGAAATGTTCTGCCATGCTCTGCTGGCACTTGGATAAGAGTTCTGGGGTCGAATCGACTTCTAAGCTTTAGTTCCGATATTGGTCTGACAAAAACGAAAGAGTTCTAGCGTCCTATGCGATTTAAAACGCTGCAAAAAAAGTTTTTTTTTACGCTGAAATGTTCTGCCATGCTCTGCTGGCATTTGGATAAGAGTTCTGGGTTTGAATCGAGTTCTTGACTGCAGTTCTGATATTGGTCTGACAAAAACGAAAAAGTTCTAGCGTCCCATGTGGTTTGAAACGCTGCGAAAAAAGTTTTTCTGCTGAAATGTTCTGCCATGCTCTGCTGGCACTTGGACGAGAGTTCTGGGGTCGAATCGACTTCTAAGCTTTAGTTCGGATATTGATCTGACAAAAACGAAAGAGTTCTAGCGTCCTATGTGATTTAAAACGCTGCAAAAAAGTTTTTTTTTACGCTGAAATGTTCTGCCATGCTCTGCTGGCACTTGGATGAGAGTTCTGGGGTCGAATCGACTTCTAAGCTTCAGTTCTGATATTGGTCTGACAAAAACGAAAGAGTTCCAGCGTCCTATGTGATTTAAAACGCTGCAAAAAATATTTTTTTACTCTGAAATGTTCTGCCATGCTCTGCTGGCACTTGGATGAGAGTTCTGGGGTCGAATCGACTTCTAAGCTTTAGTTCCGTTATTGGTCTGACAAAAACGAAAGAGTTCTAGCGTCCTATGTGATTTAAAACGCTGCAAAACAATTTTTTTTTTACTCTGAAATGTTCTGCCATGCTCTGCTGGCACTTGGATGAGAGTTCTGGGGTCGAATCGACTTCTATGCTTTAGTTCCGATATTGGTCTGACAAAAACGAAAGAGTTCTAGCGTCCTATGTGATTTAAAACGCTGCAAAAAATATTTTTTACGCTGAATTGTTCTGCCATGCTCTGCTGGCACTTGGATGAGAGTTCTGGGCTCGAATCGAGTTCTTGACTGCAGTTCTGATATTGGTCTGACAAAAACGAAAGAGTTCCAGCGTCCCATGTGGTTTGAAACGCTGCAAAAAAAGTTTTTCTGCTGAAATGTTCTGCCATGCTCTGCTGGCACTTGGATAAGAGTTCTGGGGTCGAATCGACTTCTAAGCTTTAGTTCCGATATTGGTCTGACAAAAACGAAAGAGTTCTAGCGTCCTATGTGATTTAAAACGCTGCAAAAAAAGTTTTTTTTTACGCTGAAATGTTCTGCCATGCTCTGCTGGCATTTGGATAAGAGTTCTGGGTTTGAATCGAGTTCGTGACTGCAGTTCTTATATTGGTCTGACAAAAACGAAAGAGTTCTAGCGTCCCATGTGGTTTGAAACGCTGCAAAAAAAGTTTTTCTGCTGAAATGTTCTGCCATGCTCTGCTGGCACTTGGACGAGAGTTCTGGGGTCGAATCGACTTCTAAGCTTCAGTTCTGATATTGGTCTGACAGATACGAAAGAGTTCCAGCGTCCTATGTGATTTAAAACGCTGCAAAAAATATTTTTTTACTCTGAAATGTTCTGCCATGCTCTGCTGGCACTTGGATGAGAGTTCTGGGGTCGAATCGACTTCTAAGCTTTAGTTCCGTTATTGGTCTGACAAAAACGAAAGAGTTCTAGCGTCCTATGTGATTTAAAACGCTGCAAAACAATTTTTTTTTACGCTGAAATGTTCTGCCATGCTCTGCTGGCACTTGGATGAGAGTTCTGGGGTCGAATTGAGTTCTTGACTGCAGTTCTGATATTGATCTGACAAAAACGAAAGAGTTCCAGCGTCCCATGAGGTTTGAAACGCTGCATAAAAAGTTTTTCTGCTGAAATGTTCTGCCATGCTCTGCTGGCATTTGGATAAGAGTTCTGGGGTCGAATCGACTTCTAAGCTTCAGTTTTGATATTGGTCTGACAAAAACGAAAGAGTTCCAGCGTCCTATGTGATTTAAAACGCTGCAAAAAATTTTTTTTTACTCTGAAATGTTCTGCCATGCTCTGCTGGCACTTGGATGAGAGTTCTGGGGTCGAATCAACTTCTAAGCTTTAGTTTCGATATTGGTCTGACAAAAACGAAAGAGTTCTAGCGTCCTATGTGATTTAAAACGCTGCAAAAAATATTTTTTACGCTGAATTGTTCTGCCATGCTCTGCTGGCACTTGGATGAGAGTTCTGGGGTCGAATCGAGTTCTTGACTGCAGTTCTGATATTGGTCTGACAAAAACGAAAGAGTTCCAGCGTCCCATGTGGTGTAAAACGCTGCAAAAAAAGTTTTTCTGCTGAAATGTTCTGCTATGCTCTGCTGGCACTTGGATAAGAGTTCTGGGGTCGAATCGACTTCTAAGCTTCAGTTCTGATATTGGTCTGACAAAAACGAAAGAGTTCCAGCGTCCCATGTGGTTTGAAACGCTGCAAAAAATATTTTTTTACTCTGAAATGTTCTGCCATGCTCTGCTGGCACTTGGATGAGAGTTCTGGGGTCGAATCGACTTCTAAGCTTTAGTTCCGATATTGGTCTGACAAAAACGAAAGAGTTCTAGCGTCCTATGCGATTTAAAACGCTGCAAAAAAAGTTTTTTTTTTTACGCTGAAATGTTCTGCCATGCTCTGCTGGCACTTGGACGAGAGTTCTGGGTTTGAATCGAGTTCTTGACTGCAGTTCTGATATTGGTCTGACAAAAACGAAAGAGTTCCAGCGTCCCATGTGGTTTGAAACGCTGCAAAAAAAGTTTTTCTGCTGAAATGTTCTACCATGCTCTGCTGGCACTTGGATAAGAGTTCTGGGGTCGAATCGACTTCTAAGCTTTAGTTCCGATATTGGTCTGACAAAAACGAAAGAGTTCTAGCGTCCTATGCGATTTAAAACGCTGCAAAAAAAGTTGTTTTTACGCTGAAATGTTCTGCCATGCTCTGCTGGCACTTGGATAAGAGTTCTGGGGTCGAATCGACTTCTAAGCTTCAGTTCTGATATTGGTCTGACAAAAACGAAAGAGTTCCAGCGTCCTATGTGATTTAAAACGCTGTAAAAATATTTTTTTACTCTGAAATGTTCTGCCATGCTCTGCTGGCACTTGGATGAGAGTTCTGGGGTCGAATCGACTTCTAAGCTCTAGTTCCGTTATTGGTCTGACAAAAACGAATGAGTTCTAGCGTCCTATGTGATTTAAAACGCTGCAAAACAATTTTTTTTTTACGCTGAAATGTTCTGCCATGCTCTGCTGGCACTTGGACGAGAGTTCTGGGGTCGAATCGAGTGTTAGGCTTCAGTTTTTATATTGATCTGACAAAAACGAAAGAGATCCAGTGTTTTATTTGATTTGAAACTCTAATTTTTTTTTTTACATTTAAAACGTTCTGACATGATATGCTGGCACATGGACGAGAGTTGTGGAGTCAAATTGAGTTCTTGGCTGCAGTTCTAATACGATTATATGGAAAACAGAAGAGTTCCAGCATTTTAAATAATTTGAAACTATGAAAATAGTTTTTGTCGACCTTATGAACTTTTATAGCAGATAATTTAGTAAATATACCATTTTCACGGCAAAAACGCCAGAACTATTCTTAAAAAGTATCAGGAACTATAGAACACAGCTGCATGCGAAAAGAACTCACATTTTTTTTCGATTTGCTGTAAAATGATCTGCCACGGGAAGTTAGCAGATCATTTTGAAAAAAAAAAATCTCGGCAAAAACGCCAGAACTATTCTTAAAAAGTATCAGGAACTGTAGAACTCAGCTGCATGCGATAAGAACTCACATTTTTTTTTGATCTGCTGGACAATGATCTGCTAAGTTCACAAACATTGTAATATGATAGTTAATTGAAAGATATGTATTTGTTTCGACATTCAAATAAGATTGAAAAATAATTTTTTTTTAAAAACAAAACAGGTAAATTATTATGTTAATAATCATGGTTAAATGGGTAACAAACAAACCTCAATCAAACAAAACGTTTCGAATCAAAATCCAACTCGCAAACAATCTCTCTTCTACAACGCAATTTAAAATAAACAAGCTTTTCATAAAAGATGAAAAAGGCAGTGAAAATTAAACAGGTTATTAGTTGAAAATTACCGCGCGTCCCCGGCCCGTAATGTCGCCGGCAATAAAGCCTCCAACGAGTTCCATTCTTACACTGAACTAGACACTAATGGAATAGCTTGGTAATTATTACAAGTATTTTTTTTTCTACTGTACTACTTGTACTTGTACACGGGATGTTTTCCGCAATTAGACTCTTTTTAATTGGGTTCATTTTGCGTGAGGATGGAGTAGGCTTTCATTTATTCTCTGAATTTTCTGTCATTTTATTACATTGTTTTAAATCAGCCGTAACAACTGTGTTGTGATAAAACACCTTTAGAAAATACTAATAATTGGTTATCTTCATACCTGATAATTTGTTCTAGGGATAACTTTCTTTTTGTTTTAGTTCAATGTTTCACTTTACATAAGTATTATGAATTAGTGGAAACTTTGTTGGACTAAGGGTTTTTTTTATGTATATTGTATTTTTATAATAATTTTATCATAGTTCTGTATGTTTCCCAAATCAACGAAAATAAATAAATAAAATAAAAAACTTTTTTGTTCTTTATTATTCTTTTTAATTTTCTGTTTTTTTTTTAATGTTCTTATTGTTTGTTTGTCAACATATCTTATACTGTTCTAAATATTTATTATTGTCGTGTGCTTGGCCAAATAAATGTTTTTCTATTCTATTCTATTCCCATATCTTGAATTTTGGAGACCCAGACCTTCAAAAGGCAAAAGGACCTTTACGAGTATACGAATACTTGGTCTATTGAGATGGAATGGTAGTGGAATGGAAAAACTGGAGAAGTATGTGTACTATGGTGCCTGCCGCAACAATGTCCGACACTTAAAATTCAGCCAAGTGCGAGTCGGACTCACGAACGAAGGGTCATGGAAGCCCCACAATTCCTTTTTGTTTTAGTAAGTGCATGTTGAGCGGCAACGGAAATACGTAATCTGTGAAATGTTCAAAACTATGCATAAGATATAACCTGGTGATGGACATACAGACGGATGGACGGACAGGCACACAGACAGTGAAGTCTTAGTAATAGAGTCCCGATTTTACCTTTTGGGTACGGAGCCCTAAAAAGCATGCAAAAATTTGCCATCTCTAATGGGAAATTTAGTGTAGCATGCATCTTATTCTAAAGTAGGTAATCCTGGAAGACTCTATCTCTTTCTTTCTTTCTAATTTCATAATAAAGTACTTTATATTATGCCACATCCAGAATTTCTATTTATCCATTATTTTGTTGGAAAGTGGGGGTAAAGCGGAGGTCTAAACCCACCCTCCGGGCGTCGGAAAGGGGGTAATGGAACCCGGCAAGGGGGGTGGGCGGCCTTAATTACTGCTGCTTTTATAGTTTTAATGAGTTCATTTTGGACCGGGCCTAACAAGCGGCGTAATGCTTATTTAAACCAATTTTGAAATTAATATTTGAAGTGGTGTGACACGAGCTTGTCGATAGTGTCGATACTTTGATTCGAATACTATGTAGATTTATTTTGTCTTTTTCTATACTAATATTATAAAGAGGAAAGATTTGTTTGTTTGTTTTAATTGAATGGGGTCCGAAACTAATGGACCAATTTTGATGAAACTTGGTATGAGGATACATTGACTTATTGGTAGTGTCATATGCTTATTTTTACATTATAAATAGACACTATTTTTACTGACACTGACGTATGCCTATAGATTCGTCCGTGCATAGATTTTTAGAGATTTTAGAGAGGTTTTTCCATTACCTAGACTTACATTTATCATTTAAACTCGTCTTGTAAAAAAATTAGACGCACCCTCAGTTACTAGAGTATCACTTTATTACAATAGTTATAGTTTATTTATTTGTCAAAAAGTATTTACATTGCTTATTTATACGAGTGCCAAAAAACCTACATAGGTTTGTCATGACACTTTCAATAAACTTATCAAGCATATAAAAAACATCGGCGTCTCGTGAAAATGATGTTTGCATCGAAATATAGATCTCCACAAAATAAAACTTGAGAGGTGTCAAGGGACACCCGGATGGAACGAAGTTCTTTTCGATTAATTAGTATTGTAATAAAATCAAAAAGTGTCGTTACTACTTTTGGTCATAATTTTTTCTGTCTAGGCCCCTTTCGCAACGCGCGATAAGGAACTTCGTTCCAAAAACAAAAAAGTTGGTACATATCCTGTTTAAAGTTACTGTAGTAATAGAAATAAACTTGTTAGTTTAAAATCCTATAAAAACTAAATAACCTAAAGAGGTTAGAATAGCAACCCGTTACAATTTATGATGTCACATCCGTCATTCGATTTTGCCAAGTGTTCAAAATGGTGGTTCCATTTTGAACACGTCAAAACAAAATTTTAATTTTTACTTTTGATGAACTTATCGATATTTCGACGACACATCACTAATTTACGTTATCAGCGAGCAATGGCGGTCGAGTCTACTATTTTGTTGATATTAATTAAAAAGGGGTCCGTGTACAAGTTAATATTAAAGAAAATTAAGCAATCTACCCGACGCAGAAGTTATAATGAATTTTAACAATATACAAAGTTTATAGAGAGATAGGTATAATAATACCTAATGCTGGAAGATTGTAAATATTATTGAAATTCTTTGATTACGTCGTCCTTTGTTTTTGTTAATTATGTTTTGGTTTTATTCTTTTTAATTTAAAGCTTTAGGTATAATGCGGTTTATATAAAAATAGAGTTACTCATACAAAGCAGAAGTTTGCAAGTTTGATTCAAGACTTAAGAGGAAAGGGTACCGGCGCTTTCAATACAAACGTAGTCGACTGTTTCCTCCCTGGATAATGACACTATTGCAAATATTTTTGTAGCATAAAACTTATGACTGCCATGACCATGCCCCTATGTTTTGTTTTTTTTAAATCTTAATTTCTATGATAATTAGAAAATGATAAAACCAAGACATAGGGGCATAGTCATGGCAGTTATAGGTTTTACGCAACAAAAATATTTGTGCTAGTGTCATTATCCAGGGTGGAAAAACTCGGCTATGTTTATATGGAGAGAGCGCCGGTACCCTTTCCTCTTAAAGGTTGAATTCCCAAAAAACATTTCTTGGTGCTCTCCTACGCCAAAGTCAAAGTCAAATTTCGTTATTCATTTGGATGATTATGTAAATTTTATACACAGATCACATTAAAACGTCTTAAAAACTAAGTTAGGATTTGTGCCTTCGTCCTAAAAGGAAAGCCCATTCGAAATTTCAGACTCGTAGCTCTTGAAATTTCAAAGATTTATTGATGAGTCTTTTTCTTTTTTTAGGGTTCCGTACCCAAAGGGTAAAAAGGGACCCTTTTCCTAGACTCCACTGTCTGTCTGTCTAACACCAGGCTGTATCTCATGAACCGTGATAGCTAGACAGTTGAAATTTTCACAGATAATGTATTTCTGTTGCCGCTATAACAGCAAATAGGTACCTACTAAAACAAAATATAATGGTAAAGAACGGAAGTCCGATTCGGACTTGGCCGGTTTATCTTATACTAGCTGCGCTCTGCGGTTTCACCCGCGTAACTCCTGATCCCGGGAATATCAGGATAAAAAGTAGCCTATAGCCTTCCTCGATAAATGGACTATCCAACACAAAAATAATTTTTCAATTCGAACCAGTAGATCCTGAGATTAGCGCGTTCAAACAAACAAACAAACACACTCTTCAGCTATATAATATTAGTATAGATATAAAACTAGCTGCGCCCCGCGGTTTCACCCGCGTAAGTCCCGACCCCGTGGGAATATCGGGATAAAAAGTAGCCTTTGTGTTGATCCATGTCTCCAGCTACCTGGATACCGAGTTTCATCGCAATCGGTCCAGTAGATTTTGCGTGAAGGAGTAACAAACACACACACACACACACACGCACACACAAACTTTCACATTTATAATATTAGTGGGATGGGATTCTCGTGTCACAATGTTCGTTACCTTATCCTCCGAAATGGCTTGACCGATTCTCATGAAATTTTGTGAGCATATTGAGTAGGTCTGAGAATCGGCCAACATCTATTTTTATTTGTTTATTTTAGTTTTTTTTTAATGGCAAAACAGCGTTTGATAGATAGATAGATAAACACTTTATTTGTACAACACACAAAACATTGAAAATAACAAAAAGGATGAGAAAGCTTATAACTACGAAATTGTACAAACAGGCGACCTTATCGCTTAAAGCGATTTCTTCCAGGCAACCTTAGGATGGAGAAGGTCTGTTTAGCTTAACTGGTAGGTCGTGTGGTGTAAGAATATAATAATAAATACATACGTAAAATAAGATATAAACTAAATACTTAAACATAGATATCATAACATACACATAATAATATTTAGCAAAACTATACTAACTAAAAAACGTTTGCCGGGACAGCTAGTATTATCTAGATTTAAAAACTTGTTAACTTGAATATTTACTGCAACAAAAAGCTTAAAACCACTAAATTCAATACTTTCAAGATTCTAATAAGATTAAAACTCAAAACTAACCACTACATAAACGACTATACATATAAATACCTACTCAATACCTATACTTTAACTCATAAAACATCTCAGCGGTTCGCAGCGGGACCCATCGTACTGAATGGCTACCCTAAACTACTTAATAGGGTGATAATTGCCTGGCTGTTTACCCTCCCGGCCCTCCCGGCCCTCCCTAAGGAGGATAATGTATGAGGGTAAGTATAGGTTTAGGTACCTATATTTGCGGTTGGAATAAATTGATGCGATACTCTTTTAATTTAGTTAAGAGGCATAGAGATTAAGAGGCATTTGCATAAATCCTATAGCTACCATGACTATGCCGATATGTCTTGTTTTTTTTATATTCAAATTATAAGAGAAATTAAGAGTTTTAAACCAAAAAAAAAACAATACATCAGGACATGATCATGGCAGTTATAAGTTTTATGCGATAAAAATTATGCCCTAGTGTCATTATTCAGGGAGGAACCGTTTGTCTGAGAGCCGGTATCCTTTCCTCTTAAAGGGGTAAAATTGTAAAATGATATTATCTAAGGTCAAGAAAATAACATAAATCTTGCAATGAGTTATTACGCATACTCTGTTTTTTTTTTGTATTCTCTGAACTAATATAATTTACTAGCTATTATCCACGACTTCGTTCGCGTAAAAGTCGAAAATTAACCAAGGAATCACGTTGTCCCATACAAACTTTGCCCCCCTTTTTCACCCCCTTATGAGTAGAACTTTGATAAATTCTTTCTTATCGGATGCCTACGTCACACAAAGAACACACCCTCCAAGTTTCAGGTCTCTACGATCAGCGGTTTAGGCTGTGCGTTGATCCGTCAGTCAGTCAGTCATTCAGGACAAAGTATTTATATGTATAGATGATCATTATTTTATTTTATATGTATAAATGATCATTATTTTATTTTCGTCATTATATTTGTATTTCCTTTCAAAGCAAAATAGAATTCCCTGATTTAATAATGTTAACTATTTAGTACTTCGCCAAGCTCCTTACAAGAATAAAAGGGATGAAAGTATGCAAATTGACGACAAAGACTTGAGACACGAAGCTTTTTATCAATTTCTATCAATAATAGCCTTTAAAACTATAAATAATAAGGTACGTTTTACTGTAAATTTGTTTAAGTTATGTTCCCTTTAGTTAATTGAAAAAAGATCCATTGTTATAACTTCATTTGCTTGTGATAGGTTTTTTTCTTTTTGTGATATTGATTCAAAGTGGCTCTTAGGAAGGAACGTTGGGAATCTTTACGATTTATCGTCGTTGAATATTTTCTTAGATAAAATGCTTTATGAGTTAAACTAGCTTTTGACCGCGACTTCGTCCACAATTTCCTTTATTACGGCTACGTTATGGCTACGTTATAAAAGCTGTCTGTAGGTATTCCAAAATTTGATCTGGTTCATCCATTTTTGGTTTAACAGTGCTTATACCTAATATAGATAGATAGATAGATAAACACTTTATTGCACCATAAAAATGATTACAAATTACAAAAATAAAATAAATTCTAACTTAAGTAACTACCTATGCTAAAAGAAAATATTTAATACTTTACAATATAGCACAATGTGCGGCCTTATCGCTAAAATCTCTTCCAGGCAACCTTTGGATGGACAAGAATTGAGGAAGGGGTGGGGTGGTAATATCAGTCAGTGTAGAGTTTTTGTTTAGTACTATCTAATATACCGAGGCCTAATGAAACTTTTTGAAAAAAAATTATGAGTATCTATGACCCATAAGGCGTATAGAAACTTGTTATTGTAATAATTCAAAATTAAATCTTTGAAGGCAACATCTAAACATCTTTTTTGAGACTTTAAATATCATATTTTTGTCCAATATCATGTAAATAAATAAATAATTACAAATAAATATTGCAGGACATTCCACACATCGCCATCTAGCCCCAAGCTAAGTAACTATAGACTTGTGTTATGGGTGCTAGACAACGGAATATAATACTTTTATACTTTTTTTTTGTAAATACATATATACTTATAATACATAGAAACAACCAGACCACAGACCAGAAATATCTAAGCATAAATACTTGTCTGAGGCGGGAATCGAATCCGCAACCCTGTGTCCGGCATGGTGACCATTGTGCCAACTGGGTCGTCAAATACATATTTCAAAATCATAATTCGTGAAAAAAATATACTAATATGAATAACAAAAATACCCAACACTGATCTACCTAAATATGGATTAAAATAATTAATCAGTCAAAATCAATTTCGTTGTAATAAATTTTCCTCTATAACACCGAATACAAATAAACAAAAAATCTCGACTTATAATAAATATTTTGTGCAAATTACACCACGTAATATCGAAGTAGGTAATAAAGTTAATGTCTTAGTGATTTCTGACCGTAGGGGGTCAATTTCGGTGCAATTCTGACCCAGCGGGACATATGGCCGACTAATGTAGGCAAACCATTATAAGTTCCTTTATAATATCTCGAAATTTCAATCAATGTTTTAATTTAATGATGATTGATATGTTTTGGGTTCTCTCAAAAAGGTTACTTATTGCGTAATATCAATATAAGTAGCTGTTTTCTCCCATTAATTATATCGTATGATTTCAGTCTTTTTTTAGGGATCCGTATTATAGGTCAAACAGCAAATGATGGCCCCCGGCGGAAAGTGGATATGGTAATGCGCAAAACTCAGGAGGATACAGGAGTGAAGGAAGGGTCAGTTGCTCACATCATCGCTCTTTGTTTCGCACACACGTCTCTACCCGTGGTCTGTCCCGCTCCCGCACGTCTTTAGTCGTTCAAGTACAGTCGCGCACATAAAACCTACGTACACCTAACTTTGCCTAAGTCCAAATTGAAAATTGGATAACCTAATGCATTAAACTTCAATGTCATTTTAGGTCCGGTGCGATACATTGACTAGTTATCTAATTTAAAAGAATGTTTTCAGGTTGGGCAAAATATTAATCGGGGGTAAAGTATTTGTCTATAGTAATTTTGTCCGCGATAGTACATGCGCAAACCATTCCCACAAATTTTCGCCGGGGGCCATCATTCGCTGTTCTACCTATACTAAGACTCTCCGTGTCCGTCTATCACCAGGCTGTATCTCATGAACCGTGATAGCTCGACAGTTGAAATTTTCACAGATTATGTATTTCTGTTGCCGCTATAACAACAAATAATAAAAATAGAAAAAGAGTCCGACTCGCAATTTACTGGTTCTGTGTATCTAATTAATTCAATATAAACTAGACTTCGTAATTCTTCTTGTTTTTAAGTTTGAAAGTTATAAATACAGACATACCTACCTGAGTTAAAATTGAGAATAAGTATACTTTTTAGGCCTAAGTATGTATGTATATAATAGATACAAATTATTTAAGCAGTTGACGGTTAAATCCCCGAGGTACCCGTCCCCGAGGCTCCCAATTTAATCACATTTTGTCTTGTAATTAATTATCTAGAACATAATATAAAATATATTGTTGCAATTTTAAAAAATAAAAACCTGCTGGTAGGTGTGTCATAATAAAAAGTGTTTTTACTCTTGTAGCAAACTGGGTCTGCTATGTACTTGTCCTTTTTGCGTGAGGATGGAGTAGGCTTGCCCAGAACCAACTACCCTCTCAGCTTAGTCGACCATGTCCAGAGGAGATAACTTGTCAATACTTCTGGATCCAACTAAGCCGCGGGTTTCATCACGATATTTTCCTTCACCGTAAGAGCAATGTCAATTAGCGCACATAGAAAATACATTGGTGCACGGCAGGCCGGGACTCGAACCCACGACCTTCAGAATGAAAGTCGAGATATCCACCACCAAGCCAACATCGCTCTCACTGGGTCTGCTATGTATCGAGAACTAGTCCTTTTCAGGGTTCCGCACCTGAAAAGGTAAAACAGATTAGGTAAAATAGGAACCATTTTAAGATCAAGAAGCCTTAGAACTCTCTGAAGATTGTCCATCTGTTTTTGAGTAAGCCTTTTTAGAAAGTTATGCAGAAATTCAAAAGTCACGTCACTAAAATGTAATATAATTGCCACACACTAGCAAGGAGTGAACTACCCAACAATATTTTATTAACCTCACATCATACTACTATAATAACAGTTTAATAGACACCGATTTATCTCTTAAAAATACAATATTTTAAATTCACAATCTTCTTAGCAAATCAGACCTTATAGCACAAAACATAGAGATGCCTCACAACTTCTTTGAGTTATCGATAAAATTGTAAAACGACACAAGAGTCATATTATCGTCATATTTGAATCGCGTGCCATGATTCGGCATATTTCATCAAAGCATCGGCAGACCACCAAAGAACCTCTTGAAATCATCAAATAGACGTGTTAGAATTTTATCGATGTCGATAATTATGATAAATAAATTCTGACCTTTGATTAGGGATCAGTTAAATAAGTACAAGGTTAAACATTTTATTTGATACGGTCGTTTATGAATATGTAATTATAATATTATTCATTTGAAATACTGAAAAATTGTTATAGACTATGAGACTAAATACATTTTGTGGTGGGTAATATTTAGGTCCCTTGGCTTAATATACACCGTGACGCAAACGACGTATGTAATTTTTTTTTAAATAAGCCATTGATTACATTGATTTTTTAATGAAATAGCAGCAGTCCGCGGTTTCACTTGTGTAAGTCCCGACCCGTGGTTTGAGGATAAAAAGTAGCTGTTCCAATCAATCAAATAGGTATACTTATTGAAAGTTTTATCAAAATCGATTCAGATGTGTCAGAGCTATTTGTTACAAACAAAAGAAAAATCTTTGCTCTTCACAATGATAGTGAAGATTTAATTTTTTGTTCCAAAAAATATCGATATCGGTTTCCCTCTAAATATCGACATACTCACATCACTACAGTTTACTAAAAAGCTTTCCCAATATGCACAATCAACACACATTGAATTCTTTATTGTGCCGAGTGATTTATTGATTGCGTCTCTGTCAACACCGGGGTAAAAAACATCACGCCGACTGAATACTTCATTTGATCCGGATTTTTATCGATAATAAAATCCGTGAGTTCGAGTCGCATCACTCGTTAAGTGTATTTAGTATACAAATGATTTGATCACGGTGTAAGTTAAGGAATTTATGTCATTGAATAATAAGGATTGCATGATTTAGCTAATTAATTTGATAAATGATATTATTAACTGTGGTTTCATTCATTTAATTTTCGTCAGGAAATCGTTCAGTCGCTGTATGAACTCTCCTAATAATTTATGAGTTCCTGGTACTTAAAAACCATTTTTTGAAATATTAAACAGTTCAGTGTTTGACCACTATCTCACACGATGGGAAGTGACGATGTGGTCTAAGGTGTAACACGTTTTCCTAGAAGATACCTATACGCTCGTGACTCAAAGACCGTGAAATAAACGGGGTCTTCGAAACAAAAACTTTTCCGAACCGTCTTCCTTTAGTGACTGCACAGGCCTACTGGCCTTCAGTATGGTACAAAATTCATGGACACACTGAACTTCTTCAAAAAAGGTTGTCTGTAAAGTCGGTTTACGGACGATAATTTTATGTGATATCGTCATAAGAAAACGATTAAAAATTGAGATCTTTTTCCTTATTTTTCTTTTATTTACTTTTTTTCCTTATATCCTTTTTCCCTGTATATATGTCTAAGTCTATATTATGTCTTCTATTCGTCCTTCGTCACCATAACACAAGTCCAGATGACCGGTATTACTATAATACTATCATGTTACCTTGACGCATGACGTCACACATCGAGAACGGGACGCGTCATGTTACCGGAACATGACACTTTTGTGTGAATGAAGGTGTTCCATCAATTTATTAGACGTTATCACGTCAAAAAAAACCTTATAATAGTCACCCTACTGACACATAACGGTTGAATCCGGAATGTCAGTATAATCGCCTATTATCTTACCTCGTTATAATTGCAACTGTTTTTACATATATTACAAGCACCTACATACTATGTTTATGTATGTTTTATATCCACTCAACCACACAAGCCATAGCAAAATAATTTTGAACTTTTATTCGTTGAAATAGAGTTCGTTTTTGGTTGGTTGTATAATTTTTTGCTGGTTGTAAAATAAATGTTGTGATAATGCTTGCAATTAGTAGGAAAGGGTATTTTAACTGTAGATAGATAGATACTAAGTACTTAAGGGTTTATTGATAATGATAGATAACGATAATAGTTTACAGGCAACATTCAAATTGAAGCCTACTAATGGTTTTCACTGTACCGTATTGTCAATTGTGCAAAGTGTTCCCTTTGTAAAGTGTTCACTTTGCAAAGTGAAATGTGAATTTTGGATGTGAATTTTCATGAATTGCCTAATTTAAGATAAATTCATCTAGTAGGTACGTCTACTCAATGTTCATACCCGATATAAAATTCATTCAAGAAAATGCACTTGCAAAGTGAAATGTTAACTTTGGAAGTGAATTTTCTTAATTTATTTGTCTAATTTAAAAAAAAACATCTAGTAGGTACCTACGTCTACTCAATTTTCATACCTGATATAAACCTAATTCAAGAAAATGATGCACTTGCAAAGTGAAATGTTAACTTTGGAAGTGAATTTTCTTGATTTGTTTGCCTAATTTAAGAAAAATCATCTAGTAGGTACATCTACCCAATTTTCATACCTAATTCAAGAAAATGCACTTGCAAAGGAAAATGTTAACTTTGGAAGTGAATTTTCTTGAATATTTGCTTAATTTAAATAAAAAAAAACAGGTAGGATGACTACACAATTTTCTTACCCGAAAACACCTAATCATTTTAACACGATAAATATGACTATAATCCAGAATATGATTTTAGAAAATCGCAAAAGTCGAATATTGTTCCAAAGCATTTCACTTTACAAAGTGAAATGATAACTTTGGAAGTGAAATTTTAAAGCAGCAGAATTTTTTGAACTATTTGCATGGTATGATGTCTACCCAATTTTCTTACCCGATAAACACCTTATTATTTTAACACTATGAATTTGACTATTTAGTAGCTAGTTATAAAAATCGCGTATTTTTTATTTCCATTTCTCTTACGTTTCGACTATGATACAATAGTCATGGTCGCGAGAGACCCCTATACTACCGATTACTATCAATAAAAATCGTGTGAGCTTGAAAATTTTATAAAAATCGGTTACGAAAATGTCAATTTAATTCAGTTTCCGAAGCTAATTATGAAAATTCGCTTACTAACTTGGACGAAAGATCCAGCTCACTTACTACTGATTTGAAAAAAAAAAAACTTAATTTGATAAAGCACCTTGATAAAGCGTGACTTAAAATTCAAATCTAAGCTCTATTACCCAAAATTATTTCCCATAATCAATATTAAAATAAAAACACCTGCTTTTCTAACACCAAATCCGTGTATTCCCGTGACAAATCCATCATACGGATTATTTGTCTGTCAAAAGCGTTAAACTATTGTGTTACGTACAAAATGCGAAAACGATTGACTCGTATCATTGTTCACGTTTCAAATGTATTAAAGTATTGAGAATTCTATTTCGTTCGTAATTTTTGATTGTGTGGGCGGAGGGAAAATGTTGTAACTTAAAAATTGAACTTTTGAGCAAAAAAAAACTTGAGAGGTGTCCAGGGACACCCGGATGGAACGAAGTTAACGAAGTTAGTGAAGGAATTGTAATAAAATCAAAAAGTGGCGTTACAACTTTTGGCCTTAATTTTTGACTAATATATACTAATATAAACTGCTGATCCTCGAAACATAAAATTTGGAGAATAGGCATCTATCCACCCTTTCATAAAAGCGTTTTCTGAAATTCCACTCCCGAGAGGGTGAAATTGGCAGAAGCTAGCAGTTGTAACTAAACAATTCGTTTTCACTAAACAAATTACGCTTTTTGTGGTATATTTTCTACAGCAAAGCACGGGCTTCGAAGAAAGACATATTTTAAAACATCACAAGTGTCTAATACAGGGTCGATGAATTTTCAATTTTTTCGAACCTCTCGTGTGCCCTTACCTCAAGAACATAAAAATAAAATGCAAAAATACAAAGTGAAATACGTTTTAATGTGACTTACGCCCGAATACTGATAGGCTACTTATCTTAAGTAGCGATTAAATTGACATTTAAGTGTCATATTTCAATAGGATAGGAGCGTCTTACATATTAAGGGAACTCCTACACGTTTGAGTATTCGGGCATTAGACAAATAAATTATCTATCTTAAATCTTAAAATTATGAAATTTCGAGTTACTTCTTCCTACCCTTAACTCGACAACACGACTTCATCTCATTGTTTACAAGTAACAAGTAAACCCATGTTTGTTTGAGTGACAGGTCCGCACGGATGGGTGGCCCACAATACAATAATCAATTGACAATAGATACAAAATGCCAGTTTGCTACGAAATGTCAGTTTGAAGACATGTGGATACTGGATACCAAATGTGGCAATACTAATAATTGAATTAATTTTGTGATTAGATTGTTGTGTAGTGATTTGAAATTAATTTGAAAATAAACGATTTTATTATTTTGGAATATTTAGGCCTGTTACTATTTGCTCTATATGCCCGAACAGCAATAAAGAAAATAATACTACCCGGTTGGCACAATTGTCACCATGCCAGCCTGATATACATAGGGTTGCGGGTTCGATTCCCGCCTCAGACAAGTATTTATACTTAGATATTTGTCTGTGGTCTGGTTGTTTCTATGTAATATAAGTATATATGTATTTACAAAAGGAAAGTATATAGGTAGTATCTGCTGTCTAGCACCCATAACACAAGTCTAGTTACTTAGCTTGGGGCTAGATGGCGATGTGTGGAATGTCCTGCAATATTTATTTTTTTTATAATTATAATTAACACGGTCGAATAGAGAACATGCAGTTTTTTTTGAAGTTGTTTAAAAATCACAATTACAATTTGATTCCCGATCGATCACAATCACACACAAACATAAAGAAAACACTACTTTAATTATCACTAAGACTAGGTAAGTAAATAATTTATTAAAAACAAAACATGCGGTTTGAACTGCCAGTCAGTCACAATTCTGTTATAAAAACAATCTAACGCCTACACTCAACCAAAATAATTAAAATACACACTCAAAGACTTATTTTTTGCAAAGGAAGTGCCATTTCCTCGAACCTAATTGTATTCAAGCCCACCATTGCATTTCAAGTACACTCAATATCAATAAAACATAATTGTCCGTCGTATTGTCCGTCATTGAATGTTGAAAATATGAAATGCTCAATGCTCACCCCCGCTGCTCATACTGAGTCAATTATACGCACAAAAGAATCGAAATGTGAGTTACTACACTCAAGGTGTGGTAATCCTATTTGTGATTATCGGATTATGATGTATTTTTGAATTTTACACATATTTTATTTGTTGCTTTTGAAAACAGATAAATACAAAACAACCCTTGAAGAATCTAATTTTTTTCGGTACCAAGATATCATAGATGTCTTCTGAACATGGCGCTTAGAAAATCATCAAAAAGCATGGGTAAATTTCTCGTTAAAGTTTTTTTGTTATTAGTAAAAATTTATTGGTTATTTTTCCGATTAATAACTTATTAGTCAAAATAATCATGTTTTGACATCGCCTTGACTCAAACGACAATTTAAACAGCAAATTTTCCCAGACTTGAAACAGATACGTTTTGCTCGCTCAATCAAAAATTACACTACTTACAAGCCTAAAAAAATCCTTTGGGATACACTAGTTAGACCAGAAAGTTTAGCTAAGTTTGATCACACGGAATTATTATTCCTGTTAATCAAACTAATTAGACAGTTTGATTACGAGGAAAATTATTCCTTTTGTACAAACTAGTTTGACCAGAAAGTTTGATCAGCAGGAACGTACCTAAAAACATAAGGTCTAAAACTGAATTTGATCAAAATTACACATTCTCTAGTTTAACGTCGCGGTAACGATAAATTACACCATCCTACGTAGTCAAATATAAATAATAATCCCTTATTTAATTTACTTTATTGAACTAAACGCAATCACTTCCACTCGCACGCAATTACGATTGCATTAATTAGTGTCCGATCGCTTCAGTGAGAAACTGTGGCGATAACGTAAATGGTTAAATCTATTCGAACACCTGATATAGGTACTTAGAGTACTTACCATTGAGAACATACCCAGTAGAGAGGACATTATTGTCATTTATTTTTAACTGACTTACTTGAATTTTTAACTGAAAGAGGAGGTAATTAGATTCTACTTTAAATGCTATTTTGGGCATAATGTTTAGCAAAAAATCCTCAAAATCAATGCGGCGATTCCTGTGTACCAAATGGTTATTTGGTTAGTTGCTTATTTGATTTCGACGGTTGACCAGTTGATTTAGCATATAATTATTATCAAATGTTTAGTAACATAACAAAAATTATTTCATTTTAAATCAATCAGTTCTAACAATTCACATCACGGGTAAATTGGAAATCAAATTATATTAAGAAATCAATTTAATATCGTCAGTATATTGTTGTTGTTTTTTCTAACTTTCTTTCTGTTTGTATTAATAAAACTATTAATTGGATTGTTTAAGTGCAAAACTAACATATCAGTTGAAAGCCACTTATAGCATTTTTTTAGGTTTTCACCACTTGAACTCATCCCCCTTTACGCTACGAGGTTTAAGGATAGTACGAAATGTGGATTAAAACCTTAGAATTAGACACAGATTAACTAAGGTTTAAATCCACATCTCGGACTATCCTTAAACCTCGTTTTGGAATAAGGGCACCAGGTTTTACAAAAATAAAAATAAATATCCATAAAAAATGTTTCATTATAACTGTTGTGGAAGATTTGTAAACTGTAGGTTTACAGGTGAAAATGAGAACACAGCGATGGAATCGAAAGAAATTAGCTATAACTTCAACATTTGCACAACTAGTAGGTATTTTCAAGACAGATAGTTTTTATCAATTCAACAACGAAAGAACTAAGGTTTTAAATTACGAAAGCCAAAGAGTTTGCAACAATAACCATACTGATCAGTTTTACGGCCCGCATTATGCCTCTACTGGGTATATTCTCAATGGTACTTACCTACTGTGTTGCAAGCTCATATACTATGCAAAATCGGCTGGAGATTCAGCTCGTACTTCTAAACCATGCTGTGTTATTTTATTTTTGTTACAAACTTTTATTCATACTTTTACATATTAATCAAAAGTAGGCAGGTACTAACATTCTGCTACATAGTAAGTACCTATAAACTTTCTGAATAATATATTTCAAATAACATCATCTCCAATTTGTATGATTAGTGAGATACGTAAAAAAATCAGTAAATAAATAAAATAAATAAATAAAACAATAAATTGATTTTTATTTCAGGCAAAACCCATATACAAATTCACTTAAAATTATAACCAATTATACAGATTTCAAAATATCATTTTAAAAAGTAGGTTACATAAAATGCAAATTTTAATATACAGTGTTATTGGTAATTATACTAGCAAGCCATTGAGGGCTACCTCTGTGCACCTTAACAAACCACTTTTGTTCTACGACTTTTGGAAATTTAGTTCAATTACGCAACTCCGAAAAGGCCCGTAGTCCAACTATAAAAAATTTGACCACGACCCCTAGATAAAGCTCCGTGGGTCGAATAAAAAAAAATTGACTCTCGATCCTAAACCATAACAAAAGACGATCTAAACAGCAACAAAGGACCATCGAAACAGAAACAAAAGGCGATCGAAACAGAAACAAAAGGCGATCGAAACAGAAACAAAAGGCGATCAAAACAGCAACAAAAGGCGATCAAACAGAAACAAAAGGCGATCGAAACAGAAACAAAAGGCGATCGAAACAGAAACAAAATGCGATCGAAACAGAAACAAAAGGCGATCGAAACAGAAACAAATGGCGATTGAAACAGAAACAAAGGACCATCGAAACAGAAACAAAATGCGATCGAAACAGAAACAAAAGGCGATCGAAACAGAAACAAAGGACCATCGAAACAGCAACAAAGGACCATCGAAACAGAAACAAAAGGCGATCGAAACAGAAACAAAAGGCGATCGAAACAGAAACAAAATGCGATCGAAACAGATACCTACTTATAAATCGTAATAGAAGCTGTCTAACGTTTTTATTAAGAGTTTTTTTTACAGTTTTCTATTATAACTCCACCCACTGAACCCTAAGAACATCAATTATAAAAATTAACAATTCATTATTCAATTTTAATTCGCATTGTTGAGTGATTTTTTACATTCCGTCCATCAATTACAGTAACTTTCCGATATGTTTCCGATATCTACTATATTGAAGGAGGCTCACAGCAAAGCGACGCTCGCTGATCGTTTATGGTCGTGCAGGTTAAGCGACGCCTGGCGCGGTCATTACTTCGATGGGTGGCTAATTAGTAGTGTGGCAAAAAAATATTTTCGTGAGCCCCTCCGTGCTTCGGAAGGCACGTTAAGCCGTTGGTCCCGGATGCTACTTCTAGTAGCAGTCGTTAGGTCAAGTTAGAGGCCTTAAGGCGATCTGAAAACTCTAGCAATAGGTGAGCCACACCACTATACGAGAAGAAGAAGAAGAACTATGTTGCAACTTAGTATAATATCCGAAACACTGACCGAACTATTCTTTTGATCGTCTTATGTTTCCGTTTAGATCATCTTTTGTTTTTATTAGAAGGCCAATTTTCAATTGTTCAAATTACATTACAACTGGCAGCGCTCCGCGGTTTCACCCGTAACTCCCGATCCCGTGGAAATATTGGGATAAAAAGTAGCCTATAGCCATCCGGCTTAGTAGGCTACTCACCTACTCACCTCGATAAATGGACTATCTAACACAAAAATATTTTTTCAATTCAAACCCGTAGTTCCTGAGATTAGCCCGTTCAAAAAGATACACTCTTCAACTTTATAATATTAGTTTATATTTCCATTCGGCACAACTACTTGGTTGGGGTTGGTTCGTTTGGATAATTCTTCAAGTGGTGGTGGTTGTTTGGGTTTGGAACCCACGACCTTCAGAATTAAAATCGAATTATTACCACTAGGCCATTATCGCTCTAGCGGCGCCGCCGGTAAAGCTTTAGGTACGATTGTAGTCAGAATTCCAGACCCACCGTAGATTTCTATAATTAATAATATTGGAATGTTTTTATTCTAATAATATTTATCTAGTAAAGTCATGAGTTGAAAGACTAAACTTGAACTCGACAAAGACCTTAGAATCTTGCTTGAGTTGAAAACATGTTATATTTTTTTATATATTTTTTAAACATTTTGTTATTTTTTTTAACGACACTATTGCATTTGGGGATCCTGTAATGATATATGTAGTTTTTCTGAGAAATAAATAATACCTAGTAGTTTTTGAGCTCTACAATGGGTCTGTAATTCTGACTCCGACTATAACAACATATAATAATATACCGAAAGCCATATTGGAGAGTTAGGTAAATGTTTTATTTGAAAATAGAGTCTCAGAATAAATTTTCCGCAACGTAATTTCTCAAACAAAGCAAGCAACGCATAATATTTCATTTTCACACGTCCACGTACCTTCCTTTAGGTAGCAAAAAATATGTTTTGTAATAATTCATAAGTTAGGCTCATAATACACTTGCCCGAGCGTGGTGGAGCCAAGACCAATGGAGTAGAGTAGAACTGAAAGACGAAATACAGGCTTTAGTTTTTGTTGCGATCGTTTTTTGCTCTTGTTCCGACCGTCTTTTGTTTTTTTTCGATCGTCTTTTGTGTTTGTTTTGATCGTCTTTTGTTTTTGTTCCAACCCTCTATTGGTTTTGAACCGATCGTCTTTTGTTTTTGTTCTGATCGTCTTTTGTTTTTGTTCCGATCGTCTTTAGTTTTTGTTCCGATCGTCTTTTGTTTTGGTTCCGATCGTCTTTTGTTTTTGTTCCGATCGTCTTTTGTTTTGGTTCCGATCGTCTTTTGCTATGGTTCCGACCGTCTTTTGTTGTTGTTTCAACAACTGTATGATCTTATCAGTTTTATTGATATCGTCTACTGATTTAACTGCAGAACTAACTTAAGTAAAGCCTGTAGTAAAACTTAACTTCGCCAAGTGTAACCGTACCTTTACCCCGATAACTCAACCGCTAATGACTGGAAATGAAAACGAAAAAGAAGTCGTATAAAAAATTTAAAACCAACTGTCCACACGAACGTTGTTACATTGACATAAAGCCAGAATGAGGGCTACTAATTTCTACCATTACCTACCATTTCTACCAAATAAAGATATTTAAATTATAGCGGAACAGAAAAAACATCTTACAACAAATAACTTTACCTTGATTTGAAAGGATTGGTCTTGAGTGTTGTTGGCATAGTGGTAGACACCTGGTCTTTCATTGCGAAAATCATGGGTTTGAATCCTGGTCAAATCAACATTGCTCTTACAAGAAAAACATCGTAATGAAACCTACAGGTTACTTGGGTCTGGACACGGTCAGCTAAGCTTAGAGGGTGATATTAGTACTGGGCAAGCCTACTATATATAATACCCATGTCCCATGCACTACAGGTCCCAATGGATTAAAGTTGCTATCGCTGTATAATTCATCTAAATTAGATTTTGAAAAGGTTGAGGTGTATTTTCAATTCTTCTTCTTCTTGCTCTTATCCCAATTTATTTGAGGGGGGGGGGCGCAGTATGTCTTCTTCCATTTCTTCCATTCACTCATTATCCCATCGTTCACATTCATCTGTAGTGTATAATTCATGTAAGTAGCATTCCTAAACATATTACTCAGTAAGATACTTCGTATCTTATTAATTTAAGTTAGTATTTGCTCGTGATGGTTTTATTTATCTCTATTTCACCTAAGTATCACTAACCCTATATGGCAACCCTGTCTTTTAAGGGGTTGTTTCGCTCCGCGTCGTCGTGTATCATATAGATTGCACTGTTGACCACTAATCACCAGTCACAACCACTCAAAAATAAAAAAGGTGATATCTTCATCACCCAAAATGGCGACAAATGAAGAACTTAAAATTCATTTATCTAAACTAAGTGTCATGATGATAATAATATGCACAATTTTGGTTTTTGGTGTATATTACTTCTTTTACAAGCAGTACAAGAAATGGCACTCGTGGATCAGAGAACATTGCGATGATCACACCTATTGTTAGAGTTTTCAGATCGCTTTAAGGCCTCTAACTTGACCTAACGACTGCTACTAGAGGTAGCAACCGGGACCAACGGGTTTACGTGCCTTCCGAAGCACGGAGGGGCTCACGAAAACACATTTTTGCCACAATACTAATTGGCTACCCATCGAAGTAATGACCGCGCCACGCGTCGCTTAGCTGTGAGCCTTTTTTTATACATCTCTCTCATGTCTTGTCTCACACAGTCCATCCATCTTTTCTTAGGTCGTTCTCTTAGTGTATTTTCAACTCTACTGTAACATTAAATATCTTGTTTAAAGCTACCGTATGTGTTAATTACTTCACGAAAAAGACAACACCATGGGTTTATAGTAAGAAGGAAAGAGATAACAAACAAGTGGAATTACCAGTTTTAATCACACAGAAGCTCGTTAAAGTGCTTTAACTTCTTAATAAGTTTTTAATTTATAAAACGAGATATTACTTATTTTACATAATTTTTAACTTACTTTATGGGTGCATTTAGAGTTTTTGGAGTTTATTTACTAAGAATCGATTTTATATAAATATTGCAGGACATTCCACACATCGCCATCTAGCCCCAAGCTAAGTAACTAGACTTGTGTGATGGGTGCTAGACAACGGATATAGTACCTACTTTTATACTTTTCTTTTGTAAATTAAAAAAAAAACAGACAAATATCTAAGCATAAATACTTGTCTGAGGCGGGAATCGAACCCGCAACCCTGTGTTTGGCAGTGCGGCATGGTGACCATTGTGCTAACTGGGTCATCAATATGAAGCCCCCAGGTATTGATTTTTAAGTTTAACATGAAAAAAGAGAACTTTTTGTTGTGATTTTTGAATCTCTTTTGTTTGTTAGACCAAACTGGGGGCGATGAAACCATTTTTCCCATCATCCTGTTGACGAGGTAGATCCACCGGGGCAGATGGGAGTACCTATAAGTCCAAAAATAACCAAAATTACCAAAAATATAAAAAAATTACATGAAATTAAAATAATTAGATTAGGAATTAAATAAAGTTCGTGAAAATTACCCTAATTTACAAAAAGTTATAAGATGTGGCAACACTATTATCGGCAGCGAGCACTAATGTAAATAATTATTTTCTTACATTTTGATAATTCTGCTGCATAGTAATTGCAGACCCACCGTAGAGCTCCAAAATGGCTGTTACAAGAATGTTTCCAACACAAGCAAGATTCTAGACATCTGCTTTAGGTGAAGTTTAAAGTCTTCTAACTCATCAATTAATCAAACAAAATGATTAGAATGAAACAATTCCAATAATAGTAATTTTTGAACTCTACCGAGAGCTGCAATTACGCAGCCGACTGTACCTATGACAAAAAAAACGTAGGAAACGAACGAACTTTGACCATAATACCTCTATGCGAACTGTTATACCCCTCTCATGTAGGTACTTAAGCTGACTACTGCTGCCTCAGCAACAGTAGCCTTTGATTAGTAACATACATCATTAGCTCATCAGTCTCAATCCAGCCGCGACTGCCGAAAGACGGCTTTTCATAATTATCATTCTATTTCCTAGTTTCCAATTTTAAATAAATCATTTTTTATCACAGTTGCTCATAAAATGGATCTTATTCAACGGCTTTTAGGCTCATAATCCAACATATTATGCACGCGTGCGTTTTAGATTTGTTAACTAGTGCTGTAAAGTTATCCCGAAAAGGTAGGTACTTACCAAAGAGTTTTTTAGCTAGCAAAAATGGTTGTCTCTAAAGTCGGTTTACGAACGAAAATTTTACGTTGTTTATTTTTTGTTTTTTCTTTACTTAAATATATTGTTTTTCCGTACCATTGTAAAAACAAATAGAAAAACCCTAAAAAATAATGTATGTCACACGAGGATGTCTTGTGAAAAGTCTTTAGCCTGGCCTTTCCGGAGCATAATTAACAAAAAAATATTGCCTTAAAAAAATGTAAACATAGAGTTATCACAAATATTTTGTTAATTATTATTTTGTTTTCTTTTCAAGTCTTTTCTTTTATTCGCAACTGTGATAAAAAACGTCGTACGATATACGTGTGGAATTGATATTTGCATTTTGGCTTCTTTAACACGCTCGCTGCCGCTCGCGCGTCATAAACCGCCTCTATGCAAAGATCAATTTACCACACTTATATCGTAATGTACTATTATATTTAGCCTACTATAATCTTTCTTTTTAAAAGTGATGGAGTCTCTATCCCATAAGAGAACGAAGGGTTTTTATTGCAAATTGTATGTATTGTTGTATTGTAAACTGTATAATGTCAAAGTCTAAATTCTTTATTCTCTTGAAATCATACAAATGAAACCACATTCAAATGTCTTAAAATCTGAGTTAGGACAAGTGTCTTCGGAACGCGCCCACCAATGAAAATAACGCACAAGAAACTCATCAATGTGTAAAATATTGTAAGCTAGCTGCGCCCCGCGGTTTCACCCGCGTAAGTCCCGATCCCGCGGGAATTTCAGCATAAAAATTAAGCCTAAAGCCTTCCTCAATAAATGGACTATCCAACACAAAAATAATTTTTCAATTCGAATGAAACAAACTCTTCAGCTTTATAATATAAGATACTAGCTACGCCCCGCGATTTCACCCGCGTAGTAATTTTCTGTGCAACTTTCTTAATTTTTTGTTTCATAAGAATCTTCTTCTGACAGTAACAAACACAACAAAAAAAGAATTAGCGAAATCGATCCAGCCGTTCACGCGTGATGCCGTGACCAAGGAAAATAGGGATTCATTTTTATATAATACTAGCTGTACCCTGCCACGCTTCGCTGTGGCACATGTCGCGGATATGTGACTGATGCAAAAAATAGATAAAAACAATCCTTGATGAGGACTATATATCACTAGCTGCGCCCCGCGGTTTCACCCGCGTAAGTCCCGATCCCGTGGGAATATCGGGATAAAAAGTAGCCTATGTGTTAATCCAGGTCTCTAGCTATCTAGATACTGAGTTTCATCGCAATCGGTCAAGTAGTTTTTGCGTGAAGAAGTAACAAACACACACACAAACTTTCACATTTATAATATTAGGAGGATTCTAAAATTTAAGCTTAATCGGTGCAGACTTTTTTGAGTTTTTGAAGCGTACACAAACCAACATAACATTTTTATATATGTACTAGCTGCGCCCCGCGGTTTCACACGCGTAAGTTCCGATCCCGTGGGAAAATCGGGATAAAAAGTAGCCTATATGTTAATCTAGACCTCTAGCAATCTACATACCGAATTTCATTGCAATCGGTTCAGTAGTTTTAGCGTTAAGGAGTAAAAAACATACACACACACACACACACACAAACATTGACATTTATAATATTAGTAGAATATAGATTAATTCTTCGTCATTGTTACACGTCCAATATAAGGTGAACTTCGTATTGAAAGTCGAGGTATCATCTACTGAGGCAACACCGTTCTGCAATCTGCTAACCAATTAAAAATAATTATGTACCTAAATAAAAACAATCGATCACGCATTGACTGCAAGTTGTAATAAAAACAAAATTAGATAACAATAGCATACCTAACAACAACTATTTGGGGCGATTGAAAAGTTCACTGTCTCATAATATAAATAAAATAGCTGCGCCCCGCGGTTTTACCCGCGTAAGAGTCGGTCCCGTGGAAATCCTACTAATATTATAAATATGAAAGTTTTTGTGTGCGTGTGTGTGTGTGTGTGTGTTTGTTACTCCTTCACGCAAAAACTACTGGGCCGATTGCGATGAAACTCGATATCTAGATAGCTGGAGACCTAGATTAACACATAGGCTACTTTTTATCCCGATATTCCCACGGGATCGGGACATACGCGGGTGTAACCGCGTTGAGCAGCTAGTATCACAATAAAAGTATCCAATAAAAATATTTTTCAGTAGTTCCTTAGATTAGCGCGTTCAAATAAACAAAAAAACTGTTCAGCTTTATAATATTAGTATAGATAAAATTAAAATAAATACAATGTGTTTCAGCGAAGGGGTATTAATACCAAAGAGGGTGGTTCTAGTGATCAACTTTTGTCTTAAGACTTTTGGTAATTCGTAGACGAATTCAATAATAGACACTCTGATCATCTTATCTTACTAATATTATAAATGTGAAAGTTTGTGTGTGCGTGTGTGTGTGTGTGATTGTGTGTGGTGTTTGTTACTCCTTCACGCAAAATCTTCTGAACCGATTGCGATGAAACTCGGTATCTAGATAGCTGGAGACATGGATTAACACATAGGCTACTTTTTATCCCGATATTCACACGGGTACGGAACTTACGCGGGTAAAACCGCGGGGCGCAGCTAGTATAAAATAAAATAAACAAATATTGCAGGATATATCGCCATCTAACCCCAAGCTAAGTAACTAGACTTGTGTTATGGGTGCTAGACAACGGATATACCTACTACTTATATACGTTTATTTTGTAAATATTAATATACTTATAATACGTAGAAACAACCAGACCACAGACAAATATCTAAGAATAAACACGTGTCTGAGGCGGGAATCGAACCCGCAACTTTGTGTTTTGTAATCCGGCATGGTGACCATTGTGCCATTGTTTTGTCATGGTGCAAAAGAAGCGGCGACCAAGACCTATCATGAATCGCTGCGGTACAGCCCCGACTGATTCTAGTCAGGGAGTTCGTGCTGCGCCGCCTAACACTCCTGTGTACATCTCCCGCCTGCACTACACTGTCGGGACGAAGGACATCGTCGAGTACGTACGCCGGAAGCTGGGTTGTACGCTGAGGGTGCATATGCTGGAGTCGCATCGAAACGTCAATTTCAAGGCGTTTGTGGTGCGAGTACCGAACAGCTATCTACCTCGCGTGATGGATGAAAGCTTCTGGCCGAAGGACGTGGTGTTCCGTCGCTTCCGCGGACAAATTCCACAAGAACAGACAAAGACGAAAGTGTAGTGTCATGGAAGTGCTACTAACATAGTTCTAAGATATCTCTTTAACACATTCAATTATTATTATAAAATATGTATGTTAGTCTATAAGGTATGTTTCTATGGGCCTTTGTAGCCTGAAATAAATGATTTATTATTATTATTATTATTGTGCCAAATGGGTTCCATACTTTAGTATGGAGCCACTAGTATGCCAATATTATAAAATATAAGACCAAATATTGATTAAAAGACGCCTGTTGAATGAAATAAGATACCATAAACTTCTAAATTCCAATTACTTACTTATCTCTATAATAAGCAATTGACTACTTAGATATTATTGCATTTTAGGCATTTTTGTTGTGTAGACATTCATTTTATTACTAATATTATTATTTATTTTGTAGACGAATTGAAAGTTAGACTGAGGCCGTGAACTTTCTAATCTACCCTCATTTGTATCCACTCATATATTGGTATCAATGCAAGCTTGACCTATTGATACACCTTGGTGCAATAACTTTTAATTTTTATTGCAATTAACAATTAATTTTTTATTGAATATTTATAAAAATAAATTTTGTTTTCACCAGTGCAATGCAATACTGTGTATTGAATATTATATTTTACCTAAATTAAGGCAGGGTAAATAGGTAACGATGTACTTATTTACCCGACTGCGCTATGCGAAGGAGTTAATTTTTTTCTATGTGGTGTTTAAGTAAATATTATAAGTATTTATTTACAAAAGAAAAGTATATAAGTAGTATATCCGTTGTCTAGCACCCATAACACAAGTCTAGCTTGGGGCTAGATGGCGATGTGTGGAATGTCCTGCAATATTTATTTATTTTATTATAGTTCAAAATTAAAGTCGTTTAATTAATTATTATTATGCTATGATAATTAGAAACTGAAAAAACCAAGACATAGGGGCATAGTCATGACAGTTATAAGTTTTATGCAACAAAAATATTTGCTCTAGTGTCATTATCCAGGGAGGAAACCGTTGACTACGTTTGTATGGAGAGAGCGCCGGCACTATTACAAAATAAAAAAATCACAGGAATCGGAAAATGTAAAGGAGAGAAAACAGCTACTTATGTATTTTTGTATGGAAAAATACGCGGTAAGTAATATTCTTAAATGAATAGGTACCTATATTATTCTGTACGAAAGACATAGTTCCACACAGATTGGTTTTAACATCAACCAATTAAAACACGAAACGCACTTTATTGTGATTTCGGCGAATAATAAAACCGCTAAAGATCGTAAAACTTAATACTAATGTCACAATTAAATTTTTATTTGTTACCTAAAATATTTCTGTAAAACACATCTCATTAAATTTTTATGACATACTAGCTGCTTCCTGTGATTTCACTTGAATAAACGAACAGACATTATTAGTCTAGTGTGAGGGTCGCAAATATCGGCTCTCATTCCACTAGGATCCACCGACGAGGCTCCACCAATGGGTGATTTTCCTCTCTAATCCACCGGTGGATCTGAAACTATAGTGCAGGTATTTAACTTAATAGAATGTTCATTTAAAAAAATCTAATTCCAGGGTAAAAATAGCTTGGGTGTCATTCAATGGTTCCCGCTATCTTGATATCAAAAGTAATGACAATCTGTGCACTGTGCAGTCAATGAACGTGGAAGAGACTAACAAAAAAACTTACGCATTTAGGTATAATTATTATTTTAACATTTTAGAGTAGTAAAAATGAGTTAATAGTTAAGAATACCCACCGGATGCACACGAATTTTTAATTTAAGCTTTTTATTTCTACTGAAAAAATATTTTTGAGAATCTGTTAAATTTCTACTTTTTGTTCCATTATAAACCATCGGTGAATTTATTTACTTTTTGTTCGAGGTACGAATAATCGAACTGGGTTATTTCAGTCGTCTTTGGTAACTATTCCGATAGTATTTTAAAGTATTATCAAAAGTATAAAAAAATAGTGGTATAGGTACAATTCATGGCGGTAAAGGGTTAGATCTAAATCTTACTAATATTATAAATGTGAAAGTTTGTGTGTGTGTTTGTTACTCCTTCACGCTAAAACTACTGAACCGATTGCAATAAAATTCGGTATGTAGATAGCTGGAGGTCTGGATTAACATATAAGCTACATACTTTTTATCCCGATATTCTCACGAGATCGGGACTTATGCAGGTGAAACCGCTGGGCGCATCTAGTATAGTATAAACCAATGAAATCTAATCCACCGGAGTGGAACAAAACCCACAAACAAATAGATTTATTAAATACATTTACGCACTTTAACTTACCTACCTCTAGGGCAGCCATAATTAAATTTATTTGAATATCTTAAGTTATCAGTATCAGGGGCAGCGGTGGGAATAAAAATGGCTCAACGCGGGACTAACCCGAACAAAACATATTTACTAACAGCTTGAATATCGCGCTTATCCGGTATCCAGTTTAAAGTCATAACTACAAATAACTGATAACGGGACGCCGAGACAAAATTATCGTGACGATATTAATGTTTTATGAATTTCTTTATGAGCTAAATTGTTATTTTGTATTGTAGATAACCTTTGATTGGATATATAGAGTTTAAAATGTTTAGACTTACCTACCAATTAGGTATCGAAATATACAGGAATTTCAACTTATTCCAACTACCAAATTTCTCTACGTTAAAGGCAATCGATTTGAATGAAAATTTGCATATGTGTAGTCTATTCTATGAAAACATTTTATCCAGATATTTCCGGTCTATTCCACTTTAAGGACCTGGATGATATCATCCAGGTGCTTATAGTAAACACCTAAGTGTCTTTTGAGCACCTGAGAAAAAAAGCACCAAGTTCCTTAAAGGCTCACTCCAATTCCCTAAACGACACTAAATTACTTTTTTTGAAGCGACTATAACTTATTTGAAAAAATGGGTAAGATGAGTTCTTGTTCCACTGCAGTCTTCCTTCGATTACCTGCTCGAAGGCTCTTTGTCTGTGTCGTAGGCCCGGTGTCTTCTAGGTTAGCGTGCTACATCTTAGACAGCATTTTCACCTATGCTGTCGGGGAAGTTAGTGGTCAAATACTGAATTGATCTATCTACTATAAAAATGTATAAATTATAAACTCTAAAAATAATCCAAGTCTTGGCGGGTGCGACTCATTCACTACGTATTTTATTGTCACTTCTGTAGTGTCATAGTTCTATGGACCACGTACGCCTTTTTGAATGATATTTTTACGAAGGAATCCGATATGTTTCCATTTCAATCGTTAGATATTATTGCACTACCAAAGTACAAGTAGTAACACTACCAAAGTATCAGTAGTAGCAAAAATAGTAGTAGTATGTAAGTACTTTTATGAACATTAATTATTTACATTTTAAGGCAGACACCACCTACTTTTTTAAAGAGGCAATTATACAAATGAAAACTTAACTACCGATTAAATCAATCATCACCGATTATAACAAATGTAGGTATAATTATGGTTTGATTATAGTAGTCCGATGTTAACAATGCATCTCGGATATTCAAAATCCCAAAACTCATATAGCACAATTTTTAAGTTAGTAAGTTAAGCTTTAACATTAATTCATAACTGACTAGTGCAAATTACATTAACCGGAGTTAATGTACTTTGCACTAGTATTGGAATACTTCTAAACTCCGAAGCGTTTTTTCGACAAGACTTTACTAGGAAAATATTATGTGAGTTAGACGACATTTCTCTTCAACAAGCCACTCTGATATGATTCAATTTCGGCGTATTTTGATAAATAATAAAAAAGTAATTAAATACACTACCTACCTTCTTAGGTACATTTAATAAAAATAAAAGTCCAAAAGGCTGGCTATGTTTTTCGTTTGATGGCGATGTTTATCCGCTGTCCGAGGTAGGAGCCGGCACTTTTGAAACTTCTTTAAAAAAAGTCTGAACCATGTCTGGACCCAAAGGGCCAAGTGTCTCCGTAGCAAATCGCAGAAATAAGTATCCATCACCGATTAATTGTTCATGAACAAGCAGCGTTCCGTCGCGTTTGGTCAAAATCACAAACGGTCAAAATAGCAAATCGTCAAAATAGCAAATCGTCAAAATAGCAAACTGTCAAAATAGCGAACCGACAAAATTGTGTATACTAGCCAGTGATCGTGACTTCGTCCGCGAGGATCCATTTATATAAAAAACTAAAAACAATCAATCATTTTTCGTAAGAAAAAATATTTTATTCTGTAACTTGTTAATGTAGAAAACAGACCATGAGAATAACGTGTGTTCTAAGAGTAAAGAGTGTATAGTGTAGTGCAGTGTAATTACTGAAACGCATTATCAAAATCGGACTCGCTCGCTACAGGTACAAAATAAACTGTGTAATCTAGAGGCATTCGCGTAATTACCGATTATATTACGATATTAATTAGCACTATTGTTTGTTAATTGAAAATCGACACGATTTATTGCCTCCGTTTCCTAGAAATGCGATTGTTAATACCTACTTAAATTGCCTTAAGGATCGGGTGACACGAGCCCTGTATTTTAAGCTAAAACTTCTATTACTATGAAAAAATCTACTTAGGTACGATCGGGGTCAGAATTTCAGACCCACCGTAGAGTTTCAAATTTGCTATTATTAGAATGTTTTCAACTCAAGTGAGATTCTAAGGTCTTGCTCGAGTTCAAGTTTAAAATCTCTTGAATTTATTAGAATTAAAACATTCCCATAATAATAGTTTTAGAATCTACGGTGGGTCTGAATTCTGACTCCGACTGTACCACCAATGCTTGAAAAAAGTATATTTTAGTTCATTACGATACTAGTGTGATAAATTGATAATTGCATAGAGGCGGTTTATGACGCGCGAGCGCGTTAATAAGCCGAGATGCAATGATAGTCTAGGTCCAGTTTATAATGTAATGCCATTTGCTTCAAGTCTTTTTAAAATTCGAATCGTTTTTGCTGGCTTAAAAACTCTTTGTTGGTACCCACCTTTTTTTATACATCAAACAGTATAACCCAGTTGAATTAAGAATGTTTTATCTACATAATATGTAATTAGCAGTAAGATACGTAACTTTACAGCACTTGTGCGTTATGTTGAAATAACACACGCGTGCGTAATACATTGGATTATGAGCCTTGTTTATATTTATTTATTTATCTCTTATGGTGAAGGAAGAAAGGAAGAAGTTGTCTCTAGACATATTGTTTTTTCCTCAACAAGTTATTTCCTCTGGACATAGTCGTCTAAATGGGAAGAGTCATAGGTGCTTGGTAAACTCCATCTTATACATGTCCCAGGCACTACAACGCCCGGCTAGCGCTGTATAAATAAACTAGATTGGATGTAAAGGCCTATATATTATTATTAAAATGACGCCTAAGATAATAAAAAAATAAAAAATAAATATAGCAGGACATTCCACACATCGCCATCTAGACCCATGCTAAGTAACTAGAATTGTGTTATGGGTGCTAGACCACGGATATACTACTTATATACTTTTCTTTTGTAAATATATACTTATAATACATATAAACAACCAGACCACAGACAAATATCTAAGCATAAATACTTGTCTGAGACGGGAATCGAACCCGCAACCCTGTGTTGGGCAGTCCGGCATGGTGACCATTGAGCCAACTGGGTCGTCTGTATTGCGCTGTATCAAGAACTGTGAAACCACAGGACTCTCTGTTCACTTTTAGAAATCTTTTTATCGTGTTGACTCAGGAAATCACCAGACCATAGACCACAGTAGGTGTATAAAGTCTCTAAACTATAGACCTCAGTATCTGGTATGAATTTCAACTTGCTATGTTCACCTGTTATTGAGAAAAACGGTGATAGACATACAGACAGACGGACAAGAAAGTGATAAAAATCCCCAGACCATAGACCACAGTAGGTGTATAAAGTCCCTAGACTATAGACCTCAGTATCTGGTATGAATTTCAACTTGCTATGTTCACCTGTTATTGAGAAAATCGGTGACAGACATACAGACAGACGGACAAGAAAGTGATAAAAATCCCCAGACCATAGACCACAGTAGGAGTATAAAGTCCCTAGACTATAGACCTCAGTATCTGGTATGAATTTCAACTTGCTATGTTCACCTGTTATTGAGAAAATCGGTGACAGACATACAGACAGACGGACAAGAAAGTGATAAAAATCCCCAGACCATAGACCTCAGTAGGTGTATAAAGTCCCTAGACTATAGACCTCAGTATCTGGTATGAATTTCAACTTGCTATGTTCACCTGTTATTGAGAAAAACGGTGACAGACATACAGACAGACGGACAAGAAAGTGATAAAAATCCCCAGACCATAGACCACAGTAGGTGTATAAAGTCCCTAGACTATAGACCTCAGTATCTGGTATGAATTTCAACTTGCTATGTTCACCTGTTATTGAGAAAAACGGTGACAGACATACAGACAGACGGACAAGAAAGTGATAAAAATCCCCAGACCATAGACCACAGTAGGTGTATAAAGTCCCTAGACTATAGACCTCAGTATCTGGTATGAATTTCAACTTGCTATGTTCACCTGTTATTGAGAAAATCGGTGACAGACATACAGACAGACGGACAAGAAAGTGATAAAAATCCCCAGACCATAGACCACAGTAGGTGTATAAAGTCCCTAGACTATAGACCTCAGTATCTGGTATGAATTTCAACTTGCTATGTCCATCTGTTATTGAGAAAATCGGTGACAGACATACAGACAGACGGACAAGAAAGTGATCTTATAAGGGTTCCTTTTTTTACCTATTGATGTACGGAACCCTTAAAACACCTTGTATGGGTGGTACCATTTTGTATTTCAATAGGACTGTCAGTCAGACTGAACTGATAATTTGAAACATTTGACTGACGTAAATTACCATCAAACGCGATGGAAATTAAGTTTTAAAGGTCAATAAAAACCGTTAATTGTAACTTATTTATTGACTAACTGTTCCCCGCGATTTTACCTTAGTAAGTTCCAATCCCGGAGGAATATCGAGAAAGATCTCCAGTTATGTTTTATCGAAACAGTCCGGCATGGTGACCACTGTGCCAACTGGCATGAACCAAAATTAAAATGAATGCTATTTTTTAGTCGTTCTAATATTGAACTGATGACAGTTCAATATTAGAACGACTAAAAAAAATAGCATTTAAAGATACCAATTTAGTTTTAAATTATTAATTTAAGATGTCCTTGAATTTTAAATACTAATTTGTATACCTACTTTTCTACTGTGAAATTTAAAAGCTTTCCGATACCATTTTGCTACTGTAATTACCAATTCAGTTATAAAAACTTTGATAAAAAATAATCATAAATTATGACTATTACTACCGTCTCGAATTTCGCTTACAAATTGTGTTCGAGATCAACTTTATAGTTCATAAAATGAATGCGAGATAAAATGTATACATAATTAACATTAATGACTCCAAAACTATTATGGCTACCGGAAAATACTAAGAATAAAGACATAAAAATAAATATATATGTAGATTTGTCGATAAAGGTTTTTAATATTGAATAAAAGTGGTACCGACAGTTAAGGGGAGGAGGAACTCGAACCACATAAATAATGAATCGAACGTTGTTTTAATTAAATGTCAATCAATACAGTGGAAGTCTGCAACCCACACGAACGAATGACTTAAATTCATTTTTTATTCGCACTCAGATAGATTTTAAATTATGAGGATAACATAACCATTTTGAACAGTTGCATCATGATATAATTCGCCTTGGAATACGTCACATGTCACACTACTGTGAAAGAAAGAAAAATAATTATTTTATTTGACGACTCAGTTGGCATAATGGTTACCACGCCGGACTGCCAAACACAGGGTTGCGGGTTCGATTCCCGCCTCAGACAAGTATTTATGCTTAGATATTTGTCTGTGGTCTGGTTGTTTCTATGTATTATAAGTATATATTTACAAAAGAAATCCGTTGTCTAGCACCCATAACACAAGTCTAGTTACTTAACTTGGGGCTAGATGGCGATGTGTGGAATGTCCTGTAATATTTATTTATTTTATTATTTATTTTATTTATTATGAGTAAATTGCAGCTAGAACCTGAATAAAAGTTTTTTTTAAATAATCACCATTATGGCAGTCGTTAGTAAGAAGGGTAATTACGGAGGTTCCACTATTTCCTCCGCTGTAACCCAGCTTTCTATCTTTGTTGTTTTTTTTTCTTAATTTATTGCAAAATGTATTACTAACACTAGGTTTTTGTAAGTTGTTTGTTACTAACACATATTGAGCCAATGAAGCTCGAAATAAAAGATTTTTTTTTTAATTGTTAACAGAAATATTATCTTTTATCTACATTTACTAGATGTAATGTATATATAATATAAATAGAGAGCAAATATTTTTTGTTTTATTTGTTTGAAACGAACAGGCTTCAAAACTACTGTTTCGATTTAATTCAAAGTCGGTAGAAGATGGGTACAGTATGCGTCATAAGTCCACTATAAATGTACTGCAATAATACTATAAACAAGTATTGGACTTACGACCTTCTTCATATAGACGTTACACACAAACATAAATACTTGAATTAATCAGAGTTATTATTATTTTCAATATGTCTTGCTATGTCGTGCTATGTCTTTAGTTGACCGATTGGTATAAGCCGCCACCACCAACCGACGTGGGTTCCATCTACAGGTTACGTTGTTATAATGTTCAAATAGCGCTGTACAGAATTATTAACGTTACGGTGATGCTGACTTTTGAGCGTCGATTGTAATTGAAACTATTTTTCCGTCTTTTATATTCCTACGGGATCAGGCCTTACGCGAATAAATGATGTCAGTTGTCCAAATGTTCTTCTAAAAATAATATGTTTAGTTTATGTTATAACTAGCTGCGCCCCGCGGTTTCACCCGCGTAAGTCCCGATCCCGTGGGCATATTGGGATAAAAAGTATCTTATGTCCGTCTCCTGGCTCTAAGCTACCTCCCTACCAATTTTCACCCAAATCTGTTCTGCCGTTCTTGAGTTATAAGTGGTGTAACTAACACGACTTTCTTTTATATATATATATATATATAGATATGTTTTGTATGTTTAGATTTAAGAACACAGCCTCCCCTTAAATAGAAACCTGAGATAAAGTTTGGGTAACATTTCCCAGTTAATTGCCATAATGAGGCGGCACTCTTACATCGAAACATTCTTATTTGGGTGGGCATAGGGCATTATAATTATGTTCTTCTTTTCTCATAATCCCTTTAAGTGTAGCTTATACTTAATTTATTTTACTGTCGAGTGTGTCCGTGCGTTATTTTGTCGTAAATGATTCAATTAGTTGGGTGATGACTTGATGGGTAAACTACTACGTACTCATTTTTAGAGTTCCGTACTTCGAAAGGAAAAAACGGAACCCTTAAAGGATCATTTTGTTGTCCGTCCGTCCGTCTGTCTGTTTGATATTGAGATATTACGCTGGAATTTTTATTAAATACTCAGGTTTACTCTGTCCCTTGGAGCTGTAAAAAGAATCAAACTTCTTAGGTAACGCAATCAAAAGATAAAGCCATTTATGCCGCAATTTCTTTAATACAAAGGTAGCTTCTTCTTTATTCTCCCCTTTTCTAATTTCTCTTCGAATTTTTGCGAAATCGTAGTTTCCAATAAGGAAAAAATGATTTCATTGCGAAACTGGTAGTCGTAAAGCTTCTTACCTCTTAAATCGATAGGTACTGAGGTCTCTCACCCGCCAGCAACCAAACTTCCACCGTCTTGTTACACCATGTATATAAACCTCGATCAGCATAAAACTTTATGAATAGACAAGGAATCACGTTGTCCCATACAAATTTTGCCCCCCTTTTTCACTCCCTTAGGGGTAGAATTTCGGAAAATCCTTTCTTATCGGATGCCTACGTCACACAAAGAACACACCTTTCTAATTTTAGGTTTCTACAATCAGCGGTTTAGGCTGTGCCTTGATCCGTCAGTCAGTCATTCAGGACAAAGCATTTTATATGTATAGATAAATAACTCCTTAGAAGATTTATTAAAAAACTAAACTTATTAGGTTAATCCGATAAACTATAGTGTCATAAATATACGATTCTTTAACTCTAAAATAAGTCAGTTCATACAAAAGGAAAGGGATAATGGAACTTTTAAACATAATTCAATATATTTCGAAATGGTCCGATACCATAGGTCACAGTGGCCGCAGAATGTGTCATAAAAGTTTAGTGTCTGTTTTTATGTTTACCCGTGGACCGGTGGCGGACCCTGAGGCTTTGATTTTAGGGTGTGGGTAAGGTTTTAGCGGGATATATCAAAATATAGGCTAGACGCCCGAATACAGAAAGGCTACTTATCTTTAGGCGATTAAATTGACATTTAAGTGTAAGTATGCTTATATAGGATATGAGCGTCTTAAATATTTAGGTCACTCCTAAATATTTGAGAGTCGTTTGAGTATTCGGGCAAGAGTCAGTTATGTTGAATGGATTGAGAAATGAAGTTGGTAAAAAATAAATTTTAAAACTCTCAAGTCCACATAATTTCATACTTTGACCTATTTCCTCGATGTTCATTTGTTTTCCGATGTCCTACAGCTATTCCGATTTCCTAGTATTTTTCCGATGTCCTACTGTTTTTACGATGTCCTACTGTTTTGACAATGTTCTACTGTATTTCCGATGTCCTACAGCTATTCCGATATCCTTTATTTTCCATTGTCTTACTGTTTTTACGATGTCCTATTGTTTTTCTAATGTTCTACTGTATTTCCGATGGCCTAAAGCTATTCCGATATCCTAGTATTTTTCCGATGTCCTACTGTTTTTCTAATGTCCTATTTTTTCGACGTTCAACTATATTTCTGAACTTCTACAGTTACTCCGACGTTTAACTGTACTTCCGAAGTTTCCAACTATTTTAATAGGTTATTTATTAATCAAGTTAGATTTTACTGGCTTTACGAGGTTAACTTTTTTTGTTCATTAGTTTTTACTATTCTAATCATTGAAACGTTCCGTTACACGCTGAAACTATACCCCCACGACGTGAACACCGCAGTCCCCTTTCACAAAGCAATCCCGCTCAAGCCGCATTGTTAGGACGTGTCAAGCGTTACAAACGTGAACGCATAAAATTTAATGATCACAAACTTTTATTTAATACTCACAAAAATATCAAATCCCAATTAAATTTGAAGCAAAAAGGTTTGTGTATTTGTTTGTGAGATTAAGTCTATAAGGATACTTATTTTTATACCCAAGCATCATGTACCTACTTACCTACTTACTTCTGAGGTACTTAAACCCCTTGGTCTTGACCTCCTTTACGTTCTTGCGTAACTCGCTTCAATTCCTGTCTTTCGTTCTCCATTGCGTAAAACATCCCATGGGCCAGGTGTTCTTAAATGCTGTCGATCGACCAATTCTTCGGACTCCTGCGTATTTTTTTCTATTGTGGCTTCTACTGCATCAGTGTTTTAGGTGCTCTAATATTACTAACTTAGGATCTTAACCTTTTCTAGGTTATTTCACCACTCGGTTCGGTCTTTGACTTTACTTCTCCATTTGGTAAAATATCCCATGGCCAAGGTCTTTCTGAATACAGTCGATCGACTACTTCTTCAGCCTCCCGCATGTTTTCTTTTGCTGGGACTTCTACTGCATCAGTGTTTTAGGTGCTCTAATATCACTAACTTAGGATCTTGGCCTTATCTAGGTTATTGCATGATCGATCTTTGACTTTACTTCTCCAGTTGGTGAAATATCCAATGGCTTAGGTCTTCCTCGAGTCTATAAGCCACTTCTTTGGTCTGCTGCGTGTTATCTTCTGTTGCGGCTTCTACTGCGTCAGTGTTTTAGGTGGTCTATGATCACTTACTTAGGATCTTGGGGTCCTATAGATTATTTCACCACCGGCTTCAATTTCTGGGTTCGTTTCTCCGGTTGGTGAGACATCCAATGTCTTGAGGTCTTCCTCGAATCTGTAAGCGCCGCGTGTTCTCTTCTGTTGTGGCTTCTACTGCCTCAGTATTTTAGGTGCTCTATTATCATTAACTTAGGCTAGGCGTCCTATAGGTTATTTCACCATCGGCTTCAACTTCTGGGTTTGCTTCTCCGGTTGGTGAGACGAGCCACTTCTTCAGCCTATCGCGTGATCTCTTCTGTTGCGGCGTCTACTGCGTTAGTATTTTAGTACTTGATCGCTAACCTTGTTCATACACTGCTGTTTTCTAGTTTGAAGGTCGTTCATCTTATGTCTTAGGATGTCATAGGAGCGCAACGAAAACAAATATGACCCAAATCATAACTATTTCTATAAAGTTATGGACAAAATATACTGCTTAACATTTATTTGACCATCAGCTTGTTTTTATTTTTAATTTACACTAGCTTTTTCCTGCGACTTTGTCCGCGTAGAAATCGAATGGTTTTGATATGATTGAACCGAGGAATCGCATTATACCATACAAACTTTTACCCCCTTTTTGACCCTCTAAGGGATAGAGTTTCGGGAAACTGATCCGTCAGTCAGTCAGTCAGGACAAAGCATTTTATATGTATAGATTACATTTGTACTTGTACTTGAACGGGCTGTTTTCCGCAATTAGACCCTTTTTAATTGGTTCCTTTTTTGCGTGAGGATGGAGTAGGCTTCCCCAGCACCTACTACCCTCTCAGCTTAGTCGACCATTTCCAGAAGAGAGAACTTGTCAACATTTCTGGAGCCAACTAAGCCGCTTGTTTTATCGTGATGTTTTCCTTCACCGTAAGAGCAATGTCAATTAGCGCACATAAGTTTTTCTTAAGAAAAATCCAGTGGTGCACGGCCGGCCGGGATTCGAACCCACGACCTTCAGAATGAAAGTCAAGGTGTCTACCACTAAGCCAACACCGCTCTCTAGATAGATAGATTACATTTTTACAAAGGTTATAAAACTACATATTGTTTTAACATTAATTATCTTAGGTTCAAGACGTACCCGAGTGTAACGACGGGGCGTAACTAGTTTACCTTACAAATGCTATTTCACCTACATCATTTTTTATTCAACGACCAATAACTATTAAAATTATGTCATTTGAATAATGTAAAATGGACCCGGGTACTTTTATGGTTATTGCCTAGCTTCTGTTTGGGTTTACGGTTTACAAAACTCTAAACGATTCTGCTTAGAAATTAGTATATTTAACAATATGTGTCGTACTTTTCGTGGGAATACTAGCGTACACTTAGTGAATGAAAGAAAGTAAGAAATAACTTTATTTTGTAATTACACTACACGTAAAAAAGTAAATAAATAACAAAAAACTAAATCTAAACAATTAAACAGATTTCTAAACCTGTAGTGTAACCAAAAAAGAATTATACTCAGCATAATGTTGTGATGCCAAAAACACAACGCTGATTTTCAGTTCAATCCTATCAAGATGAAAATATAAATAAAATATATACGTGAGCAAATAAGGCAAACGATACATACGATGGTGGACAAGTATCGATAAGCTGATGAAGTTGCAGAGCCTCACTTGAAAACCCAGAACCGTAAGACACAGGCTAACCAACGTCCAGTAGCCCCCGGATAAGCTGGGAAAGAAGAATACGAAAAAGAAGAAAATTAAGTACTCACTTACTACTACACACACTATTAGTATTTGAGTAGTCTTTTTGTCCTCTCTTCCTTTATTTTATTACTAGCTTTTGCTCGCAACTTCGTCCGCGTTAAAGTCGAAAATGGACCAAGGAATCACGTTTCCTATACAAACTTTGCCCCCCTTTTTCACCCCCTTAAGAGTAAAATTTCGGAAAATCCTTTCTTATTACATGCCTACGTCATACAAAGAACACTCCCTCCAAGTTTCAGGTCTCTACGATCAGCGGTTTAGGCTGTGCGTTGATCGATCCGTCAGTCATTCAGGACAAATAATTTTATATGTATAGAAATTTGGTGTATTTTTTTTTATTTGCTGTCAAGTTTCGTTTCTGTATTTGTGATTATTGGTAATTCTAAGGTAAATTTTTTTGTTTGTGACATTTAAAAATCCATACCTAATAACACAATGTCTTAGTAACCATCAAAATGAACAATATCGCAAATGCAATGTTCTACGCAAAAGGAGTAAAGTGAGAGCCCTATACAATCATTCATTAAGTCTCCGTTCAATCATTCATTCACTAAAATAGCACGTTTATCAGACGCCTCACTCAGGAAGTCATAAACCATTCAACCGTACAGCTATCTGTCACTCGACAGTCTCCATTTTCTTTATTGGAAATCTGTACATTGATAAGTGAAAGTACCTACATATGGCTTTGTACGCACGAATCTTGAGCGGCGCAGGCGCAACGCTCAAGATTCATGTGGTAAAAAAACAGGGTGTTCTTGTAGGTTTCTTCATAGAATTAATAATGTACTGATTTAGGCTTTGCGCAAACGGACTACCGACCACAGCCACCGGTGGCCAGCAACTAGCAGTTCACACGATTTTTCATATATTTTGTTGTGGGTTCACTACGCTAGATCGAAACACGTTTCCACTTGTTACATTTTAACAATGACGACTCATCATATTATTATGCTAAATTGAACTAAGCTTCATTATGACAATATTACACCGATGCTTCATTTCGCCTAATGTCATTTTATTACTGGTTTATTTGCCTATAATTCATTCATTCAAATGATGTTTAACCTATGTGCCATTTGATCAAGAACTGTTTTTAGACTTTTTCAATCTCTTCCTCCCTTATCTAAAGAAAACACGATAAAAAAAAAAAAACAGAAAAACGAAAACAAAGGCGATCGACAACAGCAGCAAAGATAATAAGAAAGGCAGGTAATGTGGCCGCCACCGACCACATGTGTGCGCCGTGGTCTAATATGAGAACTGCTAGTGGCTGGCCACCGGTGGCTGTGGTCGGTGGTCCGTTTGCGCCGAGCCTTATGTGTTTTTCCAGTGTTTAACTCTGTTTCTGAAAATGAATAAATTGTTTTAAACGTTATATGCTGTTTTTCCGATATTAAGCTTTTTTCCGAAGTTGAACTGTATTTCCGACGTTTAAATTTCAATGTTAAGCTGCATTTTCTTTTTCAAGAAATTCAGGTTGTAAATTAAAGTTAAGAGGAAAGGGTACCGGCCTCTCTCCATACAAACGTAGTCGACCGTATTCTCCTCGGATAATGACACTAGAGCAAATATTTTTGTTGATAAAACTTATTTTTTAAATCATAATTTCTATGATAAGTAATTAGAAAATGAAAAAAAAAACATAGTGGCATAGTCATGGCAGTTATAGGTTTTATGGCAAAAAAAATTGTGCATGTGTCACGGGAGGAAACAGACGACTACGTTTGTATGGAGAGAGCGCCGGTACCCTTCACCTTAAGTTTAGTTTTACGAGTATCAACAACAAAAAAATGATCACAAATGTTATTAATGATTTCAAACACAAAAATATCCCTACCAATACCTATTTGACGAGTAAATAAATTAAATTAAATATTGCAGGACATCCACACATCGCCATCTAGCCCCAAGCTAAGTTACTAGACTTGTGTTATGGGTGCTAGACAACGGATATACTACTTATATACTTTTCTTTTGTAAATATATACTTATAATACATAGAAACAACCAGACCACAGACAAATATCTAAGCATAAATACTTGTCTGAGGCGGGAATCGAACCCGCAACCCAGTGTTTGGCAGTCCGGCATGGTGCCCATTGTGCCAATTGGGTCGTCAATAAATTATTAAAAAAATATTAAAATAAATTAAATAAATTAGTGGGGAGACGACACCAAAAAATTAGTTAAACAGTTGGGTGTTAGGATTAGGGGGAATGGGGCAGACTCCCGCTCCGGCTCGTTTCTGGCGCAGAGGTTAGCCATCGCCATTCAGCGTGGCAATGCTTCTAGCATTATGGGAACCTTTACGCCGGGTACGATAAGGGGCGGGTTATTTGACTAACTGGTAATTAATTTTTGTATGTATAATGTTAAATGTGTATGTTTTTTTATATTATTAATAACGAATTAAATTTATGTTCAATCAAATAAATTAATAAAATATTTATATTTTTCCGAACATTCGATGCATAAACATGTAGAGAACATTATTAAAAACATTTACAGTACCAACTCAATGCAAGATACGAGTTTATCTTAATGTCCCTTAACGGAACAATTATTGTAACAATATACTTAATTATAATTGTTGAAACAATAAATTATTACGTCCATCATTAATTTATATTGATTGAGAAATGTGTGCAGTGATAGGAGGTTTATTGCCTATTTGAATTGCACTCGGTTTCGTGTAAATAATTTGCTATTTTCTTTTTGATTGTACTGAATTTTCTGTCCAACTCAGAATATTTATAGTCAAATAATAATATTATAAATAGTTTCATATAAGAGTAGGTACATATGTAGCAATTTCATATATTTCTTCCTTAATGTTTAAAATAACAGTTTTTTTTAATAGTAGCATATTTTGAATGACTGAGTATTGAGTATCATCAGTATCTGAGTATTGCCAGAATATCATCAGAATATTGTACTTAATATTCTGATGATATTCTGGCAATCTTATACAGGGTTATTGGTAATTATACTAGTAAACCGTTGAGGGCTACTTCTGTGCACCTTAACAAACAACTTTTGCTCTAAGACATTTAAAAAATCGAAGTTTTAAAAAAAAAGGTTTAGCTGAAAATCTGCTGTTCCACGGAGAGATCATTAACCATAAACTTTTTCAGAAACGAAACAAGTCAATATTTGTGTTTTTGTCAAAAATTTGACAAAAAGGATTTTAGGTCAAGATCTGAAGAAGTGCGTTTTTATTTTGTTAGGTTTCTAAGCTTCATACAGAAAAACAACTCCTACTTCAATATAAAGATTGATAAGGAGCAGTGAATGAATTCTCTAATTATACACAAATGTATGTATGTTGAATAATTTCCGAGTAATCTTACTGCTGTAGGTTAAGCACGGCAGTCATTAATTAATATTGTTTTTCATACTAATATTTATTAAATTATAGTTTTATTTGTGTGTAACTAATTAGCTTGAAGGCGGAAAATCCGAGTTTATCGACAGTAAAAAAAATAGTTAAAAAAAACTGGGACACCCGCATGGAACGAAGTTTCTTTCGATTAATTAGTAGGATTGTAATAAAATCAAAAAGTGTTGTTACAACTTTTGGTCTTAATTTTTTCCGTCTAGCCCCCTTTCGCAACGCGCGATAAGGAACTTTGTTCCAAAATCAAAAAACTTCAGCAAAAAGGTAACTTACCAAATTATTTTATCCAGTCTAGGGGATTATCAAAGAAAATTTTTCACAACAATAATTAAAAAATATTCTTCATAATATAATAATATTTATTTACAATTAAAAATACAAATTAATGATGTCACAAGCTAGTCAAATAACCCGCCCCTATCGTTCCCGGCGCAAGGGTTCCCATAATGCTAGAAGCATTGCCACGCTGATGGCGATGGCTAACCTCTGCGCCAGAAACAAGTCTTATCTGTATAGCTACTTACATTTTACAATAACTAGCAGTCCTGGCAAACGTTGATTTGCCATATATAAAAAAGACAGAAAATTTCATACAAATAGGTGCAGCCGTTAAGGTGGAGTTTGGGAACTAGCACTGCGACGCGATTGACATCAATATTTATACGATACATCTAACGTAACTCAATTGTTTTGCCTTCCCGGTACCTCTCCATTAAAACTCGAACTTTATGCTATAATATTAAAGTTCAAATTAACTTTTAAGTATTATTACGAATCGTTTGTATAGAGTATAGAAAAGTGTTATTTTTAGACTTTTTCAGGCAATTTTTAAAAAAAATGTCTCCGTAAGAACCAACCTCGTACCTTATGGAATAGCGAAATCGGTTCAGCCGTTCTCGAGATTTGCGCTTAGGAACCGTAAATCTGATCGTAGAAAACTAAAACTTGGAGGGTGCGTTCTTTTGTGTGACGTAGGCATCCGATAAAAAGGATTTTCCGAAATTCTACCACTAAGGGGGTAAAAAAGGGGGGGGGGGCAAAGTTTGAATGGGACAACGTGATTCCTTGGTCCAATCTACTTCAAATTTTCAAATTCTATTCAAAAGCCAGTTATATATACATATAAAGATGTTCAAAGTCTTTCCAATACATTCGTTGAAACAACAAACAGAACAGCTACTATAAATACTAAATTACAAAATCAAGTGAGCCACATATCAAACAACACTTCAAACATAAGTTTCGTCTCATCACAAACAAATTAATCCTTATACTCACGCAATTACACTGTAATTAAAAATAACTTATTCATTTAGAGTTTGAAGCGGCTCTCTGCTCGTTAATTGCTAAAATTAATCACTTTAATGAAGCGTGCCTTCATTTTCAGAACAGAGAGCTTTCAGATTGAAATGTTTTAGGGATGTGAAACAGATATCGATAGTTCAATGGGTTAGTACTTATCGATATCTATACATATAAAATGCTTTGTCCTGAACTACTGACCGACTGACGGATCAACGCACAGCCTAAACCGCTGATCCTGGAGACCTGATACTTGGAGGGTGTGTTCTTTGTATGACGTAGGCACCGGGTAAGAAAGGATTTTCCGAAATTCCAATCCTAAGGGGGTGAAAAAGGAGGGGACGGTTTGTATGGGACAACGTGATTACTTAGTCCATTTTCGACTTTTACGCGGACGAAGTCGCGGGCAAAAGCTAGTCGATAAACTTTGCTTACTCCTTTGTTGAACTTCAATGTAATGGTAGAATGTTTTGACGTAATAATGTCTTATAAATCGATGAACACCGGCATTCACAAAAAAAGTGTGACGTCATCCCTCACGTTCCGTTATCGACAAGGTAACCATATCTAACTTTATATACAACCAGTAGTTTTTGTAACTAAATTCCTTATCGCGAATTTAGTTACAAAAACTAATAGCGAGGAGTAATCTAGCCGAGAAAAAATGTAACGCGTTACAAAAAAAAACGGTAAGAGAAAGAGGGAATGAAGGACACCGATAATAAAACCGGACTTCGTTCCAAACGCGTATCCCGCGACACATTATTTTTTTCCCTTTTTTAATGCACCAATGTCACGTAGTTAGTAGAAACCTTTATCGCATATAATTTTTTTTTGTATATTTTGTAAATAAATGACAGGACCTTTTCTAAGATATTTCTACTGTATCTACCTACCTATTTTCGATTTAACGTCATTTATTAAACTTTGCTTAAGGTGAAAGGGTACCGGCGCTCTCTCCAAAACAAACGTAGTCGACTGTTTCCTCCCTGGATAATGACACTAGCAAAAATATTTTTGTGCCATAAAACCTATTACTGCGATTTTTTTGTTTGTTTTTTTTTCTTTTTCTAATTATTATCATAGAAATTAAGATTTAAAAAAACAAAAATTAAAAAAGAAACATAACATAGGGGCATGATCATGGCAGTTATAAGTTTTATGCAACAAAAATATTTGCTTATCAATTATCATTATCCAGGGAGAAAATAGTCGACTACGTTTGTATGGAGAGAGCCCCCGGTACCTTTCCTCTTAAAGGTAGGTATAATAACACTGATTTTAGCCCTGCTGTCTTGTCTGGTTTATAGCATACTTTTCAGTTCATACAATTTTTTTAATAATTTTAACTTAACTAAATACTAACCTATATTGTGTTAATATTCTTTAAGGAAACTTGAGTCTTCAAAAATTGAAACTGAGACTAGATTCCTTGCATACCGTTCAAGTGCGCTCACCAATTACGCCACTCAGTCAAGTACCGTCATAGTTGAATTTAAGAATTGCATTAACCTCCTTTCCCAATTTTTGAAGACGCATTTTTCCTTAAAAAATATTTTCAGATAGCACAAGGCAGGCCATTTACTTTAAAAAATAAAAAATCATTGAGACTATTATTGTGTTACTAGTATATTTACACTAATATTTTATAGAGGTTTTTTTGTTTGTAACAAATATGCTTCGCAACTACTGGACCGATTTTGATAAAACTTGATATGCAGATACATCGATTCATTAGAAGTAACATAAGCTATTTATCCCGCTATTCCCAATGGTAAAATTTAATAAAACATTTAATTTAATAAACACGTAAATCGTTCTCGGTAACCTGTCAAATATCGATAAACAAGCACAGTTTCCCATCACTATAGTTAAGAGAATTTGGCCTGCATTAGTAGCCATGGCCATTACAGCTCGTTCAAGCGTCACACTTCGATATTACACTCGAAGAAGGCAATAAGTCTTCAACTCTTGTAATCGCATAGGAAGTTAATTGTACGAATACTGCTTTTAAGTGTTGGAAAATTTAATTGAGAATAAAAGAAATCATATTTTTTTGTAAGTTCATGTGTAGAACTATCCTTTTCAAACTTGTCACCCCTAATACCTACTCAGATAGATTGTATTATTTTTTTATTCCAATCTAGAAGCACTTTTGCTGAGCTGGCATGGACTTGTTGTGAAGATTTGACGCTGTTGTATCGCGAAAAAGTTGATACAAAATGAAAATGTTGATCTAGGTGAGTACTTAAGGTGAATGGGGTACCGGGCCTCTCTCCATACAAGCGTAGTCGACTGTTTACTCCCTGGATAATGACACTAGCACAAATATTTTTGTGCCATAAAACCTATAAATGCTATGACTAATTGACTATGCCCCTGTGTTTTGGGAGAGCCCCGGTACCCTTTCCTCTTAGAGCGGAGGTACTTATTCAGTTTACAACCGAATTGAGAACCTCCTCCTTTTTTAACCGACTTCAAAAAAAGGAGGAGGTTCTCAATTCGGATGTATGTATTTTTTATGGATGTTCGCGCATATCTTCTTTGTTTATTGAAGTCGGTTAATAACGCATAAATGTCTATATAAGTAAAGGGATGGTCTTTGCCAAAGACCAAATATATTTTAAAGAAAATGTACTGAAAACATGACGGTTTTTTAACAATAAAATTGTTTGTTTCATAAAATATTTTACGTAACATCTAATGAGTAAGTAATTTAGATAAAGTATTTTGTTAATTACTATTATGTAGGACACTGCTTCGATGTAGGTAAATCACATGTAATAAAATTTTACGACTTTGATAAATCAAAAATGTTTTTTCATAACAATGAGAAACATTTTAGTGGTATATACAAAGATATTAAATATATCTACTTTACTACAGAATAGAGAGGACACCGTTTGAAATATAACTTTCATCCTGATTTAAGTTCAGTGAGCCTCAGTTCAATTAGGTGTTATCCAAGTAGATTTTCAAAGATGAATTCATTCTGAAAAATAGTTTGGTTTTGATCCATTTTGGGTTCTATACTGAGGGAGCGATTACGACAGTTGATTTCGCGTTTCGGTATTTTAAATGCTACCCCGTTTTAGGTTTTGTACTACAAAAGTAGTATGTAACGATTTAGATTATGAATCTCTGCCGCTATTCAGTATATTGTTCATTGCAGATTTTTAACAAGATAGGACTAGGTTCCTGCCCAGTCCTTAGGTTCCTACCTAGTCCTAATAGGTTCCTACCTAGTCCTAATACCTAATGATGAGTTAAATAAAGGAAATTTGGTGGCGGTGCTAAATACTAGAACGGTTTCCATATAAGCAACCACGCGGGCAAAGTGTCAATGGTCAATAATATTTAATTTACAGATCAAATAATTACAATGTAATTTTCTCTAATTTGACGAAATTTAAATTTAAACTGCTATCCACCTTTTTCGTGTGCACTTCTAAATGTCTAATCTTAGTACTTACAAAAAGATGGATGCGTACGCGAAATTGCCATGGCACCTCCGCCAGGTCGTGGCAGACTAGGTAGACCCAAGAAGTGCTGGCTTGACGTCGTAAAGGGTGATATGCGTGTAAATGGCCTTACTAACCAGGATGCTGAAGATCGTGCGAAGTGGAGGCGTAAAAACAGGAAAGCGGACCCCGGGCTCCCGAGAACATCGTGCAACCGGGAACATCGCTCGGATAATGAAATTGGAACGTCCATGACAGTCTAGGAACTAGGTATGTGTAGATGGCGATCATGCTGATGTTCTATCTATTTCTAAAATTTAAATATCTCCAATACCTACCTACTATACTATGTATTTGTAATTAACGAACCGATAATGAATTTTTAACATTTATTTTATTTTGTCGTGATTATAAATGATAAGGTTTTGTTTATATTGTTCATAATTTTGCGTTTTCTTTGGTTAAATTAAGAAGTTTTACGTAAATGACCTTTTTACCTATGTTGGTCAATTTGATTATAACTATATTGGATAATTAAGTATTAATATTTCCTATCTATTGTTATAAAAAGTTTGTTTGTTTGTTCACTTTTTACGCTCAAAAGGGTCCACCGAACATCAAGCACCGAGAATATGTGTATAGAATAAAACATTTCTTGTCACGTAGCTATAGTAGGTAATTAAAAAATAACCACCCCAACATAATCTTGCAGTTTTTACTTTCCATTATGTATTTCGGCTGCCCAACTTCATATACGCATTGCATTGAGAACCTCTGCCTTTTTTTAAGTCGATTTAAACTAACTACGCCCCACAGTCTCGATTCCTTGGAAATATCGGGATAAAAAAACCTTATGTTACAGAAAATTTCGCAATATTCAATGGTCTTAAAATCAAAGACAAAGTCAACATTTCTTAATCATTTGGATGCTTCATACATTTGTGCCTAGATCACATAGAAACGTCTTAAAAACTAAGTTAGGATGTGTGCCTCCTTTTTTTTCTCTAACGCAAGACTACGTGACTTTTTGTTGGCATGTGTCAATTTCATACAAAAATAGTCTGTCGATTGGCGATATTGCTAATAGAAAGCCAACTTGTCTAAGGGGCTGAGCCTACTACCGGGCACGGTCGTCGGTCGTAGATCGGTGGACAGTATGACGGCTGGTTGGGTAGTTGTTAAAAATAAACGAAGCTCGGTATTTGTAGATTGTTTATTGTTCCGTAGTTGCGAAAAATATTTTGTGGTCCTTCGAGCCGGATGCGTTACCTACCTAATACTTCTTTACAGTCTCTCCAACCTATCAAATATCAACAACACTTAGTAAATAGTTACTAACTTTAATAAATTCCGATAACCCCCGTTTAAACGCATATCTATGACTAGCTGCGCTCCGTGGTTTCACCCATTTATGTTTCAAATTTAGTTGTATTAAAACTTCAAGTATCTCTCCCTAGCTCAAATTCAACAAGCGCGGCGGGTGCCCGTTGTTTTTAGTATTATTTCAGTTTTTTATACCACAACCTTCCCTGAAAACAGAGCTATCCAATTGAGAAAACTAGATTTAAATAGGTTCAGTAGTTTTTATTTGTAATTTCCACGGAGGTGATACGTTCCGGTGGCATCCATTTTCAACCCTTATTTTCAACCCACAAATATTTTTGTCCAGGTTCTACCTAAAATGTATTCCATTTTCTTCCCCCAACAACATAATTAAGTATTTTTTCCAATTCCTCCCTAAAATGTATCCTGCCTACTATAGTATTTCTAAGACTCAATTTTTGTTCAATGTACAGTCAGCAGCATAATTGCAGACCAACCGTAGAGTTCAAAAATTACTATTATTGGAATGATTTTATTCTAATAACTTTTGTTTGATATTAGAAAACAACCTTGGAGTCTTCAAGTCTAGAGTGAATAGGTACCATCTATATCCTCAACCTCATCTTCGTTTCCTATCAGGTGAAATGAGGTCAAATCCAGGCCAATCCATGCCACATTAGATCGACCCAATAAAAGTATTGGGTCGATCTAATGTGGCAGTTAGCTTAAGTACTTATAGACAAACTTGCTTCCACGTACAAACTTTTTATCCTTTACTTGTTGTTTTCGTAGTAAGATGACCACATACATATCTCGTGACCTGACCCCGCCCGTTATCAGGCAATTAACTTTAATGGATATTATTTAAATTAGTTCTCTTCACTCAATTGACAACATAATCATTTAGGTAGGTATGAGATAACCACGTTGAGATGGATCACGACCGTTAAGAAAAATCTAGAAAGGACAAAAACCCGAAGTACTTGTCAGTACTTCTGGAGAAAATTACGCCGCGGGTTTCATAACGATGTTTTTTTCACCATAACAGCAATGTCTAAATTTTTCACCAGCCGGGATTCGAAACCCCAACCTTCGGAATAAAAATCGAGGTATGCCAACTCCGCTCCAAAGTGTTCTAGTGCCTAAAACTTTTGAATTACTAGCTGCGGCCCGCGGTTTCTTCCGCGTGAGCCCTGATCCCGAGGAAATATCGAGATAAAGTAGCCTATGTGTTAATTCAGATCTCCAGTTATCTACATACCGAGTTTCATCGCAATCGGTCCAGTAGTTTTAGCGTGAAGGAGTAACGAACATACACACACACACACAAACTTTCACATTTATAATATTAGTAGGATAACTTCTATTGTAAGGACATTAAGCTTTTCAGTCTGAGCGAAACTTTAATTAAAAAAAAAAAATTAAAAACCGACTTCACAAAATAAAAATATATACGCGACGAATTGAGAACCTCCTCCTTTTGTTTGAAGTCGGTTAATAATCGGCGAACATACATAAAAATAAAAATCAAACGACATTTTCACCGTAAAAGAAATTATATTTTATTACATCAGTAAATACAGATAATTATAAAGTAGATTTAAATATTATTTACAACATATTTATTTTAACTCTGAATAAAGCTTAGGGTACACAGATATTAAATATGTCTGGTTTCCGTACACTAGAACTTTAAGCTCTCACACACTGACGCGACAATCAACTAATAAAATTATTAAAAACGAGATAATCACCATTATTTTTGCTATTATTAAAAAAAACTTCAGTCTCGTGAAAATGACACTTGTTACAGCATCAACATATCGAGCTCTAAAAACAAAAACATGGTAAATATAGTTCACGCTTAACGGATCAACGGACCCCTTATGAGAACTATCTAATACTTATCATCCTCCCTGGACTAGGGGAGACTATAAGCGCTAATTTAAAATAACATCGAAAGGTCTTGCGGACCCCCTATGTCCTATGCTAGGGGATTCGAGACGTCAAGCGTTGAACTTTTTAGATTTTTTTTTAAATCTCATCGTATGCCCTAGTAAAAACAAAAGCAAAAGACGATCGATCCCGTTTTCAATAACTTTAAAATAGTGAAAAAACTATGTTTAAAATCCTTTGCGACACCATATTGCATTTTTTTGTCGTGTCAATGTGTAACATTTATAATCCTAATAAAATTCAGTTAAAAATTATTCAATAACATAAGAAAATAAATCTAATTTGGTGAAAAGGTAAACCATCTTAAAAACTAATTAGAATACAACAATATTCATAAACTTATTTTCAAAATTATACTAAATTATTTACAAATAATTTACAATCACTCTTTTTTTCTTATATGTGCATATAAAATTACTACAGACCTTTGAAATCAAACAGAATTTCAGTTTTTTTTTATTACAAATAGTTGGTTGGTGTCCATTACTAACCAAGTTAAGTTTTACTGCGCATCACCTCGCGGTTTCACCCTCGTAACTCCCGATCCCGTGGAAATATCGGGATATAAAGTAGCCTATGTTACTACCAATGAATCAATGTATCCTCATACTAATTTTCATTAAAAACGGTTCAGTAGTTTCGGAGCCTACAAAAAAAATGAAAAATATTTCCTCAGTATAGATTAATCTGGAAAATGGAAGAAAGAAATCATTACAAATTTTACACATAAGAATTTTTACAAATGACCTTGAAACGCAGTTTTCAAAGTGATTAAAAAAATGTTTGAAATCCAAAGGGCTCAACTCATAACTATAGCCACTTATCATGTGATAAGACTATTTATCTCAAAACTCGGCATATTGTAGCGATTTATCGCGCGATATCGCGTATAGAGTAGAGCCTTCACACCCAAAAACTTTCCAATAAAAAAACCCTTTAAAATCTAGGGTTGATTGCTTTGCGCATTCGGCGACGGCGAACTGTTCGACACAGGTGGTTGAACCATCAGATGGGGTGGGAGTCCCATGGGGGGAAGAGGCCGGCCGCCTCCCATCAGGTGATGGGGGTGGAAGTACTGCTGCAACGCTGGGTGGGGGTACAAGTGATGGGGATGGCGCGAAAATTGCGCCATTTTTAATTTTTCGATCTCCGCCTCTTGAACACGCTTCGCTTTCGCGCGCCGATTTTGGAACCAGATTTTTACCTGTGAACAAAAAAATAGATATAAGTCAGGAAATTTATAAATCATCTTGATTTATAGGTACACTAATATTATATAGAGGAAAGGTTTGATTGTTTGTTTGCATTGAATAGGCTCTGAAACGACTGCACCGATTTTGATGAAACTTTGTATGAAGATACATTGATTCATTACCAGTAACAAGGCTTTTTATCACAAAAGTCACGTAGTCTTGCGTTAGAGAAAAATGACAGATAAGTTTCATCTTATGCAAATTTTATACCTACAATGCTTTATGTCAATTTCATACAATTAAATCTATCGGTTGGCAATATCGCTAATAGATAGCAATCTTATCTAAGGGGGCAGTTGAATCTAATGAAACGCATTTTGCTGTCGAGAAAAATAGCATTACATATAAACTTTCATTAGTATTTTAATTTTAAGTGTTAACCACGGTTGTTATTATATTAGTTCCAGGCGGTCATTACGCAATAATTTTCCATAGGCGATCATTAGTTTTTAATTTTCCATAAACGCTTTATTAGAATTTTATCTTTACACTAATTAGTGTATAGGTGGAGAAAATCTGTGATTTAACACGTTTGTATTTGTTTTGTAGCGTAACAGAAGCTTAAATTAGCGTAATAACTATTTATTCGAATGTTTTGCAAATGTACAGTATGCGTCATAAGTCACCTATCAGTTTGCTACCTTAATACTATCAACATGTATTGGACTTACGACCTTCTTCTAATAGACGTCACACAAACATAAATACTTGAATTAAAAGTACTCAGTGTGATTATTATTTTCAACATGTTAGCCATGTCTTTAGTTCGAGTGGTATAAGTCGCCGCCCGCTACACCAACCGACGTGGGTTCGATCCACAGGTTTTGTTGTTATAATGTTCAATAGTGCTGCATGTGCTGCATGTTACCTCTCGCCATTAGCGCGTTTCTGAACAAGTTTAGTAAAAAAATAATTTCAAAATACCTAATCATTTGGTAGATACAATACTTGTATTAATCTGTCAACGAATGACATTTCATTTATATTTATTAGATTCAATTAGAAGCTCGTTAGGGTTGTTATCTGATGATTCAAGACACAGTAATCAATGTTGGAATGACGATGACATTTCAAGATAAATACGAGGTCAAGGAATTGATTCAATGTCATACATTCCTACTACACACAAATATTATGTTCTCTAATGGTCTAAATCTAAAACCTATCTATCAACTGCCAAGGCTTAAACTGTCAATTTTTTAATAGTTTTGTTAATCAAGTAAGATCGGAAACAAATCAAATAATCGCCTATATTTTTATACCAATCGATAATGTTGCTTATAACAATTAATTCCTGCAGCCATGTTCTCTTTTAAGAAAATTAAAAGATTCTATTCTTGGCCTGGAACTGGTTCCTGATAACTCTCCAAGCCACTATGGTCTGAACTTCATAACTGCACATCGTACATAACTGTGTTGGGGTATGCGCTGAGAAATTCTCAGCTTTTATAAAATAGCCTTTTTTAGACCTTCGTCTGGCAATCAGAGAATCTTGGTCTATAATATAAAACATTTGAACATGTCAGAAAAAAATCATTTTAATTTAAAACCCTTGGCAGTTGCTAGATAGGTTCAGTTGTGCAGGCTGATTCACAAACCATCGGAAACCCAGAAAACAGGGGGCAGTTCAGTTTTGCTGTTCTGGTCAGTTCTGTTCAGTTATTGATTTTAAACATTTAACTATCAGCCTATTTCACTACTATCATTAAATAGCCATCTATCTATGTTTCATGAAAATTGTTTGCCATTTTGAAAATGAATCTTCGTTAATTGACAATTGCAATCCGTAACATTTTGTCATTGATTTGGTAAAATCTGTTCTTTTTTGGATTTCTATTTGTAATTCTTTTTGTTGGCTCTGAAACTACTAGACTTATTTTGATGAAACTGGTTGTGAGGATCCATTAAATCTTTAGGAGTAATGTACTCCATATTCACACATCCTAACTTAGTTTTTAAGACGTTTCTATGTGGTATTTGTACAAAAGTATTAAGCACCCAAAGTAATATTTAAAAAAAAATAACTTAAGAGGTGTCAAGGGACACCCGGATGGAACGAAATTTCTCTCGATTACTTAGTGAAGGAATTGTAATAAAATCAAAAAGTGTCGTTACAATTTTTGGTCTTAATTTTTTCCGTCTAGCCCCCTTTCACAACGCGCGATAAGGAACTTCATTTCAAAAACTCAAAATGGATCCAACTCAAGAGGTATAGTTGGGGAAAAACAGCATACATAATAATAATATTATTATTTTATAATAGGTTCATTGTCAATTACCAAAAAATCTCATTTCAAATTACCTGTGTCTCAGATAGTCCCAAACTCGATGAGAATTCCGCTCTCTCAGCGATACTAAGGTACTGTTTGTCAACGAACTTGCTCTCTAACGCTCGAAGCTGCTGAGCCGTGAACGGAGTACGAGGTTTTCTATTCGGTTTGTGTTTACGAAGGTTGCACTTCAGTTTCGGTGGTTCACCATCTGTGGAGCAAAGGAATTTATCAGTTTTCTATACATTTAAAATGCTTTGTCCTGAATGACTGACGGATCAACGCATAGCCTAAACCGCTGATCGTAGAGACTTGAAACTTGGAGTGTGTGGTTTTTGTGTGACGTAGGCATTCAATTATTTAAAAAAAATCAACTCTTAAGCAGACAAAGTCGCTGGTAAAAGCTAGTATAATAATACACTCCTTTGCATTAATGTTCATTTTTTTATTAATAAGAATCACTAAATTAAAATATACGAAGGAAAACTAAAATAAAATAACTAATTTTATAAATTTATTAATTTGCTATAAGTACATATAAAATGCTTTCTGCTGAATGACTGACGGATCAACGCATAGCCTAAACCGCTGATCGTAGAGACTTGAAACTTGGAGGGTGTGGTCTTTGTTTGACGTAGGCATCCGATAATAAGAAAGAATTTAGATAGATAGATATATCTTTATTTGGCCAATAACAAAACTAAAAACTTAGACATAACTTATTTTTGATTTTGATAAATCAATGATAAAATCATAATATCATATTTATGTATTAATGCTACATATAGAAGAGTGGGGCCATCTATCATAAGTATTTTTTTACTTAAAAGGTGGCTCCCATAGCTATGTTTGTATCTACGTTCTATTGGTTACTGCAATAAAAATATTTTATTTTATTTTATTTATTTATAGTAGTGTACTCTACTTTGGGGACGATCGAAACACCTCTGGTGCTAAACGACATTCAAAAAAAGCATTTATTGCCATACGATTAAATGAATAGTTCTCTATAACAATTTGGAGATAATTGTATTTTTTTTCAAGTTTGAGAAAAACTAGCTACCTGTTCCGATCAGGGCTAAATAAAGACAACGACCTCATACATAATTATTTTAATGTTTGCTGTCAACACTAATTACTATTAAAAATTATAATTAGCCGTATTATTGATAATTTGAAAATGTTCCGACAGTTTAAAAATAACTTCTTAACTTTGATATCGCAATTAAAGAATCGAGATAAAATCCCAAATTCCAATTACCATACATCTCAATATAACAAGCGAGCCGAAAATCTTAAAGAATTCCGGATCATGCCACAATAAGAATTCCTGCAGACTACAGGCTTTCTAATCAGCCGATGGAAGACCAGCCCCCTTAGACAAGACGGCTTTCTATTAGCGAAATCGCCAATCGACAGACATTTTTTTGTATGAAATTGAGAAAAGCCAATGAAAAGTCACGTAGTCTTGCATTAGAGAAAAATAAATGGATAAGTTCCATCTTACGTTAATTTTATACAATGTTTTATGTCAATTTAATGCAAATAAATCTATCGATTGGCGATATCGCTAATAGATAGCAATGTTGTCCAAGGGGGCTGGGCCCTGATTCCGACTATTTGATGATGTCGATCGCGAAATACGACTTCATACATAGCGTTTATTTATGAAAAATACAAATGGAAACCACACAAAATAGATATATGAGAATACAAAGCCATTAAGTTTGTCGATAGTTTGTGTAATTTTTTAGTACATAACTAGCTGCGCCCCGCGGTTTCGCCCGCGTAAGTTCCGAACCCGTAGGAATTGACTCTAGAAAGCGTTTGTATGGGAAATAGAAAAGGGCTGTTTTTAGGGATTTCCCGGAAATTATTCGATTTTTTTCTCGCCTTTTAAACCTTCCCTAGACCTCCACGAACATTTCAAGACTAAGATAAGATAAATCCGTTCAGCCGTTCTCGAGTTTTAGTGAGACTAACGAACAGCAATTCATTTTTATATATATAGATTTGTGCGTGCATAATAACGCGCGTTGCGAAAGGAGGCTAGACGGAAAAATGAAGACCAAAAGTTGTAACGACATTTATTACAATTCCTTCACTTATTGATCGAAAGAAACTTCAGTCCATCCGGGTGTCCCTTGACACCTCTCAAGTTTTTTTTTTAAATATTCATGTAAATATTTGACAGTGTTATGTATGTATGACTCGGCTGATAAACGAATATCTAACGATTGCCTTCAAATATGAACTGTCTGCGAGCTATAACCGGACAAAGTCTTTAATCTGCGTCGTCTCTAATGCAATAAAACTAACCGAATTTAAAGGAAACCGCGATCGCTACCCGATAACATAAAAGCCCAAACACGATAAAATTCATCTCTAGCTTCAAACAAAAATACGCACATAAGTAGGTATGTTTAAATCAACTGTTTTAACCGAGCAAAGGTAAAATTTGAAATACACGTACATTTGTTATGAAATGGGTAATCTCCGGAACTACTAAACCGTTTTTTAACCCTCGACTGAAAAAGAGGGGTATGTGTTTGACGTCTGTGTGTGTGAATGTGTCTGTGGCATCGTACCTCCCGAACGGATGAACCGATTTCGATTTCTTTTTTTTGTTTGAAAGGTGATTATGAACCGTAGTCCGTTGGTTTAGTTTTACGTTTTAGCTGCTTCATTTGGGCCATTGTCAATGTAGTACGTAGCTTCATTGAATCCCAGGACCGAGAGCAAAGCGAGTGAAACCGCGAGACGCTGACAGTTACATAGTAATAGGTTATGCGCCTACGCATCACGATGAGAGCGCCCGATAAATAAAGTCAGATCCTCTTAGACATCATTAGCTTGTTAATTTCCCGTCATCTTAAATTTCAATACTTAATCTTTTACTACCAAATTATATTTTTAGTATTGTCCTATCTAATACTAATTCAAGTTTAATAGCTTTCAATCGAACGAGATAATGAATCACTTTTATTGCTCGAATAATGAAATTAGTTGATTGAATTAGTTATTGACCTGAATCGTTAATGATTGTCAATCAAGATTGTGATTGAAGTTGTAATTAACGTTTTAATTGATTGTTGAACACGTGCTAATGCGTGTTTGGAACACTTTCACTTGTAATCAATATGCAGTTAGGTTACTATTTGATCTTTAAAATAGTACATTGTTTGATTATATTCACACATTTCACACATCGCCATCTAGCTCCAAGTAACTAGACTTGTGTTATGGGTGCTAGACAACGGATGTACTACTTTTAATCTTTTCTTTTGTAAATATATACTTAGAATGCATAGAAACAACCAGATCACAGACAAATATCTAAGCATAAATATATGTCTGAGGCGAGAATCGAACTTTTTGCTGGAGCAGTTATTATATATATTATAAAAAGGAAAGATTTTTTGTTTGTTTTTATGTTTGTACGGGATAGGCTCCGAAACTTCTATACCGATTTTGATGAAACTTCGTATGAGAATACATTGATTAATTGAGAATAACATAGACTTTTAATCCCGATATGACCACGGTATCGGGAGAAACTGTGGAGCGCTGCTAGTCTTTAAATAAAAATGTAATTTATAATCGTCGAATAATAAAGTTATTTTGTTAGTCACTTTAACTTTTCCACAAATCCAACGATTTTTCATGGCGCCTAGATGCAAATAATCGTAAGTGCCACCGTAATGGCTTAAAACGGTTGAAAAAAAAAGTTAATAAATGTGACTGTTTGAAAAAAAAAGTTAAAATGGTTAATGTCGTGTTTAACAGACGTCAAAGATACGCGACGGAAATAATAATAAGGAACAGTGCACACGGACGTGGAAAACGTCAAGTTTTTTCCATTGGAAAAAAAGTTTTAAAATGTAAGTAATACTACCGTTTAATTGCTATTCTTGCTGTTTACTTTGTATAATGAGGTATTTAGTTTATGATGCGTTTTAATTGGATGTAGTATTTAGTAGGTATGTCTTCTTAGAAACTCGCCTGTCAAAAAAAAAAGCTTTTAATTTTAATTTAGCTTTTAAGCACTGAAATAAAAAAAGCTTTTAATTTTTTTTAAACAAGCCTTTATTGCATTGTCACGTGAGTTACACATGTTTGCAAAATTTCAGCTCAATCGGTAATCGGGAAATGGATCAAATTTTATCTCCAAGATTCTATGACAGACATCGGGACAGGTGAAGCTAAATAAAAGCTTGTAAAAAATAAAACAGCAGCATTTTTAGCCTTTATTAAGTCTCTAGGTATCCCTAGGTGTTAGGGAACAATGGTAATTCGTGCAGGTACAGCATATAATATTTTTGTTCAGCTAGGGAATTTAAGATTTGTCAAATAAATTATCTTATGGTGAAAGGGTACCGGCTCTCTCTCCATACAAACGTAGTCGACTGTTCCCTCCCTGGATAATGACTCTAGTACAAATATTTTTGTTGCATAAAACCTATAACTGCCATGCCAATGCACCTACGTCTTGGTTTTTTTTTTCATTTACTAATTATCATAGAAATTAAAATTTTAAAAACAAAACAAAAAACAAAGGGGCGTGGTCATGGCAGTTATAAGTTTTATGCAACAAAAATATTTGCTCTAGTATCATTATCGAGGGAGGAAACAGTCGACTACGTTTGTATGGAGAGAGCGCCCGGTACCATTTCCTCTTAATGCTAATTACTACCTAAATAGAAAATAAAATGAACGAGTCTTTGCAGATAAGAAAAGATGGAACTACACTAAAATAATTTTATTTACGACATCATAATTCAAGATCGAAACATACCAGTAGCCATTAACAATCTATAAACCCGTCACATGTGTAAACATCCCTAAATGACTCAGGAGCTAAATTACAGTATTTAAAAATACACTTATACGGACTGTCTTCTCTCATTGACTCGTTAATTGCACAAAGAGCTATCGACTACAGATGTTTAACTAAGTTAAACCCATGTTGTGAGTGAATAAAGAAATATGAGACGTTTTAAACGCACTCAAACATTCTCTTTTAAGACATATTTTACACGTGAAATTTTTAATTCCTCTGCTGACGGTACCGATGTTGCTGTGCGGCTAAAAAGACAGTTGATGTATTAATGAGCATGTTTGCTTTTTGTGTGAGCTGTACCATTAATCGTGCGAAGCTCGGGTATGTCATTCATTCCAATATTTTAAACGGGCACAGTATGCTTGACGTTTTTGTTGTCTGTACAAGAGAGGCGGACATTCTTAAGATCTCTGATATTTACCACATTTGCTAGTCAAATGTTAGTCATTAATTTCACCTACACTTATTATTTTCGTGTAGGAATCATTTGTTATGAAATTATCCGCAGAATGTTGGGCAGAATGTCAAATAATACAGTTTATTTTATGAAATTATTTGTGTTAAATAAAATTGTGATCAAGATAATTAATATGTTTGACCACTAAATTGTGTATAATTTAACAAAATATTTCGGAACCACAAAAATACAATTTCAATTTCGTAGAGCTCTAGCAAAACTATTACACACCTATCAATTTTTTTTTCAAACATAATAAAATATCATTTTTATCATCAACTAGCTGTGCCCGCGGTTTTACCCGCATAAGTCCCGATCCCGTGGGAATATCAAAATAAAGTAGCCTAAACCCTTCCTCGATAAATTGACTATCCAAAACAAAAATATTTTTTCAATTCAAACCAGTAGTTCCTGAGATTAGCACAAGCACAAGTTCGAATTGGAAAATTCTTTCTGTGTTGGATAGTCCATTTATCGAGGAGGGCTATAGGCTACTTTTTATTTTGTTATTCCCACGGAATCGGGACTTACGAGGGTGAAACCGTGGAGCGCTGCTAGTCTATTATAATGTTAACATAAAAACTAGAAACCCTTTTACACATCCTGAATTCCTTTGCCCAATATTTATCTGAGGATCAAACGAAGTGTCCTCAACAACCATTCATCACTTACGCTCAATCGCTTCATAAATAGACTCCATAGAAAACGCGGAAATATATTAAAATAGAATTTAATTCATGGTAGAGATTTTGTTTTGTGATATGATTATAGTTAGGCTTCATTGTAAAAAAAAACGTTTAAAAATATTTGTCTATGATAAGATCTTGATTTTTTATTTTATAGTGAAAAGACCTGGTTTATTTTTATAATAAACTAGCTACGTCCCGCGGTTTCACCCGCGTAATAATTTTCTGCGCAACTTTCTTAATATTTTCTTTCATAAAAACCTTCTCTTGACAATATCAAAGACAACAAAAAAAGAATTGGCCAAATTGGTCCAGGCGTTTTTGAGTTATGCTCTTACCAACATATTTTGCGATTCATTTTTATTATATAAGATAGATAGATTATAGTACTTTAAAGATGAATGTAGACAACAGAATTGAAATCAATCATTGATTTAACGAATTGTTCTCATGAGACCAACCATAAATTGACAATTTGGGGGTTTCTAAGTTACAAGTGAATAGGTATTAAAACTGTTTTCAAATGCCTACACAAGTAAAAACATAAAGAACGTTTTCGGTCTTTATTGCAACCAAACGGCGCTAATACACACTTGTTTTATGCCTCTTCATCAACAAATATTATACTTTTTATATACTTATTTCAAAAAAAAACATAAAACTACTTATTTGTTTATATCATTTGTTGAGCCGAATCAATAAATAAATAAACATTTATTTCCAATCTTATGAAATGTTTAAAAAAAAGTTTAGTAGTTAGAAATTTTAAAATGTAGGTTAATAACTATTTGATGGGATTGGATACCCAGATTTGGGTGAAGACCTCCTCCATTAATTGCTACTTGCGTCTATCACGAGCATATCTCGTCCACGTCCAGGTGGCGTGGACGAGCTGAATCAATAGAATTATTGAATTCGGATCGTTTAATTACACCGCTAACTTAATAGCTTTAACCCTAAACGATCTATTAAGAGTACTCTATAGATACCTTATGCGACATCAGTATACTTGTATCCAGTTTACAAATAGCATTATTCAATGGGACATTAGTACATTGGCTCCGTTCCAACAGAGTGACAGCAACATGAGCGCTTGTTAAACAAAACCGACGGATTTAAACCGACTTAAAAGTTAGGGGAAGCGTTTAATGTTTTGTAAATGGATTAAGATTGGGACGGTTTGATAGTTAAGTGTTTAAGATGATGTTGTTGTTGACAGGTATACGTTTTTGTTGTCAGGTATAAGCCTTTTGTTGTGTTAAATGGATTAATGTAGACATTTATGTGGGTTTTCAAACTTTTCAAGCTTAATAGTTTTTATTTTTTTGTAAGTACCAATTACCAACTTCTAGCGGTAAAAGCGTCTACTATTGCACTCTTAGTGCTGTATGGGTTTTATAATGGTGTAAACTTCTGTACATATAACACTTAAAAAGTCTGATAGGTACTTATGATTTTTTGTTTGTTAAATCTGAATTGAATTTAAATAAAGCTTTTTGATTTAGGATATACAACTTTTGGATGTACAAAATCACAGAAAACATTAAGTCAGTGAAATAAAATGTTATTTTCTGCTGACGGTACAGCAAATAGAGTGGTTCGTATAGTCTTGTTGCGCATACTCGGTAATTGATTGGAATTGCTTCTATAATTAGGAGCATGACTCTCGTTGCTCGTTGCTAATACCTGAACGCATACTCGGTTGAACTCACTGTGATTAGAATGGACATACTTACATACCTTATTGAATTTATTTTATTTTAAGTCTATACCATCCCACTGCAAGGCAAAGCCTCTCCTTTACCCTTTCCACTGGTCCCTGTTTAATATCCAATCCCTACGACGCCAATTTCTTCTTCAATCAATTATAAGATGATCTTGTTTACCGAAAAATTATAAAAAAGAATTGCTACTAATAAATTAAAAAAGATAGATTTAACTTTATTTATACTAGTGTTTCCGAACTATCGATTATTTTCATCTGAAAAAGCCTATACTATCGATTATATCGATAATATCAGTTTTTAATGAACTATCGATCGGCAACACTAATTTGTACAACACAGGAAGGAACATAGAACACGATTTAAACAAAGTAATACCTAGAACTTATTAGTGCTATAATGGTAGTAGTAAACGCTATTTAAGGAGTCTAGGCTTTTAAACTGGGATCAAACCCGCACCGTTAGCTTTCGGTAAATTCATCAAATCATTTAAATTATTAACGTATACCTGTCTAATAATAACTGTATTAGTTAAATTACAAATTTATATTCAGATTAATATTTACGATCTAATCGAATATCAAGACTCTAATGTCTCTCGCACAACATTAATTAATAACAATTAAGAAATCGAATTTCAATACCAAATCATTATTAACCATTTTATATTATTAGTTCTTTTAAATCTTAATTATGTGTAATTAAATTCAAATTACTTTAAAATTTATTGTAAATCAGTTAATTTCTTTTAATTATTCTGTTAGAAATCTAATGTTTGTTTTTATAATACTTACATTAGATATAACGATTGCATTTTTTCGGAAAACAAATCATATTTTTATGCCTATACAAATAACCTCAAAATCAAAAGAAATAGAAATATACAAGCTAGCAAGTCCGTTTCTTTATAGACCTTACAAAACTTTGTTGATGGGTTTTGTAAGGTCTATAAAGAATCGGAACAGCAATAATAATAAAAATCGTCTTGATTATTAATCCAGTCTACTTAAAACAAGTGATAGATAATTCAATTGAAGTTGTAGTGCAGTCGCCCACGATCATCACGGGGTGTCCAGTGTGCACGCGACCTTATAGATCAGTAAACTTCGTGTGGACGCAGGTTTACTGTGAGACAAGACTTTACTGTGACTTAATATTCAACTATGCGATCTATAGCGGTATAAGTGTCTTATAAAGGTTTTACAATTATGTTAGAACTAGCAGCGCTCCGCGGTTTCATCCGCGTAACTGCCGATCTCGTGAGAATATCGAGATAAAAAAGAGACTAATTTCCAATGAATCCTCATACTAAGTTTCATCATAACGGTCCAGTAGTTTTGGAGCCTATTCGTTACAAACAAAAAAAATATTTCCTTTTCATTATTAGTGTCGATGTAGATTGGGAACAAATATGATAAAATCATTTTCATAGAAAAAATATCAATAAAATTATAAAGTTAAATTAATTATTTATGTGAGACATAATGTCACATAACTAATTAGTGATGATGCTAGGCTAGATAAACGACAAATCTAAGGGAAGTAGGTGAGTATAAAAACAATTGTTAAAGTTAAGACGTTACTTTTAACGGTTAAAAATAACCATAGTACTGTTTTAAATAATGTGAGATACTGACGGTAAAATAATTTAACTGATATGGGCATGCTTATTGCGTGCGATTTACTGATTCAAACTTTCGAGCAAACTGGAAAACACGCAAAATATATTGAAATATGTACTTTAATTCCTCGTCAATTATGGCAAAATAAAATAAAAATATACTTTTGGGAAAACAGCGCCATCTAGCGGAATACTTTGCTTAGGGATACGAAACGTTCCACCTTAAATGACGTTGTTTTGTTATCAGTGTAGGCAGTGAGTTAAAAAAATATGTATTTGAATGAATATCCCTTACTTTCTAACTCTATGGCAGTTATTAATAAATGAAAACGTTAATGTCTGTCCGTCGGAGTCCGCGGGGCGTCGTCCGCCGCGGTCTCCCACGCCGATGCCCACCTACAGGTACCTTTACCGACCAGTGCTTGATACAATCGTCTATTAAGATATAGAGCTCTTATACAGCTCTTATTAGACATTTCACTGAATGATTTGTAAAATACTTTTGCCCGCGACTTCGTCCGCGTAGATGTCGAAAATTTGAAGTAGATTGGACCAAGGAACCACGTTGTCCCATACAAACTTTTTCACTCTCTTAGGGGTGGAATATCTGAAAATCCTTTCTTATCCGATGCCTACGTCATACACACCCACCAAGTTTCAGGTCTTTAGGATCAGCGGTTTAGGCTGTGCGTTGATCTGTCAGTCAGTCAGTCAGTAGTTCAGGACAAAGCATTTTATATGTATAGATAATTATGATAAACTAGATTTAGTGTTATAAATGCGAAAACAAACACCATTATACAACTATTATACCTATTTAGCATTGGTATGTTAAATATACGTTTTATCTATCTGTAATTGGCTTTCTGGTTCTATTTCTTCCTATTTTTTGTTAAGCTTAGCTGTTTTCCTTACAAATAATAAATAAATATTGCACAACATTCCACACATCGCCATCTAGCCCCAAGCTAAGTAACTAGACTTGTGTTATGGGTGCTAGACAACGGATATACTACTTATAATATACTTTTCTTTTGTAAATTATACTTATAATACATAGAAACAACCAGACCACAGACAAATATCTAAACATAAATACTTGTCTGAGGCGGGAATCGAACCCTCAACCCTGTGTTTGGCAATCCGGGATGGTGACCATTGTGACAACTGAAAATAAAATATACATGCTTATGTAGTTATGATAAATACGAATAGCAAAGGCAAAGTTTTGTTTAAAACCAGAACTGCGTAATTAATCCTATTTTTATTATAGATCAAGATCATAAATAAGAACAACTTAGTCACATAATAATAAGTCAGAAATTAATGTCAATCTACCTACAAATTGTGCTTCACACCTAAGTATAGTAAATTTACATAAAATTCGACTTAAAAACAGAATTCATCGATTAACATTAACGACTTTGAGTTATGTAGAAATGAATTAAAGCTACTTTACCAAAATTTTAGTCATAATTATAATTTCCTAATAAATTATAATTAAAGACACTAAAATCTAATAACCGTGGACCAATTTATTGGCTAACATTTTAAGATAGCAGAAAATTTTGTTTTTATTCCTAAGTTCTAAGAAGGTTTTATTAAAATTTATGTGTTTTTGAACAATGAGGAATCGAGAGTCTGACCGATGACAAATTGTTCGATTCGTTATGCTACATTAATTTAATTAACTACGAACGATTATGATTAATTTGTAAAATTTAATTTTAAATTAGTTTTATGAATTATGATTAAATTTATGATCGATCATTTTTTATAAAGAATAATTTGTAGTTTCTAATTTGTGACCTTAATAGGGACAAGTCTCTCTTGAGGCTATTTATTTGATGTTAATTATTATTGCATCCAGTTTTCTAAAGTAGATTTAGTAATTTTGTTATAAAATTATACAAAATTAAAACATGCTTCTAAATTGGATGATGTTTGATCGGCTCTATCAGAGATAGCTTTGATCTTTTTATGTAATAAATTAGTAAGCTTTATCTGAATACTTAATAATTCAAAACAATAAAAATAAAGTTAAATCACTCCTATAATGGTGTTATCTAATGCTAGACGTAGTACAGCAGCAACCGAATGACATTTTAAAACAGTTACATGATACCCATTGATTTTTATTTATAATTAGCATTTAAATCGCTTTTAAAATATCCGAAGTCCGGCTAATGATGTATATTTTAAAATTCAAAATGTCATTAGCGTACCATTTTAAAAAAGCTACCGGTGGTAGTTCGGTTTGCAAATTGACGATTCAAATCGCACGGCTCGTTTTCGTGAAGGAATGTCGCCGAAAAAGCACGGACATTTCCGAACGCCTTAATGGGTGTTTCTAATTGGTCAACGCGGGTCGAGGTCGTTTACAAATGCGGCCAAAAAAACTTTGTGCGCCGAAACCTGCATTTCAATTGTGCGCAGCGAGAAACACGTTTTAACTGAGTCCGAATAGCGAGTTTTTATTCTATTATTTTACCTCGTAATTTCTCCTCTTTGACCAGCTACGTTAAATAGGTAAGTACTTAGCTGTAACTTAGGTTCATTGTCTAATCTTGTTCAAAGCGTTAACACTAACTTATTATAGTTCTGCGAACTACTAAAAATACTGTTCAAGAGAATTGAATAAGTTAACTGCTGTGGTGGTGCTGAAATACGACTTTAAGCTTTATTATGTTTTGCTACAAGGTCGATGCGGTATATTGAGAACAAACACAATTTGTTGGCGTTTTACTAATTTGCGAGTGCAGGAAACACGGATGGCGTGATGGGGACCCAGCACCGTATAATCTTCGCCTCAGATGTTATCTTAGAGATTTATTACTTCGCTGTCATCGTCCGCGAGATGGCAGCACGCGTCGATGACTGCTACCGGACTTATCTATACAATTTTATTGAATTAACCGCTTTAATACTTAGACATAAGAATCTCCTGTTTCATCACACAAGACCTCCCATTGTGATGGAAACATGATTGATGTATTTCTTCCCATATATTTAAATTGCAAAATTTTACTGGCTATTTCAACATTAACTGCAAATAGGCAACAGAACAATAAAGGTCAGTAATGAAAATTGGTAGAAAATCGAATAAATCGATCGCTGTATTTGCGATCCATCGATTCGAGCGAGTGACTTGCACGCAAACGAATCGATTAACCGCTTCGTTACACCGCTCGACCGCCAGGCGGAGCTACGCGTCAATAAAATACTTGTAGAACTATCGCAAAATGAATTAAAACAGATGGCGAGCCAATTAGGAGAGGCAATCGTGCGAGTACAGGACGAAAAAAGACCTTAAAACACCGGTTCAAATTGATATAAGCCTTGTGTTTAACACTTTAGAGTGGTCTTTAGAAGGGTGTAATGTTCGGTAATGGGGTCTCAGTTTACACGCGCTAACGAGAGCATTCGGACGATAAGCCTTTCCAGTTACACTGATAGACAAATATGGATATATTTATCATTACGCAGTGCACTGCAGTGTACGGTAGCCATCGTTATGTCATTATGCAATACTAATTAGCGACCAGGAGCTTATAGACAAATTCGCTACCGATTCTTTATTGGAATACATTATTCATTTTATTGATTTGTGATTTAAATTCTACTACTTATTGCACTGATTTTATTAACCAGACATTTATAAAGATTAATTTGTATAGTTGGTAAAAAAAAGTGTTCATTATACAATTATACAACTATTTTGCTCTTAAATAACTGATAGTTGACCTTTATAGAGCTACAGTATTATTTGACTTATTAGTATTTTTTTCTTGCTAAATTTTATTTATTTATTTATTGCACAGCAAAAAAATAACTTTGTTTAAAATATACTCTCTAAAATAAGCTCTTAAAAATGATAAACCGAATACCAACCTTGTCAATATTAAAATATAATTTAATTTTATAGTACCTACCCGTAAATTGTATTCAGCCAATTATGTTTAAGCACAATCTTAAGGAAGCCGCCCAAATTGTAAGCTTAAAGCCGTTTGACTAAATTAATTTAGCTTAACTCGCCCAGTTGAGCCAATTTTTCATACATGTGCGTCCACCACAATCTATGCCAGTTAAGCTACGTAAAACTAAAAAACTGCTGGCTAAGCTAATTTAACTTTATGTAGTTGGCGGTGAACGGTCAACTTTAAATTCAATATAAATTATAAATATTGCACACATTACACACATCGCCATCTAGCCCCAAGCTAAGTAACTAGACTTGTGTTATGGGTACTAGACAACGGATATGCTACGTATATACTTGTCTTTTGTTAACATATACCTACTTATAAAACATAGAAACAACCAGACGACAGACAAATATCTAAGCATAAATACTTGTCTGAGGCGGGAATCGAACCCGCAACCCTGTGTTTGGCAGACCGGCATGGTGACCATTGTGCCAACTGGGTCGTCATATATACGTCATATAATATCCTCCTACTAATATTATAAATGTGAAAGTCTGTGTGTGTGTATGTATGTTTGTTACTCCTTCACGCAAAAAACCACTGGACCGATTGCGATGAATGTATCTTGGTATATAGATAGCTGAATACCTGGATTAACACATTGGCTTTTTATCCCGATATTCCCACGGGATCGGGAGTTACGCGGGTGAAACCGCGGTGCGCTGCTAGTATAATATAAACTCATTCTATACAATTTTTATACACATTTCAAATGATTAAAAATAATTATTAACGGTAACGAACAATAGAGAATAAAATCAGTTTACTTAATTTAATCATTGCGTACCTCTATAATAGAAAAATAATATTATTTGTTCGTTTAAAATTAATAACTGTGAAATGGAAACGCTTAATAGTTATTAAAAGTAATAAATTGACACTCAAATAGCCATAAATACAATATTACTTTTGTATGAATACTTATGTTATTTAATAGAACGCGATAAACCGTTTATCAATTTGTGATTGTGCAGAAGTTACCTACATAATAAAACAAACAAATATTGCATAAGGAAATACCTATAATAGAATCATACCTATTTTCAATAAAATATTAGAAACCAAAAATTAAATACAAATTCAGATTTTCACACACACATTTCAAAATTTATATTAGGTTTAAGAGCGGTGTTGGCTTAGTGCTAGATACCCCGACTTTCATTCTGAAGGTTGTGGGTTCCAATCCCGGCCGGCCGTGCACCAATGTATTTTTCTTAAGAAAAATTTATGTGCGCTAATTGACATTGCTCTTACGGTGAAGGAAAACATCGTGATGAAACCGGCAGCTTAGTTGGCTCCAGAAGTATTGACAAGTTCTCTCCTCTGGACATGGTCGACTAAGCTGAGAGGGTAGTAGGTGCTGGGCAAGCCTACTCCATCCTCACGCAAAAAGGACCCAATTAAAAAGAGTCTAGTTGCGGAAAAACGCCCGTATGCATACATACATAGGTTTAAGATACCTATAGATGTTTAACCAATTTTTTGGATGGGCGTGCGAAAGACCTACTATACCTCCACTTAATTAATTTTGCATAAAAACTGTTTTCAATCCCCCTTTATTCCAATACGAGGTTTAAGGATAGTCTGAGATGGGTATTTAAACCTTAGATTCAGTCAGTCCGTCAGTCATTCAGGACAAAGCATTTTATATGTATAGAAGATTACTAAGGTAAGTCAAACCCTGTGAAGACTTTTCCTAGATTTCCTAACAATCAACACCCCTACCACAAAATCAATTTAATGAAATCACCGCATTGCCTTAATAGACCATTACTTCGACCATAAACAAATAGGAGAACTCTCATATTACGATTCGAAGGTATACAAAAGCATTATAGTGTTGTTACATTACCTGTAAAGGTGTATTGAATCCAAATGGTGCTATAATGGTCAGATTGCGATAAGAAACTGGTTTTAAAACGTAAGTGGTTTATTTTTCAGTGGGCCCTTGAGCCCAACCGCGCTTATTGCGTCGGCTTCAAGCCGACGTCGATATCCCAACCCGCGCCTCACACTGGGCGCAATTTTGAGCCTGCCTTTCATAAAAAGTTTGAAAAATTAGTTTGTTTTTCCGTGTATTTTAAGTAGTCAGAATTTTTGGGGACATCAAACCATTCAAAAATTAGTGATTCTGGTTGTTATTTAAAAAAAATAATAATAATAACAATACTTCTTTTTGAATGTTTTGATGTTCCACACAAACAACTTAACTTTTCAAAAATCTTATGAAAGGCGGGCTCAAAATACCGCCCAGTGTAGGGCGCGGGTCGGCATATGCCGACGCGTTGGCTTGAAGCCGACGCACTTATCGCGGTAGGGCCCCTTGGCTTTTGATTGGAGATTGGTAGGTATGGGGTTTCTGAAACGAAGTTCCTTATTGCGGGTTGGCGAGGGGACCTAGGCGAGATAATGTTACGCGTTACGAAAACGTGAAACGAAAAAAGTAATATGAATAAAATAATAAATATTGCAGAACATTCCACACATCACCAACCAGCCCCAAGCCAAGTAACTAGACTTGTGTTTTGGGTGCTAGACAACGGATTTACTACTTATATATATTTCTTTAATATAGGTATTAAAAACAAAAAAAAGTGAAGTGGCTTCGTTCGTTTATTATTTTTTTACTGTTTAAACACAATTCATTAAAGTTATAATTCAGTTTTTTTTTTTAAACTTTTCGCAATTTGAACTCATAATGAAAATATTTTATGTTTACGACATCTATGACATATCTTTCCTCTTAAGCGGGTGAAGCCGCAGGGCTTTGATAGTTTAACATATTTAACATAAATAGGATTTTAAAAATAAAAGTCATAAACCCCATTTAAGTTTCCACTTTATAAAATTTAACCGCATGACTGTACCTAACTAGGTGCTCAGTACATTACTAACAGAAATTAGGTAGGTACATTCTAATGAAAAAGTGCATTAATTTTAGTACAAAGACATTTAATATCACAGTAAAATAGAGAGAACACTTGTTTTTGAAAAAGTTTCTATGCTTAGATTATGAAATAGGTAACAAAAAATTCTGCTAGTACATTTATGTATGATGTTGAGTATAAATAAATCGCGATTTTTTCAATACCATCAAAGAAAAAAATCGCACAAAGTCAAAAATGTTTATTTCTTTGGATGCTCAATACAATTGTACATAGACCACATTAAAACGTCTTAAAAACTAAGTTAGGATGTGTGCCTTCGGATCCCTATGATTACACCCGCGTTCGATTTTACAAACCTTGTCCGGACAATAACGAACAGAAAAAATATCGTGTTAACTCAGGACCTTGATTTTTATACACCTAATAGGGACTATAGACGTATCTGGTTTGAATTTTAACTTGCTAGGTCCACCCGTTCCTGAGAAAATCGGTGGTGACACACGGACAGACAGACAGACAGACAAGAAACTGATCTTATAGGGGTTCCTTTTTTACCTTTTGAACGTACGGAACCCTAAAAGTGATCCGACTTGGTACAATTGTTCGGAACTAATGCGCGTACATACATTTTGGCGATTAAATTTTATAGATGACTAGCATTAGCTTTAACTCGAAAATGACCAAGAAATTACGTTGTCCCATACAAATTTTGCCCCTCTTTTTCACTCCCTTAGTGGTAGTTTTTCGGAAAATCCTTATCGGATGCCTACGTCATACAAAAACACACCCTCCAAGTTTCAGGTCTTTACGATAAGCGGTTTAGGCTGTGCGTTGATCCGTCAGTCAGTCCGTCAGTCGTTCAGGACAAAGAACTTTATATGTATAGATATTTGGATGTAAGCGCGAAGTGCAGCTCGTAGCGATTACGTCATCACAATCAGATGTAGATAGATAGATAACTTTATTCGTACAACAAGGTAAGAAACAGAACACTATATACACAAAGTAAAGTAATAGCTAGAAAGTATAAGTTGCACAAATGGGCGGCCTTATCGCTGAAAGCGATTTCTTCCAGGCAACCTTTGGATGGAGAAGAACTGATTCAGCTTTAATGGTAGGTTGTGAATTACTTACTTATGTTATAATTATGTACTCTCTACTCTATTATAATTTGAATGTCTTTGTATGGTATTCGAGATTCGTGACGGGTACTCGTTACAGGGGACTCGTC